>CM062244.1:13263127-13863127 GCA_031216285.1 Syzygium syzygioides | reverse complement strand
TAGATGTGGGTCTATAAAGGTTGAAGAGTAGACTACAGAAAATGGAAAGGACTATGCAAAGTTTAACAAAAAAACCCGTATTCTCACCTCCCCCCTGTATTTATTATCTCTTTGGATTTCCAAGTCTTTGACCAGCTTCAACCACACATCCTTCACTTTACCTGGTTCAAGGTCATTTAGCTTTACTTGAGCACACCCAATCAACTCAGCCGCCTGCAATCCCTCGTCATCATATATTTTTACCACCAAGTGCTGAGTGGATGCATCCTCAATTATAAATTCAAAGTGTTCATTCCAGACTGGATTCAACTCATTGTTCTGAAAAAATAGTTCTTCAACTGTTAGTTTCGAAAATTAAAGAGTTTGGGGACCAAGAAACTGCTAAGGAACTCACAATTGTTTTGCTCTTTTTCATTCTATCACGAAGAGGCCTGACATACAACACAGCGTAAGGATCTGATTTCCCAACGAAGTCCTTGTTTGTTAACTCCTTTGCTTGAACAAGTTTCACTTCCAACATCCCAACAGGCTTTAACTCCAGGTCACTGAACAAGAAAAAGTATTAACCCTCCTAGCATAAGGACAAAACATTGAGAATTTGCAAGCTCGTTTCCAAAGAACCAATATGCTATTAAGATGATAATATAATTACAATAACAGCTATATTACACAAGTTGTAATCCAGCATCCCTCTTGATCAAATCACTTTCAAGCACTATCTTCTCCTAGATTGCATGTGCAAGCTCCCTACAAGAAGACACCACTTGAAGCACTAGAAATGGTACAATCCACATCTGCGATATCATAATTAGGACTTTTCAACATTAGGCCTAGATATATCGATGTTGATCCCAGAATACCTTCTTCATTTTTCCATCCTTCATTAAAGCTAAAGAAGAATGAGGAGGCTCATATCCAATCACCAATGACTGGTAAGGGATGTCCCAACTGCTATTCTAACAATTCCTCTCATAAGAAGATTATTCTGTTACCTGCTATTTAAACGCACTTCTACTTACACCAAATCCACTTCATATCTTGGCAAGCCCTCGTGAGGTTCATCATTCTAACGAAGAAAAATGAGTCAATGAACAAAACTTGTAGTTCAGCAAATTTCTTCTACATCTCAATTTGATTCACATTTACCGGGATTTCCCATATTCACCTCTTTCTTAATCTGGTCCATCATGCATGATAACAGGTGGCAAATGACCCATTTTTTCTCATCATTTTATTTGCACACAGCATTTCTCTCCAACATGAATGTGAAATAAGCACAACGTGCTGGCAGCAGAGAATTTGTCTAATCAGATGTTCAACTATGTTTCTCTGTGTGTTTACATACCTATAATCCCCTGGCAGTATAGGAATAACCTTCCTAACAGGCCATGTAATTGAATCTTCAACAGCATCACGTATTGTGTCCTGGGAAAACATCATCAATCATAACTTTACCAATCCCAATGGCTCAGGAGGTACTTACAGATGAGAAAGGAGACAATTTGACTCACCTCAATCGCAGAGGAGATTCCTGGAATTGTAGATATGTCTCCGCCCACGACTTTTAATGTCAAATCCAGCTTCTTCTGCAAGTTGAGGATTAGAATGAGTGGGATAATGCACATTTCCCTTCATATGGGAAAATGTCCAACATGTGAATAGCACAATTAAATTTGTGCTTGCATATATGAGAGAGAGAGAGAGAGAGAGAGAGAGAGAGAGAGAGAGAGAGAGAGAGAGAGAGAGAGAGATTTACTAGTAGCAGGAAGTTGTGTAACTAACGGGCACACATCCAGGGCAGTACTCAAGAGAATATGCACAACCACTCATCAAAAGAAGACAAAAATAGCACAAAGTCCAGATGAACTAGATTATAGACTGGACTAGATCATAATTTTGGCCAGAAAAAAAGAAGAAGCAGGTTATCTTACTGGATAACGAAAACTAGATTATCTTGGTCTGGCAAAATACATCTCAACCAATTTAATCTCTAACTCTGCAGATGGATGGATGAAGTTTTAAAAGATCTGTGAACTTGCAATGATCCTACCATCAGCAGAAACAAGGATAAAAAGGAAGATGCTGCACCTTTTCTCTGAGAGAAAAACAGACAGCTCCGAAGCAAGGAAACTCATCCACAAGCGGCTTAAAGATCAACCTGAAAACCCCAGTAAATCCAATGTTCTTTACCTACTCAAAAGAAAAAATTTGATCATTTTCTAACAACACTCAAATCATGAATCTTAATCTCCCAAATGAAAAGATACCAAAAAGACAATTCGCAACTTCTAGACATTCATAAATCATGTCATATGCATAATCTTGTCATATTTGATGTGATGAGAAAAGAAGTCCAAATCATTAACCAAATCTTACGTTGAAACATCTGTATAATCATTTGTAATAGTAAGAAGCAACTTGTTATGAGTTGTCTATTTTGTTGTAATTGTTAAATGCAGAAGATCTAGCACTGCCAAATGGAAATTTCTTAGGAAATGCACCTAAAGGGTAAGCCTTAAAATTTCTTAGGATGGTGGGGATGTTACGAATATGCATCATCAGCAAAAAAATTTAAAAGAGAACCACCTGAAAAACAACTTCCAGCAAACACATGAAAATTACCTGCACAGGTAGTGCTACTCCAAGTCTAGTGTTTATGTCCAGTATAATGCTCGGATTTCCATCCCAATTCATCTCCAACTCCATAGTCACACCGCCGCCCCCATCTTCAATAATTGAAACTCCTGGAAGAAAGCATCCATGATCAGATATGTGATTCGCAACTCTTACCAACAGATTTGAGATATATTTCCGTGTCTACATTTCACTCATCGCCAGTGGTCTTTATCTTATCTGCTTATAGACAAAAAACCATCAAAGAAGCCCCTTCCTGTTGGAGAATAAGTAGTGGGAGGATGAGATAGTGTTTTCCATCCATTGTTATGAATAGCATTACCAACAAGTGGAACAATATCGCCATCATTGCAGAAGCCAATGTAGATGTAAGTGAAAATAACATATCTCGAGCATTGAACAGGATGCATAACTTGTCCCAAAGAGACATCTTTCTCTATCAAATCGTCAGGCCTCGTAATCAAATGTATGTAACATTATGGTCCAACTCTAAGACTGTCCAAAAGAATTTTGATGCTGAGGAACCAAGAAAAAAATATGTAACTCTTGATTATGGTGTTTTTGGTTGACTATGACAAAGTTAAGCATGATGCCTTCGGATAAAGTATAGGATTGCAAGTTCCAAAGTTGTAAATAAGGAGCAATTGGCTGCTGGAAGACGGAAGCATTCATTTCAAATAAGACAAATTCTTGCTTGATCGCATGTCTTCTTAAAGGTAAATAGGCCACACAGATCAAATAAGGCACAACTAAAACAGAGTATGCAACGCCAAGTTCTAAAGAGAAAGTCGGATTAACCCACCTGTAAACTGTGGAGCCACGGTACCAAGCGTAAACTTGGAGAACTTGAGGGACGATAATATAACAGGCGTGTATTGTTCCAAAATGGGCTCAACACTAGCCTTTATCAGCTCAGATGCTGCCTACAACAGCAGAACCCCACCAACTCATAAGAAACAACTGTTGCCCACGAAAATATACATCTTAGGGGAATAAACAGCGAGACCTAGAAATGCTACCTCATCAACATAAGGCCAGATCTTGGTCAGGTGAGAATTGAGCCAGGTCAACTGTAGAAGTACGATATGGTCGAATCAGTAAACCTAACTCAAGCAAACCACTGACCATACGAAGGGCGCATGATCAAGGAGCTAAATGTAGGAAAAGTTAAGAGGGAGAAACTCAACTTCTGCCTCTGAGAGAAGACGACCCAAGGAGGGTAAAATTCAGCTGGCAAGATCTTCCTTGTATCCTCCACTGTCATCCTGGAAAAAGCCGCAATCGCAGTCGCCTGATAATAAAAAGAGAAAAAAAACCAAGTAACTTACAAGCCCACTTCAAAAATCAGAAGATATGTGCAAGAAAAACAACAGCACTCAGATCAGGAAAGAACTGCAACTACTGACGAGCTGGGAGCGACGCTTGGATCGGGCATTCTCCGATTTCACGAACCCGATGATGAGAGCGAGCCCCAGAGTGATCCCCAGCACGAGTCCAAGAACGAAACCCATTGAACCAAATTCGCCAAAACGAGCAAGGCACGGCCTCACTGTCCCAGATTCGGCTCTTCCCAAGCGAAAAGACTTCTCCTTTCCTCCCTTCCTTTCTGCGTTGTCGACACCCAAAAAGAGACTGATGCCAAAAAGTTCGCTTTGGGGTCGGATTGATGTTGTCTGGGCAAATCTTGCATTAAACACGTGATCAGAAGAAGATTGCAGAACGACTCAGCGGGGTTTTAAGTTTCGAACTCCTTTTGGGTTCTTGGTGGGGCGTTGAAATCAAGAAGATGTGGGGAGATGGGGATGGCGTGGGGGCGGAGACACTCGTCGTTTGCGGCAATCCATGAGGGACCAACAACTGGAAGCGACGCGAGAGCAACACGGTCTCCTCTTGCCGACGCCAGGAGAAATAGTTTGACCTGCGAGAATCACAGATGATTCGCCGTTGAGGTCGGCCAAAGCCACGGTGCCGGACCCAACTGCTGACCGTTGATAAACCTGGGACCAGAACGTGGGACCCACGTTGCCGACAGTCGACGGGTGGGGATTTTCACTTGCCGGGTCCAGGTAAGATTTCTCGCTCGCGTGTGGGGACCCCAACGCGTGGATATCTACGAAGCCTGCCTTAAAAGGGATAAACGTTGTGCTTGCAGCTGTTGTAAGTTCCCTTGTTTTTTCTTTTCAGATTTCGTTTTGCATTATCACCTAACAAGATTGTGCACATTGGATTACGTACAGGTTTCAGTTTAACTTTTGTTTTATCCACTCAGGTAGTCTACCTGTATGTATGTGTGCGATTTGATTCTCTAGGTTTTATTTTGTGCAACGAGTTCTCCGACTTTCTTAGTTGTTGCAATTAAATCATTCGATGAAAGATAGCACTACGCAATGGTAGTTTGGTGCTAGATGAGTAGAAAATAGACGTGAAAAACTAGAATCTTCTTAGTTGCGATTTGATTCTCTAGATTTTATTTTGTGCAAAGAGTTCTCCGACTTTCTCAGTTCTTGCAATCAAATCATTCGGTGAGAGATAGCAATACGTAATGGTAGTTTGGTGCCAGATGAGTAGAAAACAGACGTGAAAAACTAGAAATGAAAAGAAAACATGATTTGACGGTATTAGCTGCATTAGGTAAATAAAGAATTTAATTGGACTAATCGAAAGAGTTTTTTTTTTTGTCGAAAGAAAAATTATATCATTGCTCAAAAGGATACACAAGAAGTACATAGACTTTTATGGCAAAGCAAATCAAAGTAGAGTAAAGCTAGAATACAACAAAACAAAACCAAATCCATAAATTAAGGAGGATTAACAGAGTACCGGCAGAGTTAAGCACATACTCGTAGCATAAAAATGAATCTGTCAAGCAAAAAAATCGATAAACGATCACTAAATCTCATATCATCATCATGAGTGAGCACATGCCAAAAATTCATTCTCCAAAAATTACGGCTTTGCCAGCTAGCGGTGCATGCCTAGATTCGGTTTCTCTATACCATCATCGTATGAAGACAACCAAAACGGGATGAAAAAACATAGATCTAACTTTTGGAAGAGTAAATCTTCGTATTTCAACAAGATGTCAAAACTCTTGTGAAAATCATTGAAAGTGGAGGTAAAGGACCTATATACAAATAGAGCACGGGATATCGAATCCCCGAAAGCATTATTAAACTTCCAAATATAAATCGAGAGAAAAAAGCTTATAGATCTAAAATTAAATTAGGAGAGTTTAAACTCTCAAATCTAAAATCAAACTGAGAGAAGAGAGCTACCAAATCTAGATCGGGGGAAAAGAAAAAATAAGAAACGAAAAAAAAATTCAAATAAAATTAACGGGAGGGGAGGGTGAGATTGGCTCAAACCTAGCCCATGATTTAAACTTGAAGAAGACGATGGAGAGAGAAGAGAGAGGAAGAGAATAAAACTTTTTGGCTGTAATGGATGTTAATTGCCAACTAATCAAGAGAGTTGGATGATTCGATTGCATAAAAAAAGGTCCAAGGACCAAATTGCTTCAATCTAGAAAGTTAGAAGACTTAATTACACAAAATAAAAGTTAGAGAGTCAAATTGAACAAAATGCTAAAATTTAGATGACTAAAACTGTACTTTAGCCCTTATAAATATTTTCCACAAAAAAGTAAAAACTAAAACCGAAGAATGGCTTTCAGGTAAAAAGGATTGCCATGTCGGCATATACGTCCAAGTGTTTGACAAAATGACCAATGTGAACAGATAGATAGTTCAGGAGTGCGATTGCCAAAAAAAAACAAAAACCCAGGGTCCCGCAGAAGAGATGGCAAAATAAAGGCAACTAGGTTGTCAATTCTTGTTGCTGGCATAGATCCTATCGTCGTTTTCTTTAATCTTCTTTATCTTTGTGCCATATTTGCTGGGATAAGTATTAAGTAAGTGCACATCCATCATCAAACAGAGTTAAGTGAATAACTATAATTGTTCAAAGAGGAGAAGTGCACTTAAAATCGTAAAACTTATCACGAAAATTCAATTGAATCCTAAAATTTTCAAAAAATACAATTAAGTATTAAAACTTGTTATTAAAGTGCAATCGAATCCCAAAATTTTTAAAAAGTGCAATCGACAAAATGATTTGATTGGATCAATCTAATAAGTTTTAGAACTTGATTACATCTTTTGAAAGTCGTAGGACTCGATTGCACTTTCGTGATAAGTTTTAGGACTTACTTGTACTTTTGGGAAAATGTCAAATAAGGACCCAAAGTGGGTCTCTTTTCTCAAATAAGGACCTCAAGTAGATAATGTTTCAATTAAGAATCCAAAGTGCCCAAACTAGTCTCAAATAAAGACCCAGCTCGCTAGCCGGCCAAATGTTCGCCGAGCGGTGGCCGTGAGACATTTCCAACTCCGGAATAGGGGCAATTTTGTCTTTTTATTTTTTTTATTTTTCCTTTTTCTTTTCTCTCTTCCCTCTTTTGGCCATCGACGGCAACGTCCGCTGACCTCAGACAAGGGCGATTTTCGCCGGCATCGAACGATGGCTGCCCTCGCTAGATCCGATGAGGGCAAGGGCGGCCCTCACCGGATTTGGCGAGGGCGAGGGTGGGTCTCGCCTGCCCAGGCGAGGCCCACCCTCGCTCACCCAGGTGAGGACGGCCTTCGCCGATGTCGAGCGACAGCCGCCCTCACCTGAGGCTGGCGGACGTCGCTGGCGATGGCCACAAGAGACAAGAGAGAAAAGAAAAAAGGAAAAAAAACAAGAAAGAAAAATACAAAATTGCCCCTATTTCGGCGTTGAAAAATGTCTCATGGTCGTCGGCCGACGAATATTTGGCCAACCAGCGAGCTGGATCCTTATTTGAGACTAGTTTGGGCACTTTGGATCATTAATTGAAATATTGTCCACCTGGGGTCCTTATTTGAGAAAAAAAACCCACTTTTGGTCCTTATTTGACATTTTTCCCGTACTTTTTGAAAATTTTATGACTCAGTTACACTTTTGTAATAAGTTTTAGGACTTCCAATATACTTATTCCTTATTCAAAGTGATTAAGTTGCTCCATCCCAAGGAATTATTCAAGTGATAAACATGATCATTTGTTCGTTTTCCTTACTCAAGGTATGAGTTCGAATCATCATCCTCGTGTATTCTCTTGAGACCACCTTCGGGAGCACAAACCTACGTGAGCTTCATTAATTACCCGATGTATAAAGGGCAAGGGACTGTCGTTCCCGATGGAAATTGATCAGGTGACTAAAAAAGCCTCGAACACATTATTTTAGGCAAGAGATAAAAAAAACAAATCAGTAGCTCTTTATGAAGTTATTAGGGCATGAGAGATCTTTGAGATTGTTTTTAGATTTGTGCAATATCTTCTCTAAACTTTTGTTTATGCATTATTTTTTTAATATTTCTAAATCCCCTTAAAAAATTTCGTGTAGCTTCGGAAACGAATTTGTCTTTCTTTGAATTTCCTGAGAAAAACGATTCCAAGGATAGAATCCTCCAATATACTTTTCTTTAGGTATAACTTTCTCAACTTTGAATATTGTACACTTATTTTATCATAATGTAAGTGAAGCGATTCAATTCAAAAGAGGATAGTTTTTTTTTTTTGGTCGGTAAAAGAGGATAGTTGACTCAGAGAATTTTCATTAGTTGATTGATCATGACTTATTTGAGAACCAAGCAACAAAGAAACTTTAGCAACAGATTTTTCAATGTCATTGAATTCGAACTTTTTAAGGATAGGTGGGAAAATTATTCAAAAAGTCATAAACTTATTGTTAAATATGTCTTGAATTTATTCGGTCCGGTTTATGACCCGACCCGACATATTTTTGTGCGACCCGAAAGTGGAAAGGAAATTGAGATTTGGTTCGCGACGCGAAGGGTTGGGCCGATAGGCCCAACCCGCAGCAAGCGAACAAATCTCCATAGCGGACCGCCCAAGCTGGAGGAAGCGAACCAACGCGCGGGGGGTTCGGGGGCTACGCCCCCGAGAAAATTTTCGGAAGCCCTATTTTACACCGTGGCTAGGTTTTCTCATTGTAGAACAGAGAGAATTTGTTTCAGAGAGTTTTTGTGAGCCGTGAGGGTTTTGTCTTTGTTTTCGACTTCTGAAATTTTGTACTCTCTCTTTGATTATAGTGGAATTTTGTCGTGCCTCGCCCGTGGACGTAGATCACTTCGTGATCGAACCACGTAAATTTCTGGTGTTCTGTCTTTTCGTTTCCGCATCCGTTTCTAACACTTATCATATGGCGACCAATTCAGTTATAAACATCTCAATTATATTGTCCTAAACTTTTTTATGATTTGTCAATTCAGATAAAATCTTTTAATGTGTTACCAATGTAGTATTTCTGATTAATTTTGGCTAGAAATCGCTAACGTCGCATTTCAGTCAGTGCATTGACACGGACGATTTTTGTAATTTTTAAAAAAATTCTGAATTTTATTCTTTTTTTTCCCTTTTATTTTCCTTTTCTATTCTTTTCTTTCTTTCTTTTTTCCTTTCTTTTACATAGGGCCAACAGGGGGCCAAGGGCCGAAGGGGCCACCGGCCCTGTGTAAAAAGATGAAAATAAATAAAATAAAAGAAAAACAAAAAATAATAACATTTTGGAAATTTTTTAAAATTGCGAAAATTATCCATGCTGACACCTGCCGCACCATACAAGATAGCTACGTGTCAATGATTTCCAACCAAAATTAGCCAAAATGACTACATTGGTAAATTATTAAAAGATTTAGGATTAAATTAGAAAATCATCAAACGGGTTATGATTAAATCAGCACAATTGAAAGGTTTAAAACTAAATTGATTGATGTACAATAAGTTTAAAACTTTTTTGATAATTTTCCCTACATGTATGTATATTCCTAACAAATGAGCTATATCCTAATTATATAAACACGGTTGACCAAGAGCAATATAAGCACCTTTTATCGGTATAATGTTGCACCAAACAAATTCAGAATAACGAGCAACCTCAATGGGCACTTGACCCCTCTCGAAAATAATTCTGGAACTACCATCACTAAATGAAATCTCATTTGGATTTGGATACGAATCAGAAGTGAGTTTAAAAAAATTTAATGAGCAAACTTATAATGAGATTTGAAGAACGACCATTTCGATTGAAGATTTTACACGTCCGATTGGTAATTCTAGCAAAAGCATGGAAACAGTAATTCTTTCTCAGTCATTTTTCATCTACTTGTGAGCATTTCGACATCATTTTAACTTGTAACATGTAACTTGACTTACCAAAGACAAAACCTATCTGTCCAACAATTAAAGAAAATATTCTACCATGCATAATTTGGATTGGATTGGATTGGATCTGTACTTAATTTGGATTTCTTTAAGCAATTAAGACTTTCTTCTTGAGGCAAAAAGAAACTAGCTAAATAAAGCTTGGCTTGATCGGTGATGAATGCTGCTTTGAGAAAGGACAGCGATAGCTAGCGGCGGTTGGAATTGAATCCGGCATAATGACAGATGCGCTTGCTCCGACAGCAACGGGTTTTGCCGAGTACAACCAGAATCGAGTATGCTGGCCACGACCTTGATCAGATGGCCTTTTTCTTCAAAGCTCTAAATCAGACGGTGTGGATAAGTTTGACACTGCAATTGAACATTGGCAAAATTCTAACCACTGAGAGAAAACGCAAACTTTAGGATTTTTGCTCAAATACCACGAAGGCATGTAGAGCAAGTGTTGACATTGAAAAATGACCAACTTTGACTTTTAATTAACAAGTGACGGACTTGATTGGTAATAGCAGAGTTTGGTAAACAACAGAAGTTATCGATGAAAAGATCAGTCAACAATTGAAGAGCATCGACAACTTACCAAGAAAGTCATCGACAGAGGGCAATCCACACAAAAAACATAACCATTTGGTTTATTATTGCTAATTTTGGATTTTGTAACTTTTTTGTGGATAAGTGTTGTTGCAACTTCTTATAATCGTAGATAGGGTTAATAAGTTATTTAATCTGAAAATAGGATTGGGAAGTTACCTTTTCAAATTTAATAACCACTTGTAATAGTGGATTGTGGCTAAAAATAGCCACGGTTTACTCTTTGTAAATTATCCATAATTAATCAAAGAACTTAGCGTTCTTGTAATTCATCTTTTATCTCTACTTTCCTGCAATTTAAATGGTTGGCCACAATTGCCTCTAGTGTTATTATGTTTAAATTTCTTGTTATTTACATTTATATCCACAATCAACAAAGGACCCTTAGGAATCTTTGTTGATTCACACATCGATCCATCAATATTTTGAAATGTATTTCATCGATATTTTGGAGAAACATCTTCACAAACCTGGCGAGACACATTTGTTTGATTCAAGGAGATTGGCAAGAACCAAAAATCAACAAGAATCCAACAATACAGTTGGCAACAACAATCCTGAGCAACAAACTGGTAACGAGGTTGTTGCACATTCTGAATCTTCAACCGTTGGGAGAGCGGGAGAAGAAAATTGACGTGAAGAAGTTGATCATTTAAGGCATCTTTCCGAAGAGTAGTTGACGGAAATTGCACCAAATCCCAACATGGTGCAACTATGAGAATAATATTTGAAGAGTGGTGGAATGATATGGCAGATTATATTGTGAGTCACATGCCAAACATGATTAAGCCAATCACCATCAGTGCTATGAATGATGCCCTATCAAAGCCAAGATCGTTCAACGAACCACTACAAACAAATTCGGCAGTAACATGGTACAAGCCTAATTCCTCTCCATTTTTTTAAAAGAAAAGTCGACAACTTGCCAAGGAAATCATCGACAGCAAACAATGGATACAAATAGGATCATTGTAACCTCTTGTGGATAAGTGTTGTCGTCACTTTTTCGAACCACAAATAGGATTAGATTGTTATTTGTTTTGAAGATAATATTGAAAAGTTATCTTTTCAAATTCAATAAGCACTTGTGACTCTGGATTATTGCTTATAAATAGCTATATTGTACTCTTCGTAAATTATCCTCAATCAATCAAAGAACTCATGCTTCTTGCAATTTATCTTTTATCATTACTTTCTCGAAATTTAAATGACCACCACGATCGCATGTTCCTACCTTTAAATTCCTTGCCATTTATTTTCCTATCCAAAGTCAACAAGTGACTCTTTGCAACCTATTGATTCACGCATCTATCCATCAACATTTTGGAAGGTATTTCATCAATACTTTCCGTTGAAACAAAAGACAGACGAAAATCACAGAATTGGAAGAAAAATAGGACAACAAGAAAGGAAAGAAAATAAGAGAAACGACAGAGGAAATTGGAAGAAACGCCAAATCTTGGCACTAACTCAATAATCTCAATATCAATCCATAATCAAAGCTCACTAAAGAGATGCAATAACACTGGTATATAATTCAGTGTATTCGATGAACTTAGTTTCTGGGAAAAGTGCTGAATAAGTCCTAAACCTTTTGGAGTAGTGTCAATTTAGTCCTAACCTATTTTTTGTGCCAATTGAGTCATAAACCTTTTGATATAGTGTCAATTCAGTCCTTTTGGCCGGATTTTGCTGACGTGAACGTCGGCTGGCCGGCATCCGGTGCTAACGTGGACAAATTTAATAATATTTTAATATATTTTTGAATTTTTTTATTTTTTTTTGTTCTCCCTCTTCCTTCAGCCACTCGCTGGAGCGGTGACTGGCCGGAGGCCAAAGACCTACAAGGTTGACCTCGCCAGCCTCGGGCGCTTGCCCAGCCATGGCGAGGCTCGTCTTTACCATCGCCGACGCGGGCGAGCCTTGCGCTGGGCTGTCGAGGCTCACCCGGCCCTCGCCGTGGCCGAGCGAGAGTTGACCTCGCCAGATCTAGCGAGGTCGGGCATCACCCAACTGCAGGCGAGGCTCGACCATGCCAGATCTAGCGAGGCTCGCCCGGCCCTCGCTAGACCTCACGACCTCTGGCAAGGGCCAGGCGAGCCTCTCTGGCGGCTAGGCAAGGCCTGACTTTGCCAGATCTGGCGAGGTCGACCCTTGCTCGGCCATGGCGAGGGCCGGGCGAGCCTCGCCAACCCAGCGCGAGACTCACCCTTGCCGGCGACAGCGATGGCAAAGGCGAGCCTCGCCATGGCTGGGCGAGGCTCGACCTTGCCGGATCTGGCGAGGTCCAGCCTCGCCTGTGGCTTGCCCAAGGCCGGTGAGGATGACCTTGTCGGCCTTTGGCCTCCGGCTGGTCACCGCTCCGGCAAGCGGCTAAAGGAAGAGGGAGAAGAAAAAAAATTCTAAAATATTATTAAATTTGTCCACGTCAACGCCGGTGACTAGTCGCTGGCCGGCCGACGTCCCCGTCAGAAAAATTCAACCAAAAGGACTGAATTGGCACTATATCAAAAGGTTTAGGACTTAATTGGCACCAAAATAGGTTTAAAACTAAATTGGCACCACCCCAAAAGGTTTAGGACTTATTCAGCACTTTTCCTTTTAGTTTCTTAATCAGGTAAACATTAGATAGGTAGATATTATAATTGTTAAATTATATCTCGAATTTGAGCCCTTGTGAATAATCTCAAGAAATCCATTTTCCTATTCAAATTAAAATTCATCTGATGAAGTAATCTCCTCGATTGGTTTGAGACGAAGGAGCTCGCAATTATTCATTCATATAGGATTGTTCAAAGGACTAGGACGTGTGGTTGTTTGTTACTTCTATGTATCCACCACAAGATTAAAGAAGAGGGACACTTAGGGTGCGCATGAATACCATTCTGTGCCCGGGAACAATTTCTGAACAGAAATGATTTTTTTTTAATTCTGTGCCCGGAAACAATTTCTGAGTATTTGAAGGTGTTTGATAAATTGTCCAAAATTTCTATTCCTAGAGTAGAAAAGAATAGAAATGCGTTTGGTAAACTACATAAAATTTCTGTTCTCAAATAATATTTTAATAATATTTTGAATTGTTTTTTTTTCTTTCTAACTATTTTCTTCTTTGGCCATAGCCGGTCGCCGGCAACCGGCCATAGCCCAGGGCCGGAGAGGGCTTCGTTGTGGGTGGCGACGGCGAGGCTCGACCTCGCCAGATCTGGGCGATGTCGCCTTGCCCAGGCGGCGAGGGTCCAGCCCTCGCCCTCGCCGGCGAGGGCGACCCTCGCCTCCGCCGGCGGCCGGCGAGGGCCGTCACGCCCTCGCCTCTGTCGGCAGCCAGCGAGGGCCGTCACGCCCTCGCCGGCCCTGGGCTGTGGCTGATCGCCGGTCGCCGGCCCAACCCAATGAAGAACAACACAAAAATAAGAAAAGAAAAAAAAACTGATTTTCAAAATTGTGCCGAGAAATAAGAAGCAACTTTTTTTTACTTCTTGTTTCTCTTCCAAAACTGTTTTTCGGCACAAATTTTTGCAAAAATGTGCTCGGAAACAAAAGGTTTACCAAACGCATTTCTGTTCCCAAACTATTTATGGGAACAAAAGAATAGAAATTTTCACTGTTTGGCACGTTGCCAAACGGACCCTTATTTTATATATCTATTTCACCTGGGATGAGTCCAGGTCAAAAGAAAAGTTGTTGACTCCTACAAAAGAAAAAGAAATAAGGCGTGGGTTCCCGAGTGTGCACCGTAGCCGCCGGTTGTTCTTGGTGTTTTGGCCGCATGAGACTTTGAACACCCGGTGAATTTGTGCCGTGAGTTCTATATCCCAATTGAGTTGTTTATTTGTAAAGACTTTGGAGTTAGATATAATTTATGTTTGGGAAACACTCAAGTGTGTGAGCGATTGCAACTTTAATTCTCCGACTATAGTGAATTATTTGCTACCAGCTCTTCCCGTAGATGTAAGTATTAACACTTGGATCAAACTGCTTCAATCTTTGGTGTCCTTTATTATTCATGCTTTATTTCTCTAGCTCTCTCGCATAATTGCAAGATCCGATTAGCGCTTCTGCGTTCATTATACAACAAAAACCCCTATTTTTAATTAGACAATAATAAAGTTGAAGATAAGGAAATTAAATTAAGATGCAATCTCTTTAATTAGTCAGTTTCAAAACGATACTATAAAAAGTCCCCGATTTTGCACGGAATTACAACTCCAGAAAAGTTTAAAAAATGACCTCGAATTTCAAATGGATTTGTTAGTACACCTCATTTAACTAATTTAAAAATTATATATTATGAAGTAATCTCGATGTTGAGTTAAATGTAATTAATGGCTTTCCCATCAAAATGAATTTTAAATTTTGGAAACTAAAAAAAATTCACAATGCTGATATTCATGCACTTTTAAACGTTTAAGGTATTGATACTAAACAAAAAAAAAACTCAAAGCTAAAAAGAAAGTAATGAACAAAAGTTATAAGTAAAGTTTACTCATATTAAAATCATCCAAAAACTCATTTATCCGACAACTCATGAAATTATATATACCTAATATATATATCAATAATATCTATATAAATAAAAGTCATTTCACTTGACATTTTGATTTGGATGGATGGAAACGCTTGGTATTGCAATTAAACAAAACATTTCTAATTTCGTCGGGGCTAGTTGGAAGAATTGTTAGGCCTCGCTTATTTGAAGGACGAAAATAAAGCATAACGTGAAATGAATAAAATAGAAATCATTGAAAAATGTAAAGAAGATTCCATCGTGACTAGAAAGTCAAGCGCTCTTCGAAAATTCACAAAAGTAGTATCTTCTTAGAAGATTGCGTGCTACGATCAAAGAAAAAGTTCTGATAAATTTAATACTCAGTGATTGTTCCATAGCGCATCATGTACTGCTTGAAGAGTATCTAAAAGTACACGGCGACGTACGACAATGACGGATGACCTTCGCATGAAAGGAGGTGAAGTTTTTTGGTCTTGACGACAAAGAGAGGACTCACGTTGCAGATGAAACGAAGTGAAGTTTTTTCGTCTGGGCATGGGGCTCATAGCTTGACAAAGGTCCCCACGCTTTACTTTATCTGGTTTTCATGCAAAAGAATCCCAAACAAATTAGAACTACAGTCCCGAGCTTCCTTAGGTACCGTGTCATCAATGTCCACACCAAAGTACACCTGCTAGCCACAACAAGTTCGATTCTGTGAGTACAATAGGATTCGTATGTACAGATTGAATTCGAACCGTCCAATTTGAGGGAATTCGAGAGAGCCTGCATGACGGGACTCGACCAATCTAACGATTTATATCCGACTCCATAGATTTACTAGCCCCACGAAATGCTAGTTCTCTAGCGACTCCGCGAGAAAGCACAGATGAAGTGGCGTAGCTATGTGAAACCAATCGACTCATAAACCAGCCATTCAACTTCTTAAGGATTCTGGCCAAAGAAAGAAGCACTTATTTTGGATTTTCTCTTATGGGGTTCGTTTTTCTTTGGTTTAGCCCATAGATATTGCTGACATGATTCTGAAAACGAGAGATCTGAATATAAATAAAATAAGAAGTGGACATTTATTTTTCAACGTATGCCTGAAGCTGGTGTCCAAATAATTGTTTGCACATGTACAGTTCACTAAAAAAAGAAATTATCAAGCTAGCTACCACTTGTTTGATGTCCTACGGAATCTGTCTCGCTCTCTCTCTCTACCCTCAGTGTCAAACAACCAGTCTATCTCCAAGTAACACAGTTTCTTCGCTTCAACCTACATTGCCGTCTTCGTCCTCGTCTGTACTCTGTCACAGACAAAATCATCTGAGCACTTACACATCTTTCCCACCTTTCATTATGCAAAACCTGAAGACGTACTGTTCACGACAGGATTGAAGTTGAGAAGCCTAGAGAAAGAGAAAATGTCTACTGATGCCAATGGAGACGCTGAATCCCCGACTCACCCTTTACTTTCCTCGGGATTACCATCCCTTGCAGAGTCCGCGTCCCAAGTGGCCATTGTTGGAGCCAACTTGTGCCCTATTGAGAGTCTTGATTATGAGTAAGCTTCCATTCCCTTTTCTTGCAAAATAGGAGGGAAAAAGTCGCCATTATCTTTTTTTCTTTTTGCCAAAAGAAAAGTGAGTGATCAGATTTGAGGGGATTGAAGCGGTTAATGCTGAATTTGGCAAAAGGGCTTTGCATGCAGGATCTCGGAGAATGAGTTCTTTAAGCAAGATTGGAGGACTAGAAGTACAGTCCAGATATTTCAGTATGTGCTCATGAAGTGGCTGTTGTGTTTCTTGATTGGTGGGATTGTTAGCCTTGTTGGATTTTGCAACAATCTCGCAGTAGAAAATGTTGCAGGCATTAAGTTCGTGGTCACTTCCAATATGATGTTGGCTCAGAGGTATTGACTCTGTCAATTCTGCTCTGTGCCTATTCACAATTGCATGCTAGTCTGATAGCCTTCTCAACATCAAAGTTAATCAGACTGATAGAATGTCAATTCTTGGTTTCTAGTATAGTCGAATGGTGTACCTAGCTGGAGAGGCTTGATAAGATAAAGGTTATGCGAAGCTTTGGTCGACTATATCATCACATTGTTTTTGTGGTTAATATAGGCACAATGGAGCTTTTAGGAATACTTCCGAGAAGCCAAACAGACATGCTCTTTAGTTTATTGGAAGACATGATTGAAAAAAGGTTCAGTTTTTTTGTTTGGTTTTATAGAATCTAACTACCCAATGAAAGAAAGGGATCTGAGTAATTTAAGTGGGTTGAAAATTTTTCTTCTACCTTGTGACGGCAAGGAGAATCTTATGGTGAAACTCTGTAATGGCTTTTGCAGGTTTGTGATGGCTTTTGTCGTCTTTTCTGTATCCAACCTTATGCTCACCTTGTCTGCGGCGCTCATCACGGCTTTTGTATCACCAGCAGCTGCCGGATCGGGTATACCAGAAGTAAAGGCTTATCTGAATGGCATGGATGCGCCAGGAATTTTTTCACTGAAGACATTGTTCGTTAAGGTGATACAATGGTACTTAGCTATGTGTCCGTGATTGCAAAGTTGCACATTCATCACTCGATTATCTTTTTTTCCTATCTTCTTGTTTAAGTCAGCAAATGCATGAAGCATTCACGTGATATATGAATTGCAGTGCTCGATAATTGCACTAGCACTGTGTAAAGCTGTTGATTCTGGTTTTGTAGGAAGGCCATGAGCGATTTTGAGCTGTGGTTGCTGCATTGGCTCTGCCTCCAACTCAGATTGTGATTTTTGGTGTTTTTCTTTTAGCTTTTTTTTTTTGGCCTCTATGAACCTTCTTCAAATTGTTGGAATGCGATGGTTTGGACTGATTTCATCGAATGTTTAGCCCATCTAACTTGCCGTGTTTGCCATTTTGTGATGTTCAGTGTTAATTAATTCCCCAGCTACGGTCATATAGGGGAAAGCAGTTTTCCGTTCTTTGCCTGTACTTTTTCTCCGTTTGGACAGTCTGGAACTTTAAACTTCATCTATAGCATCACAAAGCACAGAGTATTTTTGTATGGGACTTCTTAAGTAAACAATAGTCTCATCACATGTTGGTCCTAACTGACAGATAATTGGAAGCATCTCTGCTGTGTCCTCATCTCTTCTTGTGGGAAAGGCTGGACCTATGGTGCATATCGGTGCGTCTGTTGCTTCGCTGCTTGGTCAGGGCGGGTCAATGAAATATGGCTTGACTTGGTCGTGGTTCCAGTTTTTCAAAAACGACAGGGATAGAAGAGATCTCGTCACATGCGGATCAGCTGCTGGAATCGCCTCTGCCTTTCATGCCCCGGTTGGTGGGTTGCTGTTTGCCCTCGAAGAGATGGCATCTTGGTATATTAATCTGTCTAGCTGTACTTGAGTATGCCTCCTTAAGACAGCGTTTTAGAGATTTGACAAACAATTTACCCGATAATTAACTAAGGAATCTATCATATAATCATGGATAGCTTCCTCATTACTAACCATTAATGTCTAATAATTTGAGTTTACTGGTGAACTTGAATATGCGTGGGTCATTGGTACTAACCGTGAATGTGAATTTGCAGGTGGAGGAGTGCCCTTCTGTGGAGGGCCTTCTATACGACAGCTATAGTAGCGATTGTACTAGGAGCGCTGATTGAGTTCTGCAACAGTGGAAAATGTGGGCCATTTGGTAAGGGTGGGCTAATAATGTACGATGTCACTTCGACAAATACCTCGTCTCACCTACGGGATGTCCCCCCAGTTCTCCTCCTTGGTGTTCTAGGGGGCTTATTCGGCAGCTTGCATAATTTCTTGCTGGATAAGGTTCTCCGAGTCTACAATGTCATCAATGGGTAAGATCCTTCAAATGATGCTTTTCACTGTTAACCTTTTAAGGAATTCATCGGAGACAGTAAAGTAGAAGAGCTCACTTTATTTTCTTATGATTTCTCGTTCCAGGAAATGTAGTTGGTACAAGATTTTACTTGCTTGCTCCATTTCCATCTTCACATCCTGTCTGTTATTCGGATTACCGTGGCTTGCATCTTGTCTACCGTGTCCAGCCAATACTGAGGAGAACTGTCCTACAATCGGACAGTCTGGGAACTACAAGAAGTTTCAATGTCCTTCCGGGCAATACAACGATCTCGCCAGCCTCATCTTTAACACAAATGATGATGCAATCAGAAATCTTTTTAGCAAAGGTACCGATGACGAATTCCAGTATTCATCTATACTCATTTTTTTTGGCGCCTGCTTTTTCCTCGGCATATTTAGCTACGGCATCGTGGCTCCCACTGGCCTCTTTGTACCAGCAATTGTGACCGGCGCATCTTATGGACGTTTCATTGGAATGTTAATCGGTCCTCACTCAACTCTTGATCATGGTCTTTTCGCCGTTCTTGGTGCTGCTTCCTTTCTCGGTGGAACAATGAGAACAACGGTTTCTTCATGCGTAATCCTCCTGGAATTGACAGATAACCTGTTATTGTTACCACTAATGATGCTGGTTCTTCTAGTTTCGAAGACGGTCGGAGATGCCTTTGATAGCAACATCTTTGACCTAATGATGAAGGCAAAAGGGTTCCCATATCTCGAAGCTCATGCCGAACCATTCATGAGACAACTAACTGTCGGTGATGTGGTAAAAGGCCCGCTCCAGCTATTTCACGGCGTTGAGAAGGTTGGAAATGTTGTACACGTGCTCAGAACTACAACAAATAATGGGTTCCCGGTGATTGATGAGCCTCCGCTTTCAGAATCCCCTGTTTTGTATGGTGTGATACTGCGAGTGCATCTCATAGAACTACTAAAGAAGAAGGCCTTCCTGTCCTCTTCAGAGCCAACAGGTATTGATGTCTCCGAGCAGTTTTCAGTAGTCGATTTTGCAAAGAAGGGATCGGGAAATGCCGACCAAATAGAGGACATAGTTGTTACCGAAGAGGAGGAGAGCATGTTCTTGGATTTGCATCCATTCACTAACACTTCGCCTTACACAGTCGTGGAAACGATGTCATTAGCAAAAGCTCTCATCCTTTTCCGTGAAGTTGGTTTGAGACACCTGCTAGTGATTCCAAAGATCCACAGGGTAAGTTCTTTATGCGTTAACAATTTTTTAAGCACTCATAATACTAGGACTATTTTTATAACTCCATAACTCTTTTCACTTGAATACGATGGTGCAACCACATAGTTCGAAACTCGTTTGACGATGTTTTCATTATCGACCTCCTGAGTTAGCTTATCTAGCTTCTGAGACAGATCTTCTTTTAGTTTGGAACAATTTTTTCTGTTTCCTTTTTGTGGACTAGTTTGGTGAAATGCTCTTCGACTATATCTGCATTGTTAAGAATTTCTCCGAACAATAATACCCTCTATCATTTCCTCCTCCAAATTTCTCTCTGAATGTCAAATTCTGTTTCCGCGGTGCCTGTTCTAGTTGGATTAAAATATGAATGAAACTGGTTTTGTTGCTGCTCATACATCATCCGTGAACTCATTTAAAGTCGTATTTCAGATATCACCCGTGGTGGGGATATTGACGAGACACGATTTCATGCCAGAAGACATAATAAGCTTGCACCCGGCATTGACAAGGAGTGGATGGAAAAGATGGAGATTGACGCTTCCTCGTTGGCTAAATCCATGTTAGAACGACAATCTTGCATTTGAAGATAGAAAATCACTTGATCACCCGTTGAGGAGGGGACTAATCACGTTGCTTATGCAACTCAGCTTCTAGCAGATAAAAAGTGGCCCGAGTCCTGCTGTACTCGATATGTCCGAACAAGCGTTTCACTGCATACCACCATAATGAAATTTTGATATCCCTCTAACTTGTGTTGCTGGAAAAATGTGCCGCTTGAAAGGCGATGAAAGCTGTACCAATAAGTTCAGTTGTTACACTTACTCATTATCTGGTCAAATTATCACATTAGCTGCCTAAAAGACGAGGCCTAGCATTGTCATTCGAGTGCGGTTTTAACCTTGTAATTTCACGAGCATAATCACAAATTAGAAGGGGCACTCAGATATCTCAATGAGCCGATAGCATTTGAGAACATAATTCATGTTGGAGCTAGCTGGTGAAACAGAGTGATTTAGGAAGATTCATGCTTTGGATGACACCAAGTAGAGACAGAAACAGATAAAAATTGTCAAACTCTTAAGTGCCAAGAGCTGTAGTCCAAAGTCTACCCATAAATGAAGGGCCAATGCCTTCTATCCGAAGTTTCACTATCAATCTTCACAAATAAAAAATGATTGGTGACATAAAAAAAGAAGTAAAGACCATTCCAGTTATTGTGAAGATCGGGTAGAGCAAACAAGAACAAACTAATGAGACTGCTAAAACTGTCAGCTGTATTTTACTAATGACAGATCCTGCCAGAACACTTCAATAGAACAAGATCCCCAAACTTACATACCACCATACAGACAATTGAATATGATGTATGAAGAGAGAGAGAGAGAGAGAGAGAGAGAGAGAACTGTGATACCCAAGGCTACGTAAGAAATGAATTTGTCATGAGTCTTAAACTCCAAATGAAGCTTTCTTGGGGTAACAAACTGGAGAGACAAGCATAACCATTCCATGTGTCTAGACAATGAACAATTTATCTGAACGCATTCTGCTACAGGCCCATATTTGAGAACTGACTCTCACTACCCTCTCCTCACACTATTGAGATAGTCCACCCTTATCCCCCACAACTCTTCACCCACAACATTCATATCGGGCCGATCCGATCGTCCGGGTGCAGCACACTGAAAAGCCAAATTAAAAATCCTCATCAGAATATCTCTATCCACTCTTTCCTCCATTCTCGGGTCCATGAGGTCCATGACATTTCCTTCATTGAACTTCCTGAAGGCCTGTACACGTAATGAAACATTGGCTAAATGACCACATCTTGAGAGAATGAATTTATTTTCCACCAACAGGAGCAAGTTTTAGCTTACCCATCTAAGTGTCACCCGTTCATCGACTGGCTTCTTTGCATCGACAGGACGACGTCCAGTTAGGATCTCTATGAGCAGGATCCCAAAAGAATACACATCGCTTTTGGGCGTGAGCTGATAGGTTCTCATGTACTCCGGGTCCAGATAACCCACTGTGCCTTTCACTTTGGTGGAGACATGAGTTTTATCGGTATCACCGGCACCTAGCCTTGCGAATCCAAAATCTGCCACCTTAGCCCTCATGCTATCAGTCAAAAGAATGTTGGATGACTTCACGTCTCGGTGGATAATTTGCTTCTCTGCAGAGCACGATAAAAGGAAACAAGGAAAAGGAAGGCTGTTAAATGTGGGTTTAAGAAGTTTTCAACTCGCTGCGAAGCTTTCAGGACGATGCATCAGTACACAGTACAAGCAGGTTTTTGTTCACAGCATGATGTATTAATTCAACATGCTTCATGAAACAAATGGAGTAATTTGCTGATGAGGGTTTCAGCAACTGGTGCAAGAAGGGGAAATTTCTTCACCTGAGTATAAGTGCAGATAAGTCAGGCCATGAGCAACATCAATTGCAACTTCGAGCCTTTGATTAAAATCGAGGATTCTCCCGTGTAGACCTGCAAGAAAGTCAAGTGAGATGCCCGCAATGTTATTCTGCCCAGAGAAAGAGATGGCTTTCACAGTTAGTAATCTCACCATCCAAATGTTCTCTAAGAGTACCATTTGGCACATACTCCGTAATAATAAGACGCTCATTTCCTTTCTCGATATAACCAAGTAGCTTCACCAGACTCCGATGATCAATTTTAGAAAGAAGCTCAACTTCACTGCTAAATTCAGTTCGCAAACTCTCAAAGTGTTCCTGCACAAAAGATTTGCAATTGAAAATGTCCAGAGATGGCTCTCGCACCATCATCCAAAACCCAATTCATACTTCACATTACATGGGAAGTGGGTATACCCTACTTTCCCATTCTAAAGTTGAGTCAAATTTTAGCTGCAATTTAAACCGAAATTGCAGATTGGAAAATGTAATGCTGACTTGACCTTGTCAAGAAAACACAACATATTATAATGAAGGAGAACCAGACCCAAAATATCGAACCAACAGTCCTACTCTTGCAAAAATGAGAAAATGGGAAAGTACTTGTCTAGTCTAGCTAACGAAAGAGACATGATCCTAGCATGCACAGACAACGAGCCCATTTCTACGAATAGCTAGTAGTCAAACCATTCCGTGAAATTATCTTTTGCAAAATGCATGCATCCTGTAATGAGATAATTAAATTCTTCAAAGCATAAACCATAGTGTTGCAGGAAACTATGTTCTATGGAATTGAACATTCTTAAACCTTCTGAACTGTTTTGGAAAATGCATAATGCATCATGTAAAGAGATAATAAACACTTCAAAGCACAAACCTAAGAGTTACAGGAAACTATTTTCTCTGGATTTAAACATACTTAACCTTCCGGACTCTTTTGGTGATATCAGCAAAAGTGGTTTATCAAAAATTGGCACCAGCTGAGTCAATAATGGAGAGGAAATCAGCAATGCCACTCACCTTCTTTGCTCGTTTTATGGCAACAAACTGCCCACCTTCTAACTGTGCCTTATACACAGTTCCAAACCCCCCTTCTCCTATTTGCATTGAGGGAGAAAAATTGCGAGTAGCTTTCAAGATTTGACTTAAACTGAGATGCAATGATCCAAGTCTACTGAGTTTCGGGGACATGGAAAATCTGGATGGACTAGGTGGCACTCGAAGTGGACTCCCTGGAATCTTTTCAGGTGGCGAAAACTTTTCAGGAGCAGGACGCTCTTCCGATATGGGAGTAGAATTTACTGGAATGAACAAAAACTCTTAATCACTGACCAAACCATTGAAGAATTTGATTTAGCTATCAAATTGAACACTCATTCTAGTCAAAGATGAGCATAAGAATTTCTATATGAAGAACTTTTTACAGTGACATTCCAACAAGATCTAAGGAATTACCTGAATTCAGATCCTTTGGAAGGACAGTGTGAGCAGCTTCTTTTCTTTTTCTGTAGAAGCAAGGGCAGGCTAAAACACAAGATAGAGCTAAAACTCCAGGTACAACCAAGCTGACGCTTTTATGGGTTAAAAGAAAGTTGGGACTTTTCTTCTGTTCTTTCTCGTGGCTCTGTTCATCAGCTTTATGCACACTAACTTCTGTCTGCAGAAACTTTCTTCCTCCATGAAAATGCGTTCGAACTGACCCTCCCAGAAACCATAAAAGGAAAAAGAAAAGGTGAGAATTTGGTAAAAATGAGCCTCCATATTCATTGCACACAAAACAGTTCAACAAGTCTCAACCACTTACTAGCACATCCCAAATATTAAATCCATACCTAGAGAACGATTTATCCCAGAGCAATTAGGTCCAGGGTAATCCTCAAGGTCGCAACCATCCTCATAGTGATATTTGAGGGCATTGCAGAACTGATTTTTGTCTACTATCTCTTCATTAATGTAAAAGAATTCACTACCAGAATAACTCGAATATGCCAGTCGATCAGCACCACAAACCTTCGACTTCAAGTGGAAATCAGTGGCAGATATCCTCAGCAATTGTGGGAGCAGAAGGAGTATTGCTGTGACTATTGCCATTGTCGATTAATACATATGTCAAAGCCTCTATCTTCAATAGATAAATACAAAGGCACCTAACATCTCCATATCTTGAGCAGACAACCCAAACTAAGTAACATCAATGAGCCCAATAACCAAGAGTATAACTAGGGCTTTAATTTCCCCTATCAGGTAATTCAAGCACTCATGACCATCTTACATCGTCAGAAATCTTCAAATCGCATAGAGATTCAACTTCAAGTATAGAGAGAAGAGAAAGAAGGAGCTGAAAGCTAGTAGCCACACTCGCTGAATTTGAGGCTTTATAGAATCAACGCAAAATTTTTAACTGGCCGTAAACTCTAAGGCTTCGAAAACACCCGAGTTCAATTTCTCGCCGTAACTGCGAATCAATTAGATGCCTTGAAAGAACCCAATTCGCAAAACTACAAAAAGATTGAGACCCGATACAAAAGGAAAGCTGATCTCCCGCTTGACGTGCTTTATGACCCAGAAATTCTTGAAGCACTTTCTTGATAGTGCACCATAATTCGATGAAATCCTTACATGTCCACCCAGCAAGAACCTATCTTCGCGAGGGAAAAAAGAAACAACTTCCCGAATTCACTCTCCACAATCCCCCAAAATCTGAACTAAACCAAGCATCCCAGAATTCCCAAAAGTTCCTCCTTCTCCTTCACCCCAAAAGCGTAGACTTCACTCCAGACCCAGATGGGAAATCACACAGAAGACACAACCCAATCACTGATCAGAAGATTGAGGGACAAGATTCGTCAAGCTCCAATCATCAACCCCTCCAAGTTCCTCAGCTCCCACAGAGCAACAAAACCCTCATGAGATGCCACTTACTTTGATCTCACAAAAAGTTAAATAAACAAAGAAGCACCAACCTGGAGAGTTCCCTCCCCCCCCTCCCCCAAAGAAAAATAAAGGCGGCTTAAGCTTGAGACAAAGCCTCTCTGTTGTGGGACGTTTGTCTTTTTTTTCCTTTTTATAGCTGCGAGGAATTAAACGGGAAAGCTTCACATGACCGGCCTAAACAGAGGCAGACGATGATGTAACGCAGCGGCCGTCTACGAAAGCCACAAGCACACGCGGGCATTTCGAACAGTGCTCGCAGGGTGGACAATTTTGACCGGTCTTGGGGTCGCTTGCTTTGCCCGGAGGGCCTCTTCAGTGGCATTTTGTTTGTTTTTGTCGCCTACATCACGCCAACAAGTTGATTGATTGATTGCTCAGCTCGTTTTTAGCCCTTTCCTTTTGGCTAAATTTCAGGAATACTCTCCTGTATTCTAGTGCAATTGGCAGGAATCAATACCTTCTTCCAGAGAGAGGTTCGACCCTGTCTTGACCGGCGAGAGTCAATGGATCGACCCCTGTCGATTTTCGTGGAAAATGGTTCATCCAGTAGAACTTTTCTCTTTCGTCGAGTGTTCCCACAAGATTACAATTTGACCAGCGATTTTCATTCCTCGTGCTTGTTGTGGAGGAAGTGACGAAATGTATCCCATCGTGGCCCAACTCCAGCATAGTATTCCTACCTGTAATCTGATATGACGTGTCAT
This sequence comes from Syzygium syzygioides, assembly GCA_031216285.1. NCBI lineage: Eukaryota > Viridiplantae > Streptophyta > Magnoliopsida > Myrtales > Myrtaceae > Syzygium > Syzygium syzygioides. The sequence goes on along the minus strand of CM062244.1, from coordinate 13,837,006 downwards.
TTTGTTCTCTTTTTTCGGCAACTGCTGCTGGTCAAGTCTTCAAATTGCTAAGAGGGGCATCAAGAAAACTAATGAATTTATGTTCTCTGGTTGAAAAGCGTGCAAGAAATCAGCTACAATCTTCTCATGGTTGTTAATCTGTGATCTGTCCTTAATCTAGAAGTACATATTGGGTCCTTTGACATTTCAAAAGCTTGGAGAGGGTGGCCAAGGTTAGGTCTTGAGGGTGGAGTTTGAATGCTTAAAAAGTGTTAACCACTCCAGCTTTTGTATGGTATGTGTTCTTTATTGGGAACAGTTGCACAGCTCTGTGAATCTACTATCGTGCGTACTTAACCACGAATTCATAGAATACCCCCCTTTGATTTTGCAGGCCATGGAGCCAGGGTCCGGAAGGGTGGCACGTCCATGAGATTGTTTGCACGAGATGAGCAGAGAAATCGACCCGGTTAATGCTCGGTCTGCGCGCGTAGGCATCCATTCCTAGCTCGGTGAGCAACGTCACGGCGCTCGTAAATGAGTTACGTATTCGATCCAAATACCGAAAGTGTCAAGACAACGCGCACGAGAGGAGAGAGCGGGGGGTGGGAAAGGGAAAACGCCTCGCGGTTTCGTTGCTTGTGACAGTGTGTAAAAAGGGCCACACGTGCTGTTGAAAAAACCCGAATTATGCGCGAATGATTGTAGACAAGGAACCGAGTGAAAAGGATCCCGACTACGTACGCACACACGAAAAATATCAAAGCTCCGCGCGCGACAATGATTGATGGCCGCCCCCCCCTTTTGGGAATGGACAATGGTGGGCATTGCAGGTGGGGTGGGCCTCGCCAGGAAAATCCCAAGAACGCACACGGAAAGTCTAGGTCCCCAGTGCTGGCTTAGCGTTTTTGAACGCATGTTGTTGAGCAGTGTTTGGTAACTAGGGCTCTTTTGAGTCTTGGAGTTCTTGTATTCAGCACTGTTCTGGTGGGTGGACTCCTGGGGGCACAAATTTGATTATTCTAGGGTTCAGGAGGCCAGCTGCAATTTGAGGAGTTTAGGAGCAGCCAAAAGGGGGTATATGCTCCTAGTAATCTTCTTCCCTGATCTTCTCGCGTGTCTTCGAGCAAAGGTGGTGTTCGAGAAGGAGGGAATCGAGATGGAATTAGGGTGCATTCGTTTCGCGAAGAAAGGAAAACATGGTTATGAAAAACCCTTTTTGGCATCAGAGAGGGAAAACAAAGCGCTGACCGGGAAAATGTACGGTTTCCACTTTGAGAAGATCGAGGGTCATTTTCGGAATCACTTGAAGTTCCGGCATCTCGTCGCTCAAACTCAGGTTGCCCTGCGGCCGAAGTGCTTGTTGCCGAGCCAAGGGTTCCAAGGGCCTCGATTGTCAGATCCATTCAAATGTTAACCAAATCCAGGTCTCCAGTGATCACTTCCAAGATCGAGTGGACCAAACCCGAATCCTCAACTACTAGACTAGGGATTTGGGGCCGAATACGAGACCCTTGACATCCAAGATTTTAAGGCTGAGCCGTTGTTACGTATTGAAAAGCATATCAAGATTTTCTTCTTTATACATGCCAAGCACTTAAAAAAATACAATAATTTTAAATTATTTTTTTCTCCGTGAAGATATCTTCCAAACTAGAAAAGCAGTTGCATTGAACAAATTGACCGTTGCTCGGCAGTTGTGACAGGATGATGCAATGAGACTTTTGAGTTAGGTTAATATCATGAAAAATCATAAACTGGTACACTTGTGACACATTTACCTCAAACTATTTTTTTTACCATAAAAAATCCCGAACCGGTACACCTGTGATAATTTTGCCCCGAACATATCACAAAAAACCCCAAACTGATACACATGTTACAATTTTACCCCGAACTAATCTTTTAATATTTTTTTATATTTTGAATTTTTTTCTTTTTTCTTTTCTTTTCTTTTCTTTTCTTTTTTTTTCTTCACCTTCAACCTTTGGCCGGTCGCTGCTTCGGCGACCGGCCAAAGGCAAAAGCCGGTGTGGGCCGCCCTAGCCGGGGTCAAGCGAGGGCCGCCCTCGCCGGCGTCGAGCGGCCCTCACCCGCGTCGGGCGAGGGTGGCCCTCGCTCGATCCGGCAAGGGTGACCCTCGCCTGCGTCGGGCGAGGGCTATCCTTGCCCGACGCAGGCCAGGATAGCCCTCACCCAATGCCAGCAAGGGCGGCCCTCGTCGGCTTCTGCCTCTAGCTGGTCGCTGGACTGGCGACCAACCAGAGGTTGAAGATGAAAAAATAAATAAATAATCGAAAAAAATAAAAATAATAATATTAAATTTTTAATTCAGGGTAAAATTGTCACATATGTACCAGTTTGAGGTTTTTTGTGGTAAGTTCGGGGTAAAATTGTCACAGATATATCAATTTGGGGTTTTTGGTGGTCAAAAAAATAGTTTAAGGTAAAATTGTCACAGGTTTACCAGTTTGAGATTTTTTATAGTTAAAAAAATAATTTGAGATAAATGTGTCATAGGTGTACCAGTTTAAGGTTTTTCGTGGTGTTAACCCCTTTTGAGTTTGCACGCATTTGCCCTCTTTAAATTGTTTCTACTAGAGTCAAAGATCATTTATGAGAAGAGAAAAAGGGAAGGAATTCTCTTTTGGATTTTCTCTCATTTCCTGTTATTCACACCAAATTCAGCCGAGTTGTCGACATGGATGAGCACGTGATTAATACATGAACATGAGCAATCATGTGATTGACACATGACTAGTACATGGTCATTGTCATGCACGTGACACATTGCTAATGACCTCATCAATTAATGATTGATATTTGGCATGCGCATCGGCAAGGCATAGTAGTAAATCCGCCAATCAGTTGTCGATATACGATGACGATGAGCGAAGGGTGATGCACAGTTCAATGAAAACATAGGAAGAGTTGAAGTACAAATCAAAGTTCAAAGCCATCAGAGGCCCAAGCAATTAAGACGACGGGGCAGCTACACGAGAAGCATTAAGATATAATTGCAAGTTCAAGATCACGATGTTGGGCAGTTGAGATTGTGAAGCAATCTACATGAACATTGTGAGAGGGCAACAATTCGAGAACAAGACTATGAGATTATGAGAATGTGGACACGAAATTGTCCGGATGAAAACCACTTGGGAACAAGATTGCACACATTCGCAAAGGAATTACCACCGAAGAACAAAGTCGAGAGATCGTGGAAGCACAGGCACGAGACTTTCGGAAGGACATGAAGGCAATCGACGGAAACCGATTGAGGAGAATACAACCGCTCGAAACCACTAAGAAGCAATCATCACACAATCATTATAAATATCACTCGGTATCTATTGAAACCTCCACACGGATCAAACAAATTTGCTATCTTTCATTATCTTTGCTTTCGTACACCATCTTTTATTTTTTAAGACTCGCGTCGTTGATTAAATTTCGATGTGTTTTTTAGCTGTAGTTTTCAGCTCTGCGTCGTTAATGAAATTCCAGCGTGTATCTTTATCCTATGTATTGCATCATCGATTAAATTTCAGTGTGATATATTAGCATTCTCAAGCTTTGTTGTCAACTAAATTCCAGCAGAGTTTGTTCGCGTTTGGTTCATTTGTAATAGATGTACCTTGCAAACTTTATCGTCCATTAAATCCCAGCGCGGTTTGAGTTTGTGCAGTTTGGTTCGAAGTCAAGCTGTTGATTTCCATTGTGTGGCCAGATATCTTCAATTCGGAATTGGCGCAGAATTCATCTCCTTCGATAAAAACCGAAAAAATGACGGAGGAAAGATATTTCGTTGCAAGAGAAATTTTAACGAAACACCGGTCAAATTTGTCAACTACAGCACATGATGATCTGTCCTCATATCATCTTCAAGCAACCAAACCAACATCCTTCGATGATACTAGTCGACAACTTGTTAATGCAGACGCGTGAAATCGATGCGTTGGATTGACATACGCTGTTCGATTCTCTTCATGATCGAACTTTGAAAAAATGGATGCAAAGTCCTCAGGCGGCGGTAGAGTTGATAATGAAATGAAACCACCAAACTGAACGAGACGGGAGCCCCCACGACGTGACATTACTCATTATGGCCAGTTCTTGCGAGCATTGAATCATCCATACCTCTTGACCACCATCGAATAAAAAAAAAAAGAGAGTAAATCTCGCCCATTGAAAGGTTTAGGACTGAATTGGTACAATCAAAAGGTTTTGGACGAATTGGTCCCCATACAGTAGATTTAGGACTTTTCAGATAATTATCCCAAATATTGGGTGTTGCGATATTTTATATAAGAGTTATAGAAATCGTAAGTAACTACGACTCGAGTATCCGTTTTTTCGGAGTATCGTAAAACTGCCCATCTGTGAGGCGAAAGTACCACGATCGAGCATGCGATTACCATTAGCATAGATGGATCGACCCACCTCTTGTCATTTGGTGTTTAGGGCAATCTTTACATTAGAAACATTTGGGTCGTATGAAATTTTCATGAACATATCGAAGTCTTGCCCTTTATTGAGATGAGGAGCTCCAAAACAATTTTATATTGTCCTTCCTAATTGAAGTTTCTGCAGCCGCCGACCTTGAGGAGCGGTTAGCCTAGGTTATTACGGTGAAGAGCGATCGGACTGTGTTTGTTCCATGGTAATCTGTGGTCGTCGACGTCGGACTCTGACCATTCTCGGTGGTGACGAGATGAAGACTGGCGGAATTGATGTCGTGGAGGAAGGTCATTTTGAGTGGGGAGAAGGTCATGGCCATTCAATCTTAAAACCTTTTAGTTTAGTCAATTTAATTGAAATCATTTTCACAATTTGCCAATTGAGTCACTCCGGCCAATTCTAATGAGAAATTGTTGACATGAACGCTATCTGTTTCACGTGGCACAGCCGCTGTTGATGTAGATAATTTCGCAATTCTTTTAATTTTTTTACATTTTGCCATTTTTTTAATTTTTTTTCTTATTTCCCTTTGCCGGCCCGCGACCTCGATGCTGACCTGCAGAGGTTGCAGGCCATAGGCAAGGGCATTGCGATCCTCACCCAAATTTGGCAAAGGCCACAACTTCCTTGCCTAGCCCAGATCTGACGAGGGAGTCGTGGCCTTTGCCTGATTTGAGCAAAGGGTCACAAGCTCTTGCTGAGCCAAAGTAAGTAAAGAAAAGAAAAGAAAAAATCAATTAATGTAGAATGGTTGGTATCTACATCAATGTTTTCTGATCAAAATTAATTGAAAGGATTATATTGGCAAATCATTAAAAGGTTCATGATTGATTTGATGTATGAATAACAGGTTTATGACTATTTTGGTAATGTTTTTGATTTTTATGTGATACTTTCACCGTAATTATTCATGAAAGAAAGAGCTATGAGGAAAAGGAAAATGAAAATACAAAACGATGATAAAGAACTAATCTAAACAAAAGCAGAAATTCCACGTCAACTCAAGTCAAGAAAGAGAAAATTGCAGAAACACAATCTGTCAAGCTAACGCCTAAACAGCAAAAGAGGTACATAATCTCGCACCTTTTCTCTTTGCATGTGAGATCGGACTTGTACATGGGCCGGGCCGGGCCGAAACGAGCTCGATCCGGGACCGACAAAATTTCCGGGCTTAGATGTCTGGCCGGAGCAGACCAGGATCCGACCCGACATCGAGGGTCATGCCCAAAGCCCATTCGCGAATCGCGATCAGGAGGAATTTCAACGGAACTTGTCCAATTGAAAATCTAGAGAGATTCATCGGATAATCGAATACGGAGTTTTTTGGCAACCACATGATGCTGTGAAGGCCGACATTTTTTGGTCTTTTCTTTGGTCAATTTCATTCCTCTCAATCGCAGTCGCAACTCGGGGATGGATCCAAAGAGCCCATTGAATTGCAAGAAACAAAAGGAGCCCGCAATAGATCCATTCCTGGCCAATCTCTTGCCGGCTTGCTTATCCATTGGGAGATTGGCAAAGCAAAATATGTATATGATGTCGCCTTAGACCAACCACAAGAGGTCAACCTTTAACGGTCGAACCCTTGCCGGGTTTTAGCCCACAGAATGATGCGTAGCTGAAATATAGGGCGAGTCGCGTGTCTAGCCGCGACATATCTTGTGTGAAAAGACTTCTTGACCGTCGGAATCTCGGTAATTGGGGATGGACCTGCCAACTCTGGACTTTAAGGTCCCGGCCGGTGCAGTAGCTCAACTGTAATCTCGTGCCTTCCTCGCCTTTTTATTCGTATAAAGAGTCTAGATCTAGGTAACGTTAGAGCAAAAACCGTTGAACAAATCTAATGATTTTTTGAACTTTCAGTTCTATGTTAGTTTGAGGGTCTATCTGGTCTGCTTCGGCTTTTTTTCTTAGAGTATGGGTACTCGAACCTTGTAGCTCGACTCTTCCTAAGGATACATGGGATAGCTATTAAGATAAGTATTAATGGCGAATCGAGATAGCTACGCTATCCCATAACATCGGCCCTCCCTTGGCCATCTAAAGTAAGGGTGAGAAAGATGCGTTCGAGATAATTAGCCGGTGAAAAATGCCATCATCATTGATAACGATTTATGTCCAAATATTTTCGCGAACGATGAGAATATTTTTCCATCGGTTCATTTCGCAAGTGACGCGAGACGTTATTTACAAGGAAAAACACTTTCGAAAAGTATTCAATTTTCCATAAATAAATGGAGCATTAATTTGCCTAACCAAATCCAAATAATTAGCTTAATTATTGTTATTTTTTTTTGGTACAGTAGCTTAATTATTGTTATTTGTTCGTCCAAAAATAAAAGATATAAAAAAATTTCCAGAGGTCCGCTCCAGCTATTCCTGTCCTCTCCAGAGCCAACGGGCATCGATGTCTCCGAGCAGTTTTCGGTAGTCGATTTTGCAAAGAAGGGATCGGCAAATGCCGACCAAATAGAGGACATAGCTGTTACCGAAGAGGAGGAGGAGAACATGCTCCTGGATTTGCACCCATTCACTAGCACTCCGCCTTACACAGTTCGTGGAAACGATGTCACTAGCAAAAGCGCTCATACTTTTCCGTGAAGTTGGTTTGAGACACCTGCTAGTGATTCCGAAGATCCACAGGGTAAGTTCTATGAGCGTTAACAATTTTCTAAGCACTCATAATACAAGGACTATCTTTATAACTCTGTTAACTCTTTTCACTCGAACACGATGATGAAACCACATAGTTTGAAACTCGTTTGATGATGTTTTCATTATCGACCTCCTGAGTTAGCTTATCTAGCTTCTGACCCAGATCTTCTTTTAGTTTGGGACATTTTTTTCTGTTTCTTTTTGTGGACTAGTTTGGTGGAATGCTCTTCGACTATATCTGCATTGTTCAAGAATTTCTCTGAACAATGACACCATCTATCATTTCCTTCTCCAAATTTCTCTCTGAATGTCAAATTCTGTTTCCACGGTGCCTGCTCTGGTTGAATTAAAATGTGAATGAAACTGGTTTTCTTGCTGCTCATATATCATCCGTGAACTTGTTGTCCGTATACGTGTGTTTGTATGTGTATATAAAGTAAAGTTATTTGACAAACTTGAAATAAGTGATCGAAAATTTGACCATTAATCCTATCCCAACGAATTCACGTTGTGTCCTTAAGACAATTTGTCCCCTCTACCGGTACCCAGAGGTCGTTGAACAATTACCTCCCAGGATAAAACGGATCGCCTTTCCTATGAAGCGGTACTTCTTCAAAGGAAATCTTCGAACGCAACTTCGCAGAATAATCACACAAAAGATGACAATGATGAAGAATGAGAGTGCAGCAGAATGCCGTGAAAAAATAAAGTGCCGAGAGACCACCGAAAATGTTCAATTCAGTTCAGTCTTAATATTCATGAAGAGTCACAAGACTTCGTTTGGTCATGTGCGAAAATGAATGGTCACCAAGGACGAAAAATGAAGAGTTGTGGTTCCCTTCCAGTTCGTGAACAGTAGCAAAGGTTCACTCGAACCGGTTTGACTCTTGAACAGTCACGAAGGGCTTCGATTTTCATTCGGGTGAACTGAACCTATAGAGAATGGATCCGGAACCGAGCCGGCCGGCCGGACGGACGGTGGCGCGCGCGCAGGGATTGACCTAGCTTGGTATAGGTCCTCTCTCTTCCACAAAAGTGGGGTACCTCTTGGGACCCAAACCCATTTGAAAGGCTCCTCAAAATAAACCATCTCCCATCACCTCTTCTATCCTATGTGGGACACTTTCATCCACACACGTTTCATTCAATTCTATGGGATTTGGATGTCAAAATCCCAACAATCCCCCATATGAATGAAAAGTTCTGATATCATAACTCTTCGTGTATCATAAGATGCAATGTGCGATTATTCCATGAGAAAACATTGCATCGGGATAAATAGTCTGAGACTTTAAACTTTCCTTAGTGAAATCTATCGAATTTACTTGGTCAATTACTAGACTTGATGTCTTTGAACTGTCGACCTTTGATGTAAGCCTAGACAATAGAAATCACACAATTGTTTCTCGAACAAAATTGGTTCTCACTATTGTGTTCGTTTTGGTCATGAACACCGCCTAGTCTCTTGAGTGTTTTAGAGAATTCGGTCTTTTCAATTCTCACAGAAGCGGTCCTCACTTCACACTCACATAGGTGATTTCTGAACATATAGTATATCACATACTCAATTCAGAATCATTAAAAACTTTTGCTTAACCTTCACATATTAGTACTGTCTTCATCCGGGAATGAGTCAAAAATTTGACAATACTCTATATTGTCTTCATAACTTAGTTGTCCCTTTAAATCTAGATCTTAGGATCTCCTGTCAACTAGGTAGGGTTTCCGCTATGATGACTTGTTTATAGGCCTTAAACCCATTCTCTTTGATGTTTTCGTAACCATCTCTCTAGTTAGGCCTTTTGTCAATGGATCCACAACATTATCTTTTAACTTCACATAGTCAATGGTGATAATTCCACTAGAAAGAAGTTGTCTTACTGTGTCATGTCTTCGACGTATGTGTTGAGACTTACCGTTATACATGACATTCCTTGTCCTTCCTATTGTTGCTTGACTGTCACAATGTATACAAACAGCGAGCACTGGTTTAGGCCAATCAGGAATATCTTTCAAGAAATTTTGAAGCCACTCTGCTTCTTCACCGGCTTTATCCAAAGCAATAAATTCTAATTCCATAGTGGATCTAGCAATATAAGTTTGTTTGGATGATTTCCAAGACACTGATGCTCCCCCAAGTGTGCATACATATCCATTTGTTGATTTCGTGTCTTTAGTGCCGGTTATCTAATTTGCATCGTAATATCCTTCAAGTACAGTTGGATATTTTGTGTAATGCAAAGCATAATCTTGAGTATGCTTTAAGTAGCCTAATAGACGTTTCATAGCTTTCCAATGATTTTCATTTGGACTAACTGTAAATTGACTTAGCTTGCTAACCGCATAAGCTATGTCCGGCCTAGTACAGTTCATGACATACATTAAACTGCCTAGTATACTAGCATACTCATTTTGAGCATTACTTTCACCAATGTTCTTTGAAAGATGTAAATTAACATCTATCGAAGTTTTTACTGGTACAATATCTAGATTCTTGCACTTTTCAAGAATCGTCTCAATATAATGAGACTGTGATAGAGCTAATCCTCCAGATGTCCTATGGATTTTAACTCCTAAAATAACATCCGCAACCATCATATCTTTCATATTAAATTTACTTGTGAGCATGCATTTGGTCGCCTTAACAACCTCGCTATAGCTGCCCATTATAAGCATGTCATCTACATATAAGCACAAAATGACAAAACCATTATAAGTGTTCTTAACATATACATATTTATCACACTCATTAATTTTAAAATCATTCAACAACATGACTTGATCGAATTTAGCATGCCATTGTTTTTGTGCTTGTTTCAATCCATAAAGTGACTTGATAAGCCCACATACTTTCTTCTCTTGTCCTGAAACAATGAACCCTTCAGATTGTTCCAAATATATTTCTTCTTCCAAATCCTCGTTTAAGAAAGCCATTTTCACATCCATTTGATGGATTTCAAGCTTATACACCTCTGTTATAGCAATTAGCATCCTTAACAGGTGAATAAGTATCAAAATAATCAAGATCTTCTCGTTGCTTGTATCCTTTTACTACAAGCCTAGCCTTATATTTATCAATAGCATCATTCGCTTTCATTTTCCTCTTGAAAATCCACTTACATTGTAGTGGTTTATTACCAGAAGGAAGGTCAACCAATTCCCATGTATGGTTTGACAAGATGGATTCAACTTCACTATTGGTAGCTTCTTTCCAGAACGGGGCTTCTGGCGAAGTCACAGCTTCTTAGAATGTCCGAGACTTATTCTCTAACCGATACGTTAAGAAATCAGGTCCAAAAGATGTGAAAGTCCTTTGTCTTTTACTACGTCTAGGTTCATCCTCCATTGAATCACTTCTAGATATAATATCTCGAGGCCTCTTATTATTATCAATTGGCTCATATACTATGTTATATGGAAATATATTTTCAAAGAACGAAACGTCCCTTGATTCAATGATCGTATTAACATGTATATCTGGGATCTCTGACTTGTGAACAAGAAAATGATATGCATTGTTATTCTAAGCATATCCGATAAAAACACAATTAACAGTCTTTGTTCATATCTTAACCTTTTTAGATTTAGGAACCGCAACCTTAACCAAACACCCCATACTTTGAGATAATTCAAGTTAGGTATTTTGCCTTTCCATTTCTCATAGGAAGTTTGTTGTGTCTTTCTGTGAGGTACTCTATTTAAAATATAATTCGCCATCAAAATAGCTTCCCCCCACAAATTCTGTGGTAAACCAGAACTATTCAACAATGCATTCATTATTTCCTTTAAAGACCGGTTTTTTCTTTCCACCACTCCATTAGATTGCGGCGTATAAGGAGGAGTAGTTTGGTGAATAATACCAAACTCAGAACAAATTTCTTCAAAAGGAAATTCATATTCACCTCCTCTGTCACTCTTTATTATTTTAATTTTATTATTCAACTGAGTTTCAACTTCGGACTTATAAATTCTAAAAGCATTCACAGCCTCATCTTTACTACTAAGCAAATAAACATAACAATATCTCGAGCAGTTATCTATAAAAGTAATAAAATACTTCTTACCACCCCTTGTCGGTATTGCTTTCAAATCACATAAGTTTGTGTGTATTAAATTTAAAGGTTCTGTGATTCTATTATCTATAGAATGAAATGGAGGTTTAGAAAATTTAGATTCAACACACACTTGGCACTTTCCACTTGAATAATCGAATTTTGGCAATAACCACATGTTCATTAATTTTTTTATTGACTTATAATTAATGTGTCCTAATCTAGCATGCCATAAATTAGGAGATTCAAGCATATAAGCAAGAACAACTTTATTCATAACATTATTGGGTACAACAGTCATTACATTCAACTTGAAAAGACCATCACTAAGGTAATCCTTTCCTACATACATCTCATTCTTAGAGAGTACAAACTTATTAGACACAAACACCAACTTTAAACCATTCTTGCTAAGAAGAGATCCAGATACTAAATTCTTGCGTATGTCTGGCACATGTAGCACATTGTTTAGTGTCACAACTTTCCCAGATGTCATCTTTAGAGCAATCTTTCCGACACCTTGAATCTTAGAGGTTGATGAATTACTCATATAAAGTTTTTCATCACCCCCCACAGTTGTGTAGGATGAGAACATCGATCTGTTTGCACAGATATGACGAGTTGCTCCAGTATCACTCTACCACTCCTTGGGGTTTCCCACCATGTTGCACTCGGATATCATAGCTGTAAGATTGATATCATCAACACCATTGGAAATCTGTTCCACCACATTCGCCTAAGTCACCTTCCTTTTCTTGGCTCTACAGTCTTTGGCATGATGTCCAAACTTTCCACAATTGTAGTATTTGCCAATGAATTTTTTCAAGCCTTGGGTGGATCACTATCCATAGTTTTTCCTCTTCTTGTTGGGTTTCGATCCTTCTTCAACAACGTTGGCCCTTGAGACCGCGAGATTGCTGCCAATTTTCTTCTCAGAATTCCTATTGTCTTCCTCTATCCTCAATCAAACAATCAAGTCTTCAAGTGACAACTCATTTCTCTTGTGTTTGAGATAATTTTTTAAATCTCTCCAAGATGGTGGCAGTTTTTCAATGAAGGCAGTCACTTGAAATGATTCACTAATCATCATACCTTCAACATGAATGTCATGCATAATCACTCGAAGTTCTTGAAATTGACTTAAGACGGTCTTAGAATCCACCATCTCGAAGTCAAAAAATTTGCCGACGATGAATTTCTTCAACCCAGCATCTTCTATTTTGTATTTCTTATCCAAAATTTCCCATAACTCCTTAGCCATTTTCAACGGACTATAGACATTGTAGAGGGAATTGTCTAGACCATTGAGGACATAGTTGCGACATAGGAAGTTAGAATGTTTCCATGCATCTATAGTAGCAAACTTTTCCTTGTTTGTCTCTCCTTCATCCAACTTCGGAGCATCCTCCATGAGGAACCTTGCCAAGTTCAAAGTGGTGAGATAGAACATCTTCTGATGCCCTCTCTTGAAGTCAGGCCCATTGAACTTTTCTAGCTTCTCTCCATGAGTTGGAATAGACGCAATAGGCGTCGTCGATGTTGTAGCCATTTCTGACATGAAGACAGAAATGATTGAAAATGTAACTATACAAACACGATACAAAATTGTCTTAAGATTGTTGTCCGTATACGTGTATTTGTATGTGTATATAAAGTAAAGTTGTTTGACAAACCTGAAATAAGTGATCCGAATTTGACGATTGATCCGAGTCCAAAGAATTCACGTTGTGTTCTTAAGACAATTTGTCCCCTCTACCGGTACCCAAAGGTCGTTGAACAATTGCCTCCCAGGATAGAACGGATCGCCTTTCCTATGAAGCGGTACTTCTTCAAAGGAAACCTTCGAACGCAACTTCGCAGAATAATCGCACAAAAGATGACAATGATGAAGAATGAGAGTGCAGCAGAATGCCGTGAAAAAATGAAGTGCCGAGAGACCACCGTTTTTCGGAAAAATTAAATAAACTCTTACACAAAAGTGGGGTACCTCTTGGGGCCCAAATCCATTTGAGAGGCTCCTTAAAATAAACCATCTCCCATCACTTCTTCTATTCTATATGGGACACTTTCATCCACACACTTTTCATTCAATTTTATAAGATTTGGATGTCAAAATCCCAACATAACTCACTTAAAATCGTATTTCAGATATCACCTGTGGTGGGGATATTGACGAGACACGATTTCATGCCAGAAGACATAATAAGCTTGCACCCGGCATTGACAAGGAGCATATGGAAAAGATGGAGATTGACACTTCCTCGTTGGCTAAATCCATTTTAGTACGACAATCTTGCATATGAAGATAGAAAATCACTTGATCACCCGTTGAGGCGGGGCCTAATCACGTTGCTTATGCAACTCAGCTTCGAGCAGATAAAATTGGCCTGAGTCCTGCTATACTCAATATGTCCAAACAAAGTGTTTTACTACATACCACCATAATTAAATTTTGATATCCCTCTAACTTGTGTTGGCGGAAAAATTGCTGCTTGAAAGGCGATGAAAGCTGTACTGATCTGTTCAGTTGTTACACTTCTCATTATCTGGCCAAATTATTGCGTTAGTTGCCAAAACGACGAGGCCTATCATTGTCGCTCAAGTGCGGTTTTAACCTTGTACTTTCGCGAGCATAATCAAAAAATTGAAGGGGCACTCAGGTGTCTCGATGAGCTGATAGCATTCGAGAACATAATTCATGTTGGAGCTAGCTGGTAAAACAGAGTGAATAGGAAGATTCATGCTTTGGACGGCACCATGTAGAGATAGAAACTGATAAAGAACTGTCAACTCAAGTGCCAAGAGCTATAGTCCAAAGTCTTCCCATGAATGAAGGGCCAATGCCTTCTGTCCGAAATTTCACTATCAATCTTCACAAATAAAATTGGTGAGATAAAAAGAGAAGGAAATACCATTCCAATTATTGTGAAGATCAGGTAGAGCAAACAAGAACAAACTAATGAGACTGCTAAAATTGTCGCTGTATTTTACTATTGACAGATCCTGCCAGAACACTTCAATAGAACAAGATCCCCAAACTTACATACCACCATACAGACAATTTCATATGACGTATGAAGAGAGAGAGAGAGAACAGTGATACCAAGGCTAAGGAACAAACGATTTTGTCATGAGTCGACTCAAATGAAGCTTTCTCGGGGTAACAAACCAGAGAGACAAGCATATCCATTCCATGTGTCTAGACAATGAACAATTTATCTGAATGCATTATGCTACTCGCACACATTTGAGAACTGACTCTCACTACCCTCTCCTCACACTATTGAGATAGTCCACCCTTATCCCCCACAACTCTTCACCCACGACCTTCATATTGGGCCGATCCGATCGTCCGGGCGCAGCACACTGAAAAGCCAAAAAAAAAATCCTCATCAGAATATCTCGATCCACTCTTTCCTCCATTCTCGGGTCCATGAGGTCCATGACATTTCCTTCGTTGAACTTCCTGAAGGCCTGTACACGTAATGAAACATTGGCTATGGGACCAGACCTTGAGAGAATGAATTTATTTCCCACCTACAGGAGCAAGTTTTAGCTTACCCATCTAAGTGTCACCCGTTCATCGAGTGGCCTCTTTAACTCGACAGGACGACGTCCAGTTAGGATCTCTATGAGCAGGATCCCAAAAGAGTACACGTCGCTTTTGGGGGTGAGCTGATGGGTTCTCATGTACTCTGGGTCGAGATAACCCACTGTGCCTTTCACTGTGGTGGAGACGTGAGTTTTATCGGTGTCGCCAGCACCTAGCCTTGCGAATCCAAAATCCACCACCTTAGCCCTCATGCTATCAGTCAAAAGAATGTTGGACGCCTTCACGTCTCGGTGGATAATTTGCTTCACTGCAGAGCACGATAAAAGGAAACAAGGAAAAGGAAGGCTGTTAAATGTGGGTTTAAGAAGTTTTCAACTCGCTGCGAAGCTTTTGGGACGATGCATCAGTACACAGTACAAGCAGGTTTTGGTTCACAGCATGATGTATTAATTCAACATGCTTCATGAAACAAATGGAGTAATTTGCTGATGAGGGTTTCAGCAACTGGTGCAAGAAGGGGAAATTTCTTCACCTGAGTATAAGTGCAGATATGTCAGGCCATGAGCAACATCAATTGCAACTTCGAGCCTTCGATTAAAATCGAGGATTCTCCCGTGTTGACCTGCAATAAAGTCAAGTGAGATGCCCGCAATGTTATTCTGCCCAGAGAAAGAGATGGCTTTCACAGTTAGTAATCTCACCATCCAGATGTTCTCTAAGAGTACCATTTGGCACGTACTCCGTAATTATAAGACGCTCATTTCCTTCCTCGATATAACCAAGTAGCTTCACCAGACTCCGATGATCAATTACAGAAAGAAGCTCAACTTCACTGCTAAATTCAGTTCGCAAACTCTCAAAGTTTTCCTGCACAGAGGATTTGCAATTAAAAATGTCCAGAGATAGCACTCGCGCCATCATCCAAAACCCAATCTGATGGGTTTTATTGTGACAAGTGGGCCGCCCATGATGGGCTATTCCAGCCCATGAAAGAAAGTAACTGCACATGGCAATTATTGGCTGGAAAAACAAAAGGTCACAATGAGAACATACGTGAAAAAATGTGAGGAAGTTGCATTTTGTGTGTAATTTGAAGAACGCTCTCACAAGAAGACAAAAAGCAAGAAGACTTTGTCTTTGTACAATCAAAGGATTGTTCTCTCTCTCAAGGCTGTGATTAGTGCATTTAATCTGTGGCTAAAGAGGTATGTTCGTTTTTCGTAATATACTTCGAACGATCAGTGATTCAAGCGTAGAATGGGCACGATTTTCCGCAAATTTTGTATTATGTTTAGGAATTTGTTTCCTTCATTGGTATCAGAGCATGTGTTCTTATTTCCTTATCGTTTAATATGTTTTTATATGGAGTATTGGCCGGAATTCCTGAAACGACGCCGACGAACGCTCGGGTACGAAAAACCGACACCCGACCGTACTGTTCGAATCCGTTTCTCGATTTCCGTGCGTCAAAATTATTTTTGAAAAGTGTAGGGTCATAGTACTCGTCGAAACGAGCATTTTGATGGGTGGCACGCCGCCGGGAGGCGCCGCACGCGCCTCCACGCGCCGCCGCAAGTGGAGGTCTCGCCGGCACGTGCGTGGTACGTGCGTGGCGGTTCCTCCCCCGCGCGCGTGCACCGCACGCACCACGAGGGCGTGTGCGGCGTGGCTGACGTCAGCGTGACGTCAGCCACGCGGTTTCTCAACCGTTCGACCCGACCCGTTTGACCCGATCCGACCCGTTGACCCGACCCGGTGACCCGTTGACTTGACCCGGTCATCCGTTGACCGGTGACCGGTGTTGACCGAAGAAAAAAAAAACGAAGGGGACAGATTGTGTTTCTTGCAATGTCGTATCATGATTTGAAATATAGTCATTTGATTTTTTCTGCATTTGTTGCAGGAAAAATGGTACGAAGATATCAAACCCCTATTATACCTAGAACGGCGGCTCAAAAGGAGAAGCTTATCATTTGGAACGGTTTCGTGATGCCTGAGTATGTGATGGTCAAGGCCCTCAAATGCACCATTCCTGATGAGTTAGGAAGAATGATTGATAGGGTTTGGGACACCTTAGTAGGTCCGAGCTACAAGATGATTGTGGAGAAATTCATGATTGAGTACATACGGGTCGGGGCAAGAAGGACGTCAACCCTTGCATTGAATCGGTCTCGGCGCAATACGTTGCCCGAATCTAGGGGTTTTCCGGGTGCCTCTTTTTGTTTGCCAAAGAAAATAAAATTTCCTGATGAATTCTTTAAGTCATTTCCAGTTTATAGAAAGAGGATTACCACCTGATTGTATTTATTCTTTTTAGTAAGCTCTTATGGATATGTTCACTATAGGTTGGTGTTAGATATCTTGGGTGGATAGTTCTCTTTATGTTGGTGTTTATGTTTATTTTCTTTGATGGATTCATTTCTTATGTACATAATGTTATGTAAATGAATGTTGATGGATATTCATGTTGTGAATAGTTTATAATACTATTCTGTTTTAATATTTATCTTATTAGTATCATATCGAGTTGAGTGGGAGTTCTAAAAGTTTTAGTAACTTTAAAGAACGTAATTTTACCTTAATGATTATATTAACGGTAATTTCACATTAGGATTTTTGATGATGATTGGGAACATAGTGAACTTTCGAATCTAAAGCCTATGTGAAATTATTTATTAACATAATCAATTTGTGTAAAATTGATGCATAAATAAGTGGCATTAACAATTCGTGCTTGTCTGTCTGATATGTTCAGATTCAATGGCTTCAGCATCAAAGAATATAGTTGCTGAACTGAACAAAGGAGAGAAACTTAACGGTGATAATTATGAAATTTGGCATATGAAAATCTAATATGTGCTGGAAGAGCAAGAGGCTCTGGAAACTCTTAACCTGGTTATGGAAGAGCCTGAAGACGGAAACACTGCACAACATAAGAGAGATAAGGATGCATTTGCTGTATGGAAAAGGAAAAACTCCCTTGCTCGCATCACTTTGCTGAATAGCATGGATAATGATGTCATGCGAGAGTTTAGGCGTTTTGAAAATGCTAAGGAGATGTGGGGAGCATTGGCAGCAAGGTTTGGTCATACATCAGTAACCAAGCTTAGACAGCTCACTATAAGATTTGATTCTTATAAGAAGCCACATGGTCAGTCCATGAAACAACATTTAAGGAAAATGTCAAACATGATTAATGAGCTGAAGGATGCTGGCCATGTTTTGACCGATGAGCAGCAAGTGCAAGCAGTGATTCGTTCTTTGCCGCAGAGTTGGGAGCATATGAAGTTGCACTTAACTCACAATGAGAACATCAAAACCTTTGAAGATGCAATGCGCCACTTAGAGCTAGAGGAGGATCGTCTCCTGGCAGATAAGCCGGTAGTTGACATTTACTATGCAGGCTTTAGCTCACAAGGGCCTTCGAGCTCTAAGCGCAAGCGTCCTGATTCGTTCAGAAGGTGAAGAGGTAAGAGAACGATTTCTTTGGGGAAGAAACCAAAAGATGATCAACACCAAAGAGGAAAGTGTCCTCAAGTTAAGAATATGTCGAGGGTGAAGTGCTACAACTGTAGCAAGAAGGGCCACTTTGCTCGCGATTGCGGCGAGCCAAAGAAGGTAAACTCTCCTTGCATTCTTGAGAACTTTGTCTATGTGTCAAGTTCTGTATTTTTAACTGAGTCTAATCCTTTGTGGACTGTAGATTCGGGAGCAACAGACCATGTAGCGAAGGACAGAGATGCCTTCGTGGAGTTCCGACGGGTTTCGACTGGAACGAAATGGATCTATGTAGGGAACAACTCTAAAGCAGAAGTTAAAGGAATTGGCACCTGCCAGTTGATGATACGTGGTGGACGCACATTGTTCCTACATGATGTACTATATGCTCCGAAAATTCGTCGGAATTTAGTGTCTGTTTTGGTGTTGATTAAACTTGGTTTTAATTTAAACTTTCATAGCAGTGGTGTTGATTTGTATTTGAATACAAATTATTATGGTTGTGGTTACTTTTTGGATGGTTTTATCGTACTAGATGTTAACTGCAGTAATGTTAACGTTTGTTATTCCCTGTTTACATATTCCAACTCTTATGAAAATGATGTGAATATGTGGCATGCTCGACTTGGTCATATTGGCCAATAACGAATGCAAAGATTAGCCAAAGAGGGCTTATTAGGCAATATTGAAAAAGTTGATTTGCCTATTTGCGAGCATTGCCTGGCTGGGAAAACAACAAGGAAACCATTCGGAAAGGGCACAAGAGTTGAGTTTCCTTTGTAACTAATCCATTCTGACATCTGTGGTCCAATGAATGTGAGAGCAAGGCATGGGGCTGTGTATTTCATCACATTCATAGATGATTGTATTCGATTTGGATATGTCTATTTGAATTCTCATAAATCTGAGGCATTAAGTTGCTTCACGAAATTTATGAACTTAGTAGAAAATCAATTAGATAAGAAAATAAAAGCGTTCAGATCCGATCGAGGTCGAGAATATTTATCTAATGAGTTCAGAAATTTATGTGATGAAAAATGAATAGAAAGACAGTTGTCTATTCCATATACTCCTCAACAAAATGGTGTTGCCGAGAAGAGAAACAGAACCCTATTAGAAATGGTTAGGTCTATGATGGCACAAGCTAACTTATCAATCTCCTTTTGGGGTGATGTTTTGTTAACTGCTAGCTATGTTTTTAACCGCGTGCCTTCTAAATCAGTTACTTCCACTCCGTATGAGTTATGGACAGGTAGAAAACCTGATTTAAGTTTTCTTAAACCTTGGGGTCGTGCTGCTTATACTCACGAGCCCTCTCATAAATATGGGAAACTGGGTCCCAGAAGCAAAAAGAGTATTTTCATAAGATACTCAGAGCACTCAAAAGGGTATGTGTTTATAGGTGCACAAGAAAGTGGGAGTATAACTGAATTTGAATCACGAGATGTCACATTATTAGAGAATGAGTTTCCTACTAAGGGTGAAATAGGTGAGGACTCTCACTATTTGAAATTTTGGATCCTGATAATGAAAATGATAAAGTTCGTCCAAATGAGAGCAATGTGGGAAGTGAGGAATTAAATTCGACTCAATCTCAATTGCAACCGTTTGATGAGACGATACCGTCATTAATCCAAGTGAGAGCATAATGGAGAATGATGTGCCACGTGTACAGTCTCCCGTACGGCGAACAAGTCGCAAAAGTGTTCCCTGATGACGTTTTGACATTGAAAGGGAAACTTTTATCGTCGCTCCACAAGATGAAGATGAGCCAAAGAATGTAAATGAGGCTCTAAGTTGCCCTAATAAGGAAAAATGGATAGATGCAATGGAAGAAGAAATGGAGTCAATGAAGTCAAACCATGTTTGGGAACTGGTTGATCTTCCAAAAGGACGCAAAGCTATTGGGAACAAATGGGTTCTTAAAATAAAGCGAAAAGCTGATGGCTCAATAGAAAGATATAAAGCTCGCCTCGTGGCGAAAGGGTATAATCAACAGGAAGGAATTGATTATGAGGAAACTTTTTCTCCTGTAGTAAGATTTACCTCAATTCGCCTTATTCTGGCAATAGTGGTAAGTATGGATCTTGAATTACATCAAATGGATGTAAAGACTGCTTTTCTAAATGGAGAATTAGAAGAAGAAATTTACATGGAGCAACCAGTTGACTTCAATGTAAAAGGCCAAGAACAAAAGGTATGTTGACTTTTGAGATTGATATATGGCCTTAAACAGTCTTCAAGACAATGGTATACGCGTTTCCATAATACCGTAGTGGCCTATGATTTTACAATGATTGATGAAGATCATTGCGTGTATATCAAAAGATCCAAAGATCAATTTGTGATCTTATCATTATATGTTGATGACATACTGATTGCCGGAAGCAATAAGGAGTTGGTTAATACTATTAAGAGTTGGTTATCATCTAATTTTGAGATGAAAGATATGGGTGAAGCTGCGTATATCCTTGGAGTTAAGATTTCAAGAGATCGTTCTAAGAGATTATTGTCTCTTTCGCAAGAGACTTATATCAACAAAGTTCTTGAACGATTTAGTATGCATGATTGTAAACCCATGGATACTCCTATTGCAAAAGGTGAAGGATTGAGCCGTAGGTTGTGTCCTAAGACTCCACAAGAGAAGGAACGAATGAAACGTGTTCCTTATGCCAGTGCTGTTGGGAGTTTAATGTACGCTATGATGTGTACGAGACCTGACATATGTTTTGCAGTTGGAATGGTAAGTAGATACCAATCCAATCCAGGTCAAGCACATTGGAAAGCCGTTAAAAGAATCATGAGATATCTAAAGGGTACTGCTGATTATTCTCTGAGTTATCAAGGAAAGGATTTGCGACTTGAAGGCTACTCAGATGCTGACTGGGGAGGAGATTTAGACGAAAGGAAATCTACCTCTGGATTTGTATTCTTACTGAATAATGGCGTCATATCTTGGAGCAGTAAGAAACAAACATGTATAGCATTGTCCACCATGGAAGCAGAGTTCGTGGCATTGTCAGCAGCAGTACAAGAGGGAGTTTGGCTTAAGAGATTTTTGGATCATTTAGGTGTTGTTGAGCATGCTGCAAGCTTATTGTTAGTCAATTGTGATAGCCAAGCAGCGATAGCATACACTAAAGATCCTAAATATCATGGCAAGACCAAACATATAGATACCAAGTACAATTTTGTTAAAGATATGGTAGCACGGAAAGATGTGAACTTGCAGTACATATCTACGCATAGTATGATAGCAGATCCTATGACAAAGCCAATTCCTAGAGATGTTTTCACTGGTCATGTAAAATCTCTAGGACTGCGTAGATGCTGATGTACTGAATATTGTTATTTCCCTGAATGTTCACATTTGAATGAAATTGTTATATCATTGTTAATGCCTACGATATTTTATTTATGCATATTAATACTTAGTGTATTATGTCGAGAAAGTATGTCGGACAGATAAGATTAACCCACTCACACGGGTAATCGCCTCTATTTACTGTGTGATAAATAGAGATGAGACAATTTTTAGGCTTATTATCTAGGTGATAATCGAGAGCTCAAGCTTAAAATATAAATGTTACCTTAGCTAAGTGCTAAGATGAGGACATAACATTTACTATGTCCGAAAGTAAAATAACCCACATATTTTACTTTTATCTGTCTTTGATGCCATATGTGAGTTCTAATGGATTTTTTAGAGCAGTAGATATGTGAACTCAAGTTTAGACATTGGGTATGTCTGAACTATCATCTGTACGGTATTGAATGTAAAGACATACGCTTCACGGGAAAAGAGTTAATACCGTAATACGTATTTCATACTACGTATGCATAAGACGACCGATAAGAGTGGCAAAAGTTTTTGATCTCAACTTTATGCCATGTGATACTCTTGAGGATATGAGTTCCTCTTTTAGTGCCCTCACGACTCTAACTTATTCTCAAAGTTTCTATTCAGTGTTCGCTATCTTAGGATGTTGTCAATGGTCATGAATGATACGATCTAATGGAACATTCCTAGAAAAGCGAGCTGGACTGAAATAGAGAGGTTTAAGGAAAGAGGAAGATCAATTTATCATGACGTCACATTCTATTTTTGTATTCACAGGTCGACCAATTATGATTTTAAGTAAATCATAGTTGTGAATACAATATGCGAGATATTAAAAAGAGATCAAAAGAGATATAAATGTGACTGATTGATCTAGGGTACTGCATACTATATCTACTCGGAAAACATTGTACCCAATTTTGAGCTGCTATGTATTCCTAACAGATGCATTGCAACGAGCTCTCGAAGTATGCTGGTCGCACGGATTATTTGCTAGTATGAATATTGCAAAGAAGAGAGAGTTAATGTTTAGCCCACCATGTGCGAGTGGGAGATGATGGGTTTTATTGTGACAAGTGGGCCGCCCATGATGGGCTATTCCAGCCCATGAAAGAAAGTAACTGCACATGGCAGTTATTGGCTGGAAAAACAAAAGGTCACAATGAGAACATACGTGAAAAAATGTGAGGAAGTTGCATTTTGTGTATAATTTGAAGAACGCTCTCACAAGAAGACAAAAAGTAAGAAGACTTTGTCTTTGTACAATCAAAGGATTGTACTCTCTCTCAAGGCTGTGATTAGTGCATTTAATCTGTGGCTAAAGAGGTATGTTCGTTTTTCGTAATATACTTCGAACGATCAGTGATTCAAGCGTAGAATGGGCACGTTTTTCCGCAAATTTTGTATTATGTTTATGAATTTGTTTCCTTCACAATCCATACTACACATCACATGGGATAGACATGGCCACGGGCCGGTTTTGGCCCGGAACCGGCCCGGTTTTGGCCCGGAACCGGCCCGGTTTTGGCCCGGAACCGGCCCGGTCAAACCCGGGACCGGCCCGTTGACCGAGGCGGCGGTTCTGAACCGGAACCGGCCAGTGCCCTACGGGCCCGGTTCCGGTTCCCAAAATTCTTGAACCGGCCCAGAACCGCCGGTTCCGGGCCCTGTTCCAAAAAAAAAAGAAAAAAGAAAAAAGGGCGGAGCGCGGACTCCGCGGAGGCGGAGGCGTCGCCGGCGTCGGGCGGGGCCGGCCTTGCCCGACGCCGGCGAGGGTCGACCTCGCCTGCAACGGGCGAGGCCGACCTCGCCTGCAACTGGCGAGGCCAGCCTCGCCCGACGCCTGCAACCGGCGAGGCCGGCCTCGCCCAGCCCAGGCGAGGCCGACCCTCGCCTGAGGCCGGCGGCCAGCCTCAGGCGGCGTCGCGGCAACTGGCGAGCGCCTCCTCGCCGTCCTCGACTCCTCGGCGCCCTGCGCCCGTTGGGCAACAACGGCCCAACGGGAAGAAAAAAAAAATAGCTTTGCAGCAGGGCCTGCACGTCTGCAGGCCCTGCTGCGAGCAAGGCAGCGCCCCAGCGGCAGCGGGCCCGCCTTGCGACCCGTTGCCAAACGGGCAAAAAAAAACGTACAAAAATTATGAAAAATAATAACTTCTCTTTTTTTTAAAAAAAAATTTTCTTTTCAATTTTTTTTATAAATACTCACACAATTCTCTCAAATTCTCTCAAATTCTCTCAAATTCTCTTTTCTCAAGTCTTAAATTTTCTCAATACTCGAAATTCTCTCCAATTGCCAATTCTCTCAATTTTCTCAATCCACGCAATTCTTTCTTAATTCTCCCAATTAATACGCTCAATTCTCTCAATCCACTCGAAAAATGGTAAGTGGAAGTCGAGTGCCATCTGGCAAAGGTAAGAATATCGCGACGGAATCTCATCATTCTTTTGATCATCGTGAATATGCAGATTTTCAAGATGATGAAATCAACATTTTTCCCGATATGGAGCGCGTCCCGACTCAAGAAAGTTTTAATCCTCCTGGAGAAATATCTACAACAAAGGAAGCGGAACGAGAATTTACATCTGACATTTGGAATCACTTCACGAAAACGGAAAGGTTTGATCTTGGTGAAAAAAGGTATGATATAATTTGTAAATATTGTGGGAAAATATATAAATATACAGGTGGACAAGGATATGGAACATTTAAACGACATCTTAGGAGCAAACATCCAACCGAAACGGGAATCGATATCGGGCAACAACAAATTTCCGGGTACGTCAATCCTAACAGTTCCCCTTTGTTTCGTTTTAATGACAAAACTTATAAGGAAGAATTAGGCAAATTTATTTCCATTGAGCATTTAACATTTAATTTTGGAGAAAGATTTGGTTTTAATGAATTTGTACAAAATGCATTTGCTCCACAAGCAAAACGTGTTCCTAGAAATTCAGTTAAACGAATAATTAAATATCTTTACAAAAAAGGAAAAAAAGATTTACAAAACTTTTTTATGCAATTTAATGGATGCGTGCATATAGGTAGTGACATTTGGAGTGATCCTTGGCAAAGTCATTCTTACATGGGCATAACATGTCATTGGATAGATGACGAGTGGAGTATTCAAAAAAGAGTCATTGCATTTAGAGTTTTCGATGATAATCATACGGCAAATAATATTTATAGATTAATTAGGCAAATTTTAGAAGAATATTATTTGCTTAACAAAATTTTTTCAATCGGTTTTGATAATGCTGCAGCAAATACCGCTTCAATTGTCGAGTTAGAAAATATTTGTAAACCCGCTTTTGGCGGAAAATTTTTTCACGTTAGATGTGCTTGTCATGTTTTAAATTTATGTGTACAAGATGGTTTGAAAACTCTCGATATTTTTCTTCAACCAATAAAAATGGCGATTCAATTTTTATGGAAACATCCCCAAAAAATGAGAGAATGGGGTAAATTTTGTAGAGAAAATGGCAGAAGGCCAAAAAGATTTCCAAAAGATGTTCCAACTCGTTGGAATTCTACTTTCCACTTGCTTACTGAATCTTTAGCATATAAAGATTTATTATGTACATTCATTTCTAATAATGTACCTCAGATTAATTTATACCCACAAGAGTGGGATATTTGCCAAAAAATTTTAGATGTTTTAAAGATTTTTAATGATGCAACTTATACTTTGTCTGGTGTTTATTATCCTACTACACATTTATTTTTAGTAGAGTGTATTAATATTGTCGGAATTTTTTATGAATGTGAAAATGATGTTCAATTACAACATACTATACTTGCAATGAAAATGAAGTGGCTACATTATTATATGGAAATTCCCATTATTTATTTAGTTGCTTATGTTTTTGATCAGCGTTGCAAATTTAATGGCTTAAATGATTTTTTGCGTGTGTATTATCAATGTTTAAATTGTGATGATATAAATGTTACAGCTATAGTACGTAATGTTAAAAACGTAGTAATAGAATTATATAATGAATTTTATACTAAATATAATTTAGATGATACTGGATCTTCTCAATCTATGGAGATACAAAATGACGGTACAGGTAAAATTAGTAGAGGGTACCAACTTTTATTACATAGACAAAAAAAACAAAAGGGAGTAATAGGAAATATTTCTGAATTAGAGAGTTATCTAAACGTTTCATTTGAGATTACTGAATGTGGTAAGGATTTTTTAATTTTGGATTGGTGGAAGGGGCACGCAAGCCGATACCCAATCCTTGCTCTTATTGCAAAACAGATTTTTTCAACCCCTTGTTCCACAGTTGCGGTCGAATAAGCATTTAGTGCCGGAGGTAATATTTTGGAAGAACATCGTTCAAGATTAGATCCATAATCAGTGCAGATGCAAGCTTATGTTGCTGATTGGACGAAGGCTCAATACCGGCAACAAGAGATAGATCGCAATGCTGAATCTGAATTCTTTAACGATGGAGGAGATACTACCACTACCGGTACTGGAACGGGTAGTGACGATTGAGGGTAAAAGAACTATTGGAGTTGGCAAATATTTCGGGAACCCTTGTTTCTCATATCGGGTACGCCCACATGAGCTTAGGGAAACCCGAGTATAATCCGACGACATGTGACCTCTGATCCCCTGTGCATTGTGCACGGAATGTTTAGGTTTTGGGATCATTTTAGGGCATATATATTGTGTTCGTTTTTTTTATAGATCGTTGTAACGAATTGTAATGTGTTTAATGATAATTTATTAAGTTCAAGTCATGTATTTTTATCCCCAAATTTAATTACAATTTACATTTTAATTACAATTTATATTTAATTTTCTTTTCTTTTCTGTTTTTCCTTTTCTGTTTTTTTTTTTGGTCTTCCTCCGCCGGCGCCGGCTAGGGCCGGCGGAGGTCGCCGGCCTCAGGCGAGCCTCGCCGGCATCGGGCGAGGCTCGCCTGAGGCTGGGCGAGCGAGGCGAGCCTCGCCCGACGCCGGCGAGGCTCGCCCGACGCCGGCGAGGCTCGCCCTCGCCTGGATCTGGCGAGGGCGAGCCTCGCCGTCGCCTGGGCGAGCGAGGCGAGCCTCGCCCGACGCCGGCGAGGCTCGCCCTCGCCTGGATCTGGCGAGGGCGAGCCTCGCCGGCGTCGGGCGAGGCTCGCCGTCGCCTGGGCGAGCGAGGCTCGCCCTCGGCCCTCGCCTGGATCTGGCGAGGGCGAGGCTCGCCGGCGTCGGGCGAGGCTCGCCGGCGTCGGGCGAGGCTCGCCGACGTCGGGCGAGGCTCGCCTCGCTCGCCCAGGCGATGGCGAGCCTCGCCCGACGCCGGCGAGCCTCGCCTCGCTCGCCCAGGCGACGGTGAGCCTTGCCCGACGCCGGCGAGCCTCGCCCTCGCCTGGCGAGGGCCAGCCGGTTCCGAACCGGTTCTGAACCGTCCGGTTCCGGTTCCGGTTCTGGTTCATGAACCGGACGGTTCCGGTTCGTTATTGGCCACGAACCGGAACCGGTCGGTTCCGGCCCGTAGCCATCACTAACATGGGAAGTGGGTATAACCCACTTTCCCATTCTAAAGTTAAGTCACATTTTAGCTGCAGCTTAAACCGAAAATGCAGATCGGATAGTGTCATGCTGACTTGACCTTGACAAGAAAACACAATATATTATAATGAAGGAGAACCGGACCCAAAATATCGGACCAACAGTCCTACTCTGACAAAAATGAGAAAATGGGAAAGTACTTGTCTAGTCTAGCTAACGAAAGAGACGTGATCCTAGCATGCACAGACGACGAGCCCATTTCTAGGAATAGCGAGCAGTCAACCATTTCGTGCAATTATCTTTTGCAAAATGCATGCATATTGTTATGAGATAATTAAATTCTTCAAAGCATAAACCAGAGTGTTGCAGTAAACTATGTTCTGTGGAATTAAACATTCTTCAACCTTCTGGACTCTTTTGGAAAATTCATGATGCATCGTGTAATGAGACAATTAACATTTCAAACCACAAAACTGGGAGTTGCAGGAAACTATGTTCTCTGGATTTGAACGTACTTAACCTTCCCGACTCTTTTGGTGATACCAGCAAAAGTGGTTCACCAAAAACTGGCACCAGCAGAGTCAATAATAGAGAGGAAATCAGCAATGCCACTCACCTTCTTTGCTCGTTTTATGGCAACAAGCTGCCCACCTTCTAACTGTGCCTTATACACAGTTCCGAACCCCCCTTCTCCTATTTGCATTGAGGGAGAAAAATTGCGAGTAGCTTTCAAGATTTGACTTAAACTGAGATGCAGGTTTTCAAGACTACTGGGTTTCGGGGATAAACTGAGATGCCGGTTTCCAAGTCTACTGGGTTTCGGGGACATGGAAAACCTGGATTGATTTCCTAGTTGTGACTTGCCGGATCTGCTGACGACACGGACGCAACCACCACAAGCTTCAGGAGACGGCGAAAGTGAGAAGGCCGGCGGTGAGCCAGGCCGAGTGTGGAGGAAATCATCCTCGATGACGAAAGTGTAGTACTTGAACACCATCGGAAGTGGTGGTGGGGGAATTAAGGGATTGGACTGGCGAGGACGATGAATCGAGCCGTGAGGAAGGAACTCGTTCGTTCCTGACTTTGGCTTTTGGAGCAGGAAGTCAACCGAGGAGGCGTTGACCCTCCGTCGTGTCCTGGAAAGGAAGTGGGAAACGGTGGCGAACCTGCCTGGCCGGGACTCGGAGGGAAACTTCCGCCTGGACCCCAACGGATTTTTAAAAGTTGGATGTCATATTTGCCTCTTTTTTTCCTTGTCTTTGGTCAATACGCGGGATTGAATTTTATAAATGGAGAGGAGGACAAAGAAGTGCTATAAAAAGAGGAGGGAAAAAGAGAGAAAAGAAAAGAAGAGGAGGAAGGAAGAAGGGAAAGGGATGGACGAGAAAGAAAAGAAAAGGTGAAAGAAGAGCTTTCGCGAATATGCCGCATCTCGTCGGGTCGGATCGATTACGTATCGCAATGCCCGGGAAGTGTCCGCACCTTTCGTTCTTCCAATTGGAGAAGTTTTTGGAATTAGGGTTTAAAATTGAAGTTCAGCGAAATTCGAGCCATGAAGCTTGACTTTTTGAGCTGTGCAATTTTATGGAAATGGCGGATTACAGTGTCGTGGAGTTGTGGGATTTGATTATGTTTAAGGAGATAATCATTTCTTCTCATTATTATTAACAAAGGGATAACAATAATATATATGTATGTATACATATGAGCAAAACCTCGTAAAATGACTATTCTACCCTTACTAACATATTTTCTCACACTTTCCCTCAGGTTGGGACGCAGATATCAAATAATCCCAACTTGTTACATAAAAAACTCACTCTACTCCCCTACAGAGATTTAGTAAAAATATATGCAAACTGATCCTCCATTCTTATATGTTGAAAAAATGATCTCCCCTTTTTGAACTTTTTCACGTACAAAAGCCGATCTAGTAGTAGAGATTTTAGAACAGTAAGATAGCACCTTATCCTGAAAAATGCCAAGAACGCACATGGAAAAGTCTGGTCCCCTGTGCTGTGCCGCAGGGCTTAGCTTTTTGTATGCACGTTGTTGAGCAGTGTTTGGTGATTAGGGCTCTTTGAGTCTTGGAGTTCTTGTATCCAGCTATGTTCTGGTGGGTCGACTCCTGGTGGTACAAATTTGATCATTCTAGGGTTCAGGAGGCCAGCTGCAATTTGAGGAGTTTAGGAGCAGCCAAAACGGGGTATATGCTCCTAGTAATCCTTTTCCCTGATCTTCTCGCGCGTCTTCAAGCAAAGTTGGCATTCGAGAAGAGGAGGGAATCACGGTGGAATTAGGGCGCGTCCGTTTCGCGAAAAGGAAAACATGGTTATGCAAAACCCTTTTTGGCATCGGAAAGGGAAAACAAAGAGCCGACCGAGAAAATGTAGCGATTTCCACTTTAAGGAGATCTAAAAGGTTATTTTCAAAAATCACTTTAACTTCCTCCATCTCATGGCTCAAACTCAAGTTGCCCGGTGGCCAAAGTACTTGTTGCAGAGCCAGAGGGCTTCGGCCATCAGGTCCATTCGATTGTTGACCAAATCTAGGTGATGCACAGTTCAATGAAAACATAGGAAGAGTTGAAGTACAACTCAAAGTTCAAAGCCATCAGGGGCCCAAGCAATTAAGACGACGGGGCAGCTACGAGAGAAGTATTACGATATAATTGCAGGCTCAAGATCACGACACCGGGCAATTGAGATTGTGAAGCAATCGACATGAACATTGCGAGAGGGCAACAATTCGAGAACAAGATTATGAGATTGTGAGAACGTGGACACGAAATTGTCGAGATGAAAACCACTTGGGAACAAGATTGCACACATTCTCAAAGGAAAAACCGCCGAAGAACAAAGTCGAGAGATCATGGAAGCATGGGCACGAGACTTTCGGAAGGACATGAAGGCAATCGAGGGAAACCGTTTGAGGAGAGCACGATAGTTAGAAACCACGAAGAAGCAATCACCACACAAATCGCTATAAATACCACTGGCCATCCAATGAAACCCCCGCACAGATCAAACAAATTTGCTGTCTTTCACTATCTTTACTTTCGTGCACTGTCTTTTATCTTTTAAGACTCGCGTCGTCAATTAAATTCCGACATGTTTTTTAGCTGTAGTTTTCAGATCCGCATCGTCGATTAAATTCCAGCGTATATCTCTATCCTATATATTGCAACATTGATTAAATTCCAGTGTGATATATTCGCGTTCTCAAATTTCGTCGTCAATTAAATTTCGGTAGAGTTTGTTCACGTTTGGTTCATTTGTAACGGATGTACCTTCCAAACTTTGTCATCCATTAAACCCTGGCGCGGTTTGAGTTTGTGAAGTTTGATTCGAAGTAAAGCTATTAATTTCCGTTGTTTGGCCGGATATCTTCACTTCGGAATTGGCGCAGAATTCATCTCCTTTGATAAAAACCAAAAAAACGATGGGGGAAAGATATTTCGTTGTAAGAGAAATTCTAACGAAACACCGGTCAAATTTGTCAATTACGACACATGATGATCTGTCCTCATATCATCTTGAAGCAACCAAACCAACATCCGTCGATGATACTAGTCGACAACTTGTTAAACCAACATCCTTCGATGATACTAGTCGACAACTTGGTTAATGCAGACGCGTGAAATCGATGCGTTGGATTGACATGCGCTGTTCGATTCTCTTCATGATCGAACTTTGAAAAAATGGATGCAAAGTCCTGAGGCGGTGGTAGAGTTGATAATGAAATGAAACCACCAAACTGAACAAGACAGGAGCCCCACGACGTGACATTACTCATTATGGCCAGTTTCTCGCGAGGATTGAATCATCGATACCTCTCGATCACCGTCGAATAAAGAAAACGAGAGAGTAAATCTCGCCCGTCGATTTTTATAAGAAAAAACGGTCAATTCAATCCTTAATCTTATTCAATCCTAAACTTATTATATGACGATCAATTCAATGTTAAATTTTTATCTGTACCATTTTTTTAGTCAAATAATTGTGTCAATTTAGGCATAAACCTTTTGGCAATTTGTTAATATAGTTATTCGACGATTTCCGACCAGAACTACCCCAAATGATTATTTTGGCAAATTGTAGAAAGGTTTAAGACCAAATTGACACAATTGAAAGGTTTAGAACTGAATCAGCCGCTGTACAATAGATTTAGGATTGAATTGGCACAATCGAAAGGTTTAAGACGAGTTGGTCCCCATACGATAGATTTAGGACTTTTCAGATAATTATCCCAAATGTTGGGTTTTGCGATATTTTATATAAGAGTTACGGAAATCGTAAGTAACTACGACTCGGGTATTCGTTTTTTTCAGAGTATCGTAAAATGGCCCGTCCGCGAGACGAAAGTACCACGATCGAGCATGCAATTACCATTAGCATAGACAGATCAACCCACCTCTTGTCGCTCGGCGTTTAGGTTAAATTTTACATTAGAAACATTTGGGACGTACCAAATTTTCATGAACATATCGAAGGCTTCCCCTCCTTGAGATAAGGAGCTCTAAAACATATTTACATTGCCCCTCCTAACTGAAGTTTCTGCGGCCGCGCCGACCATGAACAGCGGTTAGCTTAGGTTCTTATGGTGTAGAGCGATTGGACTGTGTTTGTTCCGTGGTAATCTGTGGCCATCGACGTCGGACTCTGACCGTTCCCGGTGGTGACGAGATGAAGATTGGCGGAATTTGGATTGTGGAGGAAGGTCATTTTGAGTGGGGACAAGGCCGTGGCCATTCGATCCTACACATTTTAATTTAGTCAATTTAATTGAAATCATTTTCACGATTTGTCAATATGGTCACTCCAGCCAATTCTGACGAGAAATTGCTAACATAGACATTGGCCATTTCATGTGGCACGACTGCTGTTGACGTGGATAATTTTTGAAGGTCATAGATGAGGGCATTGCGACCCTTGCCCAGATTTGGCAAAGGCCACAACTTCCTTGCCTAGCCCGGATCTAATGAGGGAGACGTGGCCTTTGCCTGATTTGGGCAAAGGGTCACAAGCTCTTGCCGGCCTACAGTAAGAAAAGAAAAGGAAAAGGAAAAATCAATCCACGCAGAACGGTTGGTATTCGAATCAACATTTTCCAATCAAAATTAATCGAAATAATTACTTTAGCAAATTGCCAGAAGAATTAGAAACCATGATTGATTTGACATCCGAACAATAAATTTATGACTTTTTTAGTAACGTTCTCAATTTTGATGGAATACTTTCACGGTAATAATTCGTGAAAGAAAGAACTCTGAGAAAAATGAAAACACAAAACGATGATAAAGAACTAATCTAAACGAAAGCAGAAATTCCACATCAACTCAAGAAAGAGAAAATTGCAGAAACAGAATCTGTCAAGCTAACGCCTAAAGAGCAAAAGAGGTACATAATCTCGCACCTTTTCTCTTTGCATGTGAGATCGGACTTGTACATGGGCCCGGCCGAAACAAGCTCGATCTGGGACCTACGAAATTTCCGGGCCTACATGTCGGGTCGGAGCAGACAAGGATCTGACCCGACACCGAGGGTCATGCCCGAAGCCTATTCGCGAATCGGGATCAATTGAATATCAATGGAACTTGTCCAATAGAAAATCTAGAGAGATTCAACGGATAATTGAATGCGAACGAGTTTTTGCAACCACATGCTTCAGCCGGGTGGATTTTGGTCTTATTTCGTTCCTCTCTATCGCAGTCGGAACTCGTGATAGATCCAAAGAGCCCATTGAATTGAAAGAAACAAAAGAAGCCCGCAATAGATACATCCCTGGCCAATCTCTTCCCGGCTCACTTTATCCATTGGCAGAATAAGATATAAATATGATGTCACCTTGGACCAACCGCAAGAGGTCGACCTTGAACCGTCAAACCCTTCCGGTTTTTAAGCCCAAGGAATGATGAGTAGCTGAAATACAGGACGAGTCGCGTGTCTAACCGAGACATATCTCGTGTGAAGAGATTTTTTGATTACCGGAATCTCGATACCTAAGGATGAACCAGCCAACTTTGGACTTTAAGGTCCCGGCTGGTATGCTATCTCAAATGTAATCTTGTGCCTTCCTCGACTTTTTAGTTGTATAAAGAGTCTAGATCTGGATAACGTTCGAGCAAAAACCGTAGAACAAATCTATAATATAGTTTTTTGAATTTTCAGTTCTATGTTAGCTTGAGGGTCTATCTGGTCTGCCTCGACTTTTTTTCTTACAGTATGGGTACTCAAACCTTGTAGCTCGGCTCTTCGTAAGGATACATGGGATAGATATTAAGGTAAGTATTAATGGTCATTCGAGATAGCATTGCTATCCCATAACATGGGCCCTCCCTCGGCCATCTAAAGGGACCAATCATTAGTCTCCAAACCTCATTAATTTGAACCTCAAGGCTCTTACTATAGGATTCACAAAGAGTGCCAAGTGGAAAACATACTTGAAAAACCAGCTTATTTTATAACAAGGGCCTAAGAAAAACAGGGCCTCCAACCAATAAAAGAGAAATTATAGTTCCTCTAGCTGCGCCTTTAATTGGTGGATGATGATATCTAAATATCGCACACATACAAACTTAACTAAATGTAAACATCGGTGATAATTAGGCACGAGATCTTTCGATTAGGAAAGGAGGAAATTATATCTCTTTACAAAACACTCGATTTTCTATTTTCTAAATTCTTTTTATACTTTGCCAAGAAAAGAAGAAAAAGCTGGAAATACTTACCAAAAAAAAAAACAAAAAACTGGAAATGGAAGTGGAGTAACACTAAAGTTTGGGATCTGGAGATGCAGGGAATATCCTCTTGGGAAGTCCCCGAGTGCGCTATTATTTGCAATTACGTGTCGATCCCAAGGGACACGTGGCGGCGGCCCACCGGGCCGAGCGTTTTTGGCTGTCTTCGACTTTGGTCATCTCGATTTCTTCCTCTCTCTCTCTCTCACGCTCGACAGGTGGCCCCAATTACATGCGAACGAATGACGTTTATCGGATACATTGGGCAGTCGCCGACCATGCGTTCGTGCTTTTTGGTGCGCTTGTCTTCGTCCTCCTCACGTTCCTTCAATCTTCTCGAAAAACAAAAAAGGGGTATTGTGTTGTATATAGTCTCCAAAAATTAGCACGTAATTTTTTAAAGAAATAATGTGGATAATGAAATTCAGACCCATCTATGCTCAGTCGGGACTCCGGTGAATTAGAGAACTAAATGAATAATCCTATGGGAAAATGACACGGGTGTGTTTAATGTGATCCGTGAACTTTGATCTATTGTTCGATATGAATCATGAATTTTTAAAACAACTTCATATAATTTACGGATTGCATTAAATATTTACCGATAATTTATATATCATATTGAACAAATTAAAAGTGTAGGAACGATATTGAAAGCTTGGCCAAAATTCAGAGATCACATTGCATGAATTAAAAATTTGGCGCTGACATTGCACATTGGATCAAAATTCAAGCATCATTTGTGGGATCGTCCCTTGGCATATTTATGTTATATTAGCCAATGTAAAGAGAAAAGAAACGAAGTTTTCGCTTATTTCGTACCTAATATTGCCTATTAAAATCGATTTGATTGGATACACGATCTTGTGATTAAAATAATTAAATAAATATATATCATACATTGGATGGGCAAAATTCAATAAAAAATGGAAAATTTCTCAATAAACACACAAAAAAAATCATAGGATACAAGAATGAGTAGGGCCATCCCTCGGTTATGTATACTATATATAGAGAATTCGCGTACATTTTTTGGGATCCCTATCAACCAAAATTTTGGCTCGATTACACATGTCATGCTAACCACACGCGCGTCGTTGTTCTGTAAAACAATTCCCAATAAAAAAAGAAAATGCCAGATTTGCCCATTGTTAGATAACCCGGCCCATTTAATTTATTTGGGGGGATGGCAAAGAAAATTGTAGTATAAGGTGAGTTCATTAATTTAATTCTGTAAAAATATTTGTTTAACCAAGTACCTTTCCAGATGCACCAATCTTGTCTCCTTGATTTCTTCCACTAAAATTATCTACCAGGGCAGATTTGCCTTCCAGTCAAACATAAGGTTGACAAAATTTTTCTTCTAATCATGACAATGTAGACGGTATGGTATAAACTAATGTGATATTTGCTAGAAATAGTTTACCAATGTTAGAGTATTTAAATATGCGATAGTGACATAGATAGTTTTGAACTTTGACTTAATGTATAATGCGGTCTTTGAACTTAAACCTAATATTCAATGTGATTATTAAATTTTGACCTAATGTGTAATGCTGTATTTGAACTTTTAATTTGGTCAATATAATCCCTAGACTTTTAGTACATGTTCAATACAGTGAAAAGACTACATCGAATATTTACACATAGTTGAATGACTAAATTAAATATGTACCAAAAAATTCAAGAATGATATTGAATAAATTAAAAATTTAGACATCACATTATACGTTGGGTCAAAATTTAGAAATTATTTATGTCATTTTCCCAAAATTTATCCTGAAAACGTTTTCACCATGAAAAATGAAATAGAGTTCGAAAGAAAAGTGCACGATCCTTTTCTTTTCACTTTTTGACTTGAGTTTTTTTTCATATTTTCCAAAAGGGACGGAAAAATGGAAAGCCGAAAATACTGAAAAAAAAAAGAAAAGAAAGAGAGGCAAAAAAGAAAAAAGCACAAAAAAGTAATGTTGAGGTCACGCAAGCATGGGCGCGTGGCATTACCGGATTTAGCTGTTCCTGACCAGCACATGCTGCCAGAATAATTCCCCAATTTCCCGCTCTTACAATCGTCGAGGCTTTTCACTAAAACTGCCATACCCGATCTCGCGAGTATGGAGTCCACGGTACTCTCCACTCTGTTTCGACACGTGTCACCGAGCGTGACGGATCTCCACGCGCGCCAGACCCGTCCCGTCAAAGCCGATTTGCCCTTCCCCGGTTATACAAAGGGCCGCAATTCGGTACAGCACATGCTTCGGTAATTCAGGACAAAAATAGTTTGTCTTATTGTGTGATGATGATAATCCATATTTCCAATTTTAAATCCGATGTGGAAAGTGAAAAACCAATAAATACGTGAGAATTCATTTCTATTTTCTACTAATTTTCTGGAGAAATGTTGAATAAATCGGAATTAATTTCATCGGACAATTTTTCGGGTTGCGGTTATAGCATAGTGCTGAAAGCAAAAGTATAGAGCGGTATATAAGCTAATAAACAAAGTAAATGAAACGCAAGACACCAAACATCGGAATATATTGGGAGACGACCAATCAATAATTGGCTTTGATATCACTTACTAGGAACCCGTAACAAACCCGATTTAAGAAGAAACTTGAATCCGATCCCGATCAATCAATCCATTCAAACTCAACTGGGCTCAAAACTTAAGCTAATGAGTTATAAACCAATTATGTATATATAAATTTTTCCACATCATATCATTCTCAGATATAAAAGTTTTCTATCATGACTCAAAAAACACTAGGTAACAATACCCTTAAATAACAATCTCAAGTCATGTTGGATTGAAGTTTGGAATAATGGGAAAAAAAAAGACATGAAATTTCGTAATGATCGAGTTGGATTTTCATGATACCCTACTTGACCCGAAACAATGAATATATATGCTTGGCTCGACCCGAAACAAGATCCGAACATAATATAGCCGCACAATCGGGTCGGGTTCGGATCGGGTTGGATTGGGTCAGTTCGGGTTCGTGTTTAGAAGTTTACCAATCATTATTGAAATGATACAAAAGATAGAACAGGAGGAGAGCTAAGTACATTGAAGGACACAAGCAAACAAAGTGACCGAATCGTGCATCTACTTGAAGTACATGAAGCCAAGCACCCTACTTGGTACCCCCAACAATCTTTCTCATCCACAAGCTACCTGGTACCCTTTTACATTTGATCTTCAATTCCCTGACAAGATAAACCCGGATCTAAACATTTATTTTCAAATTTTATTTTCAGAACTATACACCCCATCTACAACTCGTGTTTGACTGTACCACACCCACGCCGCGTAACCGGATCCTTTGTCATCCGGAAAATGGTACGCATGTCCAGTGCAGATAAAGGAGTTCTTAAAAAAATTGATGTACGATCTGGTTACCGTGACAATCTAAACCATCTCAATGGACAATGCTCAGAGAACCAAAACCGCAAGACACGCATCAAAATTGCTTAGCTCCCAGCAACTCGGTGTTTTCACCGGTAGTCTCACACGGGTCATCAAAATCCGCGATTTACCAGTTACCACACAATCGAAACATTACTTAAAGAAGATACAGCGCGACGGTGTTAACCGGACCTTGACGCACTAATCCCCAGCTCTGGGACTCCTTTGCCAAGCTCGACTGGAGCCTCACCGAGGAGACAGCACTGTGGAGAGGCATCAAGGATTCGACGCCGCCGCTCAACTCCAAGGGCAACCTGACACTACCCAAAATCATCACAGACAAACAAACACGCGCGCGGTGAATCTGGGGACGACCCAGGAAGTCAAAACGAATGCCCGGCACAGTAGTAGCGAAAAGACGGGTCGGGTCACTTTGGCGGAATCTTGTTTTGCTTCAAGTGGATTCTATTATGTAAAATTAGCAGAAAAGGAAGCGGTGAATGTTCAAATCATTGTTGATTGCTTGTTAACGTACGATATCAGTTGGCAATAGAAATGTGGGTAATGAAGGAAGGGGCCTCCTGATTACAAATTGCCAAAGCCAATGAGATGAAAATTGGACAGAAATCAGCGTGAGGACTAAACAAACTCTGTTCAAGACACAAGTAAATTTGCAATAAGAATAAAAAAAAATTGGTTTAGCAACTACCGATTTCCAACTTCATCAATCATCAAGAGAAACCGATATCGAATTGCACCGAGGCCGACCCAATCGTGATCAAAACCGCGATCATCACTCGAGATCGCAGCGAACGACGTAGAAACAGAGCCAGAGGCTATACCTCTTCAGAGAGAAGTCGATCGAGCGTGGAATTGCGGGGGCGATGGGATCGGGCAGGAAGGAGGACTCACCCGGAAGGCTGGGACGGCAACGGCAACCGTTGCGACGGAGCCGGCGAAGCCATGGTGGCGGTTCCTCGGAGTCGGCGATCACGAGCTTCGCCCAGGTGCCGGCAAGAGAGATCCGGCAATTGAAGCGGGGAGAGGGATCTC
Source organism: Syzygium syzygioides (assembly GCA_031216285.1). Taxonomy (NCBI): domain Eukaryota; kingdom Viridiplantae; phylum Streptophyta; class Magnoliopsida; order Myrtales; family Myrtaceae; genus Syzygium; species Syzygium syzygioides. The sequence continues at coordinate 13,798,758 of CM062244.1, read as the reverse complement.
CGGCGGGCAAACTCGAAGCTTGCAAGAGCCTCGGATATGGAGGTCGAAGGAAGGAGGGAAGGCGACGATGAAGTTCCCATCACGAGGAGGTTTCCGTCTATCACTGACTTCTCAGTCCGGAGCTTTGGACGAAGATGATAGGGTTTCCGGCATGCTTGGAACAAGAAGGACAAATGGCTCTTGTTTGTTTCGGGCGGGCTCAGGTAGATCCAAAACAAGTTTAAGCCTTGTTTTTACTGTTACACAAACAAGTTAAGGCCAACCTGACCCAATATAAAAATTCCTTGTTTGAATAGGGTCATATTTGAGCGGGTACTTTTGACACCCTAACTATTGCCTTCACCATTTTTTTAAATTTATTTGAAGAAAACTTACAGAAATATTTAGATTGTTCGTCTGTTGCTATGTGAACAATTTTTTTCAAAATATTTTCTACGATGTTTCGAGATAACTTTTCACGACTCAGGCGCGTTTGTGTTTTGCAGGAAAATGAATTATTCGGAAAACATCTTCCTTAAAAAAGAGATCGCCCGAGATAAACAGCCGACGAAAAATATCGTCATCATCGAAAACAATTTACGTCCAAGCATTTTCGCAGGCGACGGGCATATTTTTCCGTTTATTCATTTTGCAAGCGGTACAAGACGCTATATCGAATTATCTATTTTCCCCCCGAAACGAATGGAACATTAATTAGCTTAATCAAAATCCAAACAATTATTGGACAACTAAACGAATAATCCTATGGGAAAATGACACGGGTGTGTTTAATGTGGTCTGTGAACTTTGATCTATTGTTCGATATGAATCATGAACTTTTAAAACAACTTCATATAATTTAGGGATTGCATTAAATATTTACCAATAATTTATGTATCATATTGAACAAATTAAAAAGTGTAGGGACGATATTGGAAGCTTGGCCAAAATTCAGAGATCACATTGCATGAATTAAAATTTTGGTGTCGGCATTGCACATTAGATCAAAGTTCAAATATCATTTGTGGAATCGTCCCTTTGCATATTTATGTTATATCAGCCAATGTAAAGAGAAAAAAAACGAAGTTTTCGTTTATTTCGTACCTAATATTGCCTATTAAAACCGATTTGATTGGATACACGATCTTGTGATTAAAATAATTAAATAAATATATATTGTACATTGGATGGGCAAAATTCAATAAAAAATGGAGAATTTCTCAATAAACACACAAAAAAAAATCATAGGATACAAGAATGAGTAGGGCCGTCCCTCGATTATGTATATTATATATAGAGAATTCGCGTACATTTTTTGGGATTCCTATCAACCAAAATTTTGGCTCGATTACACGCATCACGCTAACCACACGCGCGTCGTTGAGCTGTAAAACAATTCCCAATAAAATAAGAAATGCCAGATTTGCCCATTGTTAGATAACCCAGCCCATTTAACTTATTTGGGGGGGATGGCAAAGAAAATTGTAGTATAAGGTGAGTCCATTAATTTAATTCTGTAAAAATATTTGTTTAACCAAGTACCTTTCCAGATGCACCAATCTTGTCTCCTTGATTTCTTCCACTAAAATTATCCACCATGGCAGATTTGCCTTCCAGTCAAACATAAGGTTGACAAAATTTTTCTTCTAATCTTGACAATATAAACTAATAAGATATTTGTTAGAAATAGTTTACCAATGTTAGAGTATTTAAATATGCGATAGTGACACAGCCAGTCCTAAACTTTGACCGAATATGTAACGTGATTTCTGAACTTTAATCTAATATTCAATGTGGTTATTAAACCTTGACTCAGTGTGTAATGTGATATCTGAACTTTTAATTTATTTAATGCGGTCCCTGAACATTTGGTACATGTTAAAGTTTAATAACGACATTGAACAAATTAACAGTTCAGAGATCACATTGTATGTTGAGTCAAAACTTAGGAACTATTTGTACCATTTTCCCCAAATATTATACTGAAAACGTTTTTACCACGAAAAATGAAGAAAGGTTCAAAAGAAAAGTGCACAATCCTTTTCTTTTCACTTTTTGACTTGAGTTTTTTTTTTCATATTTTCCAAAAGGGACGGAAAAAGTGGAAGCCGAATATACTGAAAAAAAAAGGAAAGAAAGAGAGGCAAAAAAAAAAAAGAAAGAAAGCGCAAAAAGGTAATGTTGAGGTCATGCAAGCGTGGGCGCGTGGCATTACCGGAATTAACTATTCCTGTCCTGACCAGCATATGCTGCCAGAATAATTCCCCAATTTCCCGCTCTTACAATCGTCGAGGCTTGTCGCTAAAAAATGCTATACCCGATCTCGCGAGTATGGATTCCGCCCGCTACTCTCCGATCCGTTTCGACACGTGTCACGGGCCCGTCGGATCCTCACGCGCCAGGACAGCCCCACGCGCGCCAGGCCCGTCCGGTGAAGCTGATGTGCCCTTCCCCAGTTATACAAGGGGCAGCAATTCGGTACAGCACATGCTTCGGTAATTCGGGACAAAAATAGTTTTGTTTTTTTTTTTTGTGATGATAATCCATATTTCCAATTTAAATCCGATGTGGAAAGTGAAAGACCAATAAATACGTGAGAATTCATTTCTAATTTCTGCTAAATTTATGTAGAAATGATTGGATAAATCGGAATTAATTTCATCAAACAATTTTTTGGATTTGCGAGTACCGCATAGTGCTGAAAGCAAAAATATATAGTGGTATATAAGCTAATAAACAAAGTAAATGAAACACACGCCTTCGTCGGGACACCAAACATCGGAATATATTGGGAGCCGACCAATCAATAATTGGCTCCAATATCATTTATTAGGAGCCCGTAACAAACCCGATATAAGAAGAAGCTTGAATCCGATCCCGATCAATCAATCCATTAAGACCCACCTTGGTGCTAATAAGTTGTGAACCAATGATGATATATAAACTTTTCCACGCCATATCATTCTCCGATATAAAACTTTTCTAACGCGACTCAAAAAATGCTAATTAACAAGGCACTTAAATAACAATTTGAAGTTTGCTGGAAAATGAATAATTTGGAAACTATCTTCCCTAAAAAAATGATCGCTCAAAATAAATAGCCAATGAAAAATATTGTCATCATCGAAATAATTTACGTCCGAGCATTTTCGCGGATGTATTTTTCCGTTTGTTCATTTTGCAAGCGGTACAAGACGCTACATCGAGTTATCCGTTTCCCCCCCAAAACGAACGGAACATTAATTAGCCTAATCAAAATCCAAACAATTATTCGACCAAAAAAAAATTCCAAATAATTAGCTTAATAATTATCGTTATTTCTTCGGCCCAAAAATTAAAGAGCGAAAAAAATTCCGCCGGCGAGTACGGGGATTTTGCGTACTCGAGGAGAGTAGGGGAGATCCTCCATCTCTCGCCAACCTGCAGCAACGGTCCAAACGAGCCATTTCTCACCTCGCGCTTCCCTTCCCTGCACATACACACCAAAAAAAAAATATTATTTTTTAAATTATTTTCTCCCCACCGCCTTATATCATCCGCTCTTCTCCCTCTCCTCTTCCAGGCCTGCCTCTCTCTCTCTCTCTCTCTCTCTACCTCTCTGGAATTCCTTCTGCGAGGAGGAGGAGCGAAGGAGGGGAGGAGGAAGGGAGGGTTTCTCTCTCTATCTCTAGACGACTGCGGCGGCGGCGGCGGCGGCGGCGGCGGCGGCGATGGCGGGGAACGACTGGATCAACAGCTACCTGGAGGCGATCCTCGACGTCGGCCCGGCCCTCGACGACAAGCGGTCGTCGCTGCTGCTCCGGGAGCGGGGCCGCTTCAGCCCCACCCGCTACTTCGTCGAGGAGGTCATCACCGGCTTCGATGAGACCGATCTCTACCGCTCCTGGGTTAAGGTCTGATTCCATTCGACCCGATCGGAACGCGGGGGGGAAGGGGCCGCCTCCTCGTCCATTTTCGCTCGCGCGCGCGAAAGTGATTCCGGTTGCGTCTCTGTTTTGGTTGTTGGATGCGGAGTTGTTGATGCTGCGGCTTGTGCTGTTGTTTAGGCCCAGGCGACGAGGAGCCCCCAGGAGAGGAACACCAGGTTGGAGAACATGTGCTGGAGGATTTGGAACCTGGCGCGGCAGAAGAAGCAGGTGCTTGCTCGCTTGTGCTGTGGTTTTCGTTGCTGTTCGTTTGGGGAATCGGTTTCCGGTTCGTTACCGTTTCAGAGTTCCGTTGTCATCCGGGGCGCGTCGTGTTTTATTTTAACTTTGATTGAGCTTTGTCGGTAGGAAGAAGTAGATGGTGGTGGCGGATGTTATCGCTTGTTGATTATTTGCGGATGTTTTGGTTCATCTGCAGGAGAAAAACACTTGTTTTCGGAATATAGGCCAAAAGTTAGCTTAATTAGTTCACTATTCTGATTTGTTTCTGAAGTTAATTTTCTCTGCTGGAGTTAATTCACTTGACTTACATTTAGCATCTATGATTTCTATGCAATAGGCAGTTGTCTTTTATAGTTCACTTAGTTTTGTTTTTGGGTTGGGACTCATAACTAATATTGTATCATTATTTTCTGCAAATTTAAGAACGGAAATGTATTTCTGTTCAGGTTTCAAGTAAACTATTCTGATTTCAGTTTGTTTCGTTGATCCTTGACTAGCTTGAAGGCGAAGAAGCCCAGAGAAAAGCTAAGCGTCGACTTGAACGTGAAAGGGGTCGCAGAGAAGCAACTGCGGACATGTCTGAGGACTTATCCGAGGGAGAAAAGGGAGATGCAGTCAGCGATATATCGACTCACGGTGATAGCAACAGAGGCAGATTGCCTAGGATAAGTTCTGTTGATGCAATGGAGACATGGATTAGTCAGCAGAAGGGGAAGAAGCTTTACATTGTATTAATAAGGCATGTGCTGTCATATTCTGTTCTGCGCAACTCTGTCCATTTGAAGTGCCATCAAACAAGACATTGTTGAACCCCTCATATATTAGTTCACCTATGCTTTTAGAACTTGACGAGACAAATGCGGCCACATACGCAACTTGATCTTCTTATGTCGCAACCATGTTTGTCTGGATGATGGAAAGAAACTTATATCAACTGTTAGTGTATTGTACATGTTTCCATGGAATATGAGGATGTCTTTGATTTATTTCTTAATCACTGCTGTTGTCTGCAGTGTTCATGGCCTGATACAGGGCGAAAACATGGAGCTTGGCCGCGACTCGGATACTGGTGGTCAGGTAGATTTGAGTTGTGATCTTGAATTTGCTTGTTTTGTTTGACAAAGTATCACTATTGTTTGAGTTCACAAAGGCTCTAATAACCCTTGCTTTGGGTACGTATATGGGATGGTGATTTTTAGAAGACTTACTGTCGGCCGTTATCTCTTTAGGTCAAGTATGTCGTTGAACTTGCAAGGGCGTTAGGTTCAATGCCAGGTGTTTATCGAGTGGACTTGCTTACTAGGCAGGTATCATCACCAGACGTTGATTGGAGTTATGGTGAACCGACGGAGATGTTGGCTCCAAGAAATTCTGAGGGTTTATCAGAAGAAATGGGAGAGAGCAGTGGTGCTTACATTGTCCGTATACCTTTTGGACCAAGAGATAAGTATATTCCGAAGGAACTTTTATGGCCCCATATCCCTGAATTTGTTGATGGCGCGCTCAACCATGTAATACAAATGTCAAAAGTCCTAGGAGAGCAAGTTGGTGGTGGCCAACCAGTGTGGCCTGTTGCCATCCATGGTCACTATGCTGATGCTGGGGACTGTGCTGCTCTTCTATCTGGGGCTTTAAATGTACCAATGCTATTTACTGGTCACTCACTTGGTCGAGATAAGTTGGAGCAACTCCTCAAGCAAAACCGTCTGTCTAGGGATGAAATCAATACGACATACAAGATAATGCGCCGAATAGAGGCAGAAGAATTGTCCCTTGATTCCTCTGAGATTGTGATCACTAGTACTAGGCAGGAGATTGATGAGCAATGGCGCTTGTATGATGGTTTTGATCCGATATTGGAGAAGAAGCTACGAGCAAGGATAAAGCGCAATGTCAGCTGTTATGGAAGGTCCATGCCGCGCATGGCTGTAAGTAATATAAATTCCTTTTTTTTCTCCTTACCAGACATAACTCTCTCATTCTTTAGCGTTGTTTATCGCATGGTGGATGTGACAATCTTTTTCGCACCTTTTATTTCCATGCCAGTTTATAAAACTGGCTTACTAATGCTTAAATGATTCTTCAGTGAATTATGCAAATTAATCATCATCTACATTTTGCTTGGGTGCCTTGGGGTTGATTGTTGAGCAGAGAAAATTATATGAGCAGGAAGCTTCATATATATATATATATTATATAAGAGATATATATATTATATAAGAGAGAGGGAGGGAGGGAGTGAGGGAATTAAATGTGTATGTTTTGTGCATGTGTAGATGTTGTTATTGTTGATGATGCTGTATTATAAGGTGGACTAAGCAATTCTTGGGGACCAATTCAGATAATACCTCCAGGAATGGAATTTCACAATATTGCTCCACAAGATGGTGATATGGATGGGGAGATGGAAGGAAATGACGATCATCCTACTACCCCAGATCCACCTATTTGGCCTGAGGTTTGTTGCAAAATTGTTTGAAAAAGCTAAAATTTTGAAGAATGGCTCAAGTTAAGCTTCTTCCGGCACATGCATTGGCATGGACTCACTTTTGATTTGTAATAATGCAGATAATGCGATTTTTCATTAACCCTAGGAAGCCCATGATACTAGCACTTGCGAGGCCAGACCCCAAGAAGAACATCACCACACTGGTTAAAGCATTTGGAGAATGCCGACCATTACAAGAACTGGCTAATCTGGTAATATAGTGTAAAGATCATTACCATGGTATTTGTTTGGTAAAGTCTCTTCTTAATTATGTTATGAGACTGTGAAGATTATGGTAATCTCATTTAGCACTTTGTTATACAGACTCTCATTATGGGTAATCGAGATGGCATTGATGAAATGTCAAGCACAAATTCTTCCGTCCTCCTGTCCGTGCTCAAGCTTATTGACAAATATGATCTTTATGGGCAAGTGGCATATCCTAAACACCACAAACAATCTGATGTTCCTGATATATATCGGCTAGCCGCAAAAACAAAGGTAACTTTGGAGTATTGTGCTAAACGAGTTATCTGTGAGAATACGGTTGTTCATTTTCCCAGGAGAGCTGTTGCAACTCACAGATAGTCCATGTTTATTCGCATGGTTCTTTGATACTGACATCTTGCAACCATTTGCTTAGGACATACACTAGAACAAACAACCCCATTTTGATTACTTGAGCCAGCCATATTTGTTCTATATTGTGTCGTGCTGTTATATTTTTTGATTTAGTCAAGATTATATGCCGCACTCCATACATAAGCCAGTGCCGACTTGCATGCATGCGTGCAATTTTTGGCTCAATAAATATTGATCTGATTCCTTTTCAGGGTGTTTTCATCAATCCAGCTTTCATTGAACCATTTGGGCTTACTTTAATAGAGGTGAGCATTACTCTGTGAAGTGTTAAGTTTCTCAATTCATTATACGATAAGAGTCCTCCCTCTTTTGTCAAACAGGCAGCAGCTCATGGTTTGCCGATTGTTGCCACAAAAAATGGAGGTCCTGTTGATATACACAGGGTATGCCTTTTCTATGAATATATCTTATTATTCATGGTATTAGATCTCCAGATCCTGTCAAACTGACTGAAAGGAAAAAAAAAAGTGCAGGTTCTTGACAATGGCCTTCTTATTGATCCCCATGATCAGCAGTCGATTGCTGATGCTCTTCTAAAGTTGGTGGCAGATAAACAGCTCTGGGCTAGGTGCCGGCAGAATGGACTGAAGAATATTCACCTATTTTCCTGGCCGGAGCATTGCAAGACTTATCTCTCTAGAATAGCAAGTTGCAAGCCCAGGCATCCACAGTGGCAAAGAAGTGAGGATGGTCTTGAAAATTCAGAATCTGATTCGCCAAGTGATTCCTTGAGGGATATACAGGATCTGTCCCTAAATTTGAAGTTCTCATTGGATGGGGAGAAGAATGAAGCTAGTGGAAATGAGATATCTGTAGGATCTGAAGACAATGCAGCAGATAGAAAAAATAAGTTAGAGAATGCTGTAATGACATGGTCCAAAGGTGTTTTAAAGGATAGGAAAACGGGATTAATGGAGAAATCTGATCAGAATGCCAACTCTTCCAAATTTCCACCCCTGAGGAGGAGAAAGCACATCTTTGTCCTTGCGGTGGACTGTGATTCACTGACAGATCTTCTTGAAATCATACAAAAGGTTTTCTCTTCTGTGGATAAGGAAAGGAATGAAGGCTCCGTCGGATTTATATTGTCAACATCTTTGACGATGTTTGAGATTCATAGTTTTCTAGTTTCCGGGGGGTTGAGTCCTTATGATTTCGATGCATTTATCTGCAACAGTGGTAGTGATCTCTACTATCCATCTCTCAATTCTGAGAACCGTCCGTTTGTGATCGACTTCTATTACCATTCACACATTGAATATCGATGGGGTGGGGAAGGGTTAAGGAAGACTTTGGTTCGTTGGGCAGCTTCTATTACTGACAAGAAGGCTGCAAATGAAGCCCAGATTGTCACTTTGGCAGAGAAGCTCTCCACCGACTACTGCTACACCTTTAAAGTGGAAAAACCGGGAATGGTACACCTTATTTCTTTGTAACTCTGTTTTTCATGGGATAAGTATAGCAAGTTTTTTTTTGATACAGATGAGGGGATATCGGGGTTTTGCTGATTTTTGTCAGTCCTAGTATTCTGTTTGAAATAAGTGAGCCTCTCTGAGTTTTGGTCCTGCAGGTTCCCCCGGTTAAGGAGCTGCGGAAGATAATGAGAATTCAGGCTTTACGTTCGCATGCTATTTATTGCCAAAATTGGACCAGGCTGAATGTCATTCCAGTTCTGGCATCTCGTGCCCAAGCACTTAGGTATTGCTTTTCCTATTGTCATGGATGACCTGTAAATATCTGATGGAAATAAGTCCATTTTGATCAAAACTTAATGTTTGTTCAAATTAGGTCCGAAGACATTTGTTTTGTTTGAAACATGCACATCGAGGCATTGATATTCAAGTCTTATCTTCCCCTAAGAAATGGATGGGAAGAGCACGGTTTAAATCCAAATAATGGCACCTAATAGTCTAACTACAATACTCTGGTAAAAGATTGCCATACAACTACAGAACACCGTAAAGACAATTCGTTTGAACATCAGTGACCAATAAAACAAAAGAGTAAAGGTATATGGGGAGGGCAATGCCTTCTACTGACCAAGAAACTCGAAGAAAATTCCATTATGAGCAGAGTTTTGTAGCTGTAAGGAGGGTCATGCGGATTTAGGAAATATATGGAGTACTGCAGCCAAGCTCTTTTACAAGGAACTGCATGCAGCATGCCTGACAAGCACATTTCTAATGTCCTGTGAACGATTCGCTTGTCTTGTAACATCAATTGATAAGATTACTGAGCATGGTCATAAATGACCGTTACCTGTAACAGGCACATTGATGCGACTAGACTTCCATTGAATTCTCTAGCCATAATTCACACTACGATTACATTTTGAGTCTCAGAGTGCACTGCGTCTCCTTGTACTCTGTTGTAGAGATGTCCGTTATTTGCATCAGGCTTGATCAACTCCAAATTGAACTAAAAAAAATTTCCTGTAGGTACCTATATGTCCGGTGGGGAGTCGACCTATCAAAGATGGTGGTTTTTGTTGGAGAATGTGGTGACACAGATTACGAGGGATTGCTTGGAGGGCTGCACAAGAGTGTTATACTTAAGGGGGTGTGTAGTAGCGCCAGCAATCAATTCCATGCCAACAGAAACTATCCTCTTTCAGATGTCATGCCCTTTGACAGCCCAAACATCGTTCAGACATCTCAAGACTGCAGCAGCGATGACATTCGGGCTTCTCTGGAGAATTTAGGAGTCATAAGAGAGTGAGATTCTCCTCCACGACCTCTTCTAAACTTTTTTACGAGAGGTACTCGTCATCATCCCTCACAGCTTCACATTCATTCCTTCCCCCTTCTTTCAAGATGCATTCCGACGTAGCTGTGCTCTTGATGATGAAGCCTCTGTACGCGTTGAATCCGAGCTGTATTTGTGTTCCCTTTTTGCCTCAAAAGAGCCACCTTTCTCTTTTCTTTTTATTCATTTCCTTTGGCCACATGATCCTGAGGTGGCCACTATCTTGCTGTTACTTGTATAGTAGTGCTGGTTTATTTCTGATGCTCTTCTTTTGGACATGATAACCAGTGCCATCTCCCAAGATGTTTCCAGTGTATCTGAGGATGAACATGATGTATATACATAAAGTTGCCTTCTCTTTCTCTCTCTCTCTCTCGCTTGTGCACACGAGTGCGTAACTCAAAGCTTTTCTTATATATACTCACTCTATGATTTGTTTTGTTTGTTTTTGGGTCTCATTCTGTTGTATATAGTTCACATGAACACCTACCTTCATGAGTTCTGACAAGTAAACTGATGCGGACGGGGACTGATCCTTCTGTTACGATACTTCCCTAACTATCCACAGAATCCCTCACGTGTTTTCCCTGGTTTAGTCTCTAACTGCATGGGACTGGTTTTGGTGAATCAAGGAATTGTTTTCGGTGTAGTTTTTAGTCCCTCAAAGTGTGCATCGGTCCTGGATATCTAAACAGTACGGTGGATAATATGTGACGTTTTGGTTTCTGTTTTTTTAAGTCCCTGAGGTGGTGTTGTTATCTCTTCTGAAGTTTTTGACATTGTGTGAGGTTAATGCCACCGGTAGTCCTTATATATTTATCTGGAATCAAAATTATCTCTACTTATTTTTCAATTCAAAAGCTTATTCTTACTTTCAAAATGTTCCACCTTAGAGTCCTTCTGTTCTGTTTTCTCTATTGCTGGTGCATTTTTTGGCTGACATGGGTAACCGGACTCTGAGTTGGTCATCGGAGCGCACCGTCCTATCATGATTCACGATTTTCTTTTTGTGGTGCCAAATAGGCATTACATCGGGCAATATAAAAATGAGAGAGAGAGAGATTAGGAGCTCGCTGTAATGGTCGCTCGAGCTTTATGGAGCTTGTGGCCATTGTTGCAGAGTGCCGAGTGCTGATCACAAGTGGGCATTACAATTTTGGAGATTTTGCACCGTTAGGGAGTCAGATTTTGTGGGTTTTGATTGGGATTTGGTGGGGTTTTAAGTAGTAGAAGAAGAACAAGAAGCTAGATGCGGAAAAGAATATAAATCAGTCGATTTCTCCTTTTCTTGTTGCAGCAGGCACGTTTTTTCGGGGATCATATTCGAGTTTCTTTTCCCCAAAACTTTGACTTACGTTCTTTATAAAGTCTTTTCTCAAAAGAGAGGGTACTTTCAATCTTAATTCACCTAAGCGAGAGTACTTTGCGCCATGTTAACGTCTATCTGGCTTTCATTGGATTTTCAAATTCAATATCTCAACCAATTAAAGAGAAAATTTAACAATTTGCCTTGTTTTGATGGCAACGGTAAGGTTTTTTTTTGCCCAGCAAATAGTTAATATTGTGTACGACAAAGTAGATTTTTTAATTAACATAACTATTAATTATTTAATTTAAAAGCGTATCATGCTATAACATTTCACAAATGGTCTTTTCATAATAACACAATAACTAAAATCATTGCAAATTATTTTTTTTAGTACAATATATAGTTATATAAAACTCTCCAAAAATCAACTAATTGAAAAGAGGCGACTAACTTCACAAGTAAAGTAACGGTTAAGGATGGATTAAGCCGTTTGCAAAGGTTTCTTATTCTCCATATGTGAAGCATGCGTGGATTTTAGAGAGGAGGGAATAAACTAATTAGGAAAAAAAAATTAGCTAAGAGTTTCAGAAAACAAGCTACTAGCTATGGCATTTCATACGAGATTTGTATCTCTTGCGATTGCAATCATTTGTGTTTTCACTAGTGTGAGATGTACGACCGGACACATCTTTTCTCGAAAGAACTTTCGTCGTAGGCCGGTGCGAAGATTGTAATGGGATCCGGACTCCCGTCATCTAAGGGTGGCTCTGGAGAAGGTGTTAGAGATATGCTCTAGAACAGGCTTAGGGAAAGCTGATGGTTGAGGTGGACATTTCTTAGATGATAAAGAGGCTCCTGACGTTTGATAAGACTCGAGAGAGGCTTCAAAGGGCGATATTGTGAGCAAGTGGGATCGGGGATGTTTTCTTTCTTACTAGATTTCTGGTCACTCTCCTTCGTAGATTCACCAAAGCGGCTTCCAAAATCCCTGGCAGGGGAAGCCACTCTCATCCGAGGGCCATGCCTAGGTTGTCCGGCCACAGCTTCACACACTAAGGACTTCCTTATCACCTAGCTTCCCAGTGTTTCCAATGATACCATCAAATCTCTATCCAATGGCTTTCACCATTATCCGTAACACTCCACTTTCTAGGTACGAGGGGTTCTTTTAACATCCAGTGCAACTTTAACGCAGAGAAATCCACGACGACCCCAAGATTTGGTGTGAATTTGGCTTAATTTTCGCGACTTTGCCTGCCAAACAAGCAGTAACTTTTGCATTGTTGGGTCATTCGGTCCAAGGCCTATCCATTTATTTGCAGCCACACATCCAGTTCATCAAATCAGAGGTCCTCCAGTCTCTTCTGAGCATCCCATAATCGAACGAGGGCCAGAACTGAGGATTCTCTCTGCTTGGTGCGAATCATGAAATGTGAACAACTACGTAATCTCATTTGAAGGGGTTATAATAATCTCACCCATAGCAGCCCACGCTTTCCTAAAAGCATTAGCTAGGAAGCTTGACTGCAGCACTTCTCTGACAAAACCCTTCCGATCAAAATCATCTCAGCTACCTCATCGTCAACTTGCTTCAAAACCATATGATCCCTCAGAAGATCCTCTACTGGAGATGCTTGGGATGTTAAGGGAACCTCTGCAACTATCTTGTAATGAGGAAAAAAAAGTGGATTAGTGGAGCATCATTTCATAAAATATCATCGAACGGTTGATGCGGGCAGTGTGTGGTGATAGGAAAACTAATGCGATGCAACAATGCCAAAGAAACTTGTTCTAAACTCATAAGAATTTGATAGGCATGTTCTAAACTCATAACCAATATGAGCTCAAAGTTTCCTTTGTAACTCCCGGAACTTCTTCATAAATCTTTGAACATTTCGGAGTCATCCTACATATCGCGATAAGCCCCTGAAACCTTTGTGAGGTAAATAGAAACATTTTATCAAGGGAATATCATATAGACAGTTTTATACATTTTAGCCAATAAATAATCTAGTCTTAATATTTGAAAATGTGCAATGAAAACCTAAACGTTTTAAAAAATCGGCACTATCAAGTCCTTCTGGCGACAGCTTCGTCAATTTTGCTGACGTGGCACGTCAAAATTTATGGAAAATGACACAAATAGTCCTTGAACTTTGGCCAAATTTGCAATTTGATTCATAAACTTTTAATTTAGTCAATAGTCCATGAATTTTAGCCTAATGTTCAATGCGGTCCATGACTTTTTAATACATATTCAATTTAGTCTCTAAACTATATGAAAATGTTTAATGTAGTCTCTAAACTTGAATTAATGGAGGGACTACATTGAACATTTTTATATAGTTTAAGGACTAAATTGAATATGTATCAAAAGTTTAAGGACCATATTGAACAAATTAAAAGTTCATGAACCACATTAATATTAGGCTAAATTTTAGGGACTATATTGAATAAATTAAAAGTCTATGCACCAAATTATATATTGAGCGGGACCATTTGTGTCATTATTTCTCATAATTTAACATGGAGTTCATTTTATATTTTTTAGCATATGCGACGGTGAGATGGCGTCACCCTAGAAAAAGTCAAAATAAAAAATTAAAGAAAATCTAAAAGCCAAGGAATTAAAAATTGGAGGAAAAATAAGTCAAAAAACTTAAAAAAGAAAATCAAAGTTGGAGAGAAAGGGATTGTCGCCAACATGGAGTCGCCCATCGTCTCCACCCCCGAACGCGGAGGCTTTACTCTAAACTTTTGGCTCTTGTTTTTTTGGATTAATATCACGAAAAATTTCAAACTAGTATATTTATGATAAATTTATCCCAAATTAATTTTTTGATTTCCAAAAACTTCAAATTGATACACTTGCGATAAATTTACCTTATGTTAAATTGGATTAATACAACGAAAAATCACAAATTGATAAACCCATGACAAACGGTGTAACAATCCGGATTTTGAACCATTTTTAGGAATTATAAAACGTGTAATTCGTCAGTGCGCTTATAATGAAATTTCGCCCGGGAACTGATCACTCTCGGGTTCTTATTTTTTAAAATTAGAAATTTTGCTAGAATCGCACTCGATCGAATTTGGTCGTTAATTATACCCAGAACTTAGCAGTCAATTTCCAGGAGTTTTGGGACGAAATAAATTGGACGGTGTCGAAATTATTGTGGCCAACATCGACATTATCAAGATTAGTGAGAAAGTGAATTTTTGGACCGGGTGCAAAATTGGACTAGTAGACCTCCCTCGGTAAAATTTGGTTCAGTAATTTGGCCTTTGTCCCTTTTTAGTTGCGAGGCTCACTCGGGATTAGTAGGCAATTTTCGGATTTGGATTTGGACCCCCGGTTCGCGTTTAGTATTTGATTGAGTTTAAATTTTTTTAAAATTCTCTCTCTCTCTCTCTCTCTCTCTCTCTCCCGCGTGCGCCCCCCCGGTCCGGTCATGTCTGCCCTTTTTCCCCCCACCTACTCCCGTCCAATCTCTCTCTCTCCTCTCCCTTCTTTTCTTTTTTCTTTTTCCTTTTCCTCTTCTTCTCTTCCTTCTTCTTCCCTGGGACGCCGACGGGTCTTGCTGCTGTTCCTCTCCCCCGCTCGACTGCACCTCGCCGACGCCCATCCAGCTCCGCCCGACGCCGCCCGCTCGTTGCCAGCCACCGCGCGTCGCCTCGACTGCCGGCCACCGCCCCGGCTGCCCTCTCCCTCCTCCCTCCTTCGCTGGCCTTCCCCGACGCCCCTGGTTCTGCTCCGTCTGACCCAGCCTCGCCGTCCGCCGCTCGGTCGCCCGTCCAGCTCTGCCCACCGCCGTCCAAGCAGTCCCGGCGCCGCCTCCCTCCCCTCGTCGCGGTCGCGCCACCATGCGCGCGGCAGCTGCTCTGGCGCACCAGTTCACTGCCCCCCTCTCTTTCTCTGTTCTCTCTCTCTCGGTCCCTGCAGACCGTCGCCGCCGCGAGTCACCGCCCGCCGTGCCAGAGCTGCTGCTGCCTCGGCGACGTTGCTGCTTGCTCCGTCCAGCTCGTCGTCGCCCAGCCGGCCACCCCTCAGCCCCTCTGTCTCTCCCGGTCCCCCCTCTCTCTCCCTCTGTTTTTGGCCGAGGAGGGCCCTCGCCGGAGCTGTCCCGCCGCCGCCGGAGCTGTTCCGCCGCTGAGCCGCCCCCGAGCCCGTCTCGTCGCCGCCGTTCCCGCTCCTGTTCAGTCCGGCGTCACTGTTTATTTTCCGGCGACACTGTTCCGGCGACACTGTTCATCCCGAAAAACACTGTTCATCCGGCACATTTTTAAGCGTAGGATACCCGGTGAGTACAACCCTAAACCCTAATTAGGCTAATTTACATTTCTAGATGGGTTTAGGGGTTAATTATGGTATTTTAGGGGATTAAATTGTGAAATTGTTTGGGGACTATGATTGTGGTCAATTCGGTGGATTAATAGGTTGAATTAATGGAGGATTAGTGGCCCGAGAGGCGCAATGAATGGGCTGGTCGGCTTGGACTAAATCGGGCCGAGTTCGGGATTGTTTGGATTTAATATGTGGACTATAGTGCGCGCCATATTGTAATTTTGTGGTGGTCAATTAGAATAATATTTGGGGAGTATGATGGAATAATGTGATGACACTAATTGGCCTAGAATTTGTGGTTTAGTGACTGGTCACGATTGGACTGGATTGGATTTGATTTAGGCAAGGCGCGATTATTTTGAGGTCTAATGGTGCAATTACCGGGAATGATTGATTGGTGTAATTGACTGGCTAATTGAGCCCCGGTTGTGGTTCATTTGATGGTGTCCTGTCACGTGTCTAGCGGGACTAGAAATGGATTAGTTTGGTGGGCCTCGAATGTGCGAATGCTTGTTGACCTGATTATGTGAAATTGTGCATGGATGGTGTGCTGATTTGATGTTATGGCTGACTGAAATTGATTGTCTGACTTGGGCATGTGGATTTATGAATTTGAATATGCGCGGCATAAATTGAGTATGTTATCTCGTAATTCGCGCATGTGGATGCCCAAGTGTGAACTTTATGGCCATGGGTGCACATCTTAAGCATTGGCACGGCATTTGCATTTATAAGTGTGCCCGAGTGACATGTGCATTGTGATCACCTAAATTGCCCTGATGCGTTTAACGCGGGGTTCAGATAAAATTGAGGTTTGAGAACGTGTGATCACAATAAACCCTGATGCGTGTTACGCGGGGTAGTGAACCCGTCCTGAGGCGTGTTACGCGGGACGATGCCTGGTTTACCGGGAAATGTCCGGCCTGATGCGTTTTACGCGGGCTGTGTGTCATGAGCCTGGTTTACCGGAAGATGTCCGGCCTGATGCGTTTTACGTGGGCTGTGTGTCATGAGCCTGGTTTACCGGGAAATGTCCGGCCTGATGCGTTTTACGCGGGCTGTGTGTCATGAGCCTGGTTTACCGGAAGATGTTCGGCCTGATGCGTTTTACGCGGGTTGTGTGGCATAAGCCTGCGGGCTAGAGATCGATCTCGAAGTGTGGACCTGATGCGTTTAACGCGGGTCGAAGGGGAAATTGAGAAATGGCCGAGTGCTAGTGTGCAAGTGTGCGATAATGCATTGATGAGGCATGAGCATGAGTGCGAGCACTGGCATATGCATAACATGCGTTGTGACATAGAAATGCACGTGTATGTGCTGTGATTATATTCTGCCGCGTGGCTGCTTTTGTTGATTTGACGCCTAACCTGCAGGGTCTAGTGAGGTTAGATTTAGGCCCGAGGGCCTGAGTCAGTTATGTGCGTATTATATGTTGTTTAGTACTTGTCAGGAGGTGCATGTTAGCCTAGTTTAGTTTAGGGAATTACTCGCTGAGATTTATTCTCACGGTTGTTGTAAAACCGACTTTTCAGATCCCCGGCCTTGAGGACGACAGGCGTACTGATACATTTTTGGGAAGAGCCCCAGCTAGTCGTAGTGGCCTTGAATTGTGTTTGATTTGGTATTTGGGGCTGTAAATGAATATTGTTTATGATTCTCAGTACTAGTACAAGTGATGATTTCAGTAGTTACCCTTGGTTATGTATTTATTATTGTACGGGTGATTTTGATTTGCTTCCGCATGTGCTTTATTCTCTGTGTTGGGTGTTGGGTTGGCGACGCGTCCTGGGATGTTGCACACGAATCGACCTCTGCGAGGGATGTGGCGCACCGAGAAGTGCGGGGCGTGACAAACGGAGGGGGTAAAACCTTAAACGAATACACCCATCAACTATCACGTGTCATCTAACTTAGAAATTTGATGGTAAAATTAATTGAAACTAACAGATGGTAAATTTATCACATGTGTATCAGTTTGAGATTTTTAGTGATTAAAAAATTAGTATGGGGTAAATTTGTCACAAGTGTATTTATTTGAGATTTTTCGTGATATTAACCCTTTAAAAAAAGGGGCTTATTTCGTTTTCCTTTTTTAATTCCTTAATCTGTTTATGATTTGTTTATGCACAATTAGCTGAAAAATTATTCTTTCCTTGCTATTCACTATTAAGATTTTTGATCAACAATATTTCTTTGACCATGAATATGTTTTTTTTTAATTTCATATAATCACATTTAATTGACTAGCATTGCTATTTGTAAATAGATTTTACGAAAATTTGAACACATTTTGTGTCAAGTTCGTGTTGGTTATTTATTTTCGTGTCGATGTATTAATTTCGTGCCATAGCGAGTCATGCAATCATGTTGACTCTTTAACCCGTAATTTTATCATGCTATGCAGAATATACTGTGTCGTTCCTAAATTTCCACCGCTAACTACCCTTGCAATGCTACTTTTGTATGGAGGCGTACTGAAAAGTGATGGCAAGATTGCTTTAATTGATTATTAAGTACTTGGAATTATTAGGGTGGTACTTGTTGGGAATTCAAGCAAATAATCAAAGATAAGATGTCAGTTTTTAAAATTACAAACTCACCGACCGCCGACCGTATCAAGTGATTTTCAATAAGAAGCTTTCTCTTACTAAACCAACTCAATTGTTTTTTTTAAGGGATAATGACATAAAGAGTCCCTAAATTTTGGCTCAATGTGCAGTATGGTCCCTGAACTTTTAATTTGTTCAATATAATCCCTGAGCTTTTGGTATATATTCAATTTAGTCCTTAAACTATATGAAAATGTATAATGTAGTTTCTGAACTTGAATTAATGGAATGACTACATTGAATATTTTTATAAAATTCAGGGACTATAGTTTAGGAACCATATTAAATAAATTAAAAGTTCAGGGGCCACATTGAATATTGGGTTAAAGTTCATGGACTATATTGAACAAATTAAAAGTTTAGGGATCAAATTGCACATTGAGCCAAAGTTCAGGGACTCTTTGTGTCATTTTTCATTTTTTTTTAATTCAAGTCAAGTGATGGGCATTTCAACGTTATCAAACACATCGGATACCATTTTCAATTGTTGAATCTTTTGATTTCAGCACTTAATGATGTTATCGAACTGCCCTTAAGTCGGTTCCAGGGTAGATCCAATGATTCCAGGCCGGTTTCAAAATCGAACCAGCCCCATAACAGATTCGAGACAACCCTAAAATAAAGGGCTTAATTTGATCCAATTATATCGAGATCATTAATTATCTAAATTGAAAAAGTAATCTCTATATCAAGACCGATCGATTATAGTCATTGTCGATTCCACATCCTGGGAATTCCACCTCCGAAATGGGACCATGCGACCCATCCATACCTTCATTACACGACTAATAGTCACATAACTCTGTCAAACGTACATAATGTTCTATATCAGTCAACACATAGTCTTCTGTTTTTTGAACTACTTCGAGATTGATTTAGGGACAATTATAAGGAGCTACAATTTGTCATGACAATGCATTTGGGCTCCATAACTTTTTTTTTTCTGTTCTTTTATGCTCTAGAACTTGCAACTCCGAAACACTTGCGTCATTCCATTGATTCGGTCCATTTAAGTGGACAGAAAAAGGTTCGCGTGGCTCTTTTTGTATTATAAGCCACTCAACACTAAAACCTAATTACCACCCACCTGGGTGGCGCTGCTGGAACGCGCACTCTTCCTCTCGCAAAAGGTTGAGTGTTCGAATCCCGGGCGCTGCAGAGTGACTTAACCGGTGGCACGTGTGTGGTGGTTAGCACGTGTCGCCCCCAGGGTTTACTCCCCGGCTGTCGGCCGTGCGGGGGTTCCCTGGGTTACCAAAAAAAAAAAAACACTAAAACCTAATAGAGCTAATGAAGTATTAAAGTCGACAACCATGATTTCAATTGACCAAATGAGAGTTTCAAAATTCAAGCAGATTATCGTGATGAGTTGTCGAACTCAGTACCGTAATCTCTCTCTTTTTCTGCTCCTACATTCGCACACTTCATTCATGTATACTTTCAGTATTGGGCATCCGATGACTTTGGTTTCAACCAGGAGGCCGCAGGCTCGAAAAGTTTTCGTGATCCAAGAGACTCACTAAAATAATAATGACTTGAACGACAAATTAGCTTGACAAGTTCTTTCCCTAAGTTCTCTTCAAATAAATATTCGATAACTTGATCAGGGTACAAGCTTCATCTTAAATGCTAGCCAAGCTTCGCATGTGAAGCCCCCAGAAGTTTTTTTTGGTCGAAAGCCCCTAGAAGTTACCCCTGGAGAAAATAGAATAATTGAAAAATTTATACATTTCATCATTGACTTCAAATCTATCCCAAATCTTGAATCATAGCTCAAGAACCGGAGAAACAGACACTTGGCCGTACGAATTTAAGTATTATATTATTTTTTATTAAGCTTAATAAATATGAGAACTGATCTGTCTTCATTGCATATGGCTCGTTGATCAATAGATCCGATACAAATACAATAATCATCGCAAGAGATGAGAAAACGTTATACAAAGAAAGAAGTTGAATATATTGATCGAGTGCGAGGAATAACTGGATCTTCTTAGCATTGATTGTGCGGGAAAGTCAGTGAGTTGAAAACTGCAAAATTTACTTAATTAGTTGCTTAACAAAATTCTGACCAATATATAGCTAAAAGATGCTGAATATTTTAAACTCGATTTACAAAGTCAACATATTAAGCAGCACGGTAAACAACAAGAGAGACATTAAACAAACTCGTAAATTAGATCAAATGATATTAAGATACGGACTATGTTAACCGCATCCATTTATGATTGTGACTGATGTTTTATAAATATGGATATCACTCATATTTATATTAAGTTTGCATGTAGGTAATGTTAATAACTTGTAATTCATCAATTATAGGTATTTTTTAGGAAATTCAAGGAAAATATAGCCCGTAAGTTTAAGTCTCACCTTGAAGTTGCTGTTGATTGCTCATGTGTGTATGTGTCTAATATATCTATCTATCTATCTATCTGTGATCTTACTTTCTCTTAAATGCTCATGTTGAGAAGAGATGGCATCCATCAACTTCCCTTATTCACAATTCTCTCTCATTCCAGCAATTTGTCTCCTTCTTTTGATCTTTCTCTGTTACTCTCCTTTCAATGCTTACCCTAAAATCTTTTCTCTCTCTTTTGCTTCCACTTCACCTGAGACCAGCAACAACACGGGACCACTATTAGCTCTTGCAACGAGGTGTGTCTGGATGATGAGAGGCAATCCTTAATCTACACACATTTTCACGTACCAAACCCTTGCAAGATGAGCGAAAAGGTTTCATTTCTATAAGGTAAAGGGATTTCTCGCATAAGGTACGTAGCCAAAATGACGAGAGGCAGTTCATTTCTCTGCCCCATACACTACCATTAATCCTTTGCTTAACCATTTTTGAGCCCATATACTCAGAGATTCTTTTTAAATTACCCCTGTTAAGAACCATCCCACATTAGGGCAGCTCGAGGTAAATCACATCACAAGAAGGGTCAGGTAGCCATCAACGGAGTTCTTCAAGACAAGTACACGATCGACGGCCGGACAGTCGAGGCTAAAAGCGCTCTGTCAAAAGAGAAGCAACTAATGCCTATCCAAAATGCCAACATGTCATTGATAATAGTGATGTTCTTACTCAGGAACTGAGAAAGACAAGAAGGATGAGAAGTTCGTAATATCTAAAAATTTCTATAATCATTTGTTGCAACAGCTCGCACAAGGTGAAAAGACGAATAGAAATTTTCTTGCTCTCACTTGCATTAATCTTTTAATGTTTTTATTGCAGATGAACTCTTGCGATAATTTAAATGCCCTAGGATGATGAAGAACAATTCTTTTTCTATCCCATACACTCATATCCCTTGCTAGCCCAATTGAGCCGGCAATTTAATTTCGTACGAACCCAATTGGTGATCATCCCCCACACCGAGGTAAGGCAAAAGTCATCACAGTTTGAGCATCACGGTCCCCAAGTATCAAATGAAGATGAACACTCCAAGAGCATAAAAATATTGTTTTGTTCAACTTTGTTTAGGCTAGTCCTGACAACACTAGAAGAGCAGCTAAAAAATGCTGAAAATTAGGGGCATGAAAAAGCAGTGTGCCTGGTAAAAGTAAGGCCAATGCCCATGAATAAAAAACAAAAAAAAAAGAAAAAGGGACAAGATGAAAAATAATGAAGTTTTAGCTGAGGAGATCTCTGAGCGTGATAAAGTGCTTCCAAATACCTCAAAGTTGTTAAATGGTGAAGAATATACAACCCCAAAAGTTTTAAACTTGAGTTCTCCTCTGATAGAAATTTATATTTAAGAACTTTGTTTTGACAAAGATCTGCTACATGATAGATGAAGACGAACATGTTCTTGGTAAAGCAATTGGGATAGAGGTGAAATGGTATCTTGGAAAGATACCTGACACAGAAGCTCTTCAAGAAAAATGATCCTGATGGTGGAAAAAAAGACTGGTGACAATGCCAAGAGGATTACCAATTCTCATCCTTACACATATTTTTTAGCCCAACGATCATTTCGTTCTTCAACCAGTAAACCAAACCCATGTTACATCCCTCATGAAGTCTCTTCTGATTGGGACACTTGAATTAACACGGGATTTCAAATGTTTATAAGTAACGCTCGAGAAGGTGCGAGCAAGACTATTTTTATCTCGCTTTGCAGGGTTCTTGACTTGTAAACCTGGAGACAATTGCAGAATATTTTCTTTCATGGTCTTGACTCGGACAGTCTCCTTTATTAAGCCATTGACCAAGCCTACATTATGACCCTAAAGAAGACCTCTTAGATTGGCAGTATCGTATCACTTGCGAGAAAGCTCAGACCCTTGTTGATGTGATAGCGGTTAGATTGAGTGTTTTTGATGTTCCTATATCAATGGACCGGATAAACAACCCTTTTCAATGAGAGCGAGTGGAAAATCCTTTCTGACTGAAGGTCCCTTGTTCAGCATCTCGAGAAGTCCACCTTACCGGCAAAAATTGTCTTGATTGACTCTCGGTGAATGTTTGGTGATGCAAACACGGTAAAACCACCTTGCATGAACTTTCAAATATACATCCAGGAATAGCCTAGCTTGTCCATCCTTGATGAGGGCATGCATGTTTATGCTAATCATCTTTGACAGCTCAGAGTTTTAATCTCCAGTGATAGAATACAAAAACCCGGGCGCTGGAGAAGCCCTCATTATCATCCCAAGGGAGATACCCCGAAAAAAGTCTGTTATTCAGCAGATGATGCATCAAACCTCTAGGTAAGAAATCCTAGGTATTTCATCAAGATTCTTCTCAAACTACCCAGAAGGTAAACTAGGTGTTTCTTGTAAAAAGCAAAACATCTTGACCAGCTGGTTAAGATATTTCACACAATATTCAAGAATAACTTCAGTTGTCTATTTCTCCAATGAATGCGTACGTGTTTGGGCAAAGAAAAAACTGGTCTGACAGGAGACACGCCCTTAAGAGGCAGTAACGTGCCCAAGTAAGTATATTCTACCCATGCTTGATTCCAAAAATTCATGTACCAACAATTGATATGGTACCCTTTGAACATTAGACTGACCCCTCTGTTCACCCTTCTGAGCATGGAACTGACTCCCTCTGTTCACATCAAATCCTCGGGCGAGGACCTTCAGGTGTTCATCGTTTGAGCCTTTCCAAGACCTACTAGCGAGTACCTACTGTTGAGGAAAACTCCTATTGATTTTGAAGTTGACAAAACCTTCCATAATGTTTGTAAATCTGATACTTATTCTGAACCTTCTCATTTCAGGAATAAATGTTCTAGAAGCTAAGAATGAAGTTATTCAGATTTTACAAGTTAAGAAGAATTATTTAGGTTCTGAGAAATTTTCCAGACGCAGAAATAATTCAGACTCTATGAGTTCTTGAGGATCCACGAAAGCTAAAGTTCTGAGATTCAGGAATTTCCAGAAACAGACGCGTAAGCTGAAATTCTTCAGAAGCAAACGCAGAAGCTGGAATTTCCAGAAGCAGACGAAGATGCAGTAATTCTTCAGAAGCAGACGAAGATGCAGTAATTCTTCAGAAGCAAAATCCAGAACGAAGAATAACAGCTAGTGATCTGGCATGGATTTCATAGAAGGAAAGTATTGATTTGCTCAATCTTAATCAAATTGATTGACAATCAAATACTAAGACAAGAATGATCTATAACGGACAAAAACTCTACTTATGGAAACCAAGATTCTGTTTGTATGGGCGACCAGAATCAGTGGGATTCAGAATCTATCAACTAACGGCTACTCAATCCTTAGTTTACAAATCTGTTCAAGGTGAAGATTGGAAGATAATCCTCTATGAGTTGTCCAACGGCTAGTATGGATGAAGAGGTGTATTTAAGGAGAACATGAGCAGCAGAAGGAAGAGAGATTCAAGAATCAACAAGTCCAAAGTCTGAGTTCACTCCAATCTGTTCTCTTGTCGTTCTGAACTTAAGATCAAGATCTTGAGGATTACTTTGTAAAGAGTATTTGTGTGAGATAGAGAGTCCTATCATACACAATAGTGCTGAGACTCAAAGTCTGTAAATTCCTCTTGATTACATAGTGAAATCCAGCCAGTAGGCTGTAAGCGTGGGAGAGTGGACGTAGGCTTGCCATAAGCCGAACCACTATACATCTGTGTGCAGATTCTCTTTTCCTTATCTCTCATTTTACGTTTTGCATTTCAGTACTTCGTTCTTCTGATCTAACTTTAATCTGAATTTTATTCAGACTCTTTTGTTCTACATTTCATTTCCGCGAAATTTATAAGTTTTGTTAAGGATCACCTATTCACCCCCTTTTAGGTGACCCGTGCTAGCCACTTCACCTACCAGGCAAATCATCAAATCCTCGGGCGAAAACCCCCAAGTGCTCATCATTTGAGCTTTTCTAAGACTTGCTGGCGAGGACCCACCAGGTAAATCATCAAATCCTCGGGCTAGGACCCCCAGGTGCTCATCATTTGAGCCTTTTCAAGACCTGTTGGCGAGGACCCACTAGGTAAATCATCAAATCCTCGAGCGAGGACCCCCAGGTACTCATCATTTGAGCCTTTTCAAGACCTGCTGGCGAGGATCCACTAGACAAACCAACAAATCCTCGGGCGAGGATCCCTAAGTGCTCATCGTTTGAGCCTTTTTAATACCTACTGGCGAGGACCCACCAAGCAAACCGTCAAATCCTTGGGCGAGGACCCCCAAGTACTTTGGCAAAACAATCCTTAGTCAAGGCGACCGAAGAAAGGTTTGGATCCTAGACAAACAAAATCCAGTTAATCAAGGTGACCGAAAAAAGGTTCAGGTCCTAGACAACTGAAATCCAGTCAAGGCGACCGAAGATAGGTTCGGGTCCTAGACAAGTGAAATCCAGTCAAGGCGACCGAAGATAGGTTTGGGTCCTAAGCAAGCAATTTCTCCATGTCAAGGCGATCGAAAAAAGATTCGGGTCCTAGACAAACAATCCCCAGTCAAGGCGACCGAAGAAAGGTTTAGGTCCTGGACAAAAGATTTCCACTGTTAAGGCGACCGAAGAAAAGTTCGGGTCCTAGACAAACCATTTCCCCCGTCAAGACGACCAAAGACAGGTTCGGGCTCTCGACATACAATATCAACTATCTGGAATTACTCTACCCTTCGGCAAAGTAACTCAAGGTATGTTTTTATCTGCTTTAGCACTCATCATCTTATTGCATAAAAAATGGGACTCATAGTTCGCCAAAAATAACATTCATTAAGCATGCATGGGTTAAATTTAGGTGTCATTTTATCTTTGAATGTAAACTTTGCGAGCTAAATCTCTGTGAGCTCACCTTCAAAGAGGGGCAGTTATTGACACCTATTTTTAATTTGCCCAAAATTAATTGCACAAAATTTAGGAATTAATTTTATTTAATTCCTAAAACAAAAAAAATATTTCTATTTAAATGCATTGCATATAGAAATTAGGCACATTTTGTATTAATAGGGCCTATTAGAGTAAAAAAATTTAAATTAATTAATTAATTAATTAAAAAAAAGAGAGAAAAAAAAGAAAGAAGAAAGAGAAAAGATGAAAAAGAAAAAAATCGAGTCGGGCCGAGTCGGGGCCAGGCCGATCGGCCCGTTTCTTTTTTCTCCCCCCGCACAAGCCCTCGGCCCTTTCTCTTTTCCTTTTCTTTTTTTTCCCCCTCGCGCGGCCCAACCCGCCTTTCTTTCTTTCCTTTCTTTTCCCCTGCGTGAGCTGGGCCCGGCCCGGCCCAACTCCCTTCTCCTTCCTTCTTCCTTCCCCCTCTGCCCTGTCGCTCTCGCTGCCCCTGCTCTCCCCTGTTCCGAGACAGTAGCATGACGCACTGCAACGCCACTCGTCATCGTCGTCAGCAGGTCAGGGGAGGCTCGGACGAGCATGTCAACGAGACTGGCATTAACTACTAGTCCCGTCCTCCCTATTTTCCCGGGACCTCCCTTATCTCTTTCTCCCTCTCCTCCCCCTGTTCCTTTGTCCTTCCTGAGCCATAGCAGTGACGCCCCCCTCTACACCGGCCTATGGCCGCGATTTGCGGAGCCTAGGCCGGTGCAGGCCGTCGTCACACCGACGTAGAAGCTGAGCAGTGACCCGAGGCCACTATAAGTCTAGAGAGGGACAGTGACGACCCGGTTGGCGATTTTGAGAGAGAAACAGAGCAGCGAAAGACAGAGAGAACAGGAGGAGAACAGAGAGAGAGAGGAAGCAGACCGGGAGTTCGCCGAAGCCGTCTGCAGCGCCGCCGTCACCCGCCAAACTAGCTGGAAGCCCCCCCGACACGCCGTCGACAAGTGAGTTTTCCCAGGCCCCTGTTTTGCTTTGTTTTCCGGCACGGTTGGGCCGGGACTCGCGTTGGCCGAGTCGCGCAATTCCCGGCTCATGCCGAAGCCGGTCCTGGTCCCTAATCATTGTCGAACGTGAGCCGTGGCCGTCGAAGTCGACCACGTCGTCGTCGGAGGTCGGAATCCTCCGTTTTTCCTCACGCCTGCTAGGTGTTCGATGAATTTCCCCAGAGAGGCCGATTTTGGCTTGGTTGTCGGCTGGCGAAACGGCGGCCGGACGACGACCCAAGTCATCAGAGACATCGGTGGTGGCTCCAGGAGGCGTTCTGGGGGGGCGGCGCCAGCCTAGGTTAGCCGGCGGACGGCCGATTTTGGCTCTGCCGGCGCCTTCTCCCTACGAATCCGCGAATCGGGTCAAATTCAACCCGAATCGACAAATCCGACCCAGGTCAACGACTAGGTCGAGTCCATTGACTCGAGTTGATTTAGTCCAACCCGAATCAGCCGATCCAACCCGACCCGGCTTTATTATATTTTTATTATATTTTATTAAAAAAATAAAAAATAAAAATTTAAAAAAAGGTTTTTCTTTTATTTTTCTTTTCTTATTTCATTTTTTTATTTGAAAAAAATAAAATTAAATTAAAAAAATTTCCAAAAATTTCAAAAAAATTTCTTTTTTCTTTTCTTATTTCGTTTTTTTATTAGAAAGAAAAAATTTTAAAAATTTAAATTTCAAAAAAAATTTAAAAAAAATTATCGTGGTATCATTATGCATGTTGTTTAAATAATTGCATAAATTTCTATGTTTAAATTAGACAAGCTTGAGATTGCGCGGTAGTATTTTGCATGTTATTACCGTTGTATTATTATGCATGTTTTTAATACAATTGCATGAACTGTTGTGTTTATGAATGTCATCTAAATTAGTTAAGGTTAGAACCTTAAGCTGCATGAATTGTTGTGTTTTTTACTGATAATCGTTTCTGATTATGCACTCGCTTGATCACCTCACATGTTAGGAGAAAGGTCCTAAAATCAAGCCAAATTGCCTGATAAATGTTTTTTAAAAAAATGAACAGGGTAAAATGGTACCGAAAAGGTATTAGTTATCCAACTAGTGTAACCAAGTTCTCGAATTCAGTTAATCTCTGATTCGCAGTAATAGGGTGATTCTCCCATCATCTTATTTGGGTTTCTAATCGACCCACTTCAAATCGATTAGTGGCTACTTCTTGGTATAAATCATTCGCATGTTAAATATTTAAACCCTAAGTAGCGATATAGTATGGGCTTGAGAGAGCCCGAGTTAAGTCCTGAACATAGACTTAGCACGTACTAGGCGAGTCTCTCTTGTTTTTCACATGTCATTCGAAAAGGCTCGGAAGGTCGGTCGCGACAGTGGGCTTCTTTCAACCTCAATGTACGAAAGCAGGTCTAGACATAACACCAATAAAATCAAAGTGAGTATCATCACACATGTCGTAATAGTAATGAACAATAATCCCTTTAACTTTACTTTGTTTTGTACTTTTTCGAGTGATAGTAACTTGGCAATGTTTTTTTCTTATGTGTGGGGGAGAAGAGTAGTCTGGAAAAAATTGAAGATGATTTAGCCCAAGCCCGCGCGGCGATCAGGAAAGCCATTCGGTCCCGGAGCTATGCTTCCGATGGGAAAGAGACTTTCATACCCAGAGGAAATGTGTATAGGAACCCTTACACTTTTTATTAAGAAAGTCCTCTTTTGAGTTCGCTTAAAGTTCAGAGTTTCTATTTTTTCACATGGTTTGTGTTAATATCAATCTTGGGTGGTTTGTGATCACTGCATCCATGCATGTGTTTTTGTAGAGGGCCATGGAATCAAACGTTAGATTACATCGCGTTAATTTGACTCAAGATTATACGCATTATAGTTTGCCGATTCTAACGCAAGAGTCATGCTTTCTTCCGCATTTTTTGGACTTGATTCTGGGCAGGAGCCACATGGAGATTGTTAGATATAATATATAATTTAGGATTTACTATTTACTGTTCATAAGGTTTACTATTCTCTTTTTACTGTTCATCTTTGCCCTATATAAAGGGACTTGTAGTTCTCATTCAAGCAAGGGTAAATACACAAAATTCGCATACCTCAACTTGGTATCAGAGCTATTATTACCTGAGGAGCGCCCATCGAGTTTGCCACACCGTGGCCGCCACGATGCCAGCCGCACTGCCCCGGTTCTCCGACAAGACCAAAGCTTTTCGTCACTGCTCGGCATACTTCTGCTGCTCATTTTGGAAAACCGAGACCACTAGCAGACTCG
Source organism: Syzygium syzygioides (assembly GCA_031216285.1). Taxonomy (NCBI): domain Eukaryota; kingdom Viridiplantae; phylum Streptophyta; class Magnoliopsida; order Myrtales; family Myrtaceae; genus Syzygium; species Syzygium syzygioides. The sequence continues at coordinate 13,769,932 of CM062244.1, read as the reverse complement.
TTATCCTCAAGCGACCTACGTCCTGAAATTTCATCACCAACAGTTGCTTGATGTCGCTGCACGCACCGCCACACGCCACCGTGCCTCGGACCCGTGTAGCCCACTGCTGTTCGTTAGTGATTTGGACATCCTCCGCCGTGTTTCTCCAAAAACCAACACCAACCCATGACTCGCCACCCTCAGTTGAGTCGTCCAGTCGAGTTTTGCCGTCTTCCTCCATTGGACGCGCCCTCACACGCCACTCAACATTCTGCACGTGAGATCAACGCGCCTCCCCAGCTGCACGCGCCAACGGCTCCGGAGTTGCTGACGTCACCTTGCCACGTCATTTGCAACGTCATGCGTTTGACCAACCGTTGACCGTCGTTTACTAGCATTGATCGACCGTTGACTGGTTCAGACCATATCGGTTTCGTCGCTTTTCCGACCGGTTCGACCATTTCCTGACCGGTTTTCGGTGTTCTTTGACCGATTCTTGAGATATTCCGATGTCCTGAGTTCATTTTTGGTGTTATTTTTCCCATATATGCTCTCGGTATACTAGATTCTGTCAACTCTTTTGTAGTACAGTGCCTATCATGGATAGAATTGAAGTCTCAATGCCAATTCAAACTATTTTGAATGGTTCTAATTATATTTTATGGTCTCAAGAGATATCAAGTTTCTTGAAAGGACGCTGGCTTTGGCGTTATGTCACTGGAGAAATTAGGATACCTACTAGAATTGCTTAATAAACTGATTATAAATTTGTGGATCGTTTGCATGAATGGGATAGCAAAAATCATTAGATTCTCACATGGTTTCGAAACACTTTGATTCCATCTATATGACTCTAGTTTGGCCTTTTTAATACAACAAAGGAAGCTTGGGATCTTCTTAGTTGTCGTTATTCTATTTTAGATGTTGCCCATCGGTATTAGTTGCTAGTGACTTTATATCACATGCGTCAAGAGCCAAGTCAGTCTATTAATGATTTTCTATCATCTATGCATGTTATTTGGGATCAGTTGACCTTATGTGAACCGCGCTTGGAAGGGGATGGAAATATTCGCAGAGTTGCTGAACATCGTGATTGTATTCGTGTTATGCAATTTTTGATGGCTTTGAATGATGAGTTTGAACTTGTGAGAGCCTCCATTCCATATAGAGATCCTTTTCCTTCTATTGAGACAATTATATCAGATTTACCGAATGAGGAGACTCAGCTAGCTACCTTGAAAACACAACATTCTACTGTGCCCATATCCACAACTACAAATGCAGTACTTGCCACTTCGAGTTCTTCCTCTATGTGCCACCCATTTTGTAAACACTGTCGTCGACATGGTAATTTGGCATCAAATTGTTATCAGCTACGACCTATGCAACCCACGGGATCAATCACTCAATCTCGTAGCCGAGGTCCCTCTGTTTGTCCATCTGCCATTGCTGCCACTATCGAAGCTTCTTCCCATGGATCGTCCCCCACACTAGTGTCCCTAGAGGATCTTCACACCGTTCCCCAAGAATCTGGTACCTTTACTTCTTCTATTCCTAGCACTTTTGCTATGTCTACTGCTCCAGGTATTTCTAATTCTGGGTTCTTTGATTCTGCTTGTTACAATCACGTGAGATCCAACTCTGTCTTATTTCAATCTAAATCCTCCGCTTCACATGCACCTCATATTCTTACTATCGATAATTCACATATGAGAGTTAGTCATACAGGAAACATTTTCACATCTTCATTATCTTTAACTAACACCTTCCTGGTTCTTAAACTTTCACTCAACTTGATCTCTGTCAGCCAATTGTGTGAACTTGGTCTTGATATTCACTTCTCTTCTCATAATTTTCATGTGCAGGATCCTCGGACGGTACAAACACTTTGGACAGGCCGTAAAGTGGGGCGTCTCTTTGAGCTTGTTTCCCTAAATATTCCGACCTCTTTTGCTGCTTGTGCTGCCATAGTGTCATCTGAAACTTGGCATTCTCGGTTAGGTCATGCTTCCTCTTCTAGGTTAAGCTCTTTAATTTCAAGTGGTCATTTATGTTCTGTTGACATTGCACATTTTGACTATCTTCCCTATAAGATGGGAAACCATCATGCTTTACCTTTTCATACTAGTGAGTCTGTATCTCATGCTCCTTTTGATCTCATTCACTCAGATATATGGGGACCATCTCCCACTCCCACCATAGGTGGTTCTTGCTATTTTGTTGTTTTTGTGGATAACCATTCTCGGTATATCTAATTTTATCTTATGAAAAATTGTTCTGAACTTTCTTGTATTTATCGTGTTTTCATTGCCATGGTTAAAACCCAATTTTCACGGGATATTAAGATTTTTCGTACTGATAATGCTATGGAATATAGAGATACAGAATTTCTTCGAATTCCTTCTCAAAATGGTACTATCATTCATATTTCTTGCCCAAGCACCTCTCAACAAAATTGTAGAGGTGAACGTAAGCATAGGGATATCTTAGATATTGTACGCACTCTGCTCATCTCTGCCTCTTGTCTTGAACGGTTTTGGGGGAAAGCTTGTCACACTACTGTTTACACTATAAATCGTACTTCATCACCTATTATTGGTCATATCTCTCCTTACGTGCATTTGTATGGTAGTGTATCAAATTATACTCTTCTATGTATCTTTGGTAGTGCCTATTTTGTGCACCTTCATCCACATGAGCACACGAAATTAGAACCCCGTGCCCATGTATGCTGCTTTCTTGGATATGGCATTGAGCACAAAGGGTATAGATGTTGGGATCCCACTTCTAACCATCTTTGTGTGTCCCGTCATGTGATTGTTTAGGAACACAAGATGTTCTCTTCTATTCATCCCTTAGACCCCTTTGCTCATGTTTCTTTCTTTACCAATTCTTCAGTGGACTTATTTCCAAAAGATACCACACTTCCGTCTACATCTGATTCTTCCATTCCATATGTAACTTTCCCTCATCTTGAAGTAGGGCCTTCTGGTGACCCCACTTTGGCCACTTCTGACGTGTCTGCACCTTCCGTGGATTCTTCATCACTGGCCATTCCTTCCTCCTCTGATCATCGCCCCACTAGAGTAAGTCAACCTTCTATTCAGCTTCGAGATTACCATTGTTATTCTACGATAGCTTTCCTTTATAAACCTCGCACATATAGAGAAGCTAGTACTAACCCTCTTTGGTAGAAGGCAATGGCAGATGAGTTACATGCTTTACACAAATCTCATACTTGGGATTTAGTTGATTTGCCTCCTAGTAAGTCCGCTGTCGGCTGTAAATAGGTGTACAAGATTAAGACAAGAGCAAATGGTACTGTGGATCGCTATAAAGCTCGCCTCGTTGCAAAAGGCTTCACTCGGGAATATGGCATTGACTATGAAGAGACTTTTGCCCCTATTGCACATCTTACTTCTGTTCGCAGTCTTCTTGCTGTCGTCGCTGTTATGCATTGGTCTATATTTTAGATGGATATCAAAAATGCATTCCTAAATGGCAATCTCACTGAGGAAGTTTATATGGTACCTCCTCCTGGCTACACTCATTCTTTCCATCAAGTGTGTCGATTACGTCGTGCATTATATGGATCGAAATAATTTCCTCGTGCATGGTATTCCGAGTTTAGCTCCACAAATGACATCCCTTGGCTTTAAATCTAGTTCCTACGACCATGCTCTTTTTGTTCGACATACTTCTCGTGGGTCTATTTTGCTGCTTCCATATGTGGACGATATGGTTATTACTGGAGATGATCATACTGGAATTTCAAAACTCCAGTATTATCTTAGTCAACAATTCAAGATGAAGGATCTTGGGCAACTTAGTTATTTTTTAGGCTTGGAGGTTACCTCAAACACTTCCGGTTGTTATCTTTCGCAAGCCAAATATGCCACTGATCTTCTTTCTCAACCAGGACTCACAAACACCAAGGTCGTTACGACCCCTCTTGAGTCCAATGCCAAATTTGATGCCAGTAATGGGACTCCTCTCCAAAACCTTACTCTCTATTGACAGCTAGTGGGCAATCTCATATATCTCACTGTTACTCGCCCTGACATCACTTATGCTGTTCATATTGTCACTCAGTAAATGACAGCGTCTCGTACGACTCACTTTGCTGCAGTTATTCGTATTCTTCGCTATGTCAAGGGCACGTTATTTCACGACCTTCACTATTTTGCTCATTCTACATTGGAGTTGATAATCTATTCAGATGCCGACTGAGGTGGTGACCCTCGAGATCGTCACTCCACTACGGGTTACTGTTTTTTCTCTAGCACCTCACTTATCTCCTGGCGTAGTAAGAAACAATCCACTGTCGCTCGTTCTAGTACAAAAGCTGAATATTGAGCTCTTGCTGATACCACATCGGAGTTATTATGGTTACGATGGCTACTGGAAGATATGGGAGTTCGTCATCATAACGGGACAGTCATTCATTGTGACAATCGCAGTGCTATTAAGATTGCACATAACGATGTTTTCCATGAACGTACCAAACACATTGAGATAGATTATCACTTCATCCGCTACAATGTTCTCCGTGGAACTCTACAACTTGTTTTTACCTCATTAGCCGATCAGACTGTCGACATCTTTACCATGACACATCCACCTAGGCGCTTCCTGGATCTTCTCTCCAAACTTTAGTTGACTTGTTTCAATTCACCATGAGTTTGTGGGGGAATATCAGATATAATATATAATTTAGGATTTACTATTTACTGTTCATAGGGTTTATTATTCTCTTTTTACTGTTCACCTTTGCCCTATATAAAGGGTATTGTAGTTCTCATTCAAGCAAAGGTAAATACACAAAATTCACATAACTCAACTGAGATGATGAAGAGATTCAAGATATGGACATACAGAGAAGGAGATCGTCCTCTTGTCCATGACGGGCCGTTGAAAGACCTATATGCCGTTGAAGGACAGTCCATCAAAGGAGATGGAGGACAAGCGGAACCCATTCATGGCTCGCCATCCTGACGAGGCGCATGCCTTCTTCCTCCCTTTCAGCGTGACCAATGTCGTCCTCTACGTGTACGAACCAATCCTCTCCATCCACGACTATAGGCGGGATAGATTACAGAGGCTCGTGCGTGATTACGTTCGCCTTGTTGTGGATAGACATGAGTATGGGGAACAGAAGCGAGGGCGCCAATCATTTTATGTTTGCTTGTCATGATTGGGTAAGCAAATTTTGTAATTACTCTCCCGAATGTTTTCGAAATCGTACAGGAGATTGAAGGGGTATGTGTTCAATGCCCGCTTAAACCTGTCAAATCGGCCATATAACCGTGATTGAAGCGGCAAGTCTGCTAGGGTTTTACAAAACATCAATATTGTAGATACCGCATTATTTAAATAATATGATTGGTTCGGTCCAACATGAGTGTGGTACTTGGCACTTATACATTGCTTCGTTGAGTCGATGAGAATTCAAGTTGTTAACGCAAGTAGATTCTGCAGAAAACAAAGGTCGGGAAGTTAGATTTGGTTCTACTTGTGTAGTTATATCTGAGGTCGACGAGTGGATGAAATATTATACGAAAGTTTTCGCAATAGGGTCAAATTGCATTTATTGTAATTGGCAAGCTAAGTGACGTTGAATCAATTTCACACTGATCAACATTATTATTAAATAGTGTGAAACCATTTAAAATATTGAGTCATGCATTCGTTTAACATTTTAAGTTTTTAGAATAGTTGGCGGTCCATAAGATTTCATATGATATCAAAGCACGTAACAAGGATTTGAATCAAGATATGCCGTTTCATTTTTTCACTATTTATTGTTTATAGTATTCTATTTGTTTTCCTGCTTCATGACTTGCACATGTAAGGACCGGCTTACACTCGGTGAGAAGTGTCAACTAATCTGCTATGAGTACATTTTTTTTGGTCGAATGCTATAAGTACATTGCTAGTCTATTTTTTAACAGTTTAGATTTTTGTGTAACATCCTGAATTTTGACCCGTTATCGGGACCTATAAAGTGTATATTAATTCTCGTATAATTTTAGTAAGTCTCGCCTGGACCTGATCAGTCTCGGAATACTAACCAAATGGGAAAGGCTAAGTAGGATAAGGTACGTGGATCGAGAACCCGATCGTGATGGAGCGCTGATTTCGATGAATGTCGAGAAAATATTTTGAGCCAATATAGGCCGATCTTAGGAAAATGACAGGTTGAGATTGTCAGTGATGCACGATCGGATCGCGAGTGATTTCGCACGACCGAAAGTGCGCCTGACAAAAGAAACCCGATTTTAATCCAAACGATCGTGACCTCAGGTGCTAGTGATAATTCCTCTCGTTCTCTCGATATTGAGACTCTAACGATTTGGACAATCTTAGGTCGATACGCGTAACGCCTAACCAGCCGCCTGTTAGTGAGAGACCCTAAAACGACAAAACGAGTAAATTAGATCACGATATTGGACCGAATCTCGATATCAAAATTTCAAGGATAATTACGACTATTTTGCAAGACAAACGTCAATTTGGAATGGCCATTCATGTTTGGGATTGAAACGGTTGAAAACTGAAAATTTGACAGAAACTGAGAAAAAGGACGGTTTTGCCCCTGGAGACTTCGAGGCCGATTTCGGAGGCCGTTTCAGGTTATTTTTCGCGGCCAAGGCCATTTTGGGGTAGCCACGCACATTGGGAGTGGTTTTGGACAAAAAGTGGAATTTCGACAAAAATTGGAATTTAATATTATTTTATTCCCGAAACTTCGTGATCGAATTACGAGGGTTTAGAAAATGAATTTCGCGATTCCGACTTCGGATTATGTCTCCCATGAATATTTAGGACCGGTATGAGCAAAAATTGGAATTTCGGTCCGGGGGCGGAAAATTACGAAAATGCCCCTATAGTGTTTTATTTAATTCCGAATTTTTGGGGTTTAACTAGGGTTAAGTGAAGCCAACCAAACCTGGTCAGCCATGATTAGGGAACTTTTGACCATCTTACCCCTTGCTTTATTGGAGAAGTTTGAGCTAGACCATTGGATTGAAGGGTATAGTGTCCTAGACCCTTGGATGAGTGACAAGTGGATTCCACTAAGCCTCTTTTGACCAACTTTTGACCTCTTTCTCTCTCTCTTCAGACTCTCTCTCTCTCTCTCTCTCGGATCACGTTCTCTCTCCCCGAGCAGCCCCTCCCGATCGTCTTCTTCAGCCGCTCCTTCTTCGCTGTTCTGCTCGCCGGCGGCTGTTCACGCCGAGACGGCCGTCCGCGCCGGAGCAGCCGAGCTCGTCCGCCGCTCGCCGGCCCCCTGGCGCTGCCCCAGCCCCGTCGACCACCGTTTCCCTCGATTTCCGCCGCCCTCAGCCGCTGCTCTATTCCAGGCGGAAGGAGGAGAACAGCGTCGCCGGTCTCGCCCCGCCGGTGCTGCGCCGCCGTCCGCCGCCGAGTGCCACCACCGCCGACCAGCCTTGCCCCCTCAGTCCCTCTCTTCCCGTCCACAGCCCCCTTACCTCAGTCCCTCCCCTGTTTTGGCCGTGAGTCGCCGTGAGCTCGCCGGAGCCGCCGTGTCCGCCGGCTTGCATTTGGAGCGCCGCCGTCGATTGCACCGCTTGTCGGTAATCGGCCGCTCTCTCCCGTCGCCTCGCGTTGCTAATAGGCGAGTAAAACACCTAATCCTTGAATTAGTCTAATTTGTACAATTAGGGGTTTAATTAAGGTGATTAGGCTAAATTAGAGCCTAATGATGTGTAATTGTGTATTGGTTGATTAGGGGACCTAATTGGGGTTAATTGTAGTGGTTTAATGGTGATTTGGAGCCAAATTAGTGGCTGTTTAGGGGTGGTCCTCTATAGAACCGAATTTGGATTATATTGCCTAATGTGGTCACTTGATGGTTTAGTGACTAATGGCTTGGAATTAAACTTGTTAGAGGCCAAATGAAACTTGTTAGGGCCTTGATTGATGATGCCATATCTGTGGATTTAATAATTAAAACTGGTGGGGAATGTCGAATCCCAAGTGGACTGGAACCCTGTAATGTCGAGTTTTGTGTTAATTGCCGAATGTAAATGGACTGCAATCTAATAATGCTTGGTATGCGTTGGAATTATGATTTATGATATTTGGTATACTGCAGCATGACAATTGGCTTGAGTCCTATTACAGGAGAATTTACATCGTGCCTTGATATGACTCGATATATTTGTGATGACCATTGGGTCATGGCCTTCGGGTCGATTTAACTGTCGATGACCACTGGGTCATGGCCTTCGGGTCGAGTTAATTGTGATGACCATTGAGTCATGGCCTTCGGGTCGATATATTTGTGATGACCATTGGGTCATGGCCTTCGGGTCGATTTAACTGTCGATGACCACTGGGTCATGGTCTTCGGGTCGAGTTAATTGTGATGACCATTGAGTCATGGCCTTCGGGTCGATATATTTGTGATGACCATTGGGTCATGGCCTTCGGGTCGATTTAACTGTTGATGACCACTGGGTCATGGCCTTCGGGTTGATTAAACTGTTCATGAGATATATTATTATTGGGAGCCTAACCTGCAGGGCTGGAGTAGAGAAATTGGGGCTAAGGGCCCTAAGGACTATTTAATAAATTTATTGGTTCAGTGAATTATGCCTTTTTATTATTTGCTGGAGGTGCACGTTAGCCTAGTTTAGGATTAGGAATTTTACTTGCTGAGTTTATCTCACGGTTGTGGTAAAACCAAATTTTTCCAGACCCCCGTCCGTAGGATGCTGAGGCAGCAGGAAAAATGGAGGAAGTTGGATCGGACGAGGAGGTGAGATCTGAGGAGGATTCTTTTGAGGAGTCAGCCGCGCCATCCAATCCAGGCAGGGAGCCGTAGAGCAGATCCCAGTGATAGGAGTCTAGACTAACCCTCTTTTTGAATGTAACCCTCTCCCAGATAGTTAGCTGATACCCTAGGCCACCGATCCTTTTTGCTTAGTGGCCTCGCTAGTGTGTTCTTTTTGTTGTAAATAAATAGTTTGTATGAGTTTTAAAGAATGTATATATATATCTATGTATATGCATTAGTTTACTTTGCTGTGTATTATTATCTCTTGCTATTCATGGTTACGTTTTAAATTGTCCGGGTGTATATATATTATATACGTCGTTTCCGCATGTGACGCGTACTCTCTGATTTGGGTTTTTGGGTCGGTGACGCAATCCTGGGAACGTCGCACCTTACTTCGACCTTAGCGCGGATGTTCAGGCCAAGTTGGGGTACGGGGCGTGACATTTTGGAAAAACGATGGACGTTAAAATGTGAGACCCTTTCTTAGATAGCTGCTATTCAAAGTTTTGACATGTGATAGAACATCGAAGTTGGTCTAACTCAGAATAATAATTGCATAAGCTCATCATATGAAAGAGACGGTGGACAAAATCAATTACAATATTTTTCCGAAAAACAAAATGTATTATTTTCTGTGAAACTCGCTATGAATTCCACTGATTATAACACAAAAAAGATCACTATTTCCACCCACTATTTTAAATAAAAATTTCTGGTAAGAAACTCCAACAGGTGAAGTGTTAGTAATGACACTTCAATTCATGTATGGCTCACTAATATGTCAATCAAATATCGAACATCCTATTGTTGATCCTTTCCTAAATCCTAATTCCTATCACTCACAATTTCCTCCAATTATTAATTTATTTCTTTTTTCTTCTGGCTAGTTGTTTGATCCTTTTTCATGTTCATGGTAGGGTCCTGACGTTTCATTAGCGGACCCTGAGCTCTTCAAGAACTTCATCAGAGTCCTCTGCAACGCCAACACCTCCGAAGGATTCCAACCCAAGAGAGACGTCCCCATGGCAGACATCTATTTAAACTACGGTGAGCTGAGGCCGCCTCGCTTAGGTCTTGACCCTCGCAACTGCACAATCCTTGCCTTTTTTGCCGGTGGAGCCCGCGGTTTCATCCGAGAGCTCTTGCTTGAGCGCTGGAAGGACAAGGACGCCGACGTCCAAGTGCACGAGTATCTCCCCAAGGGCCAGAACTACACTCAGCTGATGGGGAGGAGCAGGTACTGCCTGTGCCCGAGCGGGTTCGAAGTTGCGAGCTCAAGGATTGTGGAGGCGATCTACGCGGAGTGCATCCCGGTGATCATTAAGGACAATTACTGGCTGCCGCTCAGTGACGTGCTCGATTGGAGCAAGTTCTCTGTTCGAATACTGGTGGACAAAATAAAGGACATCAAGACGATTCTGGGGCGATCCCTTTCGAGAAGTATATGAAGTTGCAGAAGCGGGTGGTGAAGGTTCAGTGGCACTTCGAGGTGCATAGGCCGGCGAAACTGTTCGACGTGATTCACATGGCGCTCCATTCGGTGTGGCTGAGGAGGCTGAACGTAAAGCTGGAGCGAAGAGATTATTGAGAAGTTCTTTATGTCCTGGTTCTCGTGTACAAACAATTAAATGGAGATACCGAAAGTTCGATAAACAGGAAATAATGAAAATTAAGTTCGTATTAAAGTTGGCGATATTGGTCATAAGATATCAATACAAAAAATCAAAGTACCCGACTTTGAATCTGAGGTTAACCAACAGTTTCATCAGGGACTATGGTTTATGAGAAAGGGGAATGAATATATATAGTTTTACCAGGCCGGTCACTGAAGCAGATATTAGTGGTCATTGTTCGCTGAATGAGCAATACAAATGTACCAAAGGTTGATCTTGGACCGACGTGCAGCCGCCCCAAGAAAGACGGGCCGATCAGCTCTATCGCGGACCTCTGCTCGCTTTCATCAGGCCACCATAAATTCCAGACTAAGACAAGCTGCCCCATGTATTCAACTCTCGCTTTGAGATTTTCCGGACTGCATGTGCTTTCTGATCCGTGCGTTTAGAGATATTATTAGGTATCTTATGGATGATTCTAATGTGATATTCTGTTATCTTGCATATAATTTGCACAACATCTTCCATTTGGACATGACGAAGCACCAGCAATGCACGAAATATTTACTTTAGGTACAGAACGGGGACATAAGTTCAGGTTGAAGAAGCTAAAGAATAAGCAAGGCAAATAAGTGCACATGATAACTATTCTATTTCTTTATTTTTCTGTTTTTTTGTTCCCGAGAATATGTTTGGAACAAAATTCCGTTTGGTAACGCAGTTTCATTTTTCAATTTTTGGAACAAATTTTGATTTTAGAAATGGGTTTAGAACAGAAATGAGAAGTAAAAATTTTCTACTTTTATATGTTCGGAACATAAATGAGAACAAAAAACTCTTATTATCGCTAGCCCTTGCTACTAGCTGGTCGTCGATCCACCTCCCGTTGCCGTCTGCCATCCTTCGCCACCGTCTACCGCTACCCTCCAGTTGCATCCCACCACCGTCGGCCTCCTGCCGCCATCTGCCATCCTTCGCCGCTGCCCGCCGACCGCCTCCCTTCGCCGTCCATCACTTGTCACCCACCTCTTGCCATTTGCGAGGGAGACTTTTTTTGTCGTTATCAAATAAATTTCTATTTCAAGAATAGAAAATTTGTATGATTATCAAACGCTTATTTTTTCTTAGAAACTCGTCTAGGGAATATTTCTGGCTAGAATTTGATTTCTGAAATAGAATGGTTATCATTCTCAAATATGGACTTATGACTTGTCAGATAGGAGAATCAGCAGCACCTCAAGAAAACAAAACTACTATCAGTCTCCACAGTGAGTTAAGAGCTCTAAATGTGTTCATTTCATGTTAGTCTTTTGTGCAAGTTAAATGAATTCTTTAGTAAAAGTAAGAAGAACCACATGAGGTTCCCAAATAAAAATATTTGAAAAATGTCTAACAAGAAAAGATTTGAGTGGAGCGAGCCGAAACCCTCGGTGCTTCATGATTGCTTGGGGGCATTGGTGTGCGAGTTCGACGAGCGGTGACAGACTAGAGCGATGGCAGAGGCCAAAGCTGCGACGACACAGGCATCGAGCCTCTTGTCTCGCCTCGATAAGGATAGCGCCGCTCTTACCTCGGCTCAAGCCGTGTTGCACGACCATTATCGTAGCAAAGCATGGGTCACCCTGACCCATTCCACTACCGAGCGAGGGTTGAGACACCTCGCGCAACCACAACAAGGATCAAGCGACCTCCAATAGTGATGGTCGCAAGACCCTCCCAATGTTTTTTTTGGGTAAAGAAGACCCTCCCAATGTTTTGTCCCCATTAAATCAAGAAAATTGTCCAAAAAGTCCTAAAACTATTATATGGCAGCCAATTCAGTTCTAAACTATTCAATTGTGCCAATTTAGTCCTAAACCATTTGACAATTTGCCAATTTAGTCCTAAATCTTTCTATTGTGCTAATTTAGTCATAAACATTTTAAGGTTATCCTAAGTTAGTCCTAAATCTTTTAACGAATTCCCAATGTAGTCCTTCCGGCTAATTTTGATCGAAAATTACCGATGTGGTGGTCCAGTCAGCGCCAGCTATCCTACATGGCATGATCGGTGCTGACGTGGATAATTTTTTTAAATATTTAAAAAAAAACAATTTTTTATTGATTTTTTATTCTTTTATTTTCTTTCTCATTTCTTTTTTTCTTCAATGTGTCACTAGGGCCGCTGGCAATCCTTGCCAACCACGGGGTGAGGGTTGCGAACCCTTGCCAATGGTGGGCGAGAGTTGTGGCCCTCGCTTAGGGGCCGTTGGCCTCACCAGTATAATGAAGAAGAAAGAAAAAATCAAAAAATCAAAAAATAATATATAAATAATCAAAAAAAATTTAAAAAAAAATTATCCACGTCAGCGCCGATTGCGCCATGTAGGACGACTGGTGCTGAATGGACTGCCGTGTCAGCGATTTCCAACCAAAATTAGCCGGAAAGATTATATTGGCAATTCGTTTGAAGGTTTAAGACTAAATTGGCACATCGTCAAAAGATTTAGGACTAAATTATCACATTTGAAAGGTTTAAGATTGAATTGGCCAGCGCACGATAGGTTTAGGACTTTTTGGACAATTTTCCCTCATTAAATGAGCTCAATTGTAGTTTTGATCAAAAAAAAATTCAGCCTAATTGGAGTCGTTTTTAAAAATTTACGTCAAGATCTACAAAATCTCTTACTCCATTGCATCTTGAAGAACGGCCCGCATCTTCATGCATATGTCTGGCCAAGTTGCCAACCCCAGAGAACTTCCCAATTGGCCGTGCGCCGTTCAGTGCAAGTTGAAATGGTCTAGTTTTGCGATGATTGGTCGACTCCAGCACACACTGACTTTGGTTTCAACCAAAAAGGCAGCGTGCCCGATGAAGTAACTTCGTGATCCAAGAGACTCACTAAGTTGATTGTGGTACACGCTTCATCTTAAATGCTAGCCAAGCTTAGCATGTGAAGCCCCTAGAAGTTACCCCTCGTGGAAATAGAATAATCGAAATTTTATGCTTTCATCATTGACTTCAAACTTATCACAAATCTTGATTCCCAGCTCAAGAACAGGAGAAACAGATATTTGGCCGTACGTATTTGAGTATTATATAATTTTTATTAAGTATAATAAGTATGGGAAGTATTCAGTCTTCATTACATATGGCCCGTTACAATTCAAATAGAATAATCATCGCAAGAGCTGAACGCACGCTATGAATAATTGGATTTTCTTAGTATTGATTGTGCGAGAAAGTCAGTGCGTTGGGAACGCAAAATTTCCTTAATTAGTTGCTTCACAAAATTCTTACCAATATAGCTGAAAGAATCTGGATATTTTAAGCTCGATTTACAAAGTCGACATGTTAGCCGACACGGCAGGAAACAAGAGAGACGTTAAGCAAACTCGTCAATTAGATCAGATGATACTAAGATGCGGGCTATGTTAACTACATCCAATTATAATTTTGACTGATAGTTTATAAATATGGATATCAGTCATATTTACATTGAGTTTAGTTTGCATGTAGGTAATGTTGATATCTTGTAATCCTTCAATCAAAGGTATTGACGAGGAAATTGGAGGAAAATATAGCCCGTAAGTTTAAGTCAGCACCTTGAAGTTGCCGTTGAAAGTCAAATAGGACCTTCCAATAGCACCAACATTTTATAAGCATTTCCGGAAAAAGTAGATTTTTTTTTTTTGAAATTTTCTCAAACTTGCTGACTTGATGCGCTCATGTATATAGATATATCTGTGATCGTACCTTCTCTTAGTTGCTCATGTTGAGAAGAGATGGCATCCATCAACTTCCCTTACTCTCAATTCTCTCTTGTTCCAGCAATTTGTCTCCTCCTCCTTTTGTTCTTTCTCCATCGCTCCCCTTTGAATGCTAACCCTAACAATCCCATCTTTTCTCTCTCTTTCGCCTCCACTTCACCTGAGACCAGCAACCACACAGGACCACCATCAGTTCTAGTAAATGGGTTTCTTTCAACCTCAATGTACAAAAGCAGCTCTAGACATAACACCAATTATATCAAAGTGAGAATCGTTCTTCATGTAATATTAGCAATTAAGAAGAATGTCTTTCACTTCATTTTATCTTGTACATGTTCGGGTAATACTAACTTGGCAATGTCTTTGCTGGTGTGTGGGGGAAGAAAAGTAGTTTGGAACGAATCGAGGATGATTTAGCCCGAGCCCGCACGGCAATCAGGAAAGCCATTCGGTCACGGAGCTATGCTTCCGATGGGAAAGAGACCTTCATACCCAGAGGAAAATTGTACAGGAACCCCTACGCTTTTTATCAGTTAAGTCCTGTGAATTCACTTAAAGTTCAGAGTTTCTTTTGTTTTTTCACATGGTTTGTGTTAATATCAATCTTGGTAGGTTTGTGTTCAGTGCATGTATGCATGTGTTTTTGTAAAGGCCATGGAATCAAACTTTAGATTACCTCACGTTAATTTGACTCGAGATTGTACACATTACAGTTTACTGGTTCTAACACAAAAGTCTTGTTACTTTCTTCCCCATTTTTTGGACTTAATTCTGGGCAGGAGCCACATGGAGATGATGAAGAGATTCAAGATATGGACGTATAGAGAAGGAGACCATCCTTTGGTCCATTATGGGCCGGTGAACAACTTATATGCCATCGAAGGACAGTTTATCGACGAGATGGAGGACAAGCGGAACCCGTTCAGGGCTCGCCATCCTGACGAGGCGCATGCCTTCTTCCTCCCTTTCAGCGTGACCAATGTCGTCAACTACGTGTACGAACCGATCCTCTCCATCCACGACTACAGGCGGGATAGATTACAGAGGTTCGTGCGTGATTATGTTCGCGTTGTTGCGGATAGACACCAGTATTGGAACAGAAGTGAGGGCTCAGATCATTTTATGTTTTCTTGTCATGATTGGGTAAGTATATTTCATAATTACTCTCCAGAATGTTTTCGAAATTGTACAGGAGATTGAATGGGTATGTTCAGTGCTCGATTAAACTTGTCAAATCCACCAAATGACCATGATTGAATCAGCCAGTCTACTGGGGTTTTACAAAACACCAGTATTATAGTTATCACATAATTTATATAATGTGATCGGTTCGGTCCAACATACCAGTGATTCAGCAGAAAACAAAAATAGGAAGTTAATTTGGTTTTACTTGTGTAGTTATATCTGAGGTCGGCAAGTTGATGAAATATTATACGAAAGTTTTGTAGCAAGGTCAAATTGTATTTATCGTAACTGGTAAGCTAAGGCAAGTTAAAGTCAATTTCACACTGGTCAACATTATAATTAAATAAAGTGAAACTGTTTAAAATATTAAATAGCGCATTCGTTTAACAGTTCAAACTCGTAAAATAGTTGATGGTCCCATTAAATTTTATATAATATCATAGCACATGTCAAGGATTCGAATCAAGATATTCCATTTCATTTTCATACAATTTATTGTTTATAGCATTCTAATTGTTTTCCTGTTTCATGACTTACGACATGTAAGTACCGGCTTTCACTCTGTAAGAAGTGTTAACTAAATCATCTGAAAGATATGGTGGACAAAATCAGTTACAATATTTTTCAAAAAATACAGAATATATTATTTCCTCCAATATCAATTTATTTCTTGTTTCTTCTGGCTTATGGTTTGATCCTTTTTCATGTTCGTGTAGGGTCCTGACATTTCATCAGCGGACCCTGAGCTCTTCAAGAACTTCGTCAGAGTCCTCTGCAATGCCAACACCTCCGAAGGATTCCAACCCCAGAGAGACGTCTCCATGGCTGACATCTTTTTAAGCTACGGTGAGCTTGGCCCGCCTCGCTTAGGTCTTGACCCTCGAAACCGCACAATCCTCGCCTTTTTCGCCGGTGGAGCCCACGGTTTCATCCGAGAGCTCTTGCTCAAGCGCTGGAAGGACAAGGACGCCGACGTCCAAGTGCACGAGTATCTCCCCAAGGGCCAGAACTACACTCAGCTGATGGGGAGGAGCAGGTACTGCCTGTGCCCGAGCGGGTTCGAAGTTGCGAGCTCAAGGATTGTGGAGGCGATCTACGCGGAGTGCGTCCCGGTGATCATTAAGGACAATTACTGGCTGCCGTTCAGTGACGTGCTCGATTGGAGCAAGTTCTCTGTTCGAATACCGGTGGACAAAATAAAGGACATCAAGACGATTCTGGAGGCGATCCCTTTCGAGAAGTACTTGAAGTTGCAGAAGCGGGTGGTGAAGGTCCGGCGGCACTTCGAGGTGCATAGGCCGGCGAAACCGTTTGACGTGATTCACATGGCGCTCCACTCCGTGTGGCTGAGGAGGCTGAACGTAAAGCTGGAGCAAAGAGATTATTGAGCAGTTCTCTATGTCCTGGTTCTCGTGTTCGAACAATTAAAAGGAGATAAACGAAAGTTCGATCAACAGGAAATAATGAAAATTAAGTTCGCAGAATGCTATTTTCCGTGCCCAAAAAATACAGAGTTTTTTTTCAATATTGATAAATTTCAACGAGTGTTTGTAAGCATCTAATAATTATTGGTAAAACAAAATTAAACAATGACATTTTCCAAGTAACTTGTTGGGGTTAACATACCAACCTTTTTTTAAAATTACCAACTTCTCTTTATGATTTGCAAATTATCAATTTTTGTACTAACTTACCAACTTTATTTGCAAAACTTACCAATGCTTCAACTATACGAGTTCTATGTGAAATTGAGAAACTAAACTAATGAATTTTACTAACTTTTGTTAGATTAAATGATCGTATGGTTTTGAATTACCGACTTTCAATTGTGTTATTTAGCAACGTTTACCTGTTTTCTACTCTCTAGCATTGCAACCAAAACTTGTTAGTGAACTAATAGGGAGAAAAACTGGTAATTCACACGGATAGAGTTGATAAATCTAAAGTATTTCCAAGACAGAAATAAAAGTCGGCACATAATACCCAAATCTAACAAAGTACTAAGCAAATTCCAAATGAAAAAAAAAATAGAGTACCAAATAAACATTGGTAGGTAACACAATAGAGAGTTAGTAACAGCAATTAGTTGGTAATTTAATAAAAAAAAATTGGTAAGTCATTCAAACAGAGACTGATAAATTCAAACAAGAGCTGTAAATTTAAGGTGTTGATAAGAAAGAAAAAAAAGTAAAAAATAAGAAAAGCTGATGATTTCTATACCTTAAAAAAAGTAATTAATTTCATAAAAGCGTTGATAAATAATTTAGTAGTGATTGGCAAATTTTTTCCTACTTTACCTGTAGCTTTTTCACACTTACCAAATTTTTTCAGAAATCTATAGGTAAGGAAAAGTTAATTTTTGTTTCAACCGAATGGTTGGAGACCCTACTGCAAGTTCAGACCCAATGAATGGCCGTTCTTCTCTCTCGCATGAAGAGCCTTTTTCTATCACCTGGATAGCTTTGCCCTAAACCCTGTTTTCCTCCCAAAATCCCAAGAATCCATATCCACAACAATACCATAGTTTGTT
This sequence comes from Syzygium syzygioides, assembly GCA_031216285.1. Classification (NCBI taxonomy): domain Eukaryota; kingdom Viridiplantae; phylum Streptophyta; class Magnoliopsida; order Myrtales; family Myrtaceae; genus Syzygium; species Syzygium syzygioides. Next base: position 13,752,070 of record CM062244.1, on the reverse strand, counting down.
TCTACTCCCTACCCTTACACCTTTCCAAAACCCTTAACTTCTCTGTTTCCCATTCTAAAGGACAAGACTTAGATCCAAAATCCCGACTTTGAAGAAAGAGGCGCAACCACGGTACAAAGGCCGCTGGTTTCCAGATGCAGTCTTTGATTGATTAGTTCCCTCCTCTGGTGCCACTCCTTTCCAGAAGTCCATAGCCACTATCAACTTTTTTTTCAAGGTTCAAAAGCAAAAGAAATGGCGTAGAAGAAACCCACGATGGGTGACAGTTGTATCCATAATCGGTCCTTGTCCTTCTTCTAGTAGGTCCCCCTCTCCTCTAGATGGTTCCTCTCTTTGGGTCCCTAAGGAAGAAACACAACCGAAAGAAATCGCAAAATAGAGGTTTTGGGTTGCCTGAGTAATAGATATCTAACAATATGGGAGAAAACAGAGAACGGGAGCTAAGGATGGCGGCATTGTGTAGAAGGCTAGGACATCTCTGAACAGGTAGAAAAATCGCTGTGTTAGATAATGTGGTTACTGAGGACAAATCGCAAGAGTGTGAACGTACTGTTCTCGGCAAGCTTTTCGGAAGCCCGTTTGTTAATTTCCAAGCCTTCCAAGCCACGATGAAGAAAGCATGGAATCGAATTCTGTCATTTGTAAGCATCTACAACTAGGTCTATTTTCATTTGAGTTTGAGTCAGTGGAGGTGAGAAACAAAATACTGAACTTTGGACCTTGGTCCTTCTCAAGTCATTTGCTGGTACTAAAGCTATGGGAGCCAAGTATGCCTCCACATTGTATTGTATGCGACTCCTCTACCTTTTGGGTTCAAATTCATGGATTACCTATAGAAGGGACGTCTGAAGCAGCAATAAGAGAAATAGCAAGAAATGTAGGTGAAGTTTCATAAGTGCGTATAGAAACAAAAGGCTTTGCATCCATAGTGGTGGGGAGAGCTAGACTTATGTTAAAATTATCAAATCCCCTTTCCTCAGGCATGCTTTCTAGTTTTAGAGGCAAGCAGCATTGGTTGGACTTTAGGTATGAAAGAGTTCCCCACTTCTGCTATTCGTGTGGGGTTATTGTACATTATGCAAAAAACTGTCAACTTGTGCCTTATGAGGTCGAACTCATGTCCAAAACTGAAACACTACTATACGGGCCCTAGCTAAAAGCTGAAGAGAATTCTATTAGCCCATTTTGGACAGCCTATTATGGGGAAATCTATGAAGTGGAAGATGAGCAGGAAATGGTATTGGAAACCCCAGAAAATTCAGGATTGATTACAGTGGCACAGAATAAAGAAGGTGGCTCGCATACACGACCACACAATATACAAGAGGATAGGGGTAAGAAGAAATTAACGGAAAAGGAGTTGCTGGCTATAGTGAATATACCAAAAATCGAAGTAGATTCTGATGTTGAATTAGCCTCTCCACTGTAGATCGACATATCCCCATCGCTGATAGCAGGTGAAAGGCTGCAAAGCAACTGTAGAAAGCTGAAGGCAAGAAATCATAAGAAGACCAGAAGATTCGGACCGTATGATCAAAAAACCTCGGATGGCCAACTGTTGGATGAAACCCAGCCTTTAGAAACTCCGGTGCAACTTGCAAAAGAACCCAATCAATGGGCTTTGGTGGCTAGCCCTAATAAGCCACCGGGTTACATATGAAGCTATTCTGTTGGAAATGTTAGGGGTTGGGCACACCCTTGACAGTTCAAGCTTTAAGGGCCATTATAGCCCAAGAAAGGCCCGAGGTGGTTTTTTTTTATGGAGACCAAGAACCAAGATTTTATAGTTCGCCGCATCAGAAGGAATTTAAACTTTCAAAACTGCTATAATGTCAATTCGGTAGAGATTGGGGGGGGGGGGGGCTTAGCTCTAATGTGGAAGGATGGAATTTCCTTGAAAGTTAATCTTTCCACAAATGAGTTCATTGATATTACCCTTCAGGACGATGAAGTGGGTAAACAATTCAGAGCTACCTATTCATGCCCCAACATCGTTCCAAGATAAAATTAAATTTTGGGAAGAGGTGAAGATGCTGAGTAGCCAAAACACCTTGCCTTGGGTCTACAATGACATTTTGAATTACTGGGAAAAGCTAGGGAAGAGGCCTCCGGAGCAACATAGACTAAATACATTTAGAGATTTCCTCAATGCTTGTAGTTTAATGGATTTAGAGAGTAAAGGATGCGCATTCACTTGGATGAACAATCAAGAAGGGCGGGATTTTGTTCAAGAAAGACTGGATAGGGCGGTTTGAATATTGAGTGGAGAATATCATTCCCTCAAGCTGAGGTTTTCGCTTTACCGACCATCAGATCTGATCACGGCCCTATATTATTAACATTAGCAGCTGAACCTCCTAGGAGAAAGAGAACATTCAAATTTGAAGCAGTCTGGCTGGAACATGAGGATTGTGGGAGGATAATCACACAAATCTGGAATCAAGATAGATACAACATTTTAATCTAGTGCAAAAAATACAGGAAGTTTCAAGGGGATTGGCAGCTTGGAGCAGGAACACTTTTCTGAATAGCCGCAAGAAGATTAAAGAGTTGCAAGAAGAGCTCATGGGCATAACAAATGATTACAATCTGCACTATAGTCAAAATAAAAGGAAGGCCATTACTGAACAGATCGAAACACTGTAGAGATAGGAGGAAATGTATTGGGGAATGACATCCCGAATCAATTGGCTAAAATGGGGTGATAAGAACATAAAATATTTCACGCCACAACGATTCAAAGACGATAGAGGAACAGAATATCGATGCTCAAAAATGTAGAAAACATATGGATTCGTGATCCGGAAAGGTTAAAAGAAATGACAGGGGACTTCTTTCAAAAGCTTTATCATTCGGAGGGCCCCCGACAATTTGAACCTGTTTTGCAATAGTGCTCTGCTATTGTCACGACTAAGATGAACCAATATTTGACAGCTCAGGTCACAATGGAAGAGGTCCATATAGCATCATTTCAATTAGGATCAGTGAAGGCGGCGGGACCGGACAGCTTGAATGGCCAATTTTACCAAAGAAATTGGGAAAGCTTAAAAAAAGGGATTTTTGAAGAAGTGAAGGAATTTTTTCATTTTGGAAATCTAAATCTAGAACTGAATAGAACATATATCACTTTGATCCCAAAAGTTCATCACCCGGAAAGCCTTGATCAGTTCAGACCTATCAGCCTTTGCAACTTCGCATACAAAATTATTTCCAAAATCATGGCAAATAGATTGAAGCAGTGGTTGCCAGCGATTGTAGAAAGAGAACAAAGTGCGTTTGTGGCCGGTAGACAAATACAGGACAACATTCTGATTGTTTAGGAAGTCCTTCACCAATTACGTATCAGAAAAAGGAAAAAAAGATTCCAGGCAGTGGTAAAACTTGATATGAAGAAAGCCTATGACAGGGTAGAGTGGGACTTTCTTGAGGCTACTATGTTGAAAATGGGGTTCTGTAACTGGTGGGTGTAGAGAGTAATGAAATGTGTCACTTCTGTCTCTTTCATTGTTAAGTTAAATGGAGAACCACTGCCCTATTTTCAGCCTACTCGGAGGATAAGACAAGGGGATCCCATTTCTCCCTATTTGTTCATCATAGTAGCAAACACACTCTCCACATTAATGAAAAAAGCAATTCAAGATGGAACTCTCTCTAGCATTAAACTGAATAGGCATTGTCCAGTCCCATCTCACCTCCTTTTTGCTGATGATTCGATCTTCTTCTTAGATGGCAAGCTCATTGAATGTCAAAATCTTGCACTAATCCTCAATCAATATTGCTATGCATCTGGGCAAGCCATTAATTTGAACAAGTCCGGAATCTCCTTTAGCACATGCTGTCCGCAGAGATTAAGAGACAATATGGCAACTGAACTTAGAATCCCAGAGATTCGGAAGATTGGCAAGTATTTAGAGATTCCATCAGATTGGGGTGACTCCAAGAAACAAATGTTTGCGTGGATTTTGGCCAGAGTCAACATGAAATTAGAAGGGTGGAAGGAAAAATTCATCTCAATGGCAAGGAAGGAAACCCTAATCAAAACTGTTGTTTAAGCTCTTCCCCAATATGCCATGTCGGTATTCAAGATCCCAATCTCAATTTGTAAATCCATAGAAAGAAAGGTGGCAGGTTTTTGGTGGAAGAATAGCAAATCAAAGAAAGGCCTTCACTGGAAGAGATGGGAAGTGCTCAAAACCAGGAATGATCAAGGGGGATTGGGATTCAGAGACCTAATATCCTTCAATAGAGCAATGCTAGGCAAGCAAGCATGGAGTCTCTCTCAAGACCAATCATCCTTATGGAGCCAAATCCTTAAAGGCATCTACTTTCCCACAAGGTCTTTCTGGCGGGCTGGAAAGGGATCTCAGCCATCATGGGGATGGCAAAGTATTCTTAAAGGAAGATATGCGATATCAAGTTCAGCATTATGGGCGATTGGCATGGGGGAAAAAATCAATATTCGAGAAGACAGGTGGCTAAAAAGAGGATTAATAGGAGGACAAGCAAACTCTCAAGAACCAGCCAAGGTTGCAAACCTAATCCGAGATGATAGAAAATGGGATGAAGATTTACTAGCAAGAATATTCCATGAACAGACTGTAAATGAAGTGCTAGCAATACCACTATATAGTTATGCAATAGAGGACAAAGTGGTGTGAAAAGCTACAAAGTCGGGGGTCTTCTCGGTGAAAAGTGCATACAACCAGATTCGTCAAGAGGAAAACACACAAAATGCAATGCAAGCATCATCATCTTTCAATCCACCCCGCAAGCTATGGTGCACAGTATGGAATTTACAAGTCCCACCCAAGGTCAGAATATTTTTGTGGAGTATTTGCCAAAATGCTCTCCCCACAGTAGACAACCTCTATAAGAGAAAGATCTTACCTCGACCAGCATACCCCTTCTGTGATCAAGAAGCTGAAATAGTAGAGCATCTCCTTCTCCTCTGCCCCTGGACCGAAGCCGTCTGGATAGATCCATCGGTACAGAACAGAATAGTATGTCAAGAACTATCAAGAATTGAGGTATGGATCCTTAAATATAAGCTACAACCAAATAAACTGCTGAATCTAGATGAGATGACCATCCCGTTGTGGCTGATTTGGAAGGTAAGAAATGATTTTGTGTTTAGAGGAAAACCCTCAATTCCGAGTTCCATAATTGAGTCCGCAAGACATATATTGCAAAATTACAGGAAGTGGAACCATCAAAATACTAGTCTGCGTGTAGAACAGAACCCTTTACTGCATGCAGAAAAGAACCCTGTATCTCTGTACTGGAAACCACCGAAGAGAAACTACTTCAAAATCAACATAGATAGATCTTACCTTGAAGATGCAGCAGCAGGAGCAGTTTCTGGAATCCTCATAAACGAAGCTGGATCTTTGCTAGACGGCTTCGCCAAGACAGTCCCTGCAATCTTGCCGCTGCACACCAAACTGCAAGCCTTGCTGTATGCCCTGTCTTTCTTCGTTGACAGGAGATCGTAGGAAATTGTGATGGAAACAGACTGCCTTGAGGTAGTGAAGAAACTGCACAACCAAACAAAAGTCAGTTGGGAAGAGGAATGCTTTATTAAAGAAGCGCACCTGCATATGGCCCATTTCACAAACCTAACTGTGGTCCATTGCAATCGATCCGCGAATCAAGCTGCTGATTGGGTCGCCAATGCTCAACGGACAAATTCTCTATTTTCTTCTTGGCTAGCCTGTCCCCCTTAACCTTTATGGGAACTGTTATGTTTTGATGCCCCTTCGTCGGATTGTAGTTTCATGAACACTTAATTTCCAATCAACTCATATCTTTTTAGACAAAAAAAAAAAAAAAAAAGAATGGCCGTTCTTGCAAACCTACCGAATATTTCTCAGGATCTATCCCGACACTCTAGTATAGACTTATAACTTGTCAGATAGGAGAATCAGCAGCAACTCAAGCAAACAAAACTACCATCAGTCTTCTTGGTAAGTTAAGAGCTCTAAATGTGTTCACTTCACGTCAGTCTTTTGTGCAAGTTAAAGAATTCTTCGGCAAGAGTAAGAAGAACCGCATGAGGTTCCCAAATAAGAATATCTAAAAAATGTCTAACAGGAAAAGATTTGAGTGTACCGAGTCGAAACCCTAGAAGCTGCATGATTGCTTGGGGGCAGTGGCGAGAAAGTTCCTACGAGTGGTGACGGACTAGAGCAAGGGTTGAGACACCTCGCGCAACCACAGCAAGGATCAAGCGACCTCCAATAGTGATGGTCGCCAGACCCTCGCAAGGTTTTATCCCCATTAAATTGGAAAAATTATCCAAAAAGTTCTAAACTTATTATATGGCAACTAATTTAGTCCTAAACCTTTTGACAAGTTGCTAATTCAATTCTAAACATTTAAATTATGCCAATTTAGTCATAAACAAATTAAGGTTTTGCCAAGTTAGTCCTAAATTTTTTAACAAATTCCCAATGTTGTCCTTCTGACTAATTTTGACCAAAAATCACCGATGTGGCAATCCAGTTAGAGTTGGCCATCCTACGTGGTTCGGTCGGCGCTGGTGTGAGCAATTTTTTAATTTAAAAAAAATCAAAATTTTGTTGATTGTTTAATTTTTTTCTTTTCTTTTTTTTATTTTTTTTCTTCAATGTGCCGTTGGGGACGCCAGCACAATGAAGAAGAAAAGAAAAAAAAATCAATAAAAATTATCCACGTTAGTGCTGACCGCACCACATAAGATGCCCAACGCTAACTGGATCGCTACAATAGTGACTTCGACCAAAATTAGCTAGAATGACTACATTGACAATTCGTTAAAATATTTAGGACTAAATTAGCAAACAGTCAAAAGGCTTAAGACTTAATTAATATAATTAAAAGGTTTAGAGGTGAATTGGTCGCCGTTTAATAAATTTAGGACTTTTTGGACAATTGTCCTCTATTAAATCAGCTTAATTGTAGTTTCAACGAAAAAAGAAAGTCAGCCTAATCGTTAGCCATTTTTTTTTAAATTACGTCAAGATCTACAAAATCTCTAAGTCTATTGCATGTTGAAGAACGGCCCGCATCTTCATGTTCGTGCATATGTCTCGCGAACTCCAAGGAACTGACTTTGGTTTCAACCAAAAAGGCAGCTAGCTCGAAAGAGTAATTTCGTGATCCAAGAGACTCATTAAATTCTAGGGAGGATATAGTGGCACTTAAGAAATGAAATATGATTTCAATTCAACAAGTTGTTTCCCCAAAATCCTCCTCGAAAAATATGGATTATGTTCCCTATGGCACGAAGCAGCAATTCAACGTAAATGCTGGCCCCGGACATAACATGTGAAGCCCCAAAGAAGTTACCCGCTCGAGCAAGAAAATTAATTGGAAAATTATCATAACTATAGGTACATGGAGAACGCTTAACAAAATTGATGAATTAAATAGAGTGGCAATGTTATTGGGTGTTGAATATGGTTCATTTGCTTAAAGAGTCGATCTGAAACGGGCCTTATCAATTGATATATCAAATTCATAAATCAACTTTAGCATGCCTAATGATAACGTTAGCTAGCTTAAGGAAATTCTCTGTTTTATAAATGTGGCTAATTAATTATCCGGAGAGATTATTGTAGTTCATGCTAGAGCAATGTCAGATTTATTAATGTCGGTTCACAAAATTAGGATATTAATAGATTTGAGGGGTTTAAATAAGTGGCTCATGTTTAACCGCTAATAAGAGAAAAAAATTGTTCAAAAAGTCATAAACCTATTGTACTTTCGCTAATTCATTTCTAAACGTTTTAATTTTATCAATTGAGTCCACTAGACCAATTTTGGCCGGAATTTGCTAACGTGGACGCTAGCCATACTATGTGTCATGGCCGGCGCTGATGTGGGAAATTTTTATTAATTTTTTTCTATTTTTTAATAATTTCTTTTTCATTTTTTTATTTTCTTTTCCTCTTCTTCTTTTGCCGATCGCCTAGCCTCTGGCGACTAGCCAGAGGCTACAACCAGCGAGGGTTGGCCTCACTGGCCTTAGGCAAGGTCGCCCTCACTGGGATTTGGCGAGGCTCGCCCTTGTTGAAGGCCAGTGAGGGCTTGACTTGACCTTGCCTGAAGAAGGCAAGGGGCACCCTCGCTCGAGGCTGCCCCTCGCCAGTTGTAGCCTTTGGCCAGTCGCTGGAGGCTAGGAAACCGGCAGAGGAAGAAGAGGGAAAAAAAACAAAAAAAATATTTTAATTTTTTTTAAAAAAATAGAATAAATTTTTTAAAATATTTTAAAAAATTCCCACGTAAGCGATGGCTGTGCTACATATGACGGCCAGTGTCCACGTCAGCGAATTCCGGCCAAAATTGAACGGATGGATTCAATTGGCAAAAAGTAAAAAGGTTTAGGACTCAATTGGTAAAATCGAAAAGTTTAAGACTTAATTGGTAAAATTGAAAAGTTTAGGACTCAATTGACAACAGTGCAATAGGTTTATGACTTTTTGGACAATTTTCACCCAATAAGAGTATGCCAATTTTGTAAATCAATTTTAGCATATCAACTGTGATTATTTGCTCATGCTGATGAACCGCATCAGATGAGAAGAGAAAATATATGACCATAACTTATGAAGGACAGACAACCAATTGGTTGTCAGCATCATAAGATGAAGACTCGGGAGTAAAAGGATGGACGATTGCTCCATGACCCTTCCACTACGACAAGTTAGAAATTTTTAGGGCCAAACATCACCAGTAAAATTCCACAGAGACCAAGACTTCCCAGGAATCATTGTAACGCGTACTCATGCCACCAATCAACAGACATGAAACCACGGAAAGACCTTGAGTTCTTGAGTGGCAACTTGTCTATTCTATCGTGTAGCCACGTTCCGACGATGGTCGCACAAATTAACACGCGAAACCCCCCCGAAGACCTTGACTTCTTCAGATTTGAAGTGCACGCTCGACAAGGACCTTGACTTGCGGATGGATATGTACAAGATCCATCCATACATCCATGCTAGTTTAAGTTCTTCTTTTCTGTTTTTTGGCTGGTATGCCGGTTCATGTTCTACTTCAATCATAAGACTGCGAAATATAGAGATTAGCATGAGCAGAATATTCTTAACGATGGATTTGGTAATAAGGTTTTAAAGGTGCTCATTGTAGGTGACCATGCACAGAGGGTGGAAAAAGGGCAAGGCCCTATTGTCAACTTATAATGCAGTGCAAGAGAGGATTTGATGGCACAGCCACATTATACGACCCCCATAATTTTTCTTCTCTTTTCTTTTGCGTGTAGCTGTTCTTTTCTTTTGGCCAAAAAAAATGTATATTGTTGCTACCTGCATTCAATTTGGTTAATCTTAGCCACCAAAAGAAACATGCCCCGTGTTAAGGTGACAGTGTTAATACCTTCTTCCCGCAGAAGCTAACCCTTTCACGTTGCTAAAAAGTGCCCTATGGCTCAAATTTTTTAAGAGGTTAGTGAAGAAATATTACAGTTTTGAATGCCCCGGGTTTTCTCACCGTACGTGTAATCAAACCTCTAGAAATCGAGCATTTCTTATAATAAAATATACTTAGCAAGCGTGTTGAGGGAACTCATCAACATGATAAGAGACAGAAGACTATCTTATTGGTGGAATCAATTGTCACGCGACATAATTTCGAGGGATGGATCCTTATCACATCACATAAGATAAGTTTAGAGATTATTCCACTTGGTGAAAGCAAATGAAAATGAAAACCTGAATATGGTGCTTATGACAATTCGATTCCCGTGGATTTTTATCAATAAATGTGATAGGTTTAGCACTAAATTGGCACAATTGAAAGGACTAGCGCTGAATTGGCCGTCATATAATAGGTTTAGAACTTTTCAGACAATTCTCCACTCTCTTATACCCTTTTTCTTTTTTGTATTTGGTGAAGCTAATTTGATTATTGTATGCTCCTGCATCAGTCGTGGGAGTTAAATAAAGCATTTCTACTTCTTGGTATGCCTAAGAAATTCTTAAAGAAATTATATTTTAAAGGTGCGTGCATATGGAAAAATTATCATTTAGCTCCATCTATTCTTATTGAGATACTATGGCAGGTTACATCGTTATCAAGCCAACTTGGATACGCAGCACGAAGGCCAAATTCTTCTTCGTGCGTGTGGGAAGCGATTGAACTATGCGGCTCGGTCAATAAAGTCTTTAAAGGACCTATTCAATTGTGAAAGGTCATTGAAAGAGTAAGAACGTAAGATAGATGAAACGTTGAATGTAGAACAAAGCGTTGCATGTAGGACAAAGGGTAATCATCTTGACACTGAACTATTTAATAATTCAAATTACGTATATACGGGTTAAATTCAAGAATGATCCGTTCACTAACCGTGTCTAGTCTTGCCGTGTTGAGTGGATGCATACGATTTTGAAATGGAATGAAGGGATAAGCTCTATGCTATTTAGAGTCTTCCCATGGCGGGCTGGAAATCGCCATTGCCATCGCAAAATGTAGGATACCAAGTTTACGAAAATTCAAACAGGATCTGTCTAACTAGAGCTTTTTTCGTTATAAAAAGTATACATACACAACAGAGAGTGTATAACCAGGAAATGGGAAAAGATAACGCGAGTGTCAAACTTGCTTAATCAGTCACTTCTGTATTTGTATATATAGCTCTCTGCGGTCATTCCTTCTCATGCTCATATCGAAGAATGTCATCCCTGAACTTCCGCCATTCACAGTTCCTTCTAATTCCAGCAATTTGTCTCCTCCTCCTTTTCGCCTTTCTCCATCGCTCTCCGTTCGATGAAAATCACGATAATCCTATTTCCAACCTCTCTTTTCCTTCCAACAGCCACGCCATGAGACCATCATCGTTTGCAGCTCTTGGGCTTCTCTCGACCTCCACGGACAAAAGCAGTGCTAGACATAACATCAGTTTCATCAGAGTGAGTGTTGTCATGTGTATCAGTGTATAATCCATTTCGTATTACCAAGTCACAATGTCTATTTTAATGTTTGTGGGTTAACCTGGGAAGTTTTTCTGGTGCATGTAGAAGAAGAGTAGTTTAGAAAGAATCGAAGACGATTTGGTTCAAGCCCGTGCAGCGATTCGGAAAGCCATTCAGTCCCGGAGCTATGCTTCCGATAAGGAAGAGACCTTCATACCCAGAGGAAATATGTATAGGAACCCCTACGCTTTTTTTCAGTTAAGTCCTCCTGTGAGTTCACTTAAAGTTCAGAGTTTTCTTTTTTTTTTTCACAGGGTTTGTGTTAATATCAATCTTGGTAGGTTTGTGTTCAGTGCATGTATGCATGTGTTTTTGTAAAGGCCATGGAATCAAACTTTGGATTACCTCACGTTAATTTGACTCGAGATTGTACACATTACAGTTTACTGGTTCTAACACAAAAGTCTTATTTCTTTCTTCCCCATTTTTTGGACTTAATTCTGGGCAGGAGCCACATGGAGATGATGAAGAGATTCAAGATATGGACGTATAGAGAAGGAGACCATCCTTTGGTCCATGACGGGCCGGTGAACGACCTATATGCCATTGAAGGACAGTTTATCGACGAGATGGAGGACAAGCGGAACCCGTTCAGGGCTCGCCATCCTGACGAGGCGCATGCCTTCTTCCTCCCTTTCAGCGTGACCAATGTCGTCAGCTATGTGTACGAACCGATCCTCTCCATCCACGACTACAGGCGGGATAGATTACAGAGGTTTGTGCGTGATTATGTTCGCGTTGTTGCGGATAGACACGAGTATTGGAACAGAAGCGAGGGCTCAGATCATTTTATGTTTGCTTGTCATGATTGGGTAAGTTTATTTCATAATTACTCGCCAGAATGTTTTCGAAATTGTACAGTAGATTGAAGGGGTATGTTCTTTCTCCTCCCTCTCTCTTTCTCTCTAAGTTCTCTCTCCGTTCACGGCCAAGTTCATGACTTCAGACCTCTTTGGCTCCACACATCCGCGACCAGCTCCACACCTCCGCGACCTCAGCTCCTTGTCACCATGAGGGTGTCACGGTGGAAGTTGCGACCAAGAAATGAGGTTGCGACACCATGGCCAACTGAGATCCGAGGTCGCCAACGGCGGTCGCGGCCTCAATCAGAGGGTCTCCATGTCCAAATGGCGATCTTGACGAGGTTGCCCATGGCATCGGCGGCCTCAATCCTTCATCGCAACATAATGGGCGACCTTGGATTGAGGCGCAAGTCACAGTGGCATGCCTGTGCGCGAGACAAAGATCGAACCAGCAAAGAGACAGAACACAGCGACCACTTCTTCGTCTAATTCCACCTTCACAGTTTGATTTTTGTTTTCCCCTTTGTTAGTCTGTTGAAGATTTCTTCATTTCTTGATTTTTTGTTGAGAACGGAGAATTAAAAAGAACAGTAGAGGTTTTGATTAGAGGACTGGAAATTGGTGAAACTTCATCAAATCCTGTGAATGAACGGAGAGCTGTGCTGTGGGGTGGAACTTGAGAGAGACAACTTGGAGAGAGAGAACAAGCAAAAAGAAGAGCAAAGAGAGAGAGAAAACGGGGAAAAAAGAAGAGAAAAGAAGATGCAAACTTTTTAAAAGTCTGACAGTAGGCGCCTTTTTGCCACGTGTCATGCACCGAATGGTTTAATGCATGGCTGACGTGGAGTATCTTATGCACCTAATATTTTCTAGAGGAGAAAGAGAAGGTGAGTTTAAAAATTCTGACAGTGGGCCCGTTCTCGCTACGTGTCAGCTGCCGGATGATTCAATATATGGCTGATGTGGAGTATCCTATGCACCTAATATTTTCTCTTCGTATGTTCAGTGCTCGATTAAACTTGTCAAATCCGCCAAATGACCGTGATTGAATCAGCCAGTCTACTGGGGTTTTACAAAACACCAGTATTATAGTTATCACATAATTTATATAATGTGATCGGTTCGGTCCAACATGCCAGTGATTCAGCAGAAAACAAAAATAGGAAGTTAATTTGGTTTTACTTGTGTAGTTATATCTGAGGTCGGCAAGTTGATGAAATATTATACGGAAGTTTTCGTAGCAAGGTCAAATTGTATTTATCGTAACTGGCAAGCTAAGGCAAGTTAAAGTCAATTTCACACTGGTCAACATTATAATTAAATAAAGTGAAATTGTTTAAAATATTAAATAGTGCATTCGTTTAACAGTTTAAATTTGTAAAATAGTTGATGGTCCCATTAAATTTCATATAATATCAGAGCACATGTCAAGCATTCGAATCAAGATATTCCGTTTCATTTTCATACAATTTATTGTTTATAGCATTCTAATTGTTTTCCTGCTGTTTCATGACTTACGCATGTAAGTACCGGCTTAATTCACTCTGTAAGAAGTGTTAACTAAATCATCTGAAAAGATATGGTGGTCAAAATCAATTACAATATTTTTCAAAAAATACAGAATATATTATTTCCTCCAATATCACTTTATTTCTTGTTTCTTCTGGCTTATTGTTTGATCCTTTTTCATGTTCGTGTAGGGTCCTGACGTTTCATCAGCGGACCCTGAGCTCTTCAAGAACTTCGTCAGAGTCCTCTGCAATGCCAACACCTCCGAAGGATTCCAACCCGAGAGAGACGTCTCCATGGCTGACATCTTTTTAAGCTACGGTGAGCTCGGCCCGCCTCGCTTAGGTCTTGACCCTCGCAACCGCACAATCCTCGCCTTTTTCGCCGGTGGAGCCCACGGTTTCATCCGAGAGCTCTTGCTCGAGCGCTGGAAGGACAAGGACGCCGACGTCCAAGTGCACGAGTATCTCCCCAAGGGCCAGAACTACACTCAGCTGATGGGGAGGAGCAGGTACTGCCTTTGCCCGAGCGGGTTCGAGGTTGCGAGCTCAAGGATTGTGGAGGCGATCTACGCGGAGTGCGTCCCGGTGATCATTAAGGACAATTACTGGCTGCCGTTCAGTGACGTGCTCGATTGGAGCAAGTTCTCTGTTCGAATACCGGTGGACAAAATAAAGGACATCAAGACGATTCTGGAGGCGATCCCTTTCGAGAAGTACTTGAAGTTGCAGAAGCGGGTGGTGAAGGTCCGGCGGCACTTCGAGGTGCATAGGCCGGCGAAACCGTTTGACGTGATTCACATGGCGCTCCACTCCGTGTGGCTCAGGAGGCTGAACGTAAAGCTGGAGCAAAGAGATTATTGAGCAGTTCTTTATGTCCTGGTTCTCGTGTTCGAACAATTAAAAGGAGATAAACGAAAGTTCGATAAACAGGAAATAATGAAAATTAAGTTCGCAGAATGCTATTTTTACGTGCCCAAAAAATACAGAGTTTTTTTTCAATATTGATAAATTTCAACGAGTGTTTGTAAGCATCTAATAATTATTGGTAAAACAAAATTAAACAATGACATTTTTCAAGTAACTTGTTGGGGTTAACATACCAACCTTTTTTTTAAAATTACCAACTTCTCTTTATGATTTGCAAATTATCAATTTTTGTACTAACTTACCAACTATATTTGCAAAACTTACCAATGCTTCAACTATACGAGTTCTATGTGAAATTGCGAAACTAAACTAATGAATTTTACTAACTTTTGTTAGATTAAATGATCGTATATGGTTTTGAATTACCGACTTTCAATTGTGTTATTTAGCAACGTTTACCTGTTTTCTACTCACCAGCATTGCAACCAAAACTTGTTAGTGAACTAATAGGGAGAAAAACTGGTAATTCACACGGATAGAGTTGATAAATCTAAAGTATTTCCAAGACAGAAATAAAAGTCGGCACATAACACCTAAATTTAACAAAGTACTAAGCAAATTCCGAACGAAAAAGAAGAAGAAGAAGAGTACCAAATAAACATTGGTAGGTAACATAATAGAGAGTTAGTAACAACAATTAGTTAGTAATTTAATCGGAAAAAAAATTGGTAAATCATTCAAACAGAGACCGATAAATTCATATAGGAGTTGTAAATTTAAGGTGCTAATAAAAAAAAAGTAAAAAACAAGAAAAGCTGATGATTTCCATACCTTAAAAAAGAGTAAGCAATCTCATAAAAGCGTTCGATAAATTATGCAGTAGTGATTGGCAAATTTTTCTTATTTAACCTACAGCTTTTTTACACTTACCAACTTTTTTCAGAAATCTATAGGTAAGAAAAAGTTAATTTTTTATTTCAACCGTATGGTAGGAGACCCTACTGCAAGTTCAGACCCAGTGGATGGCCGTTCTTGCAAACCTACCGAATATTTCTCAGGATCTATAGTATAAACTTATGACTTGTCAGATAGAAGAATCAGCAGCACCTCAAGAAAACTACTGGCAGTCTTTGCGGTAAGTTAAGAGGCTCTGGATATTTTCATTTCGCGTCAGTCTTGAAATATCTGAAAAATGTCTAACAGGAAAAGATTTGAGTGTGCCGAGCAGAAACCCTAGAAGCTGCATGATGGCTTGGGGGCAGTGGCGCGCATGTTCCTGCGAGCGGTGACGAACTAGAGCAATGGCAGAGGCCAGAGCTGCGATGACGAAGGCATCGAGCCTCTTGTCTCGCCTTGATAAGGATAGTGCCTTGTCTCGGGTTGTGTTGCACGACCATCGTCATAGCGAAGCATGGGTCACCTTGACCCTCACCACTACCGAGAGAGGGTTGAGACACCCCGCGCAACCACAGCAAGGATCAAACGACCTCCAATAGTGATGGCCGCCAGACCCTCGCAATGTT
The DNA here is from genome assembly GCA_031216285.1 of Syzygium syzygioides. Classification (NCBI taxonomy): domain Eukaryota; kingdom Viridiplantae; phylum Streptophyta; class Magnoliopsida; order Myrtales; family Myrtaceae; genus Syzygium; species Syzygium syzygioides. The sequence goes on along the minus strand of CM062244.1, from coordinate 13,736,396 downwards.
TTTTTTTTTTTTTTTGATAACCCAGGGAACCCCCGCACGGCCGACAGCCGGAGAGTAAACCCTGGGGGCGACACGTGCTAGCCACCACACACGTGCCACCGGTTAAGTCACCCTGCGGCGCCCGGGATTCGAACACTCGACCTTTTGCGAGAGGAAGAGTGCGCGTTCCAGCAGCGCCACCCAGGCGGGTGGTACCCTCGCAATGTTTTATCCCCATTAAATTGGAAAAATTGTCCAAAAAGTTCTAAACCAATTATATGGCGATCAATTTAGTCCTAAACCCTTTGAAAATTTGCTAATTCAATCATAAACATTTAAATTGTACCAATTTAGTCATAAAGAAATTAAAATTTTGCCAAGTTAGTCCTAAATTTTTTAACGAATTCCCAATGTAGTCCTTTTGGCTAATTTTGATTAGAAATCGCCAATGTGGCAATCTACTTAAAGCCGGTCATCTTACATGATTCGGTCAGCACTAACGTGAGCAATTTTTAAATTTAAAAAAAACATTCAAATTTTTATTGATTGTTTAATTTTTTTTTCTTTTTCCTTTTTCTTTTTTTCTTTGATGTGCTGCTGGAGCCACCGGCACAACGAAGAAGAAAAGAAAAAAAATATAAAAAATCAATAACAATTATCCATATTAGCGCCGACTGCGCCACGTAGAATGGCCGGCGCTAACTGGACCACCACATCAGCGATTCCTATCAAAATTAGCTTGAAGGACTATATTGACAATTCGTTAAAATGTTTAGGACTAAATTAGCACACCGTCAAAAGGCTTAAAACTCAATTAATACAATTAAAAGGTTTAGGACTGAATTGATCACCATACAATAAATTTAGGACTTTTTGGACAATTGTCCTCTATTAAATCAACTTAATCGTAGTTTCCAAAAAAAAAAAAGTCAGCCTAATCGTAGCCATTTTTCAAAAAGTTACGTCAAGATCTACAAAATCTCTAGCTCTATTGCATGTTGAAGGACGGCCCGCATCTTCACGTTCATGCATTTGTCTCGCCAACTCCAAAGAGCTGACTTTATAGTTTCAACCAAAAAGGCAGCGAGCTCGAAAAAGTAATTTAGTGATCCAAGAGACTCACTAAATTCTAGGGAGGATATAGTGGCACTTAAGAAATTAAATGAAATATGATTTCAATTCAACAAGTTGTTTCCCCAAAATCCTCCTCGAAAAATATGGATTATGTTCCCTATGGCACGAAGTAGCAATTCAACGCAAATGCTGGCCCCGGACATAACATGTGAAGCCCCAAAGAAGTTACCCACTCGAGCAAGAAAATTAATTGGAAAATTATCATAACTATAGATACATGGAGAACGCTTAACAAAATTGATGAATCAAATGGAGTGGCAATTTTATTGGGTGTTGAATGTGGTTCATTTGCTTAAAGAGTCGATCTGAAACGAACCTTATCAGCTGATATATCAAATTCGTAAATCAACTTTAGCACGCCTAATGATAACGTTAGCTAGCTTAAAGAAATTCTCGGTTTTATAAATGTGGCTAATTAATTATCCAGAGAGATTATTGTAGTTCATGCTAGAGCAATGTCGGATGTATTAATGTCGGTTCACGCAATTAGGATATTAAGGGCTTTGAGGGATTTAAAATAAGTGGCTCATGTTTAACCGCTAATAAGAGGAGAAAATTGTTTAAAAAGTCATAAATCTATTACACTTTCGCCAATTCATTCCTAAATATTTAAATTTTGTCAATTGAGTCCATCCGATCAATTTTGGCCGAAATTTGCTAACATGGATGCTGGCCATACTATGTGTCACGGTCGGTGCTGATGTGGGAAATTTTTATTAATTTTTTCGATTTTTTAATAATTTCTTTTTCATTTTTTTATTTTCTTTTCCCTCTTCTTCCTCTACCAATCGCCCAGCCTCTGGCGATCGGCCAGAGGCTATGACTAGCGAGGGTTGGCCTCACTAGGCAAGCTCACCCTCGCCGGGATTTGGCGAGGCTCGCCCTTGTTGAAGGCCGGTGAGGGCTAGACTTGACCTTGCCTGAAGAAGGCGAGGGGCTCCCTTGCCCGAGGCTGCCCCTCGCCGGTCGTAGCCTTTGGCCAGTTGCTAGAGGCTAGGCAACCGATAGAGGAAGAAGAGGAAAAAAAAAAAGAAAAAAACATTTAATTTTTAAAAAAAAAATAGAAAAAAATATTTAAAATTTTTCACGTCAGCGATAGCTGTGCCACATAAGATGGCCAGCGTCCACGTCAGCGAATTCCGGCCAAAATTGGCCGAATGGATTCAATTGGAAAAAAGTAAAAAGATTTAGGACTCGATTGCTAAAATCGAAAAGTTTAAGATTTAATTGGTAAAATTAAAAGGTTTAGGACTCAATCGACAAAAGTGTAATAGGTTTATGACTTTTTGGACAATTTTCACCCAATAAGAGTATGCCAATTTTGTAAATCAATTTTAGCATATCAACTGTGATTATTTGCTCATGCTGACGAACCGCATCAGATGAGAAGAGAAACTGTATAACCATAACTTATGAAGGACAGACAACCAATTGGTTGTCGGCATCATAAGATGAAGACTCGGGAGTAAAAGGATGGACGATTGCTCCATGACCCTTCCACCACGACAAGTTGGAAATTTTTAGGGCCAAACATCACCAGTAAAATTCCACAGAGACCAAGCCTTCCCAGGAATCCTTGTAACGCGTACTGACGCCACCAATCAACAGACATGAAGCCACGAAAAGACCTTGAGTTCTTGAGTCGAAACTTGTCTATTCTATCGTGTAGACACGTTCTGATGATGGTCGCACAAATCAACACGCGAAACCCCCCCGAAGACCTTGACTTCTTCAGATTTGAACTGCACGCTTGACAAAGACCTTGACTTGTGTATGGATATGTACCAGATCCATCCATACATCCATGCTAGTTTAAGTTCTTTTCTTTTCTGTTTTGTGGCTGCTATGCCGGTTCATGTTCTACTTGAATCATAAGACCGCGAAATTTAGAGATTAGCGTGAGCAGAATATTCTTAACGATGGATATGGTAATAAGGTTTTAAAGGCGCTCATTGTAGGTGACCATGCACAGAGGGTGGAAAAAAGGCAAGGCCCTATTGTCAACTTATAATGCAGTGCAAGAGAGGATTTGATGGCACAGCCACATTAGACGACCCCCATCATTTTTCTTCTCTTTTCTTATGCGTGTTGCTGTTCTTTTCTTTTGTCCAAAAAAAATGTATATTGTTGCTACCTTCATTCAATTTAGTTAATCTTAGCCACCCAAAGAAACATGCCCCGTGTTAAGGTGACAACGTTAATACCTTTTTCCCACAGAAGCTAGCCCTTTCTCGTTGCTCAAAAGTGCCCTATGGCTCAAATTTTTTAAGAGGTTAGTGAAGAAATATTACAGTTTCGAATGCCCCGGGTTTTCTCACCGTACGTGTAATCAAAGCTTTGGAAATCGAGCATTTCTTATAATAAAATATACTTAGCAAGCGTGTTGAGGGAACTCATTAACATGATAAGAGACAGAAGACAATCTTATTGGTGGAATCAATAGTCACGCGACATAATGTTGAGGGATGGATCCTTATCACATCACATAAGATAAATTTAGAGATTACTCCACCTGGCGAAAGCAAAGTGAAAATGAAAACCTCAATATGATCTTATGATAATTCAATTCCCGTGGATTTTTACCAATATATATAAAAGGTTTAGCACTAAATTGGCACAATTAAAAAAGCTAGCACTAAATTGGCTGCCATATAATAGGTTTAGAACTTTTCAGACAATTCTCCACTCTCTTATACCCTTTTTCTTTTTTGTATTTGGTGTAGCTAATTTGATTATTGTATGCTTCTGCATCAGTCGTGGGAGTTAAAGAAAGCATTTCTACTTCTTGGTATGCCTAAGAAATTCTTAAAGAAATTATATTTTAAAGGTGCATGCATATGGAAAAATTATCATTTAGCTCCATCTATTCTTATTGAGATACTGTGGCAGGTTACGTCGTTATCGAGCCAACTTGGATACGCAGCACGAAGGCCAAGTTCTTCTTCGTGCGTGTGGGAAGCGTTTGAACTATGCGGCTCAGTCAACAAAGTCTTTGAAGGACCTATTCAATCGTGAAAGGTCATTGAAAGAGTAAGAACGTAAGATAGATGAAACGTTGAATGTAGAACAAAACGTTGCATGTAGGACAAAGGGTAATCATCTTGACACTAAACTATTTAATAGTTCAAATTACGTATATACGGGTTTAATCCAAGAATGATCTGTTCACTAACCATGTCTATTCTTGCCATGTCAAGTGGATGCATACAATTTTGAAACGGAATGAAGGGACAAGCTCCATGCTATTTAGAGTCTTCCCATGGCGGGCTGGAAATCGCCACTGCTATCGTAAAATGTAGGATACCAAGTTTACGAAAATTCAAACAGGATCTGTCTAACTAGAGCTTTTTTCGTTAGAAAAAGTGTACATACCCAACAGAGAGTGTATAACCAGGAAATAGGAAGAGATAACGCAAGTGTCAAACTTGCTCAATCAGTCACTTATGTATTTGTATATATAGCCCTCTGCAGTCATACCTTCTCATGCTCATATCGAAGAATATGTCATCCATGAACTTCCGTCATTCACAGTTCGTTCTAATTCCAGCAATTGGTCTCCTCCTCCTTTTCACCTTTCTCCATCGCTCTCCGTTCGATGGAAATCGCGACAATCCTATTTCCAACCTCTCTTTTCCTTCCAACAGCCACGCCATTAGACCATCATCGTTTGCAGCTCATGGGCTTCTCTCGACCTCCACGTACAAAAGCAGTGCTAGACATAACACGAGTTTCATCAGAGTGAGTGTTGTCATGTGTATCAGTGTATAATCTATTTCGTATTACCATGTCACAATGTCTATTTTAATGTTTGTGGGTTAACTTGGGAAGTTTTGCTGGTGCATGTAGAAGAAGAGTAGTTTAGAAAGAATCGAAGACGATTTGGCTCAAGCCCGTGCGGCGATTCGGAAAGCCATTCAGTCCCGGAGCTACGCTTCCGATAAGGAAGAGACCTTCATACCCAGAGGAAATGTGTATAGGAACCATTACGCCTTTCATCAGTTAAAAGTCCTACACTCTCTAGAGTTCACTTGGAGTACGCAGCTCTTGTATACTACTGTTTAAGTGCATGCATGCATGCGTAACACAGATCTTTTCTTACCTTATTTCTGGGTACATTACTGGGACAGGAGCCACATAGAGATGATGAAGAGATTCAAGATATGGACATACAGAGAAGGAGACCAGCCCTTGGTTCACTATGGACCGATGAGAGGAATATACGGCATCGAAGGCCTGTTCATCGACGAGATGGAGGACAAGTGGAACCCATTCAGGGCTCGCCGTCCCGACGAGGCGCACGCCTTCTTCCTCCCTTTCAGCGTGACCAATATAATCCGCTACGTGTACGAGCCGATCCTCACCATGAGCGACTACTCGCGCGAGAGATTGCAGAGATTCGCCCGCGATTACGTTGGCATCGTAGCAGATCGGTACAGGTATTGGAATAGAAGCGGTGGTGCTGATCATTTCATGGTCTCTTGTCACGATTGGGTAAGTACGATAGTATTCGTGCTCTTCGGTGTTTTGGAAATCGTAAATATACTGCATGTACATACGCCGCATTACTCGATATGGAAGTGTCCTGTAAACTCACCGTGACGCCCGAGGCCTCGCGTTAGTCAAAGTCCTGACATGATTGAACGTAAAAGTCCGCTTAACTTAAAAAAAATTGTATATACTTATTATATTGACCACGGGCGGAGAAAATAGTTACCATATGGAAAATACAGGTAATTTGATATTTTTGTGGATTTATTGCGAGTTCGGCTATTTTATTATATATTATATTTTCAAGGGTGAGCATGATTCTATAATAGAACCTGGAAGCAGAGAACCGGACATATGAGAACCTATCCGGTTCCAAGTTCCAGGTATACAGGATAGTTTTTAGGTTCCAAAAATTAGAGAATCTGTTCCGACGAGTAAGTTCCAAGTTCTAATTAGGTGAAATCTAGAATCTAGAATAAGTTTTTCTTTTTTCTTGATCTATATCTTCGTGTGATCTTGTGGTATTCCATGACGTCTAATAATAAGTGTATAATCTGGAACCACTAGTCTGAGTTTTCATTTTATAACTGAGACTTTTATTTTTTTGACATTTCATATTATTCATGTGTCTAAATATAAGTTGCGGTTAATGGATTGTAGCAGCAAATGATAGTCATTAAAGATGATTTACAGCAATCGTTCAATTAATAATACAGATTGAACCTGAAAAGAACTTGACACCTGTGATAGGGTAAATTTCAAGGTATATAGGGTAGTTTACAGATTCCACAAAATGAGGAACCTATTATAACGAGTAGCTTTCAAATTGAATCTATACGGAACCTGAAACCGTTCATCCCTGCATATCACACCATGTTTTTTGTTTTAAATTATTCAGTTAAAAAAGTCAAATAGAATTAACATGAAAAATGACATTCCATTTTTTCTTCTATCACTTATTAAATTACTGCAATTGAGTGTTTATATATCCATATTCTTCTTTTCAGTTTTTTTTTTTTGAATTCATAGTTATTTAATCCTGCAGGGTCCTGATATTTCATCAGCCAACCGTGAGCTCTTCAAGGACTTCGTCAGAGTCCTTTGCAACGCCAACACTTCAGAAGGATTCAGACCGAAAATAGATATCTCCATGGCACAAGTCCGCTTAGCTGGCGGGGAACTCGGCCCTCCTCGCTTGGGGCTAGACCCTAGCAACCGCACGATCCTCGCCTTCTTCGCCGGGGGAGTGCACGGCTTCATCCGAGAGCTCTTGCTCACGCACTGGAAGGACAAAGACGACGACATCCAGGTGCACGAGTACCTTCCGGAGGGCCAGAACTACACTCAATTGATGGGGAAGAGCAAGTTCTGCTTGTGCCCCAGCGGGTACCAAGTAGCGAGCCCGAGGATTGTTGAGTCGATTTACGCGGGATGCGTTCCCGTGATCATCAAAGATGACTACTGGTTGCCGTTCAGTGATGTTCTTGATTGGAGTAAATTCTCGATTCAGATTCCAGTTCAGAAGATAAAAGATATCAAGACGATTTTGCAAGCGATCCCGCATGAAAAGTACATCAAATTGCAGAAGAGAGTAGCCAAAGTTACGAGGCACTTTGAGTTACATCGACCGGCGAAGCCGTTCGACGTGATCCACATGGTGCTTCATTCTGTGTGGCTGAGAAGGCTGAATTTAAAGCTGGAATAGATTGATTAGTCCTTGTCCTTCCTGTTCTAGCAAACAAAAACTAAAAAAGGTTTAAAAGGAAATAATCGAAATTTTTGTTGTTGATTTACAGGAAATAAGGAAGGTTAGCTGGCCTTAAACCAAAATCAGTTCCATTTATCAAAAAATTAGTTAATATAATCAAGAGTTACTACCACGAAAACTCTAAACTGATATATCTGTGACAAAAATACCTGAAATTAATTTTTTGACCACCAAAAATTCCAAACGGTTACACCTATGACAACTTTGTCTCAAACTAATTTTTTGATCACTAAAAATCCAAACTAGTACATTTATGACAAATTTATCATCCGTTAGTTTCGGATAAATTAGATTAATATCACGAAAAATCACAAACTAGTACATTTGTGTAAAACCCCAAACTGATACATCCTTCAACCGCCACATGCCATCCAACATTCCAACTCAACAATTTGGTAATAAAATTTAAAGGAAACTAATAGAGAATAAATTTATCACATGTGTACTAATTTGAAGTTTTTCATAGTCAAAAAATTAGTTTGGAGTAAACTTGTTGTAGATGTATTAGTTTGAAAATAAAAATTTGGTAAGGTACTAGTTTGGAATTTTTCATAGTATATAAACCCTATAATCAATAACCCATTGTCACTTATCCAAAAAAAAAAAAACTGGCCCGGCCCATGAGGGCCCATGTAGTCTGGCACTGCTCGGACCCAAAAGAGATGGCCAGATTTACTCACAAAAGGGATGAGCTAAAATAATGTGAAGGGGCAAAAAGATCTTAGAAGGAGCCAAAACTACTCAAAAAAAAAGCTAAAAATCGATCATTGGTGAGGAAAGTAGTACTAAAAGTATGTTCGGTACATTGTTCCTGCGATAGCTTCAGCTATGAAAAAGGACGCGGTAGCATTTCGAAGGCACTTGACATACTCCTAACAAGTGGAGCACCTTCATTACTATAACAGCTTAAAACAGCTTTTAGGAAGTAACTTCACTCAGTTTTGAGGTGCCGCAGCTTTAAAATCATGTTGCCGAACACATAAGTAACAAAACTCTATATTTCAGCAACAGCTGACCGTGGCTCTAGCGCACCAGAGCTACAACACAATCATAACTACCGCATAGACTAGATAAATTGAGTAGTATCCAAAAGCATTGGCAAGTATAGATGCCCCTACGATCGATCAAAGGAAAGGCGAGGGATTTTTCTTCCAAGGCAAAAATTGAAGTAGGAGTTGAACCTACAATGAACTGAATTTCAACAGGGACCATGAGAAGGGTGACGAAAATATGGCCGTGGTCACTGAAGCAGATAGTGCTGGACAGTTCTCCTGCTTAAGAATTGTTAATGAACCCAAGCGTGATCTTGGACAGATGTGTGGCCACCCCAAGCAACACAACTTATTAGCTCTTGGAATGCTGCTTGCTTTCATTGGAACCGCAATGAGGTCAAGACTAAGAAAGCCGCTTTATACATGCAACCCTCAGTTTGACTGATTTGCTATAGGATGAACCTGGGAGAACCTTTACGTGAGACTTTCCGGACATGTCACATTCGTTTCATCTTTAATTTTGTCCATCTGAGCAACTAGCAGCTTGTGAACGCTTTGCTTTAGCTGCAGAATGGAGACATGAGGTCAGGTTGAAGAATCTAAAGAATCATAACAAGGCAACGCAACTCACAAATCACAAGCACCATAAAGACAGGGAAAAAGATTGATTATTCCTCATATTATCCAAGAAAGACCTTCAAATCAACAAGCAATTCAAACATAAGATACTACTGCAGACTTATGCAGCTTCATACATGCATTAAGTGTAAATTAACATGTATTAAGTTCTTCAATATAGAGGAGAAAGGTTAGTATATGGCCTAAAAAGAAATAGTTATTAACCTCTTTGAGCCCTTCTTCACTCTTCACGGAAACATGAATTGCTCCATCAGGTCCTTTTTTCCTGTACTGAACCATCTCATCGTCATCAGCTGTTGTATCTTCAGAAACAAATACAACAGGGGACTCTTGCAACAGATCACTCTTGGATATAACATCAAGCCAGAGATGATCATTGAACCGTTCCTTGATTTCTTTGTATATCAAGTACTGCAGAATACAAAATCCAGAGTGTGTAAACTTATTTAATATCTCCTGGAAGCATGCTGCAAACTATAAAAAGTGGAAAGGCACACGTAGGGAAAAGGCGAAGCTCCTGTTTGAACTGCATTTGGCGCAAACCTTATCATTGACGAAACATAGTGTGAGGAATATTTGGGAACAGCGGCACAGACGAAGCTCAAAATTTCAGATAAGGGAAAAACAGACGGATTTCAATTTTCAGTGTTCGAGACCTAGCTTTTCTTGGAACTAAGAGAAATGATTACAGGCACTATTGCATACCAATCCAAAAAAATTATATATATTTGTGAACAAGGATTTAAAAAAAAAAAATTTCTATGGCACTATCAACTGTAAGAAATAACAACGCTTTTCCTTCCATAATCTTGCCTAGATATTAGACACGTGATAATACAAACAGTGTTATTTCAACAAACAACATTTCTATGCTGTTACATCCAAGAACTAGCAAAGAATGGGATTCTTTTCATGCTAATAACATAGTCACGCAATCGATTCATGAGTCATTGTTCATCCAAGCTTGGCCGCTTGGCCCAATTTTTTTCGAGCCCGAGTCTATTCAAGTAGCTTGTCAAGCCAACTCCGGACCCCAAAAAAACTCAACTCATGCACCTCACAAGCCTAATCGAGCAATTTATCTTTTAAAGTCTACATTTTAAGGTTTATAATTCTGTCCTCTGACATCTATCAAACAAAATACACAAAGTAAAACCTCCACCCTACATGCTATTTTCCATGAAGAACGAACACTGCAGTTCCTCTGTTCCATGGATTTTCCACTTTGGTCACTAAAAGTGTACAACTAGACAGGGCATCCTCTCCTCTTACTTGAGGTCATGAGTATTCCACCTTGAGAACCCCATCAATTCCCCATTTAAAGGACCAAACCCTATGCAGCCTAGAGTTAGAGTTAAACTTTTCCTCCATTCATACTCCATCTCCATTGTGACTACGACAAGGCACGTCATGCCCTAATAACCACCAAGAGTTGGGGAGCGGGGTACTGAAACTGATTTTGTAAAACTAGACCCCTCTAAAAAAATTGGTTTTGCCTTACCAAAAAAAAACAAAAAAAAAATTGGTTTTGGACCCACAGGGGAACAAACAATATAAACAGCGAAAATCAAGAAGTTCAGGGAAAGAGAAATTGCGGGCTCGATTTATAGAAGTTCATCACTTCGTGCCTACGTCCTCTCTCCCAGCTCTAACAACTCAATCAGGCTGAATTAAACTGTATTAGCCAAGAGCACAAATACCACCTTGAAACTAGAAGGAGTTCCTTGAACTAACGGTTCATGAGGTTAACTCTAAGCAAAAAACCTTATGATAATCATTTGTCCGTCTGCTCTCCTTGTAGTCATGTTTCCATAGGTACCAACACCAGCTTCCACTCTTTTGGCAGCATTCAACAGCTTTCAACCTCTCATCAAAGATTCCCAGTAGTTCCATCATGTTTTCCATAACCCCTTTGATTTCTTCAGGAATGCTCTTGATTTCATCCAGTGATTCATGAGAAAGACGCCGTGTAGAAGCTCTGGCACCAGCTGCCCAAAAAGCAGAAGTTGATGTAGGTACCTACAGGAACTTTATCCAACCAGAGCAAACAAATGAATGACTATCAAAAGATTTTTAGCTCTCAATTGACTCTCACGAACCATCAGCTCAAGGAGCTCCTTCCGGGCTTTCAAAGGAACCGTTGGCAAGAGTGAGCTCGCGGCATCCAGTTTATCTTCCACCGGAAAATTGAATTTCTAATGCCTTTTGCTTAATCCATCTACCTTAGTCTAGGAGAAAAGTTTTTGTCTCTATGTACAACTGCTAAATATTTGCTTTGCTTGACTTTCATACGAAATAAAGTGGATGTTTCCTTTATATGTTTCTCTCTAATGCTGTGTTCTTATCTTGATTGTATTTTGTGTTTCAATATTGTTTATACGACCAAAAGAGGGAGAAGCATCTAGCAAGGGGGAGCTTTATCTTCTTCTTTTTTAAAAAGACTAGTATGTTTTAAAATCCTTGGATGAATGCATTTGCTGGTATATTTGTTGAAATAAACATATAGAAACATGTTGAAGCATAAATTCATTTTGGGTCTGTAAAACTTTGGTTCTGCACTTTTTGCTTCTGCAAACTTGTAACATGCACACACATAACTCATTTATGTTTGAAAGCTATGTGTTTTATGAGTTTTGTCATCATCCAAATCCCCCGAGGGATGTTTTCCAACAAGGCGTTATTCTCACATTTCAGATAGTCGGAGTATTCAACCATCCTCAAGCTGATGTTCAAGTTTCCGACAGATTCTCAGCTAGTTCATTGTTTGATATTTAGCTGTTATATACCTTTTGTTTTATATTATTCAATGACTTCTACATTCACAACTAGATAGTTTTGCATTGTGAAAACTTCAGATTTATGATTTTTTCCCCTTCTGTGAAGTAGTTTTCTCGATATTTTCAGCTCTATAATGTTTCTTCATCTCATTGCTGCCATATTCTTGCTTTATGGGTTCTTCTCTCTGCTCCGACATGATACTTGCTTCTTGTTAATGTCAAACGAAATGGACTTCCAAGAAGAGTGGTTTCTCCAGTGTCATATAGGTCAGTAGTGGACTTTCAAGAAGTTTGCTTAATTATTTTCATAAATGTTCGAATCTTATGGTTTGAGGCGGAAGCTGCATTCCAGGATGTTGACAGGATTCTTTCAATCCAATTTCAGGTTTTCTTTTTTTGGTGGAATGTCAATCAACCTGTTGATAAACGCAACTTAAGACCCACTTTCTTCTTTCTCCATTTATCAATAAAAAAGCTTCGGCTCAACTCTGGCCTGGAAGAACTAGATTTGGGCTTGCGAATGCTGAGTATAGTATCAAGTCAAGCTCAAGTAAGGAAATAGATACTTGATCAAGCTAGATTGAGCTTCAAGTTTTCAAATCAAGACAAGTTCAAGTATCTAATAGTAACGACTCGACTTGGCTCAATTGCACCCCTAGTCATAAGTAAATGATTTCCAACCGACTTCTAGATAGTTATGTGTCCTACTCCACAGCCAGAATGAAATGCTAACATTAACATATATGGATGAATACAAGAATAGGAAGAACATATAGCAAAATGTGTTTGAAAGAATTTAAAGATAAAAGCAACAGAAGTTAAAGACGTCATCACCTCTTTGTGGAAGGTCATGGGATAGGATTAGGATCGAATAAAATCGGACAGCATATAAAGTATATGTGTGTGTGTTTGTGTGGAGGTATGTATATTTTTCTTTATAAACAGTCGAGACGGAGATACCTGATTTGAAGGCGACATTCCACATTCTCCAGTGAGATCGTGCACATAGAGTATTGCTGTTGGCAAATGTGATAGCACAGCAAGTGTTAACTTCTCCAAATTATTCCTGTCTTCTGCAGGTCGACATAAGAAACTGTTAGCACATAGAAAAGTTTCCTTTAAGGTGAAAACACAAAATAAGAAGAAAGCTGATTCTCTATATGGAACCAAGGGGTACAACTGTAGCTGGACAAACTATGCTGACAAAAATCATGTTCTTCTGTCAGAAAAGCCACATCTTTTGGTGAATTTGTGTCCTATGTCATCCCCGAGAACTCAAAAATTTTTGTTGGACTATTTACAGCTTGCACAGACTAGGCACAACCATCAATTTAGTGTCTTTTTTTGACATTGCGTGTAATCCACATTGACAATGTTACATTGCTTATTCCAAGTGACTCACCATCATGTCTCCTTAGCAAACCAGGGGTGTCTGTCACCTGCAATCAATTCCAAAAAATCATCAAATACAACATGAAAATGAATTGAGTACAACTCGGACCTGAGCAATTGACTTAATTTATTACGAGCAATCCATAACCCACCACAATGAAACATTACATAAATATTAGCTCTAACATCATCTAACTAATTATACAGCAGCTTCAAGATTCGCAGCCCCTGGCTGTTGTCCAAAGTTTCCTCAAGGACCGAAGGCCACAATCAACAAAACAGATAACACCTGTTTTCATATCCCTCCCCATTTTCATCCCATGGTCTTCCAACAAATTAGTTAAAAACATGGCAGCAAGGCAAAAGTAGCCAAACTCTCATTTGCTATCAGAAGAATTGCTTGTGCAGTCAAGGACCATTTTTACTGTCCCAAATTTCCTCAGCTTAAAGTATGAAAAATTAACAAGAATCCAGTTTTTGCATCTCTTATCATTCTAATATGATCTTCCACGTGAAAAAGGAAAATCTGTACAGTGAAATAGTGTCCACAAACCCGCTTTCAGTGTGTCAAGATTAGAAAACTGTGATCTATACATCTTTGAACAAGATTTGATCTTTTACGGTCTGCAGCAAGAAAAGAAAGGAAAACTACAACAGATAATAGACACAAATAAAGAAAAAACTACCAGAAAAATATCAGAACCACCACAAAAAGTCCTGGTAAAAATTTCCCCCCAGTATTACAAAGCGCAAGCATAACGGAAACTTGCTCCTCCATCTCCTGGCTCCCAGGAGAAAAAGAAACCCCAGTTATCACTCCACCATGATGAAGTAGAGCAATCGCAGGTAGTCAAGTGAGGGGCTTATCAAAGATAGAAAAAGATAGTCAAGTTCAAAGACTAGACCTGAAAATGCTGGAAGTTTAAAGCAATGTGACCCATAAGAATTCCTCGTGTCGTAAAGGGGTAGTTGCAGACCTGAGCATAGAGAAGAAGTGATTACGCAGTCTCAACAAACATCAATGAGAAAGCAATAGTTTTTTTAGCATAATATCCAGTCTAGTAAAATCAGATTCAGATGCAAATACTTATCAAAGGATACACAATTTAAGGTTCCCTTTTATTTACGATATACTTCAAGTTAGGATGTACACAGGTGTCCGATGGAAGGTTCAATGATTGAAATGCAAATATTTCCAATCGAGATCAGAGATATGCATGCCAGCACATCCACAGATATGAATATCATGCACCATAACCAAAGTAGACAATAGGGAAACAGTACAAGAACACCTCAGACTACTCTATTCTGCCCAGGATGAGCATTTGCACAGTCACACTAAAGAGGATGCCAAAGGGAGTACAAGAAGAAGATTTCCATGCAAAAATAAAAGAGAATAATAATGGTCTCACAAAATCCAAACCAAAATAACCAGACCATACGTATAAAGAAGCATATACTAATTCTTTCTGTCTGGCAAAATTGTCACGCAGAATAAATAAAGGATATCTCTGCAAAGCTAAGATATTGATTGTACCTCAGGCTTTCCTGTCGAGAGTATACAGACCAAAGAGGACTTTCCTACGTTCGGAGCTCCAACAAGACAAAGAGTTGGGGTTTCAAGATCAATTACTGGCATTGCCCTCAATGTCTGCAAAAGTATTCATAATCGGAGATCTTAAGTAGCCCTCTATTAAACAACTAACAAAAGATCTATAAGCTGAACATTTTCATGCAAAAAGCAGAACAGCAGGCCAATTCGCCTGGAAATGAACTAATGAGTACAGCTAAAACTGAGACCATGACAGAACTATTAAACTCTATTCAACACATACAGTATAATGTATAATTCCACCAAAGGTATCGGGAACAAGCTGGAGAGTGTCAGTTCAAATTTCCTCATATCAACATAATCCATCAAATACATGTACACAGACTTTATTGGTGCAATTAACAATTATCACCAGCATTTCCATAAAACTTAAAAAGAGTCGTCGCTACAGTTTACTAACAGCCATCACCAGCAGACCTTGTTGATATTTTTGCCTAAGAGTTCAGGAAATATTCATTTATATCAGTCTCTTGGTAAGTTAAGAACTCTTCAGCATAAGTAATATTGAAACACCAATTAACAATACAAAAAAGGCTAACAAAAAAGTATAAAGAGGAAAGAAGAGAATAAAGAAAATGGAGAAATGATATTTACAGTCGCTCAATACTACCCAATCAGCAAATCAAACAATAGCTGTATAGAAATACCCCCGACTCTGTAGTAAGTACTTTCACATCAAGCGGACATAATGCATGCATAAACCAGGATCCTATGGTTAACAGAGCCAGGCATACAAAACCACACATGAGCCAAAGGTAATCTTATTGAAAGTTGTCGAGTTACTGAATGTAATGGCCCTGGTAAAAAAATGTGCAGCAGGTTGATGTAAGAAAGAAAATAGTATTATCAATATGCTAAGCACCTTTGCAATGTCCAACAACTCATCGATAGCCTTCCCTTCATGATGAAAAATTTCTTCAAGTTTTCCCATACCTCCACTCAACCTTTCCTCTGCTTCTCTCTTGGACAAGGACTATACAGTGCATATCAAGTGAGGTGACATATACTGAACACAACCATAGCAATTTCACTACAATTAGCAGAACCGAAAGCAGATAAATCATGACAAGAGAAGGACAAAATACATAATCCCAGTATCAACCTCATCAGGGAAAAGGAAAAGCTACAATAACTGCCAGTTGCCCACCAAAGGTGCAGAATGAGACTATTATCATTACTGAAGGATACTAAATCTAAATTAGATATTTACCTTAGCACAGAGAGAAGCATGTTCTTTACCCACAGATGTCACCTTCTTCCTCAAAGTATCTACTTTCATCAATACCTGCCACAGAAAGTGTGTGGTAATAAGACTGACAATCCCAAACCCCTAGAAGAGAACTTCACTGACATTGTATAGCATATATAACACTCTGCGAAGTCCTACTTGTTTAAGTCTCAGATTACCAATTTTACAATGTGTGTAAATAATGAGGGAAAATGAGCCCCCTGCACTACTGCATCACATCTAATGAAAATGGAAAAAATGAACTATTCATTCTTGTATAGCTAAGGTGGGCGAAAGAACAGAATGATGGAGAAGAGAGGTAGTGAGAAACAATTCATAGAAGTATGCATAATCCTATTAGATGTTTCACGATGACATTAAGAGGCATCTGATGTGAAAATATTCTTCAGCAGCACTACACTAATTAAAGATGGTATAGTGTTTACCTCAATATCACCAAGGAAAAGAGAAAATTAGGTGTTCTGTACACATTGAGAGATTACTCAAAAAAAATACTGCTAGTCCTCCGGTAAATAAAAGAAGGAACAAAATACTTTAGTCAAGAACTACCTCTTCATAATTTCCATCTCCAAGGGTCAGTTCAACTAGTGATCTTTCATAAGGGTGTAAATATTTTTTTTTCGGAAAATTATCAACATAGACTTTTAAGGGAGCCGCCAACTCCTGTAGATGGAGACAATGCCAAAATCATAGCAATTAGAAAACTTGTTCACACTAGACAAAAATGGCTTCGTTCACATATTAAACGCGCGAGATAGAAAATTAATGGCTAGCTTACTTTCATAAGTGCATCAAGTTGTTTTGCGCCCTTGTTCCTTTCTCTTTTCGCAACATTTGCAATACCTATCGATATAGATGAATTCATACATCTTAGCATTGCGTGCAGATTAAAAGAGGCTAAAACTTTCCACTTGGACTAAAAAGAATGATCCTGATTCATTACCTTTTGTAGGTGATATCCTCTTTGCCTTCCTGAGAGCTGAATAGAGAATGTCAACTGAAGGCATCACCATTGGTAACTTTTGAAAAGCACCAACATTTTCATTTTTTATGGACACATTATCCTGGCACGATTACCAAAAGAATTGGTGAGATTAACATAGGGTATCAAATGACAGTTTATTTAAAAGAGTAAAGGAAAGCATTGACCTGTGGCCATAAAGAATGAAGCGCAACACTAGAAAACATTATCACAAAAATGGAATAGAATGATGGAAGCCCCCCAAACACCGGCCCAAACCGCCCCCCCCCCCCCCCCCCCCCCCGCGGCCTACTATAAGAGAAGATATCCATAAGTAAAAGAAGGAAACCAAAACTCCATTCTAAAGGTAAAAACCAACTACTTATGGAGAGATCAAGAAAATCCCACCATAAAGGAAAATGAACACCTACAGCAATCCAACCAGCACAACCCAAGCATTCATGAAAACTGACTCGTTAATTTAATCCAAAAGCACCAGTATCAAATGCCAGCGACCTTAAAGTAACTAATGCAATTTTGTACTTAAGCTCATATGATCCCTATATAAAATTATTAGAGACTTAAGCAACTTGCAGCAAAGCAGGGGTGCAGGGATCTCTAAGTGTTCATATTTGCAGCTTTTGAGTTCTGATACGGGAAAGAAAGCAAGGTCAAATTCAAATATAATAAACATAAGCCTAAAATCCTGCATAGTAAAGCCTGTTATTAGCACATCAGAGAATTCGGTCTGTCCATTTTACAAGTAAATTTAAAAATGACTCCCCTTTAAGCTTCTCGGTTCTAGGCAGTGCTTTCTTTTCTCAGCATAATTTCTAGAAAGAGCACCGTATTTATGCAGTTAGTGGATTTCATATGCTTCAATAGAGAAAGAACACAAAAACATAGCATAAAACATATATTATGGGGGAAACTTCAAAGAATCCTAGTTAAAGTTAGCCTTAGAAAATGCTGAATCACAAAATGGCAGACTCGATTTTTATACGACCATCAACACCAGACCAAAGTCAGGACCACATTTTGATATACTATTCTGCCACTTAGCAACAGAATAACAAGCAGAAATGTCAAGATGCATAGACAATCTGAAATTAGAATTAAAGAATTTTCAGTGGCCGGACCTATACATTATCAGATATCAGTACTATGTTGGGTCTGATGAGCCAAAATGATCAGTTAGCCTAGCAAGAGGAAGGACCAAGCCATCGTCTGGTCTTCCTGTGATTCCATGAAAGAGGGTATTATAATCCAAGGAAGAAAATGGCTGGGAACCTCTCACCTAGTAACTAGAGGCATCAGCAACACATGAGCTTAGCACAAGGGGCCAAGTTTTAGGGATCCCAACACCACATTTACCCTGAGCTACCGATGCTTCTTCACTTAGTCATGCCGAATGACAAAATCAGTCGGTCCACACAGGGTAAATCCTACTGGATGCAGTGCAGCAATGAGAACTCTACCCCTCTGAATTCATTTTTATAACGCCTAGCAAATTCAACTCCGATGTAATGTCTGGATCACTGTCAGGTTTCAGAATTCAAACATGTCTTTTCCCCTTAAATATTGTCCATGTATCCTTCTACCATAATCGCAACAATTTAAGCAATCCCAGTTCCCCTAACAAACATCAATGTCATACTTGGATTCGACACAAAGCGTAGTTTGTTAATACCAAAAACTACGAAAATGCACAGGGTAACAAGCACATCCCCTAGCCCCTTCACCTCAAACAGCTACTTCCCATCATTACATACCGAAATAAGTAAGCAGGTACCTTGGATTTCGTGTTTTGTTCAGTTTGGGCGGTGGGGAGATAGCTTCCTTTCACAACCTCATAAGTGTTTGTTTGCATGCTATTGCAAAAGCACACCATTGGATAGACACGGGTACGATGTAACAGATATTTCCCTGCGCTCGGAACCAGCTTGCGGATTAAAAATCCGTACTCTTCACTCGAATACTAGAGAACAAAACATCATTCTTCCAGTAACAGGGGATCCAACAAAAAAGCAACAACCCAGGGAGCGAAACGGCAAAAGAACGACACAACAGCGCCGGAGACAGAGAGACAGATGGAGGGTGTGCGTGTCTGTACCGGGTAAGTGCTTTGAATTCCTCAGCAGAAACTTGGTAGAAGGCAGCTGCCACTGCTGTAGGAGACCGTAAACACCGTTCATTCTGCCTCTCCGCCAAATGGGTCTTTGCGAATTGAGAAGAAGATATCACGCGGGGCGCTGGTGTGCCTCTGTGTATACGTTCATCCGAAGCTTGAGCTCTTCTTCACGGCCGAGCCCGATCAGTACAATGGCGCAGCGAGCATCGTATGAAAGAACGGGCCCTCTTGCGATACGGAAAAGAAAGGTCGAAGAGAGATTACGGGGGAGCAGACGGTGGAAATTTGTGCGGGCGGGCTCGGAGCGGGCCGGGTCGGGTCCCATGATCCGGCCCAAGTTCTTGTCCGATGCAACTCATCCTCAAATATTTTTTCCATTTGGTAAAAAAAAATTGGTAAGGATCGAAATGAGAAATTAATTTAGCAATCACTGCATTTGGTGCCACATCGGAATTCGAAGGTATCCTTTTGTGGCCCGAATTAGGTTAAGTCTACCCGTTGGCATATCTGATTTTTTCTATAGAAAAGTTACCAAATCCCGGGCTTAGTTAAGTCAACTCATCCTCGAATTTTTTTTTTCATTAATGACACGAGATGAGTAGGCGGCTAATGCTTGGGGGTGCGAGCCAACTTCCTTTCGCTACTTCTCTTTCCCTTTTTGTGGTATCTGGCTAAGTGGCAACTAGATTCCCTAATTTGCCAAAGATATGTCATAGATAGATTTGATCAGGCCCTTCAAAGGCTTAAGGAGAAACAAGGAAGGAACAACGTCCCAATAATTCTTAAAAATTTTGAGAACTACCATAAGAAATAATTTATTAAGAAACATTTCATCAAAATTTTCGCAAAATCAAAATGGGATTGTGCAATTGTTCCCTTTTGGCGATTAAACAAGCTAATTAATCATCTATTAGGATGCGTTTGTTTCATGAAAAACTCAATAATAAAGGGAAATAATTTATCGGAAAGTATTTTCCAATAATATACTTAGTTTTCCTTTGTTTGGTGATACATGATTGAAATCATTTTCTGATGTTTGGATTTCATTGAAAAATAATTTCAATGTCATGATTTCATCTCAGGCCAAAAAAAAATCGAATTTTTTAAATGATTTTATTTTTATTATTTTTAAATAATCGAATTTTTTAAAAAGAAGAAAAAATAAAATAAAATAGAAACAATGAAAGAAAAAGGAAATATTAAAAATAATTTTAAAAAACTAGATTTTAAAAAATAAAAAAAATTATATTTTTTTTAAAAAATATATTTATAAAAATAAAAAAAGAAAGAAAAGAAAAAGAGAAAAAAATAAAATATTAAATATTAACAAATTCAATATGAGTAATTCCGGAAAGTGTTTTCGCCTTCTTAGATTAGGGAATTCACTTTTTTTAATTTTATACATTAATATTTTCCTTGACTGGAAAATATTTTCGATTAGCTTATCATTTTCGGCAAACTAAACGAGTGAAAGTCTGGAAAATGGATTCCCGAAAAGCATTTTTTTCTTAAACAAACACACCCTTGTGTCACTTTTATTTCCAAAAATGTCCCTCAAAGTTTTGATACATGCATCATGTGAGTAAAAGTTCTCAATATGTCTAGCATTGCCTAGCATTTCATGATTAAAAAAAAACAGATCAGTGAGTACATGGCTTCTGCAAAGCGTAATTGTTTCATTTTCTAGACTACAGCGACAGCAAAGTGGTCTTCATTTTCTTCAGTTTGATTAAGCTATACACAATACTGATTGGTAACTACTCTCATTTGGCAATTCTTATCCCAAATTAAAAAAGAAGAAAATAAAAGGTAATATGGTTGGAGCAAGCTAGCAATCCAATCCAATATCCTCTATTCTTTGTCCATTAATATCCAAATGATGTTGATGTCGGAGCAACGTATCCCACAATAATGAATTCATTAGCTAAGATAATATTTTGTTATTCTTTATTACTTACGAATTGTGTGGGAGATGTTTGGGGCAAGACATATGTTGTGATCCGTAATAATTTGCAAGCCGAAAATACTTTAATGGTTCATTGCCAATCCAAAGATGATGATCTCGGGGTCCATGATATAATGAGCAATTGCTCATGGAATTCTCCTTTCAACCTAATATCTTTGGGAGGACGTTGTTCTTTTGCAGTTTTGCCTGGTCAGGTCAATTTAAGTGGTTTGATATATATGTGCAAATGAGAGATTACAATGCTTGCTCCATGTGTCTTTGGCAAATCTACCCCACTGGTCCTTGTAGGTTCAACCAAAAGACCTCAAAGATTGATGCTTGTGAAGGAAACATATTCCTAAACATAATACGAAAATTTGCGGAAAAACGTGCCCATTCTACACTTGAATCACTGATCGTTCGAAGTATATTACATAAACGAACATACCTCTTTCACCACAGATTAAATGCCCTTATTGCAGCCTTGAGAGAGTGAACAATCGTTTGATTGTCTGACAAAATTTGCCTTTTGCTTTTTGTCTTCTTTTGAGAGCGTTTCTATTATTTGCGAACACACACAAACACACATACGTTTGCTCACTATTCTTGCTTTTTGTTTTCCGAGAATAACTGCCATGTGCAGTTATTTTCTAACATGAGCTGGGGGGCTGGGTTAGCCCATCATGGGCGGCCCATTTAATACACATATAACCCATCATCTCCCACTCGCACATGGTGGGCTAAACAACAACTCTCTCTTCTTTGCAATATTCATACTAGCAAATAATCCGTGCAACCAGCATACTTTGAGAGCTCGTTGCAATGCATCTGTTAGGAATACATAGCAGCTCAAAATTGGGTACAACGTTTTCCGAGTAGATATAGTATGCAGTACCCTAGATCAATCAGTCACATTTATATCTCTTTTGATCTCTTTTAATATCTCGCATATTGTATTCACAACTATGATTTACTTAAAATCATAATTGGTCGACCTGTGAATACAAAAATAGAATGTGACATCATAATAAATTGATCTTCCTCTTACCTTAAACCTCTCTATTTCAGTCCAGCTCGCTTTTCTAGAAATGTCCCATTAGATCGAATCATTCATGACCATTGACAACATCCTAAGATAGCGAACATTGAATAGAAACTTTGAGAATAAGTTGGAGTTGTGAGGGCACTAAATGAGGAACTCATATCCTCAAGAGTCTCACATGGCATAAAGTTGAGATCAAAAAACTTTTGCCACTCTTATTGGTCGTCTTATGCATACGTAGTATGATATACGTATTACGGTATTAACTCCTTTCCCGTGGAGCGTATGTATTTACATTCAATACCGTACAGATGATAGTTTAGACATACCCAATGTCTAAACTCGAGTTCACGTATCTACTCCTCTAAAGAATCCATTAGAACTCACATCTGGCATCAAAGACAGATAAAAGTAAAATATGTGGGTTATTTTACTTTCGGACATTGTAAATTTTATGTCCTCATCTTAGCACTTAGCTAAGGCAACATTTATATTTTAAGCTTGAGCTCTCAATTATCACCTAGATAATAAGCCTAAAAATTGTCTCATATCTATTTATCACGTAGTAAATAGAGGCGATTACCCATGTGAGTGGGTTAATCTTATCTGTCCGACATACTTTCTCGACATAATACACTAAGTATTAATATGCATAAATAAAATTATCGTAGGCATTAACAATGATATAACAATTTCATTCAAATGTGAACATTCAGGGAAATTACAATATTCAGTACATCAGCATCTACGCAGTCCTAGAGATTTTACATGACCAACAAAAACATCTCTAGGAATTGGCTTTGTCATAGGATCTGCTATCATACTATGCGTAGATATGTACTGTAAGTTCACATCTTTTCGTGCTACCATGTCTTTAACAAAATTGTACTTGGTATCTATATGTTTGGTCTTGCCATGATATTTCGGATCTTTAGTATATGCTATCGCTGCTTGGCTATCACAATTGACTAACAATGAGCTTGCAGCATATTCAACAACACCTAAATGATCCAAAAATCTCTTAAGCCAAACTCCCTCTTGTACTGCTGCTAACAATGCCACGAATGAATTCTGCTTCCATGGTGGACAGTGCTATACATGTTTGTTTCTTACTGCTCAAAGATATGACGCCATTATTCAGTAAGAATACAAACCCAGAGGTAGATTTCCTTTCGTCTAAATCTCCTCCCCAGTCAGCATCTGAGTAGCCTTCAAGTCGCAGATCCTTTCCTTGATAACTCAGAGAATAATCAGCAGTACCCTTTAGATACCTCATGATTCTTTTAACGGCTTTCCAATGTGCTTGACCTGGATTGGATTGGTATCTACTTACCATTCCAACTGCAAAACATATGTCAGGTCTCGTACACATCATAGCGTACATTAAACTCCCAACAGCACTGGCATAAGGAACACGTTTCATTTGTTCCTTCTCTTGTGGAGTCTTAGGACACAACCTACGGCTCAATCCTTTACCTTTTGCAATAGGAGTATCCATGGGTTTACAATCATGCATACTAAATCGTTCAAGAACTTTGTTGATATAAGTCTCTTGCGAAAGAGACAATAATCTCTTAGAACGATCTCTTGAAATCTTAACTCCAAGGATATATGCAGCTTCACCCATATCTTTCATCTCAAAATTGGATGATAACCAACTCTTAATAGTATCAACCAACTCCTTATTGCTTCCGGCAATCAGTATGTCATCAACATATAATGATAAGATCACAAATTGATCTTTGGATCTCTTGATATACACGCAATGATCTTCATCAATCATTGTAAAATCATAGGCCATTATGGCTTTATGAAAACGCGTATACCATTGTCTTGAAGACTGCTTAAGGCCATATATCGATCTCAAAAGTCGACATACTTTTTGTTCTTGGCCTTTTACATTGAAGCCAACTGGTTGCTCCATGCAAATTTCTTCTTCTAATTCTCCATTTAGGAAAGCAGTCTTTACATCCATTTGATGTAATTCAAGATCCATACTTGCCACTATTGCCAGAATAAGGCGAATTGAGGTAAATCTCACTACAGGAGAAAAAGTTTCCTCATAATCAATTCCTTCCTGTTGATTATACCCTTTCGCCACGAGGCGAGCTTTATATCTTTCTATTGAGCCATCAGCTTTTCGCTTTATTTTAAGAACCCATTTGTTCCCAATAGCTTTGCGTCCTTTTGGAAGATCAACCAGTTCCCAAACATGGTTTGACTTCATTGACTCCATTTCTTCTTCCATTGCATCTATCCATTTTTCCTTATTAGGGCAACTTAGAGCCTCATTTACATTCCTTGGCTCATCTTCATCTTGTGGAGCGACGATGAAAGTTTCCCCTTCAATGTCGAAACGTCGTCGGGGAATACTTTTGCGACTTGTTCGCCGTACGGGAGATTGTACACGTAGCACATCATTCTCCATCATGCTCCCACTTGGATTAGATAATGACGGTATCGTCTCATCAAACGGTTGCAATTGAGATTGAGTCGAATTTAATTCCTCATTTCTCACATTGCTCCCATTTGGATGAACTTCATCAATTTCATTATCAGGATCCAAAGTTTCAAATAGTGAGTAGTCCTCACCTATTTCGCCCTTAGTAGGAAACTCATTCTCTAAGAATGTGACATCTCGTGATTCAAACTCAGTTATACTCCCACTTTCTTGTGCACCTATAAACATATACCCTTTTGAGTGCTCTGAGTATCTTATGAAAATACTCTTTTTGCCTTTGGGACCTAGTTTCCCATATTTATGAGAGGGCTCGTGAGTATAAGCAGCACAACCCCAAGGTTTAAGAAAACTTAAATCAGGTTTTCTACCTGTCCATAACTCATACGGAGTGGAAGTAACTGATTTAGAAGGCACGCGGTTAAGAACATAGGCAGCAGTTAACAAAACATCACCCCAAAAAGAGATTGATAAGTTAGCTTGTGCCATCATAGACCTAACCATTTCTAATAGGGTTCTATTTCTCCTCTCGGCAACACCATTTTGTTGAGGAGTATATGGAATAGACAACTGTCTTTCTATTCCTTTTTCATCACATAAATTTCTGAACTCATCAGATAAATATTCTTGACCTCGATCGGATCTGAACGTTTTTATTTTCTTGTCTAATTGATTTTCCACTAAGTTCATAAATTTCTTGAAGCAACTCAATGCCTCTGATTTATGAGAAATCAAATAGACATATCCAAATCGAGTACAATCATCTATGAATGTGATGAAATACACAGCCCCATGCCTTGCTCTTACATTCATTGGACCACAGATGTCAGAATGGATTAGTTGCAAAGGAAACTCAGCTCTTGTGCCCTTTCCGAATGGTTTCCTTGTTGTTTTCCTAGCTAGGCAATGCTCGCAAATAGGCAAATCGACTTTTTCAATATTGCCTAATAAGCCCTCTTTGGCTAATCTTTGCATTCGTTGTTGGCCAATATGACCAAGTCGAGCATGCCACACATTCACATCATTTTCATAAGAGTTGGAAGATGTAAACAGGGAATAACAAACGTTAACATTACTGCAGTCAACATCGAGTACAATGAAACCATCAAGAAAGTAACCACAACCATAATAATTTGTATTCAGATACAAATCAACACCACTGCTATGGAAGTTTAAATTGAAACCAAGTTTAATCAACACCAAAACAGACACTAAATTCCGACGAATTTCCGGAGCATATAGTACATCATGTAGGAACAATGTGCGTCCACCACGCATCATCAACTGGCAGGTGCCAATTCCTTTAACTTCTGCTTTAGAATTGTTCCCTACATAGATCCATTTCGTTCCGGTCGGAACCCGTCGGAACTCCACGAAGGCATCTCTGTCCTTCGCTACATGGTCTGTTGCTCCCGAATCTACAGTCCACAAAGGATTAGACTCAGTTAAAAATACAGAACTTGACACATAGACAAAGTTCTCAAGAATGCAAGGGGAGTTTACCTTCTTTGGCTCGCCGCAATCGCGAGCAAAGTGGCCCTTCTTGCTACAGTTGTAGCATTTCACCCTCGACGTATTCTTCACTTGAGGACGCTTTCCTCTCTGGTGTTGGTCATCTCTTGGTTTCTTCTCCGAAGAACTCGCTCTTCTACCTCTCCACCTTCTAAACGAATCAGGACGCTTGCGCTTAGAGCTCGAAGGCCCTTGTGAGCTAGAGCCTGCATAGTAAATGTCAACTACCGACTTATCTGCCAGGAGACGGTCCTCCTCCAGCTCTAAGTGGCGCATTGCATCCTCAAAGGTTTTGATGTTCTCATTGTGAGTTAGGTGCAACTTCATATGCTCCCAACTTTGAGGTAAAGAACGAATCACTGCCTGCACTTGCTGCTCATCGGTCAGAACATGGCCAGCATCCTTCAGCTCATTAGTCATGTTTGACATTTTCCTCAAATGTTGTTTCATGGACTGACCATGTGGCTTCTTATAAGAATCAAATCTTATAGTGAGCTGCCTAAGCTTGGTTACAGATGTATGACCAAACCTTGCTGCCAATGCTCCCCACATTTCCTTAGCATTTTCAAACGCCTAAACTCTCGCATGACATCATTGTCCATGCTACTCAGCAACG
Source organism: Syzygium syzygioides (assembly GCA_031216285.1). Classification (NCBI taxonomy): domain Eukaryota; kingdom Viridiplantae; phylum Streptophyta; class Magnoliopsida; order Myrtales; family Myrtaceae; genus Syzygium; species Syzygium syzygioides. The sequence continues at coordinate 13,709,701 of CM062244.1, read as the reverse complement.
TGATGCGAGCTAGGGAGTTTTTCCTCTTCCATACAGCAAATGCATCCTTATCTCTCTTATGTTGTGCAGTGTTTCCGTCTTCAGGCTCTTCCATAACTAGGTTAAGAGCTTCAAGAGCCTCTTGCTCTTCCAGCACATATTGGATTTTCATATGCCAAATTTCATAATTGTCACTGTTAAGTTTCTCTCCTTTGTTAAGTTCAGCAACTATATTCTTCGATGCTGAAGCCATTGAATCTGAACATATCAGACAGACAAGCACGAATTGTTAATGCCACTTATTTATGCATCAATTTTACACAAATTGATTATGTTAATGAATAATTTCATATAGGCTTTAGATTCGAAAGTTCACTACGTTCCCAATCATCATCAAAAATCCTAATGTGAAATTACCGTTAATATAATCGTTAAGGTAAAATTACGTTCTTTAAAGTTACTAAAACTTTTAGAACTCCCACTCAACCATATTATTCTAATAAGACAGATATCACAATAAAATAGTACCATAAACTATTCACAATAATAAATATCCATCAACTTTCATTCACTAAACACTATATACATGAGGAATGAAACTGGCATAGAAAAGAAATATGAACATCAATGTGAACAGAAAATATCCACCTAGAATATCTTAAAACGAGCTAAAGTAACATAAAATCAACTGACTATCAATTTCCTATACACAGGGAAAGATTCTTCAAACTCCTTAGGAAATTTTATTTTCTTTGGCAAACAAATTGAGGCACCCGGAAAATCCCTAGATTCGGGCAACGTATTGCGCCGAGACCGATTCAATGCAAGGGTTGACGTCCTTCTTGCCCCGACCCGTATGTACTCTTGCATGAACTGCTCCACAATCATCTTATAGCTTGGACCCTCTAAGGTGTCCCAAACCCTATCAATCATTCTTCCCAACTCATCAGGAATGGTGCATTTGAGGGCTCCGACCATCACGTATGTCGGCATTGCAAAGCCGTTCCAAATGATATCCTGTATCATTTTGTTGACCTTGATGATGTGTGTCATCATGTCATCATCAGCATCCCACCGGTAAAGAGCCAGCTCGATCCTTAGATTCTCAAGCTTCTCCTTTTGAGCCGCCGTTCTAGGTATAATAGGGGTTTGATATCTTCGTACCATTTTTCCTGCAACAAATGCAGAAAAAACAAATGATTATATTTCAAATCATGATACGATATTGCAAGAAACACATTCTGCCCCCTTCTGCCTTTTTTTTTTTTTTTTTTTCGGCCGGTCAACGCCGGTCAACGGTCAACGGATGACCGAGTCAGGTCAACGGGTCAGCAGGGTCCGGTCACGGGTCGAATCGGGTCAATTTCTAGGTCGGGTCGTACGGCTGGGGCACCCGCATGACTGACGTCAGCCACGCACACACGCCCTTATGGCGCGTGCGGTGCACGCACGCGGGGGGAAACCGCCATGCACGTGCCACGCACGTGCCGGCGAGACCTCCCCTTGCGGCGGCGCGTGGAGGAGCGTGCGACGCCTCCCGGCGGCGTGCCACCCACCATTTTGCTCGTCTCGACGAGCACTACGATCCTACACTTTTAAAAAAAAATTTAACGCACGAAAATCGAGAAACGAACACGCACAGTACGGTCGGGTGTCAGTTTTTCGTACCCGAGCGTTCGTCGGCGTCGTTTCACGAATTCCGGCCATAACTCCGTGTTATAAACACATTAAACGATCAGGAAACAAGAACACATGCTCTGATACCAATGAAGGAAACATATTCCTAAACATAATACGAAAATTTGCGGAAAAACGTGCCCATTCTACACTTGAATCACTAATCGTTCGAAGTATATTACATAAACGAACATACCTCTTTCACCACAGATTAAATGCCCTTATTGCAGCCTTGAGAGAGTGAACAATCCTTTGATTGTCTGACAAAATTTGCCTTTTGCTTTTTGTCTTCTTTTGAGAGTGTTTCTATTATTTGCGAACACACACAAACACACATACGTTTGTTCACTATTCTTGCTTTTTGTTTTCCGAGAATAACTGCCATGTGCAGTTATTTTCTGACATGGGCTGGGGGGCTGGGTTAGCCCATCATGGGCGGCCCATTTAATACACATATAACCCATCAGCTTGTTTTCCATGGAATCCTCCTACGCAATCAGGTAAGAAACCTCTTATCTAAATGTGTGAGAGAGGAAGATGATATTGTTAGCTGCTTTATTACAGTTTAAATGGAATAAAGAGCATCTTATTTATCTTCTAAATATTTATATGCGTGTTTCTTATAATATCCTCATCACGTCTAACACCCTTGAGTTCGTAAGTACACGAAACAAAATTCATTCAAGGGACACTTTCTTGAGTTGACTGTATTATGGGCCACTGATCTAGGAGGGATCCTAAAAGCAGCAAGAGATTAGTGAAGGACTGTTCGGGCGTGGGCCTTGCGAGAGGAATAATCACATTCTTAACTCTGACTTCTAATAATGATTATATTCAACATGAAGAAGTTGAAGATTGTAGGCTACATTTGGCGGAATTCAAAATGATTCTATGCTTCTACAAGAGAATGGTGATGCGGGAGCATCAAGGTCCAATGAAAAGACAGCATCTTTGATGAAGTTTCTAGAGGTTGAAGAACAAAGACTCCTTTTTAAACGTGTGAAATGTTTCCTTTTTCAAGTTAATTTCCTATTCTGAATAGGTTTTCTCGTTTAACGTATGTTTTCTAGTTTGATATTTAAGGTTTCCTAATTTTTTGTTTCCTAGTTTAACGTATTTTAGTTTAAGGTTTCATAATTTAGTATCTTAGTCCCTTTATAAATAAATAGAAGGTGAACTATCCGTTGTATGCAAGAAGATACATGAGTTAATAAAACATGAGAATTTTTCACGAACAAACCACCCCAGCGAGAGGGTGAGGGAGTGAACGATAAACCCACCTAAGTGGGGAGTCAAAGAATTTACGTTTTCTCTTTTACTCCTTTTGTGAGGAACGAAGTAGCTCTTCTATACAGATCTTTTCAATTCCTTTATCCAATTGACATCGGTGGTAAGCCTTAAAATCCTATAATTTTTTACCTGATTCGTTGGTGGTAAACCTTCGAGTTTTTTTATCCTTGTTGGTGGTGAATTCCTATATGCCTTAATGGTGAACTCTTCTATCCCAAAATTCTTTTTTTTTTCCGCAAACACTTTCTCAAATACATTCAGCAATCGCACCTAATCTCACCACATATCGAAGGGTATGGAACTACCACTATTGCACGTAGAATATAATGGATTTATCTCTTGGCTCAAAAGTTGCAAAATAGCCCGTTGGAGATTAGTTTCTTTTCTTTTCAGATTGTAATTGTAACGGTAGAACGTACAATGGTGCACCTGAAATTGTTATGAGACAATCGTGAATGATAATTTTGGAAAACTTGAAAAAAGTCCCGAAGCAAGGTGTTTTCATGTTATTATACATTATTATACATAGCAATAAAATTGGACTTTGAATGCTGGATTTATGACAAAAGATTGTATAATAATTTAATGGAGAAACGAACGGAGCTATGAAAATGACTCCTATACCTCAAAGGGATCCTTCTGCACAACCCAAAAACAAGAATTAAGTTCTTTTTGGTCTAAGCTACCTCTCTCTTTATTATTCATTTCTCTTTCTTGGGCTTTTGACCATCTTCTCAACAGGTGAGCAGAGGCAATAAGGCTTGGAAAGAAGCTACCGACAAACTCAGCGGCTGTGGTTAATTGATTTGCTTAAGTTCTCTTAAAGCCTCTTAATTGCAGCATTTCGTTTGAACTCTGAGATGTTAAACATAAGGGTATTCCCTAAGGTGAGAGAAGAAAAACTTTCTCCCAACTTAGAGATTAAGCGTACAGGTATCGATACGTTAAAATAAGGAACGTAATCCTACCAACCCGTCAAGTGTATATACTTGAATAGACAGGGCGGCTCCAGTTTGAGGCTTTGGCTTCCCTTGCTTTGGTGAGTTACCCTTGGAATCACCACCGAGAATTCAATGCATCATTACCTCTCCCCTTAGTTATATACCATGGGAAGAGCCGAACTCCATTTGCTTTCTCCAATAGCTTCAAATGGAGCTAGCCTGCATGCAACAACACGCTACTCCAATTAGGATGTCGTTTCCCAAAGAAAAAAAAGAGTCTGGTCTTATATCACATTTTAATGTCAAGTTTTAGTTTGAGCCTTGGGAAAAGCAGTGTTGTAAGACCTACAGACGATCAATAAAGAGAAATTCTAAGATCATTCTACTCACATATTCTATAATACAAACCCTGTCGGATATCTTGCTTCTTATTTAACTAATTTGAATCTTCATCATGTCTTCATGTTAACTATAGAGAAACTCAAAATACAAGTACGCTTTTATTGAAGTCTTTTTGACGCGGTGTCAATCTTATAGTTACCAGAGGAAAGCAAACTGCAATTTTTCTTTTGTCAGCCCTACGCTAACTCTCATCTCATTCTCAGACTTTTGTTTTGCCTCTTTACAAAGCATAAAAGTCGAACTGCATAACTGAAATTAAGCGTCCCTACCCCTAACTTTCTTGAGAAGGTAGGGAATCCTATCTCCCCCTTCCCAAGTGGGAAGAGTGGCTATTGGGGCAACCCCCAGTAGTTAACAAACTACAGCTTCAAAAGTCGCACCAAGAGCAACATTCCATCCATGCCCCTCGAGTGATCCTGGTACTACCACCAACTAAAGAAAGGAAACTCTTTTTCCATTTAGCATCAGTCCAACTTTGTGAAACATTGATTTAGTAGACCACTGCATAACAGTTAGCAGATAATACTCAAGTATTGGAAATATCAAACCAAAGATTGCAGCAATGGTCAAACCAGCTACGTTAAAAACAACCTAATTCCCAAAAAAATCCCAAACTTTACACTTTGTCCAAATTATACCCTGAACTTTTTTTTGTCTCAAGAAAAACCTCAAACTTTTATCCGAGTCCCAAATCTACCTTACCGTTATAACTCCATCTAATTAACGTAAAAAAAAAAAAGAAATAGAACCAGCAGCTGCGACGTGGCCAAGCCTTCGCCAGTGGCCACCGCCACAGCCACCGGGAAGGAGCGGCGGCCCTCGCCCAGGCCTGCCCAAAGGCCGGCGACCCTCGCCGGCCTTCGGGAAAGCCCAGGCGAGGGCCGCCGACCCTAGGCGAGGCCTCGCCTAGGGTGGGCGACCCCAGGCAAGGCCTCACTTGGGGTCAGCGGCCCTCGCCTAGGCCTGCCCGAAGGCCGGCAACCCTCGCCGGCCCCGGGCGAGTTGCTAGCGAGGGCCTGCAGCCCCCGATCTGGCCCTCGCCTGGGCTTTCTCCAAGGCCAGAGGCCCTCGTCGACCCGGGGCGAGGGCCTGCAGCCCCCGATCTAGGGGAGGGCGTGACCCTCGCCCCAGATGGGGGGTTGCAGGCCCTCGCTGGCGACTCGCCCGGGGTCAGCGAGGGTCGCCGGCATTTGGGAGGCCCAAGCGAGGGCCGCCGCTCCTTCCTGGCGACCACCGGCGAAGGCTTGGCCACCCCGTAGCTGCTAGTTCAGCTTTTTTTTTTTCTGATGTTAATTGGACACAATTATAACGGTAGGGCAGGTTTGGGGCTCGGATAAAAGTTTGAGATTTTTCTTGAGACAAAAAAAGGTTCAGGGTATAATTGGGACAAAGTGTAAAGTTTCGGGTTTTTTTGGGAATTAACCCCATTAAAAACATCACATACTCCTCCTTGAAAATAGATATCGAGTTTGACACTATAAAGGAAACCTGATTTAAGTGGGTTTCCCAGTTGAAGTTGGATTCTTAGTTTGATAGGTTTCCAATTTGGTATCCAATATCTTGTCTATATAAAAGAAGTGAGTATTTTTTGTGAAGAACATCCAAGAGTAGCTTTTGATTGTGGTAATCATTGTGCAGTGTGCTCGTAAATTACATTCCGAGTGTTTGAAGCCATGAAACTCTTGTGAGGGATGACAATTTTAAAGACCTTGCATTTATGGAGCATTAATACGTATAAGATGTGATTGGTTCCTACGTGGGTAGGTTTCAGATAAAAAACTCAAAATCTATCCTCAAAGTCGGTTTCTAATTCTGAAATCGGGAACCCAACTGACTCAACAATTGATTTAGGAATCAGGCTTATATTCAAACCTGAAGCAAATACAAAGTAGTGTAACCATTGTTTTAGGAAAATAGATAATGGGAATGTCATAGTGGTTAAAGCTTTGATGGATTTTTTTAAGTTTTCGACGATCGAAACCTATCTTCAAAGTATAAATCGAGAATCCTTTCCCCGATTATTTACCAAGTAAAGCTGGTTAAATTCAATTCTCGATGGAATCAACTCAATCCCTCGGCACTCAAATGTTCAAAAAGTTAGAAAAATGATAAGACTACTTTTATTTCGCAAAAAATCTGACATTTTTGAAAAATGTTTTCTAGAATGTCAATTTCTGGGAAAATAACAATATTTTTCGGTGTTTGGCTGATACCTTAAAACGAATTAGAAAATATTTTCCATTGGTTGGAATGATGATTTGATTTTCTTAAATAGGCATACACTATTCGAATGCTAGTAAATTGCACATGCATACCTGGGTCTTGCATTACTAGAGTCTTGGGTCTGGTGGCGATGGACCCCAACCCAAAAGCTAGGGAACGGGGCACAGGCATTTGGGTCTCGGCCTAGATGGACCCAAGCGAGGGCACCAAGGCCCTGAGCCCGACCTTAATGGACTTGGGCACAGCCTTTGTGGACCCGAGCCCCAGCCCAGTGTTGGGGCTTCGAGGTTGGGTAACAAGATCCCACACTCAACCTTTGTGGACACATGCCTGGGTGTGGAGGCATCGAGCATAGCCACGATAAACCTGAGGGCTTGGCCATGGGCATCAAAATCCTGGGTTCTGCTTCAATGGACCTAAGCGAGAGCGCTAGGGAGCATGGGCACGGGCTCGGCCACGATGGCCCCGGCTCGGGTGCCAGAGACTTAAGGACTTGGAACTAGCATCGGGTTTCCATTAAAGTTTCGAGTCCGGATGTTGATATTTAATCATATTTTGAAAAATAATTTTTAAGTTTTTTCAAAAAATTATTTTCTCAAATTTAATATTTTCCTTTAAGTCATATTCCTAAGCGAAGTAAATGCCGAAAAATAAATAAAAATATTTTGTCAGAAAGCCTGAAAAGAAGAATCCCACCCTGGATTTTCTTTGCCCCCCCAAAGGGGACCCTAGGCATTGAAATATTGAGTTGCTCCATATGCCCAGATTTGCCGTGGTCTGAGAACACTGAACTAAGCCCCTCTTAACGTTGAAAGACCAGCCGACCCGTTTCTCTCCTGACCGCAAGCACTCCTCCTTCTTCTTCTTCTTCCTTTGCATTGGTAATGAGAATCGGTGACGAAGCTAAAGATCTCTTCAAGCTTCGCTGATCTTGCAGCTTCCGATCGACAAGCCCAGCACGGACCAGGCGACGGAACGATCCCAGCTCCTCGTTCTCTCTCTCTCTCTCGGTCGAAGGAGACCGCAGCAATAAAGGCCGTGCCATGGACGAGGGATGTGCGGAGGCGGCGGCGGCCATGGACCCCCACGACCCGAGGCCCTCCTCCATACCCTCCGGCGACGGCTCCGTCTGGGCCGACGTGTCGCCCCTCCTCGAAGCCGCCTGCGCAGGTCAGTCCGCCGTGTTTTTCGTCCCTCTTGCCCTAATACCCGCCTGCGATGCTCGCGGAAACAATGCCCGTCTGAGAAGTAGCGGCGATGTGAAAAGGTCGAGTTTTTTGATGTTGGGTCTGGTTATTTGTGATGTCGGTGCCGTTTGATGAGTTTGGACTTGGGAGAAAGTGGTCAATTTGAGTCAACTCCAAGAGTGTTAGCTGTCACTGAAAGATTTGTGATTCATTTCGTGTGCAACTGGGGATGTCGGTGCTTGATGCTTTACTGGGATGGTTCTCGGATAGCAGGTTGTAGGAGAAAAAGGGCTCGCGTTTTCATTTTTCGGTCATAGATTGAGTTACTGTGGTGTGGGCATCGTCGAAGCATTGGTCATGGCTATCTGAGTGTGCAGAGTTAGGTCAGTCTGTTGAGTGGGCATGAATGGAAAGTTGCACTCTGGAATATGGAGTTTGGGTTTGGTTGACTTGATGGGGGGGTGGGGGGGGGGGTGGTGGGGGAGAGAGAAGATCTAGAAGTTGCCAATGTATGCTTGTTTTCCGTTGTTGAGAGGCTGTGGGATTGAGCTTTTAGCTGAATTGTGCTTCTACGCAGAGAATGGAGAGTGGATTCTCTACTCTATGATATGTTTGATGAGGGCAACTATTGAGTCTTTCTATGGCCGTCTGCTTAGTGTTGTTTGTAGTTGCACGAGAACTAATTCAGTGGGGGTGTTAACCTGAATGGGAGGGAATCTATTATATTCCTCCACCAGAGAAGAGATTTCATTTGAAGGCATGCGTTTTGATTTTTTCTTATGATTTTTCAGTTGGCGTGGAAGGAAAAGAAGTGTGTAGGTGTCTCTTTTGTAAACAGTAGGTAGCTACAAGTTCATTACATTTGGATAACGGGCTGCATTTTGAGGATGCATCCTTTGTATATCAGAATATCTTCAAATAATTCTGTGAGGGGATTGGCTTGGCATCCTCTTGGTGCCTTATGGTATAATTCTTTTATCCTATTTTTTACAAAAGGAGAACAGCTTGCTTAGTCTTCATAAAGGCAGATAAACATACTTGTTAGAACCAAAAAGTGGGCTGGTGGATAAGATGGTTTTAATGCTGGGAAAATTTTAAATTTCGAACAAAAAAGCATCGGCAGGTTTGGCTCCCATTGTTTTTGGTAGAGCATATTTTACTCAGGTTTTGCTCCCATTGTTTTTGGTACAGATATTTTATTGAGGAAGAATTTCTACTATTTTTTTTTTTGGTTGGTATATTTTTCTTTTCCTTTGTTGTGGAATTGACACTCTGTGATACTAAATTTATGAAGCAATGATTATAGTTGACTACTAACCCATTCTGTGTTGGGTTTAGAAAATGGAATCTACATTTCATTCATGCCCTATCTTCAGATTTCTTGACTTTTCTAAATTTGTTTAAATGGGCTGCAGATCTTCAAGAGGGGGAACTCATTCATGGCGATAACTTTAATCTTTTTGCAGCCATGTCAGCATTGGAGGTATTGATTGCTTTTAATTATCTATTATGTGTTCATTGAATTTGCTCGTATGAATGAGTTCATTTGGAATAGATCTTCATTTTGGCACCGTCAGGGCTGTTTTCATTATAGTGCTAGCATATTAATTAATTTTGTTATGTAAGCAGATAATGGACCCAAAAATGGATTCAGGTATGGTGTCCAGATACTATTCAGCTGATGAAGCCATAGAAAATGGTGCTGCTCCTGTCCCTATCAGCTTTGATAGAACTGTGGATGTCCAGTGCACAATCGATATCATGGATCATCTTTTAGCATGCGAGGTGATTGCAGTATAACCTGCCAAAAAAGTCTTCTTAAGTTGCATTATGGGTGAAGCTTTAACATTTTATTAAGCTCGCTACCATGTTGCCACACCATAGAAAAAAATATTTTTTCGATGTGAGGTCTCATGACAAAATTACGTATTATCCTGCATAGCAATTTTGTTATTTTCTCAAGCCTTCTCTTCATTGGAGTACCGAGTGTTTTCAACATCAGTTTTTTAGCTCATAGAGAGAGAAAGGAACAAAGGGGCATTTCAAGGAGTTGAACCCTCTTGGGATTCATTTAGGGATATTTAATTGTATACTCTTCACTGTCGGTATAGTAGGAAACTTCAGTTTCATACATCTAGTTTGTCGGAAATGTTAGAAACAGTCTGTTGTGCATAATTTTGTATATATGTGGCTTCTACCAGAAGCAGTTTTGTATAGGGTCGGTAACCCCTTGGTACCTCCTTAATGAAGCCTTAATTATTATTGAAAAAGAAAATATGTACAAGCTAATGTTGCTCTCTTATAGTTAAGGTTATGAGATCATCTTGTACTCATAGTGCCATAACATTGTGGTTTTCAGCTCTGTGTCGTCTCTAGGACACTATTGTCTCTTTCTGTTCTTCTTTTATGGTTTTCTATATTCTGAGCAGAGGTGCTTGTTTTCCTCAATTTGAACTGGATATCTTGATCTGAGGAACAGTGACCTAACATTATATAATACCTTGATGTAGATGATCTTAGCATTTGCTTGATAATATCTCTTGAATATCCAAGGTTTAAAAGAATGGACCAGCAGCTGCTGTTAATATAATTGCATGTTAATTCTTGAGTCATGCCCAATTTTTCCTTATTCATAGTTTGTTCTTTTGGAGCACATTTGTGATTTTTCAGGGAACTGTATAATGATGTTGCACATCCTCTTCCTCTGCCATCGTGTTTGATGTTATATTCATGCATTAAGGAGGAACTATGCACAGTACAGTATTTCTTATGCTCTTACACCGTATCTTCTATGGCAGGCCACATGGCACAAGGGACATTCACTAGCACAAACAGTCTTCTCTTGCATCTATCTTCTGAGGCCTGAAAGGACATCACCACATGCGTTATTGCATTCTTACTGTAGAATTATACGTGCAACATGCAAAGCCGTTGTCTCGGTTGTCTCAGATGCACGAACACATGAAGTAAAGTATTTAAGCAGCTCCTTGTCCCTCTATTTACCTAAAAATAAGTGTTGCTCGACTGTATCTCTTTTCATATACTTGTAGATCTAATTTTAGAGAGTGAGCCTGGTGGAATTATAATGACTAGCAGTTTACACGTGCAAGTCACTGAAAAAGCCTCTCTGAAATGCAGGGGGGCCTACCTACTTTTTACCTCCCATATCTACCTACCTTTGACCACCCTTAGATCTCAAAATGCAGGAATTTTCTGCACCTGGACAAACAGTTTGTTACCTTCATTGAACTTTTCTCCCTCTTGAACTGATTCGTGTTTGTTCTAGGGTGAAACCTCAAGGCGTCCTTTTCAAACTAGAAGTGTTTTCTTACTTGTCTTTCCGCGACATATTGAATTCCTCATTTGCAGGAGTTACTCTTTCTTCATTATATCTAATCTAATATATGAGTAGAGTGGGTAGAGTTGAGTTTTCTATACACGATGTTTTTTATATTGAGTAGACAGGTAAATCTGAAATTAAGGCTTATTTCTGCACGAATAGTAACACTAATGTACTGATCCATTAATATATGTGGTAATTACTTGAGATGTACTTTGATGTATAATAGTTAATATAACTAAACTGGCATTGAGAATTTTACTTAATTCTTTTATCTCATAACCTTATTGAAAAATATACATTTGTCCTAATAAAAATCGTACAAATGCAGTATTAGTTTATTGTTACCAGTTTTACAATTTGTATGTATTAGCCAAAAGAAATATGAACTAGTGAAACTTCCACTCGTGTCAAAATATACCTTGGTGCTTAATATTATATTTTCATTTATCATTTAAGGCTTTCATTACAAATTCGATGTTATGTTTTCGTGGCCAGTCAAAATTTGTTTCCAACCTAAGTATTTCGTTTTCTTTTGTGTTAGGAAGAGGACCTATTCACTATGGCTTACGGCTTGCCTCTGATTGGTGAAGATGAAAAGTGCTTATTTATGTTAAATGCTGTTGAAGAAACAATAGCTCGCCAATTGCGCGCTTGTAAAGCTCCATCATCAGGAAGGAAAGTTATAGAAGGTCAGTAAGTAGGGTGCTCTTACTTCCTGATACTTATTTATACACGTGCTGAATTTTCATATTTACAAACTTCAAAGTAGCCGCTTTAGTTTTAAGGTCAGTAGCTTGCGGTCTTAGGAGATACTGATAGAGACTCTGCAGATAAGCCTGAAGTTAACAATCGTATAGGTAATTCTGCATGACTTGAATATAATGTAATAGGTGGATATTTCTTGCCCCTCGTTATGAAATTAGTATAGGTTGGAACTATGAAGCTTATCTTATTATTGGATAAAGGGGAAAGGGGCTTCTTACTTGGCTATTTTCCTTGAGGTCTTATGCAGATCTGGAGCCATTACAAAATAATCCTGCACTGGAAGAAGGCTACTGCAAAGCCATACTCTGCCGCTTGCGCTTTCGTAAGGTCTTGCCCTGTGTTTTTCAGACTAATTCTATGGCCATTTGGGGTTATTTGAGCATACAGATATATCACTCTCAGATTCCTTACTATGCTGAGAGATCTGTATAATAGTTTAGCGTCTCTATAGTTGTCTGTATTTTCTTGTCATTTCTGCGAAATTATTATACCATCACCCTCTTATTATGACACTTCAGAGGCTTATAAGTGCAAATCACAGATAAGATGCATGCCTGTACTTCTGATTTTACATATGGAAATGATCCACTGATTTTGCTCATTCAACTTGTTTTGAAAATAAATGTTCGGTTTAATTATTACTACTTACATCCTCACATTTTTCTGCTTCACAGCACTTCTACCATGTTCTTATGTGTCTAAAGCGACCTCAAGGAAGGGGTCTGCAGTTGGCTCGAAAACATATTAGCTCTTGCTTATCAGAACTAGAAATCATCCGGAAATCTACAGAAGTCCTGCAGTCTAACGATCGTGGAACTCATAATTGTGGGGAAGATAAAACAACGGCTTCAGGTCGCCTGCCTGTGGGATTCGATGCTAGTATAAACACTAGGTTATCTGCCCCCACTCCACCACGTTCTATTAAAATTCTGAGCTGGAGTGAGGTGAGGATTTGAAGAATTTGAGATTAATACATCAAGAAATTATTATGTTAACAATTTTCTTTCTGTTGTTGCTAGGCTGTTGACTATTTTGTCAAACTTCTTCATGATCTAGACAATATATGCTCCTTCTCGTTGGATGCTTCCCTGGAAGGTATACTGCAGTTCATGGTTCAGTTTCAGAAGTCTCATCCTGACTTGGTTTCAAGAGCGCATCTCCAGGTTGTCCTTTCTTTTTTTTATTTAAACCCCCCTTGTCTCTCTCTCTCTCTCTCTCTCTCTCTCGTAAGCGCGCGCATAGAAAAAATAAAAGACTTTAATTGTTTCTAGCACAATGGATGCACAGACAATTGGGCTCTTTCGATCATATGCAGATCTTATAATTGTTTTATCCAAAGTATAATTTGATAGGAATTTGGACTAATAGATTGTTTGTGATGTTAAATGCCTTTGAAGTGTTTCTGCTTATGATTCCTTTGTGCTTCACAACTCCTTTACTGTGGGGAGGATTTCTTCAGGAGAACGAAAGCACGTTGCTATGACTTGGTAATTACCTGCATTACTTAGGCTGCGTTTGGTTCAGCTTTGGGAAGGGGCTTTGGGCCTCGAAAGCCCCTTCCCAAAATGCTGAAGCGTTTGGTTCAGCATTTGGCCTAGCATTGGCCAAATGCTAGCATTCCACGAATGCTACTGTTCATCTCTTTTTTTTTTTTTTTTTTTTTTTTAGGGTTTGAAGCTGTCATCTTCTTCGGGCAGGCGACGGTGGCCGGCGAGGGTGGCCGGCGAGGGAGAAGGGCCGGCGAGGTCGCCTGGGTTCGGGCGACCCTCGGCGAGCCAGATCCGCCGCCGCCGGCGGTCGCCCGAGGCCAGGCGACCCTCGGCGGTGGTCGCACGGCCGCCTGGGGTCGCGCGACCCAGGCGACGGCCGGGCGACCCTCGGCGGCCGTCGCCTGGATCGCGCGACCCAGGCGACGGCCGGGCGACCCTCGGCGGCCGTCGCCTGGGTCGCGCGACCCAGGCGACGGCCGGGCGACCCTCGGCGGCCGTCGCACGGCCGCCTGGGGTCGCGCGACCCAGGCGACGGCCGCCTGGGTCGCGCGACCCAGGCGACGGCCGGGCGACCCTCGGCGGCCGTCGCCTGGGTCGCGCGACCCAGGCGGCCGTCGCCTGGGTCGCGCGACCCAGGCGGCCGTCGCCTAGGGTCGCGCGACCCAGGCGGCAGTCGCCTAGGGTCGCGCGACCCAGGCGGCAGTCGCCTAGGGTCGCGCGACCCAGGCGACGGCCGGGCGACCCTTGGCGGTGGTCGCACGGCCGCCTGGGGTCGCGCGACCCAGGCGGCCGTCGCCTGGCCTTGGGCGACCGCCGGCGGCGGCGGATTTGGCTCGCCGGGGTCGCCTGACCTCGGGCTCCGGCGATGGGTATGTTTTGTTTTTTTTTTTAATAAATAAGGTAATTTTCAAAGTCCATTTACAAAAAAAATTCACCAAACGCTATATTTGTCCAAAGTAGCTTTACAAAATATTTTTACCAAACACCATTTGCCTTTTCCCAATGGGCTTTCACCCAAAGATATTTGCATTTCCCCAAGTAGCATTTTCAAAGTTGAACCAAACGCACCATTAGTTGGCTGATAGGAACGAGACCTATTTAGGAAGATGTGGTGTTATCAGTAGCTTAAAGTGGAAAAGATGGAGAAGGACCATTGGAGGTTTAGCTATACATGTCATTTCTTTAGAATGGTGTAGTTATGCAGAGTAAACTTATCTGCAATCTATATTAAGGCTTTGTTTCTTTTTATGGGAGAAGTTTATATAGGTAACAATTTTCCTTGCAGAACATTTTACTGCTATAAAATGCTTTCTAGATTTTACCTGATACACGGTAGCTTTCTTGCTAACAAAAATCCAAGAAGAGTCCTCACTTTTCATGCTTCAAAAATTAAAAGATATTTATCATGTAGTGAGATGTCATTTTCAATGATTTCTCATGCTAATTTATGGTTGAATGAATAATTTTAGGAATCTGAAGTGTGAGAAAGATTTAACAAGTTTATCAGGCGATATGGTAAAAGGATCTAGTGTTATTAGTTATATCCTTTGATTTTTTATGTGGCATGGCTCCTTAGCATCGTATTTCAGAGTGAAATACATAGTTCCAAGTGGCGACTTTGAATAGATGTCTATATTTTGAAGGCTGTTTCTCCACCTTATGGAAGAAGTGAGGGAGGGTTGGTGGAGTCGAAAGAATGTGATGAGATGTCTGAAGCATTAACCAGTTGGGAATCTAACGACTTAATTGTTTTTTACCTTTATACTATCCTTAACAACTGGCAGTTCTGATGTTTGTCGATATGGATTTGCCATTCTTAATAAATCATTTGCTGTTACTACTGTTATTCTTTTCGCTAAATAGTGATTAGAGCTTTTCACTTGCTCACAGACGCTGCTGATTCAAGATGGTAAGCTGTATGGCAGGGATCCTATTTTTGCTGTGATTACTAAAGCTGCAGGCTTGCCTGAAATCCTTAGAAACCATGATATTCAGAATGGAGAATGTTTGGTACAACTAGGACAGGTGAGGATTGAACAACTATTCCTTTAACAAATTGGGAATAGGAGTTATTAAAGCATGCAAGAGCATTTTGCAAGAAAGTCACATGACACTTCATTGGCTGAGCCAAAAAAGAAGTCTAATCAAGGAACCAACTCAAACTCATGACAACTCAGACAAAGGTCTTAAGGAAAAGGGCAAGAACCAGCTGCTGCTGAAGCTGCATCCAATGGCTGCAGCTCACTAGTTGTAGCCTGTTTATTGGTGTTTCCCATCATATAACGCACCGAACCACATAATAATTTTTTGTGGAAAAACACTCGAAGCCCTAATTTTTCCCCCAATCTCTCTCTCTCTCCCCCACTTGCAGTCGCAGCACTCCTCCACCATGGCCCTCTCACCATCGACCCCAGATCTTGGCTTGAGCTTAGCTCGTGGCATGGAGCTCAAACTCAGATCTGGTAGTTGAGCTCCGCCGCAGCATGGAGCTCAACCCCAGATTTGCATTGATCTCCTCTGCGCCATTGAGCTTGATGCCCCATCGCAGAGTCCAACCATGGCAGAGTGCACAAAGGCCCAGATGAAGAGAAGACTGGAGAGACGGCGACGGGTTATGGTGGCTCCTGTGGAGGGTGTTGTTGGAAGCGACTACACGTCTAGTCTGTTCATGGCAACAAAAGGTGGAGGAGGTGCTATGGGCTGGCTGATGCGTGTGGAGCTCATCGAACGGTCAAAGACTCAAAGAACTCTGTTTTTGGTCTGTTTATGTGAGAGAGAGAGAGAGAGTGAGAGAGAGAGAGAGAGAGAGAGAGAGCGAGAGAGAGAGAGAGAGAGAAGTGTGAGGGAAAAATGGGGGAAAATAAAAGGAAATAGAGTGGTTGTGTGCACGATAAGGGCACCAATGAACCAACGCCACCTAGAGAGCAGCAGCTAATGGCTGCTGCTCGGCCTTCAGCTAATTCTTGCCCATAGGAAAAATGTCTGATTCAGAAGCTGATTGATCCATTTTTTCAGTCTTCTGTGTGTCCTTGATAGGCGTTCGTTGAAAGCATGGCTTTGATAAGGTGCTATTATAATGCAGTTGGTGATCAACCTACTAAAAATTCTCAGTACAAATGCTGCGTGGCAAAGGCGGAAGCTTGGAAAAATCCTTCAAGATTGGCGGGTTATCCATATACAGGTTCCTGCTGCATCTCTTAATAACTCAAAGTGCAAATTGGCAATATCTTCAATTTCACTGTGGAACTGATCCAAACTTCAAAATGCCTGTTCTGTTAAAATCTGGGTAATCTATCATGAAATAGGTTAAGATTCTATCAATAGAAGGAAGTAATTAGAGATAGGAGTTGGTGCTGTGGAAAGGGGAGGTGAATTGAGAGATCCAAGGGGTAAATGAACATGTATAAGATAAGTTTGGGTGCACTTTTTCCTTCTTGCATGAACATATCAAGTTTAGCAAGTTAAATTCATTTTTCTCCTTTACTGATCCCTATGAATAAAATTTTTTATACCCTGTGCTCAAATTTCTAAAGTCAAAAGTGCCTCAGCCTTTTGCTGCAAGCATAGAGTTCATATACCCGTGAGAAGTAACGCCAATTTATGAAATGAGATTGGATAGTTATTAGCAGAAAGCTCTCGTTAGACTTATATAACCAGCCCACTTCTCTGTCATGAGGTTTTGCTTTTGGTTCTCAAGTGGTTATTTGTCTTCCTCAAAAAATATGCCTGAAGTTTATCATAGTTACCGATCCTCTCTCTCTGTGACTGATTGCTGGCATATTAATTTTGGCGTATGCCATTTTGAACAGTTGGAGCTGGCTTTTAGACAGGAGATGGGAGAAGAGTCTGGCCTTTCAGTTGATCAGGTATGCTGCTGCTACGTGACCACGAGAGCATATAATGCAAAATTCAGTCCATAAATGACCTTTAATATCTGCGACAGCTTCAAGAATTTATGAAGTAGCACTGATTTGCTGCCATGAACATGCAATTTTGTTCTCTAAGGAAAATAATATTTCTTTACTAAAAGTAACCAGAAAAGGTAGAGGCAGGACTAGATAGATTACTTTTCTTCTCTCTGTGTGAGAATGAACATCTGTCTAAGGCCATCATGCAATAAATATTGCTAAATCCAAGTCCCAATCTCCCTGAAGTGTCCACACAGCAACATTCAAGGAAGTCAGTCGTGAATTGAGCTGTCACCTTTCTTTGAAGAAATATATGGTTAACATATTTCCCATCTGTTGGAGATCACCAATGGTCAGACCTACTTCCAGAGCATCAAGAGAGTTTCATCTGGAGCATTTATTTATCGACCTTCGAGCATCTCTGCAAGATTTTGCATAGTACTTGGTTGCTAAATGGCAGTGCAACATTGAAATGTTTTTAGTAATACATTTTCGGTAATAGTTCTTAGTGTGACCCTTTTTCTGGGAATCAGACTATGAGATTAGCAAATCTATGCTAGATTTAGTGAAGGGATTGAAAGTATTCAATTTGCTGGAACTGTTTATTCGGAAATTTAATATAGTATCCTACCAGCATTGTGTCTTACCTAATCTCCTATCTTGTCCAGAATGGTGGACGGGATATATTGAGACAGATCCTCATATGGGTGGAGGAGCAGACTTTCTGGATAGCTTCTCGTTTCCTCATGTTGGGGTTTGAGTTGGAGCTCTATTCTCCTGGTGAATATTGCATGGTGTATTGGTATATCTATGTTGTCTTGATCAAGCTTGCAGAGAGAATGCATCACAAGATGTCATTTACCAATGCCACTCGTAAGAAGCTACTAACATGTAGTTTACCACATTCGTGCATCTAAAAATAATTAGATTGTTGTCTAAATCCTGTCCATGAAACCAATTATTAGTAATTGTCTTCAAAAGTTGTTTCTAATATCTAATATCATTTGCTGACCTAACAATATTGCAAGCTAGACACTGACATTTTTGGGTACTGCCCTTGTTGAAACCAGCTAAATCAAAGGGAAAGAAGAAGAAGGGTTCCACTAAGGATACGTTGAGGGATTTCCAGATTCCAGCATCAGTCTCCTTTCTTCGGTCTTATATTTGCTTAGCTGAAGGCCTAACAATGGTAAGTTGTTTCTAGAGGAAGTCCAATAGCTTGGATTGACTTGCTTGCGATGCAACTCAACCAACCTCCAAATAATTATTCAGCTTCAAATTCTTCTCATAAATGCTCAATTTTTGGATTCTGTTACTGCAGATGTTCGCTGCCTTGAGAAATGAAAGGATGCTCGCTCAGAGTCCAAGCCCTTTTAATTCAGATCATGAGGTAAGGCCTTGCTTCCATTCTTGAACGTTCTATTTCCTTCATTTCTCAAGGTTATACTTTCAAAGGTCAAAAAAAGAAGCTGTAAGGGATGGACTGTGAAGCTCATAATTTAAGGAAGTTATATCTCCGTCATGGAGCCTATTTCCCATCAATTGTGTTTGTGTAATTTTTTACTTGAACTCATTGTTGATTCTTTTTGCCTTGCTTCAGAGATTTATTCAGCATTTTGAACTTCTCCAAAAGGCCGGTGTGCCTGAGCACACCTCATATCAGTCATTCGAAGACTCAACTAAGAATGTCCGCTTCTCTGTAAGTATTGCTACACTTATGTCTCGGAGCAAACAGCAGAAAAAACAGTAAATCGTCACTTCACATTATCAGACAGTCTGCACAGCGAAATAGTAGGCAATTAACCAAGTTTCAAGAGTGGTGCCCCTATTTATGTGGAAGTCACAGTGCCAACTGTCATTGTCTTCTAGAGTATGCCTGTTTAATCATGAGACTGATTTTGGACAATATGTTTTTTGCCACTAACTAAGCATCATGTGCCTTATGCATTGATACATGTATTTTCTCATTACGCAAATAGCAATTTTTTTAAGTTAGAGAGTGCAAAATGTAATCTTAATGAAAGTTCCAGGTGCTCATTCTTACCAGTAATTCTATCTAAAACCTCATCGCAATCTTCCATTGACTAGACTTTCCTGTATTCCAGACTCTTGTGATGTATAATTACTTCAAGGATGCTCAGAGAATAGCAAAGGAGGTCAAGAACAATTTTCCCAACGACCCCGACAGGCAGTCTGAATTGCGGAGAATAGAGCAGGTTGCCGAACATAACAGCATTGCTCTCAATGTGCTTTGCCGGCTAGGAAGCCTTGACTCATCACTTAAGGTTTCTTTCGATTTCAGCCACCATCCCTATTTTGCCACTGCTGTAGTCAAGAGGTCTTGAGGCATCACCAAAGTCACGGCCTTTATAAATTTTGGTGCTGTGTTGCATCTAAGAGAATTGTAGCTGCAATTTTGTAACGACCGTTACAATTTTTATTGAATAATCGTTGTAATTGACTTTTGATGAAAAAGGTAATAAGGAAAGCATTAATGTGAAAAATATGTCTTTAAGAAAGAAGATACATGAAGTAGGGGCCTTTTGTACACTTATTATCCTCAACACTCCAATTAGGATGATTACTGCTCTTTCTTTTTCTCTCTTTTCTTTTTGCTAGTCAAGTGCTGTGGTGCATCAAGTTTGTAACTTTTGGCAATCGCTTATTTTACAATCTCGTGATATATGTGATCGAAAAACTAACAAGATTTACCAACCTGTTCTCTTTTCAAATTGAGAAGTTGCAATGTCATAATCGATATATTGAATGTCAAAGAGGAAGGAATGCTTCCATCAAAATAAGAGAGAGGGATGGTTTTGCCTAAAGAAGCCAGTATTGTGGTTCCTGTTGAAAACAACAGGTAAACCACATGCTATGTTATAGTGAGAACTATCGGATGCTCCATAAATTAACCAAAGGGGCATGATTCAATGTTCTCGTGCGCGTGCATTGAGTCAAACTAATGGAAGTGGATTTGAACCAGTTCACTCCAGTTTGGTTCAGGTTGGGTTTTCTTTTATGCTTGTTTGGAAAGGACGCGAGGAAAGTTGTATCTTCGCCGAACCGTTCGAATTAGATTGTCAGGCTCGTCAGTCGTTTGTCCAAACTGAGCATGTATCAAGTTGCATGCATGGTACCTTTTCTAGCAGCTGAACTTTTCGATGGGGACAAATCATGAACTTTGTGAAAAAAGGGCATCCGTGATCCTGTTCACCTTCGGAATCCTCTACCAGAGACCGCCAAATCAAGGAACTTTCGTCCATTAGAGTTTGTCCTGGGATCTATTAATTCTGGTCACTGGACACATCAGGGAAAAAAATGTGTCAGTTTGGTGAAAATGCCATACATCCATAGGCTGCCTTTGGTATTCCAGGTTTTTGGACCCAATAAGATTAGAGCTTGATAGGATAAAAAAAGGTCTCCTCAATTCCTCGTAAACTGGATTCCTGACCCTTACCCTGTCCCATTATCAAAAGTCCCTGTCATCAAATTTCATCTCCATCTTTTTAACTCTTCCTTTGACGGTAAGATCCTATTCAAACTCTTCCATTATCAGTATACTAAATTACTCTGGGATCGAGACTTTGCGGATAGCCTCGGTATCTCAAACATTGATATTTTACGGTCGATGTGGAACTCCTACGATAAAAGCTCGAGAAGATTTGCTGCGACTGATCATCCCTCCTCGTCTTTTGATCCCTATATAAAAAAAAGTCAAGTACCATATAAACCTTTTATTTTCCGTTAATTAAGATAAACAGTCAAATGGCAGTACCCAAAATGGTTCAGATACTTTAATCCATTGAGCGAGTTCTGAAACTCAGTACGACCCATCTTGACAAGGACGCCCCAGTTTGTGGTCGTCATAGAGTCTGACCAACCCCCATCATTTGTGACTGCAACTCTCTGTTCAATATGGAAAACCACGTCCTTCCTAATTCGCGAGGCGACGAAAACGACGGAGTATTAATAAGAAAAGGGAGTACAGTTCGGATGGAAAAACATGAAAGCTGCAGATCAATTCTTGATCACGAGATGGATGAGTTGTGCTGAATCAATCAGTCTGGACAACTGTAACATGGTCATATGAATCAATGCAAGAATGCAGCAATGTGACCCCATGTGTGTCGTCTTCGGTTTCTGTTCAGTGAATGGGCCGTTTCCCGCAACCATGTACAGACCTTCCACCAAACTGTGTACAGCTATCGCAAGTCAGTCCAATGCATAATTTAAAGCATATATTACGCAGGAGAAAAAATTCACACCCTCAATCACATGATGTCTCAAATCATTCCCACCATATGCTTGATGCAGTATTTTATATACGGCCCCATGTTTCCCATTAGAGCTGTCTCCCAAATGTGTTGGACATTGACCCCGGTGTTTACCATGTCATTTCCCAACGATTTAAACTTTCAAAGCGATCAAATCTGCCTTGTGATGAGATCATATATTAGAAATCTCGAGTTCTTGTTCGCTCATTCATAGGACGCTCCTCTTTGTGAGTAATGGGTCTCAAATGCTTATCGGATTTGCCATCAAACTTTAAGTGGTTACTTGCAATGATTAGGCGATGGGGACTGCCGTTCTCAAAAGGGTGTGATCCAAAGTTCGAGTCCTATTTTTCTTATTAACTTCGAGTCTGGTCCCGAGAAATTGATCATATATGAAATGGAAGGCTCGCAACTCTTTTGAATTTGAATTTAGACTTGGCCACGAACCCTATGATTGAAATCAAAAGCTGTTGCCCCTAGAAGAAAAGAAGAATGATTTTGGAGGGGGTCCTCTTGCAAAAAGATGAGGAGGGAACCTTCCCATTGAGGATTCTTTGGGAGAAGGCGACACTTGACCCACCGTGGACGCAGTGGTGACACAGCTTTGCATGTTAAAAGAAAGTGTTTAGGGGCTCTTTTGCTTTGGTGGATTGAGATGTTGACAGCTCCAAAATGGAGTTGATCATTGCTCTTTGCTAATCAATCATGGAGCTTGACCTTGGTTTAAATTTGATTGGAAGCTACTCGTCAAATTGGTAAAATATAATTCGTGTGCAAAGAGCTTGAGACTCATTCGAGGCCGGTGAAAATCATTGATTTGCGTGAATCATGTCTGAGTCGAAATAGGGGTATGACACGAATATGGCTACCCTCGGCGCCACGCATTTGATAAACGTGTTGAACCTCCTCGGCAGAAACGCGATGAGCCAAACAAAGCGGGCCAGAACGACACGAAATGCCTAACACGATCATCAAGCGCGTCACCGTGTCCGCCCGGCGTCGACACGGCACATCACGCTGACCTGTCAAAAATGCACATTAACTTGCATGCACTATACCAAGTAAAGCACGTTTTCCAAAAAAAAACGCAAGATGCAAGAACAGCAAATTTGTGTTGTGTCGTGTCATTTCGTGTTGAAATACGGGTATAACACGAACGTGGTTTACCTCAATGGCGGCCCACATTCAAAAAACTTGTACTCACCGAAGCAAAAACTCATGATGACTCATGGAGGCCGTTGAGTACCAAAGTGTAAATTGGCCAGTAAAAAGGCCAAGGGGGAAAAGTAAGGATTAATACAAAAGAAAATCGAGTGGCATGACGAAATAAAATCATGAAATGAAGAAAAATATCAAATTATGAAAGTGAATGTACTTTCTTCATAATAAAGTACATATCTAGCTCCAAAATCATAAATAAAACTTGAAATTACGTTAATTATTTCCAGAATATCGATGAAATTATATTTCGACATTCATAGCGGAGCCAAATTGAATCCGTGCTTAATAATAATCGATGCCAGGAAATACAATTGAAACTGAAGTCGATATCGAAATGTAAAATTCTATTTTTTACCAAATTGAATGACGAGGAAAAAGATTGGAATCTACCTAATGGTGCATAGTCAAGAAGCAATAAAGATCATGTTGGTGGTGGTCATAGAAAAGCAGTTCAACTATGTCCTCCACAATTGACCCCTCGCGGATGGCGGTCAATGTTTGTGGTCAAATGTGCCGGCTCATGCAATTTTCAACTCGTATTTTTAGGTGATTTTACGAGGTAGAAATAAAAAAAAATACTCATTTCACTAATTAAGCATTCGGAAAAAAATGTATGAGTTCATAATTCGATTTTTATCTTTTGCGTATTTTAATCTCAAAATTCAAATATCTTCTACCTCGTGACACACTGTCCCAGAAAAGCTTCGATTCTGAAATAATTTGGCCGTCGTGACCGAGCCCGTGACGTTACCATCTAATCTTGATTTAATTAAGAGATGATAATGCTAATTTCGCGTGTCGATAATGGACCATCAAAATTATAAAAAAAATAAAATAAATGATTAAAAATAAGTTGCTAGTGGCATAAAGTAACGTCGACCGATGGTGACCACCCCACCACCATCAAAGTGTGATTATGGGCCCAACGACCCAATAAAAAAGTTACATTTTTTTTTCTCTATGCATAATGCGAAATAAAAAAAAGATTAATATCACGAAAAATCTCAAATTGATATATTTGTAATAAATTTACTCAAATTAATTTTTTAACAATCAAAAATCTCAAGCCAATATATTTGTGAGAAATTTACCTTCCGTTAAATTAAATTAATACCACGAAAAATCACAAACT
Source organism: Syzygium syzygioides (assembly GCA_031216285.1). Taxonomy (NCBI): domain Eukaryota; kingdom Viridiplantae; phylum Streptophyta; class Magnoliopsida; order Myrtales; family Myrtaceae; genus Syzygium; species Syzygium syzygioides. Next base: position 13,685,869 of record CM062244.1, on the reverse strand, counting down.
AATACATCTATAACAAATAGATTGTAAAATCCCAAATTAGTACACCCGTCAACTTACATGGGTCATTTAATTCAACAAATTTAACCGTAAAATTTAATCGAAATTAACGGAGGGTAAATTTGTCATAGGTATATCAGTTTTGGGTCTTTAGTTATTAAAAAATTAATTTGGAGTAAATTTATCACAGATGTATCAATTTGAAGTTGTTTATGATATTAATTTAATATAAAATAAGTTGACCATAAAAATTAATTTTTTTTCCTTCTTTTTCTAAGAAATTTTCTTGGACTTCACTCTTTTGTTTTAAGACAGCGATTGGTCGCCATCTGCCATGGGATTGGTCTACGGAGACGCTTTCTAGTTCCGGAAATTTGATCGTATGTGGGCGCCCACGTCTTTGGGATCGATCATCCACCGTTGACTTTCCACACGCTCCGACCTCTCGATGTATTTTTATCGATTGTTCATCGCGACATCATAGCGATCAATGATGCTACTATTATATTAAATAGATGCGGCGACGTAATTAAGAGCCGTCGGATTCGAATCGCGGGGTTATCCGGTTGATTAATTAAAGCTCAACTTGCACGTATCGGCGATCTTGTCTTGATGACGATGGCCTTCGTAGAATTCAAATTGGATATTTAAATTTATCCGTCTGTTTGAATGAAAATTTTTTTCGAGAAACTATTTTCCTACTTTCTCGAAAATCAAAACAAGAAGTCTAGATTGGAGAAAATAACATCGCAATTTGGCAAGAAGGGATTCGCTTTCCTAAATTACCAAACATATGGAAATTAACCATTTTCCTTGAAAATAATTTTCATAAAAAATGTTTTTTGATATTATAAAATTTTCGCGAGACAAACGCGCCATTGAATTCTACTCCGAATTGGATAACCAATCACCAGGGCATTTTGATCATTTCATACAATTGCGAGCGAGTTTCCATCCTCCTACCAAATCAAGAAAGAAAGCTCTTCGCCGAAGTACTTTATTGGGAAGATCTTTAGGTATAACTTTCTAAATATTTTTTTGTATTTATCTGCCGGATTTTCTTCATCTTTTATTTTACTTTTAAAACAGTTTAATTCCAAAAAAAAAAGATCTAATTATATCTTGAGTGACCATTCTGGTCTGAACTTTTTTTTTCTTCGTAACAAATCACCAACTTTCACTAAAATATCAAATCTGGCCAAAATCATTTGAAAATTTCATATCACGGGCTAGATTTGGGACTCGAGTAAAAGTAGATAATTTTTATTGAGATAAAAAAAAAGTTTCGGACCAAAATTATCGCTTGAGGAATAGTTGGTGCTTTATTTTTTGGAATTAACCCCTTTTAAAACTGGCCACTTATCCATATTTTCTATCCAAGAGCTTTTCGATATGTCTAATTGCTTGATCTTGGATATTTTGTTATCTTCTTATTAAAAAAAAAAGTGGCTGATATCAAATAAATCTCAAAATTTTGTGTCCAAAATAAGAGCGAGACGCCAAAATAAAGGCGAGGGTTTCGTTTGTCGAAGTGAAAAAGGCGCTTTCGAAGCAACTCGAGTTCGATTTAGAACTAGAGTAGTTTATCTAAAGTGATTTCTATTTCAAATATTCCATTTAAGAATTTCTCTATTCTCATAATTCAGATTATATCCATCACGGAATATCGAAAAACATTTTGAAATACATAAGCATCCATGCATAAAAATGACGTAGGACTTTCCAAGTAAATCTCGAAATTCGAAATATGTCCTCCGCCTCCCAAAGTTTTGGAGGAAATTAAAAAAAAGTAACAAGGTCGAGAAAAGAATCGACGATCCGAAAAATATTTTGAAAAGAAAGATGATCATTTATATCGCTTTTAAAAAATAATCGTTGAAATTTGTTTCACAAAGATGCTGGGGTGACGATGGAACGCGCTCCTTTCATTGATTCCCCGTCAAACGATATATACGACTAGTCGTTTTTAGAAAGAAAGTATTTTTTTTTAATATTATCTATTTTTTCTGGTGGGTCAAAGAGCAAAGCACGAGCCATATCATCTAACTTCGCACGCCACAGAAAAAAAAAATCGAAAAAAAGGAAAGAAAAAAAAAATCGGGTTGACGCGATGCGGATCCGGGGCGGTGCCGACGCGTGCCGCGAGACAGGACAAAAGCGGAAGCCGAAAGCGGGGCGACGACCGACGACTACGACGACGACGACGACTGCTTGGGGGATGGCAGGGGAGCGCGGCTTTTGGCTCGCGGTGCGGTGCCGGCAAAGCAGTACGAGACGGCCCGTATACTGACAAAAGCGGAAGAGACCCCAGAATTCCTATCAGATCCATAAATCGAGAAAAACCGAAAAAGAAAGTGGCGATATTCATTCAGGAAAAAAGGAGGAAAGGAAAGATCCACCGTATTATCCTATTCTTTTCCGTATACAAAAAAGAGAGAGAAACCTCCTGCCCCGAGAAAATCAACATCTGCACACCGCATTTTCGCATTACAATAAAAACGGCTTGAGCTCGTCGGGGGGCCCTTCGTGCGGGCGGGTGGGTGGGTGGCGGTGGACTTTTTTACCCGGTCGGTCTCGCTCGCTCGCACCCCTCCTCCTCCTCCTCCTCCCTCCACCACGACCGCGCCTTCCTCCCTCGCTCTCGCTCGCGCTCGCCTCCCTCCGGCTCCGATCGATTCAGGTGAGCATCGATTCCTTCCTTCGCTTCTCCGCTCGAGCTTTCCCCTCTCGCCTTTTCGCGCTCGCTGCCCTCCGCCTTCCCCCCCTCGGGTTTCGGGATCTCCGGCTGCTCGATCGAGCAGCCGGCCCGGGCGGTTCGGTTCCGCATTCCGCGCGCTCTCTCCGCGGCTCCCGTCGAGCGTTTCGGTCGTTAGGGGGAGACGGCTTCGTGCGCGTCCCGGTTCGGCTCCGGCCTTTTTCCGGCCGGGGGGGGGGGCTTTCGTGCGGCGGGCGGCGGTTTTTTGGGGAGCCGGCTCTCGGTGTTCGCGATGGCGAGCTTGTCGCCGGTGCTCGGTCCACTCGGTGAACGCTGCGGAAGTGCGGCGTTTGTCTGATCTCCAGGAAGGAAAAGTTTGAGTTTGTAGTTAAAAGAGTCTCTGATTTGGAGCCGAACTTTCAGTTACAGTGAAAGGTTGCCGTGGAGTTAAATCTGAGTTGTTTCGGGGACTGCTGCTCGTCGTGAATCGGCTTTGGCTTTCTTTTCTGGTTTTGCGGTAGGTTTCTCGGCGATTTGAGAGGACATGTCGGGCGGGGGTACTCAGAAGAGCTTGAGGAAAGCGCTCGGAGCCATCAAGGACACCACTACTGTTTCATTAGCCAAAGTCAACAGTGAATACAAGGTTAGAAGAGTCTCCGGTTGTGTTTTTTCCCCACTAAGGGCTCGGTTTCGGTTAAGTTGCTCGGCCGATGTAGCTTTGTTGCTGTTGAGCTTCGTAGGAGTTGGACATCGCTATCGTTAAGGCCACGAATCACGTCGAGCGCCCCGCGAAGGAGAAGCATATCAGAGGTGCGCGCTCGCGGTCGTTCTTTCTTTTTTCTGACTGCTTTCCGTGAGGGATCGAAAAGCGACGGTTCTGTATGTCGAATGTGATCTGTCTTGGGCAAACGCAAATTGATTTGATGTAGAGTCACCATTATTGTTTGCAGCTATATTCACCGCTGTCTCGGCTACTAGGCCTCGGGCGGATGTGGCTTATTGCATTCATGCTCTCGCTAGACGGCTATCAAAGACTCATAATTGGGCGGTATGTCCTTCTCATTAAGTATATTCCGAAAAATGAGTAAGCAGTAGACGGCAAGAATGTAGAATTTGTGCCGATTTATTGTGACTAGAGGAAGTGAGAGGATGTTTTAGTTGGAATTCATCAATCTAAATAAACGTCTTGCTGGATGGCCAAACTTGAGCTGATTTGGATTGCATGTACGAATGACGGAGTTGGCTCATGCTTCTTTCTTTCCTTGTGTGATCCTCTTTTTATGTATGTTCCTTTTGGTGAGTGTCCCGTCTATTTTTTATGTTTGCATTTATACTTGTAGGTTCATTGATAATTCTGGCGCTTAAGATGTTTCTTTCTATTTCGTCTTTTCCATTTCCATGACTTGCTTTAAGACAGTTTATCAACTGGTGTTTAGGTCGCACTTAAAACGTTGATTATTATACATCGAGCTCTGAGGGAAGTTGATCCAACGTTTCATGAGGAACTTATTAATTATGGCCGGAGTAGAAGCCATATGCTGAACATGGCTCATTTCAAAGATGATTCTAGTCCCAACGGTATATAATTTTACCTTTACTGTATGGTACATGATTACATGGAATTCTCACCGACAAGTTTATAATATTTCACGTGATATGCTGCACAGCATGGGATTATTCTGCATGGGTTCGGACATATGCCTTATTTTTGGAGGAAAGACTGGAATGCTTTCGAGTTCTGAAATATGACGTCGAAGCTGATCGCCCTGTAAGATATCTGCCCTTCTGAGTGGACCATCTGCCTCTACTTTAGCTTATTTTAGAGCATTTCTCCTTGATGTTAATGTTTTATTTAGCTTGATGCATATTTTAGCCCATTCAGTCACTGGAGAGGCTTTTTACTTTGCTGCAATGAGACATTGGAAATAGGAGGAGAAAATATTGTTGAAAGTAGAAGCTTTCGCTCAAAATGGCTTTAAAAGTGCAGGCACGATAGTATTGGAAAAGAGTACTGCATCTACTTAATCATTGCCCTTGATTCTGTTATTTGTTTACTTAACTTTGGTTAGCAGAACATTTTGTTTGGATAATGTTGCGGGAGACTCTTTATGGCTCGAGAAGTTGTTTTTTCTGCTATCCCTTTTATATGATCAGTGGGGACAGTCCCATGTACTTTAATGTGGTGGCTATTGTCCCCTCTGACCTTTTCAAAAAGCATTAGCTATTTAAGATTTCGTTCTTTTACCGATGTTCCGATCAATTTCTAACAGAATTGTTTATCTTGTATCAAAATTAACAGTCCTTTTAAGTTTGTCTGAATAAATCAAGTTGCCGATATGGTAGTCATGAAAATTCTGTTGCTAAACAAGCCCATTAATTATTAACTATAGTTTAATTTATTTTCGACGTGAGAACACCGTAGTAAATATTTATTGGCAATTTAGTTTAAATGCTACTAGTGATTTAATTTGCCTTCACTGGGAAAATGTTGTAGATCAATCCCTGGATTTTGTGCTTCTATCCTATTATTAGAGTCTGCCATATATTTTTTTTTTCTTATGGGTTTCTTGGGCAGAACAGTCTGCTAAGGAAAGGTGCCATGGAAGAAAAACAGTTTGCTTTAGTCACATCATGTCCCAAGAGCAGATTAATTGGCCTTGAAACCTTTTGAAGCACGATGCATTTTTTTCTCTCTTTTTCTGAGTGTTTATGCTCTATCACTTTAAATTCCGTGAGTGCTTATGTGGGGATGACATTTTGCACAGAGAACCAAAGAGCTAGACACTGCAGAATTACTTGACCACTTGCCAGCTCTGCAAGAGCTTCTGTTTCGTGTGCTTGGTTGCCAGGTATATCTTGAATCTGCTAGGTGTAATTGTCTTTTACCCCTGTAGTATTGTCTAGGTTTTTATGGAGATAATGTGTTCTATATTTTGCCTATTAAAATGACATAGCTATTTATCTATGTAGTTTTCTCTGCCTAATGGAATAATGAATGTGTATTATACAGCCCCAAGGTGCAGCAGTTCATAATTTTGTCATTCAATTGGCACTTTCAATGGTAGGTAGATATCATAAGCTTTTTTTTTTTTTCTTTTTTTAGTTTGATTATGTGGATGGCCTTCCTTTCTCTTATGCCTAATAGTTACTTAATTTGTATAGGTTGCTTCTGAAAGTATGAAAATATATCAAGCTATAAGTGATGGTACAGTCAATTTGGTTGACAAGGTAGGTGGTAATCATGACATTTAGGTAGGAGGATTTAATGGTAATTGTAAGTTATGCGCAATATGACCGATAAATCGTGGCAGTTTTTTGAAATGCAACGTCATGATGCAATGAGGGCTCTTGACATTTATAGGAGAGCTGGCCATCAGGTAATGCTAACTATTTCAGCTGCTTTAACGGTTATTCGGATGGAAAGGGTTGAATCCCATTGGAATTTCATTCTTACAAATCGATCACTTTTGTAGGCCGAGAGACTTTCAGAATTCTATGAAATATGTAAAAATGTGGATAATGGGCGTGGAGAGAGGTTTATCAAGATTGAACAGGTCTGTCTGTCTGTCTCTCTCTCTCTCTCTCTCTCTCTCTCTCTCTCTCTCTCTCTCTCCCTACACACGCACGCATGCAAGCAAGCCCGTAGAGTACTGTGTGATGCACACAATCCTTGATTGTATTATTTGCATTTGAATTTTTATTCCTTATAGTTTTGTCTAATTCTCTGAAGTAATAATTGTCAACTTTGTTGCTATTTCTGAAGCCACCTGCATCGTTTTTACAAACCATGGAAGAGTATGTTAGAGACGCTCCACTCTCCTCTACAGGACGGAAAGATCAGGTATGAAATTGGTTACTGTAAAATCTGCCTGGTAAGATGCTTTCCACAAACTTTTATGCATGTAGAGACCCATATTATCCATGAGTTCTTTGAAAGTTGGGTTGAAAAAATCCAATTACTAGTTCATCAGAAGCATGTTGGTTTTGAGGATTTAGTTTGATCTGTTGATCTCAGGAATTTCTTCCAACTTTAGATGATTTAAAGAGCTGACTTGCTCAGTGTATTTTGCCATTCATAGAAACAAGAGCAGATTGGCTAGTTCAGTCAATTGTATCTGAAATAGTGTTGAACTGTTAATGGTTCAACAACAGACTAAAATGAAGTTGTGTCCATTGAACTGGTCAAACTGGGTGGTTCCATAGCGTCAGTGGGAGCAAAATGCTATCAGAGAGTTGGATTCTTTACACTCATAGGTGTAGCATGCATTAAAGGAGCCACTACGCATATTCCTATACGTAAACATATATAATAAATGGATTCACCTGGTGCTGTTACTCTTTGAAACTGCAGCATGGTTACTTTCATTGGTTTGCACTCACTTCAATTCTGAAAGCATAATTTTGTGATGTTCACTCTCCTTTAGAATGAAGAGTATTACTGACATAAATTTGGTTACCATTACAGGCAGTTGATGGTAAAATTGCTTCTCCCCAGGAAGTCTTAGCTATTGAATACAAGAAGCCCCCAGAAGTACAGGAGGCACAACCACCGTCCCCACCAAAGGCTGAGCCAGAACCAGAACCAGAACCAGAACCTGTAAAAGTAGAAGCCCCTGTTGCTGAACCAGATCTATTGGTGAGATATGATATTTCAACCGTGGCATTTAGATTGTTTTTTGGTTGGACCATTTTTGACTTTGCGGTTGCTCATATAAATATGTCCTTTAACTATTATTTTTATAGGGTTTGAATGAACCCAATCCACTCGCATCAGAATTAGATGAGAAGAATGCATTGGCTTTAGCTATTGTTCCTGTTGGTGTTGGTATGTTCACTGAACCTTTTCTCTTTTATTCAGCTTTTCCTTTTTCCTCCAATCTGTCAATTGCTTGATTCATTCTTGAAATCCAATAAATGAAATGACTTTAACTATTGTTTGTCAGAGTGATGTGTTCTGTAGCATTGTTATAATCTATAAGTTAGATTGACAGGGGCATCTTTCTAAAATGAGCCTTAAGGCCATCATTTTTTGAGTCTTTGGCCCATTAATGAAGCATGTATCGCATGATCATCATCTTTCTTACCTGTAAAAGAAGATAACATATATCCGAAGAGAGTAACGCTTCTATTTTCTTCTCTTTGTTTCTGATGCAGCTGATCAACCAAATTCTACTGGTTTCAATCATACTAACGGAACTACTGGTTGGGAATTGGCACTAGTCACTGCTCCTAGCTCCAATGAGAATGCCTCAGCTGCTAGCAAGTTGGTAAGCTCTTACTCTGCCATCTCTTTGAGAAGTTGTTTGAGATGGTTTGCTAAACTCTGAGTGGATGCCACTGGTTGTCTCACTTTTTTGAAGTGTTGCCAGATTCTTGCAACATCGCATTTAATTGCTTTTTCTGTGTTTGCTGATATTTCTATCACCGGTTTGGTTTGTAACAAAGGGGGGAGGACTCGACAAGCTTACGCTCGACAGCTTATATGATGACGCAATGAGAAGAAACAGCCAAAGCTCTAGCTATAATCCCTGGGAGCCAGCCCCTATGGCCGGTCCGATGATGCAACAACCAGCACACGACCCGTTCTATGCCTCCAGTGCTGTATCCGCACCTCTTCAAGTCCAAATGGCAGCAATGCAGCAACAGCAGGCCTTCATGTTACAGCAGCAGCAGCAGATGATGATGATGGGCCCACAGATGCAACAGCCGGCAAATCCTTTCGGAAATCCATATGCAGCCAATGTCCACCCATATGGCTCCAGCGTGCCGGTCCAAGCCTACAATCCTTACTCTGGCCTAATTTAAGACCCTTTGCAAAAGAACGAGTCTATCCCGGAGAAAATGGGATGGAATGATAATGGGTATGAGCCAGTATCGGTTCGTGCCTATTAAAACCTCAAAAGAAGATAATTGGTTTTTTGTAACATATGTGGTGCCTGTGCAGCAATTAGCTAGAGTGACAATTCTTTGTTGAGTATTAGCGAGAGAGAGCCTTTAGTCTATTGATTATTTATGCTGGTGATGTCGACGATTGGAAATAATGTCTTTGAGACCACAATTCTTCACAGCCTGCTCGAGCAGGGTTACTTTTACCGTCACACACATTTCTCATGTTTATAGATATTCCTGTGAATGAAAAAGGAGTCACTTTGTAAAGCTGTGATTTTTGAACCTTCGGTCGAACGTAATTTTAAACTTTCTTACCTAACCCAATTAATGGGGCATTGTAACTTATCACATACCTCGAGGTGGTGATTGCCGATGCACATTGCCGTGATTTCCTCTCCTTTTACTCGAAGAGTCGAGAGGTACATCAGTTAAGAGCTGTGTGTCAAGTGGATAGAACCTGGCTTCAACTGTCGTCTGTAACATTCCGATCATCTTGTCATTCTCAACTTCTCTGTTTCTCTTCATCGACTGAATTGGTAGATTAGCTTTCTGGATTATCAACGCCGTCATCGGGTGTTTGGCTAGTTTAGTTGAAGAGCGCTCTTTATGCATGTAATCCGTTTGCCTTTTCGTAATGCCCCATGGTTAAATGTCTGAAAAGGGGGGAGTGTTGACTGTATTGCCTCTTGTCGCATCTTCTGTGTCTCCCTTTCATATTTTCGGGATAACAAACCTTACAAGTTAGCTTGTCCGAGAGGTCATGACAATCACCATGGGGTTGGATGTCTAAAGAGTGGTCGTGGTTTTGAAAGAGGAAAGTGTTGGCTACGGTGAGAATTAATCAGTAAATTTGCTTGGAAAAGCTATGCACATGACAAGAAATTAACCTGAGTAATAGCCTTGTTAAGAAATATATTTCACCAGGTTGTTCTTGTTTTCAGTTCATGCTTTGAGATCATCCCCAGCAACGCAGCTTTGATTAGTTCAGACTCCAAATTCTGAATGAAGTCTGATTAGAACGAACTGTTCTACTCTTATTTGGAAGCAAAGCCACCATTTTTTCCTTCTCTCTCTCTCTCTCTGACCAAGGGTAAAACTGACCAATACATCTTCCAACAAGCTGACGAGTACATTTTGTTAATGTTTTCATTGACGGGCGATTGACTAGTCCTTGAGTGAAGTGACTGTGGGTATGTAGTCACCGGCATCTTTCTTGGTGGTGGCGGGTAGAGTGATGATGGATGATGCAGCGGCAAGAAGGGAGATGTGGCGCTGGGGGCAAAGGGAGATGATGTGATGCCAATTCAGTTTCGCTGCTGTTTGAGCAGCAAGAGCAAGCTCCCGATTTCTGACTCTGTATTTTGCACGCCAACATAAACGTGCATGGTGTAGCAGCTACACAGAGTCGATGTTTATAGTCTGTTCTGGTGGCACTAGGGCCACTGATGCTTAAGTCAACCAAGTCGTGATTTGCAGGCTGATAGCGTGACCTGTTCGTGCCATCCTTGTAACTCAGCGCTGGTTCCAATCCCATGTGCTTTAAAGTTTGAGACTATGAGAGTTGGTATGATAAGGTGTCATCAAATGACCGGTCAATACAATACTTCTCTTTAGGGGCAAAAAAGAACTGTGCTTTTCCCAAGCTTGATTGCTTCAGAAATGAAGAACCTGTTCTCATACCAGATAACAGGAAGTTTTCGCAAAGGAAAAAGAAGCTATCAAGTATGATAGGTCGTGCTCATATGAGAGAAACTTGCTATAATCTATTACTTTCATATGCGCACGCTACAGAAGTATTATGGTTGCAGGCGCATACATTATACAGACGAAGAAAAGAAAAAAAATTATCAAACATCAAGAACTCTCTCGTTTGAGAAGAAAAAATTTACAGGGACTATATGTAATTCAGATATCTTGCCGGCCTCAGATGATCTTGATACATTTACAGGTAGATGAATGACGTTCTCTATAAGAAACTAGAGAAAACTCCACTAGGAATATCACTTATATTTTCCCGAATTTGAAAAAAAATTTTGGAGGGACCTCATACTTCCGACATAATTTTGTCATTAAGCATTGCAAAAGTCAGTCAACACCAAAAGCCAAGCTCAGGCAGGAAGGCATGAACAGACCACCGCAAAGGAATGCCAGCACCACGTAGAGGATAATGGCGAAGACGAGTAGCAAGGCACCGCTGTTGCAGGTAAGCAAATAAAACAGTTGGCCTTAAACTACGATCCCAATAAAGCTACATTAATCAAGTTAGAGATCCTCAAACCATAATATTGAATGCAAGCACGATACGTCTTTGACAGGTGCCTCGAACCCGACTAGAATGGACATTCAAAGGAGGAGAAATTGATCAACATGAATACTTACGTGAGCTTGACGTTTCCCCACCATACAGTGTTCTTGAAACGACGGGACTGCTTTCTGAAACGGAGTGTGTTTCCTTGCAATGTCGAAGTTTTCTCGACAAGTAGAGCCAAGCGGTCACCCCTGTCCAGAACTTTCTCGATGTTGTTTATCATGACGGTTCGCACCTATTATCATAATGTGACAAGAGTCTCAATGAAACTGAAGAATTCTGAAGATTGACATATTTGTCTCTGCCTAATCAGCGATGATAAGTACTATTTCTCAGATGATCTCCAAGCGATTAAAGGAGCTAGCTCATTAAGTATGAATAAAAGAAGAAAAGACAACAAGAGAAATATTGGCTTGTCATTGAACAGTATATTGTTCATAATAAACCTTCAAGATACATAATTGAAAGAAATCAGCAGGAGTAGAAAAAGCACATGACTCTTTATGAAGCTAAATGTCTACAAGGTTTCAGGAAATAAACTTCAACACAACATATTAGTTGTCTAACATCATGTACTGCACATATAGTTGGGGATGCAGAGTAACTAAAGGATAACAGGCAAACAATGCTCCATCTCATATGATTATGACTCGAATAATAATTGCAGCTCCCTAGTACCTAGATTCACCATAACAATTATTCAAAACTCGCAGCATTTTCCTCGCATTATAAGAATTTCAAATGGTGAGCAACGGAAGTTAACAAGCTCTGCCTTTCGTGGGCAAAAGAGGAAAAAAAGAGCAAAAAAAAAAAAGAGAGATTCTTCCTTACACAATTTCCAGTCATCTACCCAATGAGGGCAATGAGAAGTAGATAGAAAGAAGGAACTCTTCTCATTGAAAACAATCTCTGCTTTCAGAAAACCCACAATGATACAGAGAAAACAGAGGAAGGAAAGAATTTGCCATATGCATATCTTACCTGACTCATTTCACCTTTCAAACGATTTAATCTATCTGCATTTGGATCATTCGAGTACCGTTCCATCTCCTGGCTCAGAATCCTAGAGAATTCATTGTTCATGGCATAAGGAGGAGCTGAGAGGATGGCGCGACTATAAGTCTTCACAAATCTCTGGTGAATATCTTCCAGAAACGCAAAAGGGATTCTTCCTGCATATCACAAGCAGCCGAGACATTCACAAACATCATCATTCGAGGCCTCAAATTGTTTGCAAATTGAGTTACAGAACATGCAGGCAGTTACTTCTTACTTTAACCCAAAATAAAAAAACATGCAGGCAGTTGCTAAAAAGTGAATTTATACACAGTTTCCCCTCAAAGAAATGCTATCAAGTATTGGAGACAAAAAGCTCTTGCTAGATGCTGATATATAAGAGGAAGCAAGTGGCAAAGCAACGATAAAAAGACAGAACAATCTGTCGTATCTTGATGCCAGTGCAAACTCATGCACAATTGACACAAGCTTCAAGGAGTCCAATTTGATCGTGCATATGTTCATTATATGGGTGACATCCTTCTTCTATATTAACTCTGCAATTAAGGACCAGGAATCCAGAAGAACCATTTTGTATAAGAGAAGAGAACATTCACCAGGCACACGAGGCACCTCATACTATGCTGACTAAGTTTATCCGGATCTCAACTAGTTTGACAGAAGCATGAAAAAACCATGCCCAGATCCACTAATTGGGGCACACCCTCAATGCCTTTACAGAATGATATTATAATCACACCTATGTGTCTCACCTTTCATCTACCACTCGCTTCGTAACTTGCAAGGACCACAGAACCAACCACCGAATGACAGATAACATGGAAAGCTTTGACAGCCAAAATAATGGCAAAAGAGAGCACAAACTGCTCATGGCCATGTTTTGAATAACCAACCCACAAAAAAAGTCAAGCATCCGCAGTCCCAAAACTCAAAACACCAGCTTCCCCAAACAAAGAATTGATCAGAGCAATATCACGGAGCCTATAGATCCACACGAAACAAACCAGGGCAAGCTCGCCTTCGTGCATCTATTTTGATTCTGGCATAACTAAAGCGCACACGTTTCGATTGTCACAAAGTGATACAAGATCCAAAAACCGAAAAGTCCTACATGATTCTCAATAAGGAATGCTCTGAAAAAAGAGAAATCAATCGACGACTCCTCTCCAGCACAGCCCCATCATTAACAAGAACAGCACCGATGCACGCTAAAAATGTCAACTTTCTAGCTCCCCCCGATTCACGATCACCCTCGACCGAAAAAATCTCAAAATCGCCACGACCCACAATCGCACATGGCCACACGCGCCCATTGCCATCGAAAAAAGATCCGCTTTCCCCAGGGGAAAGACGAAAAGAAAAGGGAGCATACTTTCGGAGGCGTCGTCGGCCATGCAGAGGACGACGAGCCCATCGGTCCTCTTGACGTGGAACACGTATCGGTCCTGGGAGTACGAGGCGTTGCTGTCGGCGTTCCCCTGGGGCAGCTGCTTCTCCAGGATCTGCCGCGCCACCGCGCCCGCGTTCGACGCGGCGGCGGCGGCGCTGAACTCCGCCAGGACGACGTGGCCCCGGGCCACCATCGCGTACAGTATCCCCATCTCCCCCCTCCACCCTCCCCTCCCAACGCGGCTCCGACCCTTTATTCCTTTAGCCAATCTTTTCTCGGGAAAAGACAGAGGAGAAGACAGGGAAAGATCCGAGAACGCAACCTCCGAGGCGGCGGTCGCGCTCTCCCAGATTCGGAGGAAGAAGGAAGAAGAAGGAGAAGGAGGAGAACAACCTGCGCGGTTTTGACAAATAGCTCAGGTTTTTACAAATTTTTTTTGTCTTTTTTATTTAATTTTTGAAACGGAAAAGGTAGGTGGGTCCACGTGGGACCACCATGAATTTCCGATTTCTTGTCTTTTATTATTATTGTCATTATTATTATTTTTAGAAAAAATTCATCGTTTGACAGTGTGGATTTGCGAGGGAAGGGATGAATGTTTGTTTCCCTCCCTTTTTTTAACTGAAACTGCAAAAAACGTATCGTGACCTTTGGAGGGAATTAGGCAGGCAGAAAAAAAAAGAAGGAAAAAAAATGAAAATTTAATCCGGCCGGGTCATCGCAAATCTTCCTAACGAAGCCGCCGCGCCGAAGCTGTGCACGGGATCCCGATTCATTCGACGAGTATCCCGAACTCCGAATTATGTCTAAACGTGTTTCCCGAATCTATCCGGTTGTCTTATATACTTTTTAATCTTAACGGCGTGTATACCCATCCCAAGTAATCACTGCCCGTCGATAGGCGACAATTCATCGAGAGAGTGTGTTAAGCAACGTCATTTCATTGCAAATGGTCGATGTTCATAATCTTCTATCGATGTTGAGTGATTTTTCATAATCTCGAAAACTGAAGGGTGGAAGCAAGTGTGATTAGTATAATTTAATCGATAACGAGATCGGGGACAGGTGCCCGAATTTTTTCGACCTGAAGTAGATATGGGAATTGAAATTCTATCTCTTTCTCAAAACACGATTCGGGTCGGAACAGGAATACATGATTATATGATTATAAGTTCAGTTAAGTCAGTTCAATTATCATTCGACCACAAAAAAAAAAAGTTCAATTTCCACTCTCGCTCTTTAGCGGGCTTCAGATGTGGTGCGAGCGACGTCGTTTCGGAGCTTCCGGACTTGGCGCGAACAGATTGAAAGGAGGAGGGGACAGACTGGCGGGTAAGTGGCAACAAAGTGGACGGCTTGTCGTTTTGTTAGTGCTCGTGTCATTTGGAAAGGCTGGATCCTTTCTGTTTCCTTTTTTTTTTATTTTAAAAATTAACTCATGGATAAAATGGGCTAATTAATTCAATTAAAAAAATGATCGACTCCCTTTTCCCTCTTTTTTTTTTTTTGAATCTATGTTGGAGGGACGGGCTTGCCTCCAAATCAATGTGCTCCTGCATACGAAGGCTGACGTCATTATTCACGAGGATGACGCGGCCCGTGTCGGGGAGAATACATGTAATTGGAGAAGTATACCGATCTGTAGGTCGCCCATTTGAACTTAAATCTCTACGTGGGTGCAAAATAGAAATTCTTGGGACAATGTCGGGATTCACCTTTGAAAGTACTCTTAGTCGATGTTTAAAGTTAGTCATGGAATTTTACTTGTAATCGAATTGATCTTATAGTGCATTGTACTCTTTTTGGGTGGTCTCGGAAGCCTTTCCCAAGCACTTCTTACGTCTTTTCCTTTTGTAGAGAGCCGCACCGTGAACTTCCTCCCACGATGGATGAGTCATCGTGTCTCTGTGTATCCAAGGTTCATCACGGACTAATATATGTATGCGCTCAACGGGTTGTAGTAATAAGCTTCCAAGAGTTGTCGGAGCTTCCCTAGAGTTTGAACTATCTGTGTGTTCGAGTAACGTTATTGCAGTTAGGTCGGACCTCACTAACGGGTTGTAGTAAGCTTTCAAGAGTTGTCAGAGCTTCCCTAGAGTTGAAAACCGTCTGCGTGTTTGAGCGATATTATTGTGGTTAGGCCCGACCTCGCTAGCTTGGTTGATTTGAGCCTGTCTAACGGATCTGGACGAGTTTTATTGTTCATAGGGGAAATTCATCTTGACAGGCTCGAACTACTGTGCTGCCAACGTTGGGTCTGCGCTTGAATGCAAACTTGTCAAGCAATTTTAGGTGGTCTTCGTAAAGAAATGCTTACATGACAGCACTTTTTTTTGGGAAAAAATCACTAAAAACCCTAAACTTTATCCCCTAAACTTTCTCGCCCTCGCCTGACGCCGGCAAGGCTCGCACTTGCTCCCCCAGGCGAGGGCGAGGCTCGCCGGTGTCGGGCGGCCCTCGCCCTCGCCGGAAAAAAGAAAAAAAAAACAGAAAAAAATAGAAAAAGGGAAAAAGACTAAAATACCCTAGGTTACAGTATATTGGGGTAAATGTGTCACAAATAACAAAGTTAGGGATTTTTGGTGTCGCAAAAAAAGTTTTGGGGTAAATGTGTCATAGGGGGTAAAGTTTGGGGTTTTTGGTGATTTTTTCCCTTTCTGAAAAATATTTTTCCGAAAGTCATTTTTTTGAAAAATGATATAATTTTTCAGTATTCAACTGAAATCTAAAAAAGTCTTGAAAAATATTTTTCGGTGTTCGGCAATCGGCGGCCAGCGGCAGCAGATAGTGGTGGGTGGCGACCGGCAGCAGCAGCGATCGAGCAGCGATCGGCCGAGGAAGAAAAAGAAGGAAAAAAAAAGAAAAAGAAAGCAGTGGAAATAGGAAGAAGAAGAAGAAGAAGAAGGCTTTTGGAAAATGACTTCCTCTTTTGAGAAAGAGGAAGTTATTTTCCTCAAAAGTGAAGGTGTTTTGTGGGTGGGAAGGAAAATATTTTCTGTGGAAAGTTATTTTTCACTAAACGAACACATAGCCATAGTAGAATGAAGTACAATCAATTTGTAAAAACTGTAAAATAGTGTAATAAAGCCCTAAAATTTGTCCGCAAAATACAATTGGGTACTTCTATTAACTCCCTTCATTGGGAGCGACAAACAAATTCCAATGTGTCTTATTTATTAATATTCTTGAGGATACTCGATGCTAGGCACTAATCTACAAAAAGAACTATGCTAGGCACTAATCTACAAAAAGAACTAAAACGAGAGAGAGAGAGAGAGAGAGAGAGAGAGAGAGAGAGAGAGAGAGAGAGAGAGAGAGAGAGAGAGAGAGACAGAGAGAGAGATGGCGCCGCAGCACCTCTGTGGATAGCAAGGGTGACCAACCACGGGAGCTGCCATGAGGGTGAGGGCCCTTGCTCGTGGTGGTGCCACCGTGCACCGCCATCCTAGTTGGCCATAACGACTACCATGCGAGGATCAATCCCCCCCTTATGTTTCTGCTCTTTTACACCTCATTAAAAAGTTAGATCCGACTTTTTTGTCACTCAAAATAGAGAAAAGAAAGTATTTGATTGCATTTTTAAATAAATTTTTTATTTAATTGCACTTCTTCGAAAATTTCTAGATTTGAATCATTTGATAGCAGCTTCGTAAATTTCAGAAAATCTGATGCATTGATTTTTTTTTATAAGAAGAGAAACCGGTACTATTTGCATGAGATTTTCAAAAAAAAAGAAGTGAACAATGTATATGTATCAAAGATGATGAGCTTAGTCTTATTCAATATTTTCAAGTGTTCGCATTGGGATAAATTTCATATTTGGTGGCTTAACTTGGTTAGTATTTACAATTGGGCCATTGATTGATTTTAATCACCTAATGCTCTGAACTTTTTGATGGTTTGCAATTCATTCACTTTGGCCAGGATTTGGTCAAAAAATAACACGGTGTGTCACGCCTCGTACCCCACGAAGGCTGAACATCCGCGCATAGGTCGACTTGAGGTGAGACGCTCCCAGGATTTTGCGTCACCGACCCGAAAATCCAGATCAGAGAAAACACGCCACATGCGGAAACGACGTATATATAATATATATACACCCAGACAGAAATATTAGCAACCATGAATAGCAAGAGTTCACAAATTACCAGCGATTAAAAACAACATATACTTTCATTATAAAACTTATAATACAATATACATTATACACAAAAGATACAACAAAAGGATCACGGCATCTGCCTGCTCTGGGATAGGATCCACAATCTCCAGCTCAAAAACTACCCCGCCTAGTTCCTCATGCCCTACCTCATCCTCCACGATCTCATACTCAACATCCGAGTCCTGGAAATTCATGGCCGGGGATCTGAAATGTCTGTTTTACCACAACCGTGAGAAAATCTCAGCAAGTACAAACCACTAATCCTAAACTAGGCTAATGTGCACCTCCAGAGGGATAAATAAAACACATGAATCAATGAACCAGTAATTAAATCACATTAAATTCACATGGGCTCACAGCCCGATTCCAATACTCCAGCCCTGCAAGTTAGGCTTTTGATATCAATATAACTTATAAGCAGTTGAATCGACCCGAAGGCCCTGACCCAATGGTCATCACGGTTTAACTCGACCCGAAGGCCATGACTCAGTGGTCATATATCATTCGACCCGAAGGCCCGACCCGAAGGCCCACAGTTGTATAAATCGACCCGTAGGCCTGACCCGTCGGTCACAATAATACTCGACCCGTAGGCCTGACCCGTCGGTCACAATACAATCTTAAATCATATCACAACCACGTGGAATTTCACAATCAAAGGCCCATTTAATTCCCAATGGGCTGCAAACAATTTCAAGTAAATCCACAATCAAAGGCCCAATTAATTCCCAATGGGCTGCAAACAATTTCAAGTAAATCCACAATCAAAGGCCCAATTAATTCCCCAATGGGCTTCCACAATTCAAGTCAATTCCCAATCAAGGCCCATTCCATTTTCCAATTGGGCTTCAAAAAAAATTTCAATTTAATTCCAACTTCATGGGCCCATTTCATTTTCTAATTCCAAGGCCCATTTAAATTTCCAATTGGGCTATTTGCACAAAATTCGGAGCCCATGAAGCCCATCCCAATTCAGCCCTCTCTTCTTCTCTAAATCACCATTAAACCAATATAATTAGTCCTAATTAAGCCCACTAATCATCCATTACACAAAACACACTCAATTAGGCCCTAATTATCATAATTAAGCCTCAAATAAGCTTATTTAACTCCTATAATGACCAAATCAAGGTCACTAATAATTGAACCCAATTTAATGAAACACTTAGGCAAATTGCACAAATTCGGAGCTTTGTGAACAGTACCAGGAAAAATGCTCATTTAGGCACTAATTCACTTTTAAACCATCTCATTAAGCCCTAATTACCTACTCTAAACATCCAACCACCAAATACACATAATCAAGCCTCAAATAAGCTTAATTAGTCTACCAAATGCCAAATTTTAAGTCATTATCCATTGAACTTAATTAGTACACAACTTGAACAAAATTTAGCATTTTCGGTACTCATGAACAGTACCAGACCAGATCTCAATTTAGGCCATTAAACCACCATTAAATCACCTCATTAGGTCCTAATGACCCATACAAAACATCCCATACATGATTAAGCCTAATTAACCCTCATTTAGGCCTAATTAACCCCTAAAAATGCACAATTAAACTAATTAGGGGTTTAGGGGTTTATACTCGCATATTAACGATTCGGGACGACGGGAACGGGCATTCGATCACCATCGAGCGGTAAGAATCGACGGCGGCGCTCCGGTGCAAGCCGGCGGTCCGCGGCGACGACGGAATCGACGAGTTGCTGCTGTTTATGTTCTGTTTGTGGCTGGAAATGGTGCTGTGGTGGCTGGACAGAGGCGGAAAGGGCTGTTGGTGGTGGCGTGAGGTGGCCAGCAGCTCCAGCTGGTACTGTTCCGGCGTGAACAGTACCAGGAAATGCAGAAACGCGCAAAACAGAATAGAAAACAGGAAAAGAAAGGAAAATTTTCAGGGGAAATGAAGAAACTCTCGGCAAAACAGAGAAATGGCAGAGAGAGAGATCTGAGGAGAGAGAGAGAGTCAAGGGTGGTCAACAAAGTCTTGAGTGGGATCCACATGTCAAGATCTAAGGGCTTTGGACCAAAATGCCCTTCATCCAAGGCTAAAAATGCTTCTAGACCAATAATTCAAGGGCAAAATGGTCAATTGCCCCTAACCATGGTTAACCCATCCTAGTTAACCTTAACCAACCTTGATTAAATTCCAAAATTGCCCCAAAAATTCGGAATAACCAAAAATGGCCTAGGGGTATTTCCGTCATTTTTCCATCCCGAACCGAAATTCCAATTTTCGCTCATACCGGTTCTAAATATTCATGGGAGACATAATCCGGTGTCGGAATCGCGAAATTCATTTTCTAAGTCCTCGAAAATCGTCTGCGAAGTTTCCGGGAATAAAATAATATTATTTTTCAATTTTTGTCGAAAATCCACTTTTCGTCCAAAACCTCTTTAAATATGTGTGGCTACCCCAAAATGACCTTGGCCGCGAAAAATAACTTCAAACGGCCTCCGAATTCGGCCTCGGTGTCCCCAGGGGCAAAACGGTCTTTTTCTCACTTTCTGCCAAATTTTCAGTTTCCATCAGTATTAATCCTAAACATGAATGGCCACTCTAAAACGACGTCCGTCCTGCAAAATAGTTGTAATTACCCTTGAAATTTTGGTATCGAAGTTCGGGTCCAATATTGTAATCTCAATATGCTCGTTTTGCAGTTTTAGGGTCTCTCACTAACGAGCGGCTGTTTAGGCATTACGCGTATCGACCTAAGATTGTCCGAGTCGTGATGGTCTCAATTTCTGAAGAACGAGAGGAATTATCACTAGCACCAGGGTCGCGATCGTTTGGATTAAAATCAGGTTTCATTTGTCAGGTATACTTTCGGTCGTGCGAAATCACTCGCGATCCGATCGTACATTACTGACAATATCAACCTGTCATTTTCCTAAGATCGGCCTATATTGGCTCAAAATATTTCCTCGACGTTCATCGAAATCAGCACTCAGTCGCGATCGGGTTCTCGGTCCACGTACCTGATCCTATTTAGCCTTTCCCATTTGGTTAGTGTCCCGAGACTGATCAGGTTCAGGCGAGACTTACTAAAATCACACGAGAATTAATATACACTTTATTGGTCCCGATAACGGGTCAAAATTCAGGATGTTACACGGTGGACACGTGGTGCGGACTGAGAGCCATGTCATCAATGAAAAATAATTAAAAAAAGAGGGCAGAGTGCATCTAGCCACTGGAGATAAGTCGTTAAGAAGTATTAACACGAGTCCCTAGTGCACTAAGATAATCTAATACGAGTTGGTCAAAAATATAACATGGCCTTATTATTGAACCCCGCACAGGAACATCTACGAGCTAAATTTAATCGACTCTAATTTCTTCGCTAAAAGATGAATTTACCTAAATCTTAACTAAATCAAAGGTGTTACCCTAAACTATATTCATACTAACAAAATGAAATTAAACTAAATCTAATACTAAAAACTAACAACGTAATCAAAGCCTATTTTTCTAATCATTCTCCAATTTTCTTTTCATTTTTCGATTTTCTTTTCATTTTTTCATTTTATTATTCTTCTTTTCTCCTCCCTCGGTCCTTTGTGCGCAGAACCTCACAAATTCATCAACCTCAAATTGAGAGCTCATCAATTCTATCTACTAAATACCAGAACACCAAGGAGTTTCACCGGTGATTAATATTTCTAAGCTTTAGGCCTAAAACGACCTATACTCCGTCGTACGTCAACTCCGTCCCCCATCGGAACACTACCCATCAACCACCGCCGAGCCAAAACTTACATCCACAGCATCACAGAATTACAAGTAACATGGATATGGAAAAGGAATCGACACGAACTCCTCGAGATGAAGCAACTTCATCTTCTTCCTTCATTGTATTTTTCGATCAAACCATTTCCCTCCCTTTTATACACGAACCTTGCAGCTTGTTCCTCGGTAAATATGCAGATGTGCATACACCAAAACACAAAATAATATTCACTCACATTGAAAGAAAGGCATCATATGTACTCGCGTTCGAAGCTCGACACAAATCTAGCAAAGCTAATCAGAGTATCAACATCAATTCCGAATGTATTTAGTCCTGATCAATCAAGCGATAAGCATGAGAGTATCAAAGTCGATTCAGTTTCATTCAAGCTTGGCCGAGACATTTCGGTATTAGTTCAGTTTCAAACGAGACACGATCACATTCGACAATCCCCTAACAGAAAGCAACAAAAACAGAACACTACACATGATTCGCAAATGTTCGATCTCAATGGCTTAATACCTCACCAAAACCACACCTCGCTGGAGATACAGCATTTCCATTTGACTCCTAAGAGGCAGTCTATCATGACCTGTTTAAAGTTTAATTTCTTTAAACGACACTTTACAACTGTTCCAAGAATAAGCAATTCCTCCAAAATGAAGTCGAACAAAACCTAAGCTCTGAAGAGTTTGTCTATACTCTGAAACGTTGGCTTTAGTACAATCCACCTCAGTTTTGTCTTGAGTTTCCAGAATATGCTCAATATGATCGACAACATAAATCAAGGAGCAACAAAGCAGCGATGAGGACTGACCTTCAACCGAAATTCAAAGGAACTCACAATCGACCTAACAAAGACAAGCAACAAGAAGAAGTACGAGCGAGCATACATCAAGCAACAATCAAATGAACTCAACAATCGACAATGGAACGAAAGACGACGAACTCAACAATCAAACGAAGATTATTCAGTTTCATTCATGAAAAGCAACAATGAAAAGCACGAGCAATCGAACTCAGCTAACAAGCAACGTTGTAAAGTATGAGCAAACGAACTCAGCTGGCATACATCTAGATTATCCAGTTTCATAACAACTTGTTCTCAGAATTTTAAAAAAAAATTACTTGGAGCTTACACATATCAACACCCATTGCACACCCATTACACAGCCTATTCAACGAGTCTACAAGGTATGTGCACAGTAGCTATCATAAAAATTGTAGTAATTTGAGTTCGTTTACGCACACAATTCACATTCAAGGCGTCTGCCTGATTGTAGCGACTCACTTTTATTCTGTTATTTATGGTATACATCCAGAATTGTTCTACTTGACTTTTATAAACTCGAAGATTGCAGCGGAAACGATACAAAGCTACTAGCAGTCCCACAACATATTAACAAATCAAAACAGAGTGTTTAAATTGTTAAGAGTGACCAGGACAATGAATAAACAAACAATGAGCGGGACAATGAATAAGAAAAAGAATAAACATTAAAACGATGAAAATGCAAACAATAGAGATTGGTTAAAATCTGCAATTGTACCTTCATTAGAGTCGGCGACAAAACTTCCAAGCGAGAATGGGCTGCTTTGAGCGTTCTCGGCTGAAAACGGGGGTGAACAGGGAGAGTCTGGTTGCTCTTCCAGGACAGCAGAAAACAAGCCTTCGCCGCAGCTATGTGTCAATGACTAGTCCCAGTAGCCTCCGGATCTTCTTCACCGTGTATATCCTCTCGGTTGAATTTCTCTCCCAAAGTCAACTCCTTTGGTCCACAAGCGAAGATGAGAGAGCTGCAATTAGCGACGGAATCGACAATGGAAATTATGGTTGTCATCAATGATTGTTGTTAAATATGTCTTGAATTTTATGTACTCGGTCCGGTTCATGACCCGACCCGACGTATTTTTGTGCGACCCGAAAGTGGAAAGAAAATTGAGATTTAGTTCGCGACGCGAAGGGTTGGGCGGATAGGCCCAACCCGCAGCAAGCGAACAAATCTCCATAGCGGACCGCTCAAGCTGGAGGAAGCGAATCAATGTGCGGGGGGTCTACTTCAAGAAAGGTTCAGATAGATCCTTTGTTTATCTTCTCTTATACGTGGATGACATGCTCATTGCTGCAAAGAACATGTCAGATATATTGATCTTGAAGAAACAGCTCAATGAGGAGTTTGAGATGAAAGATCTGGGTCCTGCCAAGAAAACCATAGGAATGGAGATTCAGAGGGACAGGAAAGTAGGGAAGTTATATCTCTCGCAGAGGAGTTATATTGAGAAGGTACTTGAGAGGTTTGGCATGCAAAACGCTAAGCCCGTGAGTACACCGTTGGCATCCCACTTTAGACTCTCAGCACTACATTCACCTCAATCAGAGATCGAGGAGGCTGCGATGTCTCGTGTCCCATACTCCAGTGCAGTCGGTAGCATTATGTATGCTATGGTATGTACCCGTCCAGACATTGCGCAGGCAGTTAGTGTTGTTAGTAGATATATGGCGCATCCTGGAAAGGTCCATTGGCAGGCAGTGAAATGGATACTTAGGTATCTTAGAGGCTCCGCAGAGTTGGGTCTAGTGTTTGATAGAAACAGTTCTAACGGTGCCTCAGTTGTGGGGTTTGTGGATTCCGATTTTACAGGTGATCTTGATAAGAGGAGATCTTTGACTGGCTATCTTTTCACATTATCTGGTTCGGCTATTAGCTGGAGGTCAACCTTACAGTCGACAGTTGCTTTATCTACTACAGAGGCAGAGTATATGGCAGCAGCAGAAGCAGTGAAAGAAGATATTTGGTTGAGGAATCTTGTTCAGGAACTTGGGCTACAGCAGGAAGACAATTTGGTTGTCTTTTGTGACAATCAGAGTGCTCTATACTTGATTAGAAATCAAGCATATCATGAAAGGACTAAGCACATCGATGTCAGGTATCATTTTATTCGCGAGGCAGTTGCAGAGAGAAACATAACGGTAAAGAAGATTGGTACAGTTGACAATCCTGCTGATATGTTGACCAAGCCAGTCCCCGCCAACAAGTTTAAGCATTGCTTGAACTTGATTGGCATGCTTGGTTGAGTTTGCCCCTTTTAGGGCTTTGGTGGAGAGGTAAATGACAGTTCTACATTTGTGTTCTTGAAGCGGATATGTTCTTTTGTTTCATCCCTTGTTTCCTACACCGAGTTAGCTCACGTAGGCTTAGGGATGGCAAGAGAACGTGTTTAGCTTCTTGACTATTTTGTTTTGGGAAATTCAAGCCAAGGTGGAGATTTGTTAAATATGTCTTGAATTTTATGTACTCGGTCCGGTTCATGACCCGACCCGATGTATTTTTGTGCGACCCGAAAGTGGAAAGAAAATTGAGATTTAGTTCGCGACACGAAGGGTTGGGCTCCATAGCGGATCGCCCAAGCTGGAGGAAGAGAACCAATGTGCGGGGGGGATTCGGGGGCTACGCCCCCAAGAAAAATTTTCGGGAACCCTATTTGTACTGTGGCTAGGTTTTCTCATTGTTGTGTAGAGAGAGTTTTGCTTTCAGAGAGTTTTGGTGAGCCGTGAGGTTTTGTCGTTGTTTCGACTTCTGAAATTTGTACTCTCTTTTGATTATAGTGGAACTTTGTCTTGCCTCGTCCGTGGACGTAGATCACTTCGTGATCGAACCACGTAAATTTCTGGTGTTCTGTTTTTTGCTTTTCCGCATACGTTTCCAACAATTGGTATCACAACCAGCGAACGAATCTTAGAGCGCAATTCTGTCACTACCAGACATCTGAGTACATAAAAAGGGAAGAACCGAGTGGGTCCTGTGCTCTTCCGAAACCAACAGTCGACCGCTTCAGGCAACGGCGAGCGACGCATGATGGCAGTGGAAAACAAGCCTTGATTTTCTCTGCTTCTCTCGTGCACGCGCGCGAACTTGCGTTCTGAAGGCGTGGGAAAGAGGCCGGGCTTAGTTGCTTGATTTAATGGGTCTGGGTTGGCCTTTTATTGAGGAATCCGAATGGGTCTCTTTCTTTCCTTCGTCTTCTTATGCCCTCATTTTCTTCTTCCGTGTCCCACATGTTCCCCTCCTTTTGACTAAACTCGCCCGTTTCTCTCTCTTTCTCTTCCCTCAATTATTACACCTCGGGTTTACGTTGCGACGAAGTCTCTTATGTTTGCAGTAAGACTTAGCATGGAAGGGCACAAGCTGCTGCAGCAAAAAGTTGATTCTGATTCGGGATTGGTTCAGTTTAGCCGAACGTGAACTGGTGTGCTTGGCCTTTAGTAAACTAGTCCTCTTAACTGTCTTGGATATTTGGGCAGTTACCATTAATGTTCTACTTGGAGCTAATGTTGTTGCTTGAGCAGTTTCCTAGTAATATCTGTCGTGCTCTACCAGTAATGGTTTGCTTGATTTCACATAAATTTGGTGCTCTTTTAATGAAATTAGGCCTAACGAAATTATAGTTTGGGAATATATTTCATTTAAGCATCGGAGGTCGATCCAGGAACGTCCATTCTTGCACGTGGGTGAGGGGTCCACTTCAGGGGAGAGGCTTTGACGGATTCATCGAATTCGGTTTGCGCATTCCCATGGCATCTACTTTTTAACACCACCGAAGACGCAGCTCCAAGTCCGAGATCAAAAACCAGAGCGAGACGCGAGACCTTTTGTGAGGGGAACCCCAATAACATGGCAGCAATCGGTGGTTCCGGCGCGTCGGCGACCCAGTACGACGTGTTCCTAAGCTTCAGAGGCCCCGACACCCGCGACACCTTCACCGACTGCCTCTACCGGACCATGGACGGCCAGGGGATCCTCGTTTACAGAGACAGCGAAGACCTTCACGCCGGTGATCGGATCGACGATCTCCTGAGAGCGGTCGGCGACTCCAAGATCTGCATACCGGTCCTCTCCAGAGGCTACGCTTCGAGCGCTTGGTGCCTCCGCGAGCTCGCTCGTGTGATGGAGCTCAACGAATCGATCGGGAAGCCGGAGATCCTGCCCATCTTCTTTGACGTCACGCCCTCCGACGTCAAGCTCAAGACGAAACTGTACGTGGAGGACTTGGAGAAGCACGACCAGAGGCCCGGCGGGGAGAGCAGGGAACGGTGGGAGGCGGCTCTGAGAAAAGTGGGTAAAATCAAGGGATGGGAAGTCCAAGGGAAACCGTAAGTAAATGCTTATAAATGGAACTCTTTTCAAGCTTCAGTCGAAATGCCATTTTCTTATCGTTCTTGTAAATGGCAGTGAACATAAGCTTGGGTGGTTCAGCGTTCGATGTGAAATATATTGGTCGATGCCTCATATATAGACCAGTTGTTGGTATATGAGTAGTAAATTTCATTTCTGAATTCACTAATTCTCATACATAACCAGGGCCATTTTGGCTAGGGATAACTGTATGAGTAAATTTGATCTAATCCTAGAATGATGTCTGTAATTTGGACTGCAAAGAAACATCGTCTTTCTCAAGGGGAAATTGTAACTTATCGGCATAACGGCAATCATATCTTGCGGATTCTATTTAACAAAAATTCTTCTGGCTTTATAGAATTTACCTGACACTTGAAATAATGATCCAACTCACATGCTATCTGCTCGTAAGTAGTAGTGAGATTGTTATTTCTTTCCTTTTACTAAAACTGTTTGGTTTGTGACAGACAAGGTGAAGTCATTGAACTCGTTGTGAAAGAGGTTTTGAATAAGCTGAAAGTAAAACGAAGGCCTTTGGACAGCAAATTTATTAAGGAAGACCAACAAGTAAAAGCCATAATGGAGTTGCTAGACGTTGACTCCGGCACTGGTGTGCGTTGTGTTGGAATTTATGGAATGGGTGGGATCGGTAAGACTACTCTCGCTACAAGTGTTTTCAATGAACTATGTCCTCGCTTTGATGGCCAATGTAGCTTTCTTGGAAACATCCGAGAATTGTCGAAGGGAAATGGCCTAGTAGATCTGCAGAAACAGTTGGCAACCGACATCTTTGACTCCAGGTTTGTTGAAAAATTTATCGACGCTGATGAAGGGATAGCTATCATAAAGAGGAGAGCTGGTTCTAAGAAAGTTCTCATTGTTCTAGACGATCTAGATACGAAAGAACAGCTTAAGAAACTAGTGGGGGGGCCTAACACTTTTGGTTTTGGGAGTAGGATTATAATTACAACAAGGGATCAACGGATTCTGAATGAAGAGGAGGGAATCTTAGCTTATGAAGTAAAGCAAATGGATCTTGGTAATGCACTAAAGCTTTTCAGTTTGCATGCCTTTAATAGTTTCTCTCCTCCTGATACTCATCAGAGAGTCTCTCAAGAAGTTGTATCTACGACTGGCGGACTTCCATTGGCTCTTGAAGTCATAGGTTCCTATCTTCGTCACCAAAATGAGGAAATGTGGAAAGAAATGCTAAAAAGGTTGAAGAATGTACCTCATTATGAAGTTTGTGACAAGTTGAAAATAAGTTACGATAAATTACGAGCTGTGGAAAAAGAAATTTTTCTTGATAGTGCATGCTTCTTCATAGGTGAAAAGAAATCATGGGCAACCTATTTCTGGGATGCTTGCGATCTATACCCACGTAGCTCATTGAAAAAACTTATTGATTTGTGTCTAATTAAAATTGTTGGTGGTGATACTATATGGATGCATGATCAGCTGAGAGACCTTGGAAGGGACATTGTTTGCCAAGACTGTAACAGGAATCTGATAGAGTGCAGTAGGTTGTGGAATGACAAAGAAGCTCTAAAAGCAGTAAGATCGAAAGAGGTAAAGTAAAAGTAGGATCCAAACATTAACAACCGTACAATTATTTTCCTATTTCCCATTTAAAAGTTTCCTTTTGGTGATTCTGAGTGACAAATTTAATGTTTGCAAGCTCATACTCATCGATGGTTTCTATTGGCAGAGAAAGTATAAAGTGCAAGCACTCAATCTAGTCGGACATTTTGTACATCCCATCAACATTGTCGATAAAGAACTTAAGAGGATGCCTAATCTGAAATTCCTCAAGTTAGTAGAAGGGACTTTTGTTGGAGACGTCAACAATCTCCTGGAGCTAAGATGGCTTTTTTGGCGTGCTCCTCCTCTAAATTGTAGAATGGCCAATTTGGACTTGAAGAATCTAGTAGTTTTCAAACTTTCGAGCAATGAAAACACTGAAAATTGGGGTGCATGGAACATTTTGAAGGTGTTAATTTATACTTTTGTTCTCTCAACATAGTGTTCTCTCTTTGATTCTTCTTTCTAATGTTTTAGCGAATTTTGCAGATGGCAAACAAATTGAAAGTTCTTTCTCTCATAAAATGTTATGGACTAAAACGAACTCCAGACTTTTCTGGATGCGTGAGTTTGGAGAGACTGTCTCTTGATACTTGTCCAAAGTTGGATGAAGTTGACTCCTCTATTGGGAAGCTAAAAGGTCTTACTCACTTGGACATTATTAGTTGTACGAGGCTTCGAACTTTGCCCGAAGAGATTGGAGGACTAGTGAATTTGAAGCAATTTTGTGTGCAATGCTGTTGCCAAATGGAGAAACTTCCATACGCTATCGGGAAATTAACATCGATGTCTAAGTTGGATCTATCATCCTCAGAAACTATAAATTTACCTAATTCTATTGGCGATGCAAAACACCTATCATTTATTGATCTATCATACACGCCAATTGTGGAACTTCCAATTACTATTGGAGAGCTCACGCAACTCGAGTTCCTTTCACTCCAGGGATGTAGAAGTTTGAGGAAGCTTCCAGAATCAATAGGCAACCTGAGATCGTTACAGAAGTTGGAACTCTCATGGACAAACATTGTTGAGTTACCTCATTCTATTGGCAATGCAAAACACCTGTCATTTATTGATCTATCATACATGCCAATTGTGGAACTTCCAATTTCTATTGGAGAGCTCACGCAACTCGAGTTCCTTTCGCTCGAGGGATGTAGAAGTTTGAGGAAGCTTCCAGAATCAATAAGCAACCTGAGATCGTTACAGAAGTTGGAACTCTCATGGACAAATATTGTTGAGTTACCTCAATCTATTGGCAATGCAAAACACCTGTCATTTATTAATCTATCAGGCACGCCAATTGTGGAACTTCCAATTTCTATTGGAGAGCTCACGCAACTCGAGTTCCTTTCGCTCCAGGGATGTAAAAGTTTGAGGAAGCTTCCAGAATCAATAAGCAACCTGAGATCGTTACAGAAGTTGGAACTCTCATGGACAAATATTGTTGAGTTACCTCAATCTATTGGCAATGCAAAACACCTGTCATTTATTAATCTATCAGGCACGCCAATTGTGGAACTTCCAATTTCTATTGGAGAGCTCAAGCAACTCGAGTTCCTTTCGCTCGAGGGATGTAGAAGTTTGAAGAAGCTTCCAGAATCAATAAGCAACCTGAGATCGCTACCGAAGTTGGAACTCTCAAAGACAAACATTGTTGAGTTACCTCATTCTATTGGCAGTGCAAAACACCTATCATTTATTGATCTATCAAGCACGCCAATTGTGGAACTTCCAATTTCTATTGGAGAGCTCACGCAACTCGAGTTCCTTTCACTTCGAGGATGTGGAAGTTTGAGGAAGCTTCCAGAATCAATAGGAAACTTGGGATCGTTACGGCAGTTGGAACTTTCAGAGACAAACATTGTTGAGTTACCTGATTCGATAAAAAATCTCGAGCAATTGAGGGTGATGGGGTTAGCTAGAACTCCGATAAGGAGGTTACCTGCTAGTGGTGGAATGCTAGAGAAGCTTCTTGCCAATGGTTGTAGAGAACTTGCAGGCGAACTTCCCGCTGAAATTGGTAAACTAATGTCTCTAACGACCCTAGACATATCATATACTTCTATCCGTGCAGTGCCAACAGAAATCAATTCCCTCACGCGACTCCAAACACTAAATTTAACAGATTGTGATGAGCTTCAGGAGTTGCCAAAGCTTCCCTCGAGTTTAAACCGTCTATATGTTCAATCGACATCGTTGCGGTTAGTTCCAGACCTCAGTAACCTCACGAATCTAGTGGAATTGTTTCTGTCTAACGGCTTTGGACGAGCACTTGCTCAGGCATCAAACCCAACGCAAACTCTTCAATTGCAATGGGTTGGAAAGTTATCTAAGCTGGAGAAGTTGAGCTGGGGCTTTTTAGATATTCCTGTGCCGTCAACGGAGTTGGGTTGCCTACCTCGATTTGGATCACTCACTTTTTCCTACATGGATAATTTCAACTCGGTAGTTGTTGGACCACAATTTTCCAACTTGAAATGTTTGTTCCGTTTGTGTATTTTTTGCTCTCCAGTGAGGGAAATTCAACTGGATGGGCTTGAACTATTGAGATATTTGGATGTGAAATCATGTGAGTTTCTCGAGGGATTGTCGATTATCTCATCAAGCTTGAGGAAGCTCTGTGAAATGGCAGTTGGAGATTGCCCAAAGCTGCTTGAAATTCGATTTCTCAGTATGATGGAATCATTGGAGGAACTTTCCGTTGAACACTGCGATTCCTTAGGCGTGTTGTGTGGTTTATCAAACTTGAAGAAGCTGCAGGATTTATGTGTCCACGACTGCAATGGGCTACAGGTTGTTGAGGGCCTTGAAGAATTGGAGCTTTTGGGGTGCTTGCAATTTGAAGTATGTGGATCCTTGGAAAGCTTCACTGATGTATCCAATTCAAACATACCAAATGAATGCTGGATAGATGTAGCGGATTGTGCGAAATTACCAGATACTAATGGCCACTTTATCAGTTACGGGGATTACAGAGAGATGATTCTTGACAGGACGTGGAAGCCATTTAATGAGGTGCGCCTTACTTCTACCCTTCACTTATTTTTCAAGCTTTTATTTTTCGAAAACGCATGTAGTAGGCATGACTTTTCCTTCCCTTGTTCCGTATGATTTCCATGTCTCTCTATCTGTATCTCCCTCTCTTGCATGTATTAATTCATTTATGCGCGCGGTTCGTATATATAGAGAATGAATAGACAGAGACGTGTGGTTGTTTCTCTCTGTTTAACATTCTCAATACTCAGCTACTTCCTTTCAAGAGGGTGCGTCGCCGTTGACAAGGGTGGCTCTCTTGGCACGTGTCACACCTCTCTTCTCACGTGCATGGACTTTTCTTATGTCGGTGAAGTGAGAATATTTCTTTTTCTCGAGTGTGTTGGATGAAAATTTCATCTTGAGTGAACTCCATATAGTCTCAGATATTGAAGAGCTCAAATATTGCAAAATGAAATAAATTCTGTTTTTGGAAAATTAATTATAGTCTTTTGAGAATTTTGTGGTAAAACGAAAATAATAAATGTTCCCTAAAACCAAACTAACACAAAATTTTCTTTCAATTACGTGGGAATCCATATGTGGAGAAACGACCCATAAGTGGGGAAATGGATCTAAGGTAGAAGATGAGATCCTAAATTGTCACTCGAGTCAAACTAAATTTCAATTACAATATTTCTGTCTACGAGGAGTTGCCTTGTTAATCTAGACGTATAGACGCCCCTAGTGGATATAGTCTAGAAGGTAAACACCCGAGATGATTACTAGCTCTTTCACGTGTCAACCACCCAATGGTTAGTAAGTAAATTATTTCTTAAACTGGCTATTGCCATAGTAAGGATCATTCATGGACACATGAAAATGATCATGTCAATATTTCACCAACCTAAGATAAAAATCTCGCACGATGGCACAAAAGTAGAAGCTCGACTGCTCTTGGTTGTTTGAATAGATTTCTCTTAAACAAATTCCCCCTTCCCCTTTATATTTTAAAATTAAAAAAATAGAGATATAGAAACGAATACATGATTTATGTATTTTGAAAGATTTGAGGTGTTACAAATTGGATGAGCCACGAGAAAGGAAAAGTAGTGAAATAGGATATACCAAAAACAGACTTAGCTTAGATGCAATTCTCGTTTGTCAACAATGTTTTACTTGTCGTCCTGTGCCTATCAGACTAACTGTTTGGTTTGGCATTCACTTTTAGAAGGCAAGCATGTGAAATAGTCCAATTCTATCGTTCGTCCAAATTTTACATATTGCTTGATATTCCAGTATCAAATGATTTATTCTAGTTTTCCATGAAACGGAAAGAATTCTTGAAAGAACAAGAATGCATATAGAAAATATAATTCATGATATCTATTTATCTGAACAATCAGGTAAACATACTGTTTTCTTTTCCCGATGGCTCATTCAAGAAGTTATTTTTTATGGATAATTGTTAAAAGCTAATAACTCTGTAGATTATGCTAGATATACTAGCAATTGTTTGCATGATCGGTTTTCACAGTGATGGGTAACCAAGGTATATAATCCACTTATATATGAAGAAAATGATATAAGTTAATGTTATAAAACCTTTAGATCAAGAAGGTTAAGTTAGATTTAAAAAAAATTAGCACTCGTCAAATAAAGGGAATCGATCCTATCCTAAATTTATTACTAGGTTAAGTAATAACTCTCGAGTATAAAAGAAAAATCTTTATTTAAAACCCATGTATACACGTGTCCAACTTGTCTATAAAAATGAAACGAATGGACAATATGACTAGTAAAATATCAAACAATCGTATTCTACTATTAAGTGCTCCTCTTTATACTATTTATCAACAAATTAATTATGAGAAATTCATTGAATTTTCTGCATAATCCATAAATAATTAAAATAGGTATTGTAACTTAAATACGAATTGAAGCATCGTAGTGTTCGGACTTCAAAGTGGATGGGTTAGATGATATTTGAATTTTCTTATGCTAAAATACTTGGAGAAGACTGATCCACTTTTGCTTGTACTCTTGTACTAGGAAGATGTAATGGAAACACATGAAGAAGAATCAATGATGGAGATCAGCAGCTATAGTTCTCAGAACTCGTCATTGACTATCATAGGGTCTCCAGAACCTGGCACTGAGCTCGACTCTAGAGGTAAGTCACTGCTGTTAGAATGAATATACTGTCATCCGGATACACAAACTAACATCTGTTAGCTTACCAATATTCAAAATTAACAGGGATTGAACTACATCTTTGGATGCTTTGCTGCTATTAGCTTGGATATGATTTCATCGATTAGCTTACCTCGATAGCACAAACTATCTTGCAGGTTTGAATGACTTTCAGTCTCCTCCATGAACCACATCTTCGGATGTTTCCAAGTGTTCGTGCTCAATTCTGTAAACAAAATGTGTCTGATTAAAGCGATGGAGAGATGAATGAATTCACAATGTGATCGAGTTTGGGAATCTTGTGAAATTTCGTAAGTAATGGAGTTTACTCTGCTTTGAGGACATGTCCCTCCTCTTCCAGGTCCACCACAGGGGAAATTTATTGTCGATTGTTCGAGGTAATTAATTCCATTTTGTGAAAATCCAATTGTGTGCCACGTCGATTTCCGATGCATACGATACTTTTCTTGAAAGTGCGCAATATGATAGGCAAGCTCAAGGTATCAGTATGTTCAACTAATAATTTTTATGCCATAGGTCACTCCTTTCTGTTAATGCGGCAAGAAGTCATTTTTAAACAGTTAAAGAAGAAGATGATCTAATTCTCCAGATGATCCAGTACTTCAGAGTCAGTTGTTGCAATTGTTATTATTTTTTGGACATTACGGCAAGGCACTCTTTCTTTTTCCGTTTTTGGTAGATTAATGGTTCTGCTAAAGTTGCTCAAATAACTAAAGAATGCAAAAAACTAAAGAAATAAAAGAAGAAAAAATGAAGAAACAATTGAGCTGGAAATAGACGGTATTTGGGCTGTTGATCTTCAAAATCAACTTAGCAAAAGCTCCTCGAAAATCTGTCAAGATTTACTCACAGGCACTATCTGTGGCCCTGCATAACGCTGTCATAGATGACGTGACCTAAGCGAAGATAATCTTTGTCCTTCCCGTGCCGATGTTTGCGAATTTGACAAAAGTAATGGTCGAAGAAAATGATTGGGTGGTATTGGCATTTGCGCATTCCACAATGCTAGCCAAAGAGCGTTTCTTATGACTATTATCGGTACCTATGCTTCAAGTAATTCACTGCTAACGGCAGAAGAGACTAATTACATGGTATCTGCATTTTTGCATCCCACAATGCTAGTCAAAGAGCCATTCGAATTTTCTTCTAGGAGGTTGTAGTATAGTGGAAGAGGCCAGTGAAGGATCGATGGCAGATGTTCAAGCAATTCACTGCTATACTTTTTGTTCTGCTATCATGATGCAATGTACATTAGCATGTTTTCCATTTAGGAGGTTGTAGTGGAAGTGCCATTCGAATTTTCTTCTAGGAGCTTGTAGTGGAAGAGGCCATCGAAGGATGGATGGTGGATGTTCAAGCAATTCACTGCTATACCTTTTGTTCTGCTATCATGATGCAAGGTACACTAGCATGTTTTCCATTTAGGAGGTTGCAGTGGAAGAGCCATTCGAATTTTCTTCTAGGAGCTTGTAGTGGAAGAGGCCATCGAAGGATGGATGGTGGATGTTCAAGCAACTCACTGCCATACGTTTTCTTCTGCTATCAAGGGGCAATGTACATTAGCACGTTTTCCATTTACTGCTATCATTTTGATAAAGGTAACTACAACTTTTTTTACCGGTGCTGAGATCATCTGTTGGCCGGGGTATTGTCAAGCATTGATGGCTATGAACACCAAAATATCTAGTTTTCAAATATCTTCAGCTTCCCTTTGGCCTAATACTTCATTTCAAGTTCTTTAGATGTGGCCTCCCGTGGCCGTTGCGTGATTTGGTATATGAATCAGATTTTCCGACTACTAAATGTACTGTCACTACCTAAATCATGAAGAGAGCTGGCACAGAGATAATAGAGAAATGCCAAAAGCAAGTTAATCACAGCATAACGATGAGAAACGTAGCACAAGATATCTCCTTCCTAAGGTGCGAGCAAGATTTTTGGAATTCAATTGGATTGGACGAAACCTTTGCGGTTCCTTGATTACCGGACTTTTGCCTACTGAGGTCCTTGATCTTAGGGGCACTATATTAGTCGAGTGATATCAGCTGATTACCTACTAGACCTTAAGCTTTAGGCCATAGGCTGATGAGGGTGTAAAAAGAGAATCCTGCTTGATTTGTCGAAGCTCAAAGTACACATGAATTTGAAAAGAAAAGAGAAAGCGGCATAACAAAATTGGAAACAACTTGCCTCTTGACAAAGCAGATACAGAGGAGGGCTCCATTGCTATGTGTCATTGTCCGAGTTCCTGGGAATTAGATTTTTGGACTTCGCTGGATAAAGCAGGCCGCTAAGGGACTAGTTTCAGGTTGATTATGCCGAAGCTGGTGCGGAATGGTTCCATAGACAAACATCCTTGTCTGAACAGAGACGTTTCGAGTGTCGTCCCTTTGAAAATGTCCTGTAATTCACTACTTACCGTAGTGGTAGAAGTCCCTCTTTCAATCTGAATGCGAAAATGAAATGTAACTATAGTGGGCTTGGGCACACTAAGGACAAAATGGATATGGGCAATTTTGGAAATATTGTTGGTTTTGGATAAATTATATCGAATAGATAATTTTGGAAAAATTTCATCTATATGATGATGAGCTTTAATTAAACAACATTCGCGATGGTAGGTTTTAGTTTGAAAGCTGAAATTTACGTATATAGGTTTCGTTGTAGGACAATACCTTTGTTCATACCAATTATTGGGGTATCCGCTAGAGTTGATGCATAGATATATTATTGTGTATACCATTTATTTGGTGGATATATCCTCATCTCACATAATTATGAGTTTTACATAAATGAAATTCATATTATATGACATATATAACATGCTCATTAAGTAATTTCCTGTCGGAGCGGAGTTACAAACTATGTAGGATGGCTCTTTTGTATACGCACCAAAACTTGAGATTGGTCCTCAATCCTTCTTGACTTCTTAAACTATAGTTGCTTAATTCATAGAAATCCTTTGTTGGAAGCAGCTCGACAGTTCACGTAACCGCACAAAATGTGCCAAGCTTCCTTTATATTTTTGCAAAAACAAAAAATGGTCACGTAAAATGGTTGATTAAAAGAGAAATTATTCAATGCACTTAATACACTAAACTAAATCAGGATTGCAAAATTTTATGGACTGCATGTAAAACTCACATGGGACCTATCATTTCAATGGTCCATATTTTCAGTTTGGTATATATACTACGCTCATGTAATATAATTTCTGCAATTAGAGAACCAACGGTAAGAGGAGAGTTATCTCTGTTGGTTTTAGTATTTGCAAGGAAATTTTCCTCTTCGTCCATGCCTAGAGTATACTTGGTTTTGAGATTTTGTACCACATTCATTAACCCATCAATTGTCGGGAAAATTGTCCAAAAAGTTCTAAACCTAGTGTACGGCAACTAATTCAATGTTTAACTTTTCAATTTAGTCGTAAACATTTTAACGATTTGACAATATAGTCATTCCGGCCAATTTTAGCAGGAAATCGCTGATGTGGACGTCAGCCATCTTACATGGCACGACCAACGCTAACGTGGATGATTTTTAAAATTTTGTTTTATTTTTTTTTGTCGCACCTTGCTTTGGTGCCGAGGCTTGGCAACCGACGGAGGGAAATAAGGAAAAAATAAAAAAGTGAAAGGAAATAAAAAAATATTTAACAAATAAAAAATGTAAAAATTATCTACATTAGTACTGACCGTGCCATGTAAGACGGCCTGTGCTGACTAAACTGCTACTTCAACGATTTCCAGCTATGGAGAGACAATTGATTTTGGTTATGGAGGATGAGAGAGAGTTAGAAAATGAGGGAGGATTATAAAGGGGGATGAATGATGACATACTAAATCGGTATTCACAAAATAGATTTAGAACTAATAGGGTAATTTTCCACGCCAATAGGGTGACAAGAAGATAAGACTAAAGTATATATGAAGGTAATACGAAGGATGTAGGATATACAAATGAAAGTGTACGTCGTTCATTATTCGCTAGGCATTCTTGCATGCCTGGTACGTTGAAAGCAATTTTTAGGAGGCTCCTTTTGGGAAGGTGGTACGTTGTAATGTGAACCTTTATCATTCTACTCTTGTTACTGTTCATAAGCACATTCACTTTTTTGTTTTCTCACGAAAAAGATGCATTTGAAAAACAAATCAAATAGAGGATTACAATTAGGTATGAGAATTAGGGGTGAGCATGGTCCAGGTGGGCGGTTTTCATCCCAAACCGTGGACCGCCCGCTAAGGACCGGTTCCAAAAAATTGGAACCGAGAATCGCCCGTCGGTTCCATGGACCCACCCAAGAACTGGACCGGCGGTCCGGTCCGGTTCCTGGGTGGGTCCATGAAACTAGTCCCACTAAGTTTCCCTTGACAAATAAAAAAATCGACTAGTCTAATTGTTGACCGTTGGTGGGTTGTGTTTACAACAAGATTCGTCACAAAGTTCATAACTTCACAAGCTTCACAACAAATATATCCATAGCCTATAAAATATATCACACGTGGGAGTTTGCCACAAGTTCACAATAGTCAACAAGCAAACAAAACAACAACTCTCCTAACTTATTCTATTTTTAAATTTTTTTGGTCAGATTTTTTAATTAAAAATTTAGGAAATAACTATATTATTATTATTATAATACCTATTCAGTCCGGGTGGGCGGTTCCACACCGGGAACCGGACTAGTACCCACCGGTTCCAAAAAATTAGAACTGGGAACTACCGGTTCCAGTCTGGTTCCGGGCGGTCCCAGGCAATCCGAGCGGGTCCCAGTTCTTTTGCACACCCCTAATGAGAATGAGGCAAGGTGAGGGTGAGAACGCGTCCCTTACCTGGTCCTCAAGGCTACTAAAGGGGCCCCATCCTTGCCACCTTCCCATGCATGGGGGAATGCGGATAACCATGGGTGAACATCCGGGTGCCTTCAAATCGAAAATTAAACTGAACAGCTTTTATTTGATCGGTTCTAGGTTGGTTTACACAGACCTAGTAGGATTTTGAATCAAAAATTGGGGAATCAATCTTGACTGATTCAATTTTCGGTTTTAGATTGTAAACCGTCGGTTCTATCTAAAAACCTGCTCGGAACGGGTTTTTAACTTTTTTAGTTAGAGAAAAAATTCGATATGATGAAGATGGACTTCTAACCACTATACCACAAATTGTTCACATAATGTGTTTTCCTAAAACAGTAGTTATATTACTCAAAGTTAGGCCTGATTCCCTAATTGATTTAGGAACCAACTTTGATGGGATGGGTTTCGGGTTCTGATCTATCATCTACATATCCTAAATTTGAATACTACTATGGATAACCACGTCTTCCCCACGATTTTATATAGAGCAACAAGCAACTTATTTTTTAACAAGTAAATAATTGACGTAATTTTTTTTTGTCGAAACTTGACGTAACTGACATAGCACGAAATGGGTGTTTACTTAATTATAGAACATGAGTGTTTATTATCGTTTTTTTTTTTTGGTCTGATGACATGGGTGTTTATTTGAGGAGTACATTTATGATTTAGGAAAGAATATATATAATATGTTATCCCCTTCTTTGGACGACGAAAAGAAGTCCCTCCTCCGTGCACAATGTAAACAGAGAGTCCAAGAAGTCCAACCGGTCAAACTCAGATAATCTTCTCCAAAAAAACGAAATTAAGTTCCACCGCAAATCCAAATTTGCGAATTGGCGTATTCGAACACATCAATCCTCCATATACACAGCTCAAACCGAGGAAACGCCCGTGCAACTTCCTCTCTCTCTCTCTCTCTCTCTCTCTCTCTCTACTCTTTCTTTCCTCTTGTCTTCTTATGCTCTGCACTGTCCCGCATGTTCCCCTCCTTTTGACTTAAAACTCTCCCTTTCTCTCTCTCTTTTTTCCCATCAACTATTACACCTCGTGTTGACGTTGTGACGAAGTCTCTTATGTTTGCGGTAAGCCGGTAAGGCTTAAGCACGGAAGGGCACAAGCTGCTGCAGCAAAACGTTGATTCTAATTTGGGATTGGCCTTACAGTTCTAACTGGCAGGTTCGGTTTAGCCGAACGTGAATTGGTATGCTTGGCCCTTAGTAAACTAGACCTGTAACTGTCCTGGATATCTGGGCAGCTACTATTCATGTTCTACTCGGAGCTAATGTTGTTGCTTGAGTAGTTTGCTACTAATATCTGTTGTGGCCAGTAATGGTTTGCCGAAATTAATCACCTGTTTGTGACTTGTGCTGGGTTTGGCTTCCCAGCTTAGTTTGATGGAGAAATGAATTTTACTTGCCCATAAAATAAAGTTGAATTTGGGAAGATATTTCGAGCTTGATAGCGACGCTTTCGGTGTCCTCTCTTTTTTAATTTAAGCGTCGCTCGTGGCCTCGTGGGTGCCGGTCAATTTCGAGGAAGAGGTTTTTGACAAGATTTCTAATTTTTAACGACACCAAAGCCGCTGCTCCAAGTCAAGCAAACACCAGAGCGAGACGAGAGACCGTTTGCGAGGGAGACCGGAGACCCACCAAAAACATGGCAGTACACGGTGGTTCCGGCGCGTCGGCCACCCAGAACGACGTGTTCCTGAGCTTCAGAGGGCCCGACACCCGCGACACCTTCACCGACTGCCTCTACCGGACCATGGTCGGCCAGGGGATCGTCGCCTACAGGGACAGCGAAGACCTTCACGCCGGTGATCGGATCGACGATCTCCTGACAGCGGTCGGCGACTCCAAGATCTGCATACCGGTCCTCTCCAGAGGCTACGCTTCGAGCGCTTGGTGCCTCCGCGAGCTCGCTCGTGTGACGGAGCTCAACGAATCGACCGGGAAGCCGGAGATCCTGCCCATCTTCTTTGACGTCACGCCCTCCGACGTCAAGCTCAAGACGAAACTGTACGTGGAGGACTTGGAGAAGCACGATCAGAGGCCCGGCGGCGAGAGCAGGGAACGGTGGGAGGCGGCTCTGAGAAAAGTGGGTGAGATCAAGGGATGGGAAGTCCAAGGGAAACCGTAAGTAAATGCTTATTAATGGAACGCTTTTCAAGCTTCAGTCGAAATGCTATTCTCTTATCGTTCTTGTAGATGGCAGTGAAAACAGGATTGGGCGGTTCAACATTCGATGTGAAATTTGTTGGTCGATGCCTCATATATAGACCGGTTGTTTGTATATGAGTAGTAAATTTCATTTCTGAATTCACTAATTCTCATACATAACCAGGCCATTTTGGCTAGTGATAGTTATATGAGTGAATTTGATCTAATTCTAGATTGGTGTCTGTAATTTGGACCCAAGATACATCTTCTTTCTCACAAATAGGGGAAATTGTAAGTTTATTGGCATTACACCAATCATATCCTGCAGAGTTTATTAAACCGAAATTCTTCTGGCTTTATAGACTTTAACTGAGATTTGAAATAGTAATCCAACTCAAATGCTATCTGCTAGGAAGTGGTAGTGAGATTGTCATTTTTTTTTCCTTTTACTAAAAGCGTGTATTGTGGCAGACACGGTGAAGTCATTGAACTCGTTGTGGGAGAGGTTCTGCTTAAGCTGAAAGTAAAACAAAGACCCCTGGACAGCAAATTGGTTGGGGTAGACAAACAAGTAGAAGTCATAATGGAGTTGTTAGATGTTGACTCTGGCACTGGTGTGCGTTTCATTGGAATCCATGGAATGGGTGGCATTGGTAAAACTACTCTCGCTAAGGTTGTTTTCAATGAATTATGTCTACACTTTGATGGCCAGTGCAGCTTCATTGGGAACATCCGAGAATCATCAAAAGGAAATGGCCTAGTAGATTTGTAGAAACAGTTGGCATCCGACATCTCAGATTCTAGATTTGTAGAAAGTTTTATTAACACTGATGAAGGGATAGATAGCATAAGAAAGAGAGCTGGTTCTAAGAAAGTTCTCATTGTTCTAGATGATATAGACAAGAAAGAACAACTTAAAAAATTAGTGGGGGGGCCTGAAACTTTTG
This sequence comes from Syzygium syzygioides, assembly GCA_031216285.1. Taxonomy (NCBI): domain Eukaryota; kingdom Viridiplantae; phylum Streptophyta; class Magnoliopsida; order Myrtales; family Myrtaceae; genus Syzygium; species Syzygium syzygioides. The sequence continues at coordinate 13,644,761 of CM062244.1, read as the reverse complement.
GTTCTGGGAGTATTATTATCATTACAACAAGGGATAAGCGGATTCTGGATGAAGAGGAGGGAATCTTAGCTTATGAAGTAACGCAAATGGATCCTAATAAAGCGCTAGAGCTTTTCTCTTGGCATGCCTTTAAAAGTGCCTACCCTCCCGATGCTCATCAGAGTCTCTCTCAAGAAGTTGTATCCACAACCGGGGGACTCCCATTGGCTCTTAAAGTTATAGGTTCCTCTCTTCGTGGCAAAGGAATAAAAATATGGGGAAAATGGCTAGAAAGATTGAAGAAAGTACCTCATAATGAAGTCCGGGATAAGTTGAAGATAAGTTACGATGCATTAAGAGATATGGAAAAAGAAATTTTTCTCGACATCGCATGCTTCTTCATAAATGAAAAGAAATCAACAGCAACCTATTTCTGGGATGCTTGCGATCTATCCCCACACATCGCATTGGAAGAACTTACTGATTTGTGCCTAATAAAAATTGTTAATGATGATGCTATATGGATGCATGATCAGCTAAGAGACCTTGGAAGAGACATTGTTCGCCAAGAATGTATTTGGAATGTGACAGGGCGCAGAAGGTTGTGGATTGGCGAAGAAGCTCTGAAAGTAGTAAGGTCAAAAGAGGTAAAATAAAAGTAGGATCGATACATCAACCATACAATTATTTTCCTTAAACTCATTTAAAAGTTTACTTTTTGCCCTGTTTGCAAGCTCATTCTCATTGATGGTTTCTATTGGCAGAGAAAGGATAATGTTCAAGCACTCAATCTAGTTGAACATCATTCGGATCCCATCAGCATTGTGGATGAAGAACTTGAGAGGATGCCTAATCTAAAATTCCTCAAGTTAAGAGCAGGGACTTTTGTTGGAGACATCAACAATTGTCTCCTGGAGCTAAGATGGCTTTCTTGGGATTCTCCTCTAGAATGTAGAATGGCCAATTTGCACCTGAAAAATCTAGTAGTTTTCGAACTTTCAAACAATAAAAACACCGAAAACTGGGGTGGATGGAACATTTTGAAGGTGTGAATTCGTACTTTTGTTCTCTCAACATAGTATTCTCTCTTTGATCCTCTCTAATAAAATTTTAGCGACTTTTGCAGATGACAAACAAATTGAAAGTTCTTTCTCTCTCAAAATGTGAAGGATTGAAACGGACTCCAGACTTTTCTGGATGCCTGAGTTTGAAGAAACTGTCTCTTGATGCTTGTCCCAACTTGCAAGAAGTCGACCCCTCCATTGGGAAGCTAAAAGATCTTATACACTTGGACATTATTTGGTGCAAGAGTCTTCAAACTTTGCCTGAAGAGATTGGAGGACTAGTGAATCTGAAGCACTTCTCTATGAGAGGGTGCTGCAAAATGGAGAAACTTCCATACTCTATCGGGAAATTAGCATCGTTGTCTGAGTTGGATATGTCATCCTCAAAAATTACAAGTTTACCTGATTCTGTTGGCAATGCAAAGCACCTGTCATTCCTTAATCTACCAAGCACGCCACTTGTGGAACTTCCAATTTCTATCGGAGAGCTTACGCAACTCGACTTCCTTTCACTCCATCGATGTCGAAGTTTGGGGGAGCTACCGGAATCAATAGGCAACTTGACATCATTACAGCAGTTGTATCTCTCAGAGACAAGCATTGTTAAATTACCCGATTCGATAAAAAATCTCAAGCAATTGAAGGTGATGAGGATGGGAAGGAGTCGGATAAGGAGGTTACCTGCCATAATTGGAATGCTAGAGAGGTTGGAAGAGCTCCATGCCCAGGGTTGTGAACAACTTGCAGGCAAACTTCCCACTGAAATTGGCAAACTATCATCTCTAAGTATCCTAGACATATCAAATACTAGTGTTTGTGCAGTGCCGATGGCAATCAATTCCCTCACGCGACTCCAAAATCTAGATTTAACATGTTGTAATGAGCTTCAAGAGTTGCCAAAGCTTCCTCCAAGTTTGAACTGTTTACGTGTTCAATCAACATCATTGAGGTTGGTTCCGGATCTCAATAACCTCACGAATCTTGTGGAATTAAATCTGTCTAACGGCTGTGGACGAGCACTTACTCAGGCATCAAACCCAATGCAAACTCTTCAATTGCAATGGTTTGGAAAGTTATCTAAGCTGGAGAACTTGGGATTGTGCCTTTCAGATGTTCCTGTGCCGTCAACGGAGTTGGGTTGCCTATCTCGACTTAGAGAACTCACTTTATCTAGCATGGACAATTTTGACTCAGTAGTTGTTGGACCACAATTTTCCAACTTGAAAAACTTGTCAAAATTATGTCTTTATCGCTGTCCACTGAGGGAAATTCAACTCGATGGGCTTGAACTATTGAGAAATTTGATTATGAGCAATTGCGAGTTTCTCGAGAGATTGTCAATTATTTCATCAAGCTTGAGCAAGCTCCGTAAAATGGAAGTTTTTGATTGCCCAGAGCTACTTGAAATTCGATTTCTCAGTACGATGGAATCATTGGAGGAACTTAAATTTGTACGCTGCTATTCCCTAAAAGGGTTGTGTGGTTTATCAAACTCGAAGAAGCTGAAGGCTTTATCGGTCCACGAGTGCAGCGAGCTACGGGTTGTTGAGGGCCTTGAAGAATTGGAGCTTTTGAGTGGTTTGTCTGTTTATGATTGTGAATCATTGGAAAGGTTGATTGATGTATCCAACTCAAAAATACCAAATAAGTGCAGGATAGCAGTATCGAGTTGTGCGAAACTAATGAGATTGGATGGTACTTACATGGATTATAGAGAGAGGATTCTTTGCATGACGACCAGGACATTCAATGAGGTGCGCCTTCCTTGTAGTTGGCATGACATTTTTTTTTATAATTATTTTTCAGAAACGAATGCAGTAGGCATAACATTTGATCATTTTCGCTTGTTCCGTTTGCTTCCTCTCTAACACCCCTCCCCCCAACCGGTCTCTCTCTCTCTCTCTCTTGCATGTATTAACTCATTTAGTATACTCATTTATATAATCTATGGATTATTGTTAGGTCCACTATTAGTGTAAAATAAACATTCATCATTTATGGTTGAAGTGTCACGCCCCGTACCCCACGAAGCATGAACATCTGCGCTAAGGTCGAAAAGAGGTGCGACGCTCCCAGGATTGCGTCACCGACCCGTAAGCCCAAATCAGAGAATAAACAAACCTCGAGCGGAAACAACGTATATGATATATATACACCCAAACTAAATACTTAGTAACCATGAGAAGCATAGATAATCAGCTATAGAAGAATAAGCCAAATATACGTCCTTTACAAACATATATATATATATACACTATTCATTTACACACAAAAAGATACATCAGCTGGGCCACGAAACAAAAATGGATCTATGGCCTGGGTATAACATCTAACTATTGGTAAGAGGAAGTTACATCAAAAAGGGGTCAGCTTCTATTCTTAGCACTGGGACCTATCCTAGGGTTCCCAATCTGGATCGGAACTCGAGGACTCAGAGGAACTCTCAGACTGCTCCGGCTCCTCCTCAGAACTCATAGCCTCCGACTCGGTCTCTGGCTCTGGGTCATGCTGCACATGCTCATCTATATCCATAGGCTCAGGGGCCTCAGCATCCGCCTGCTCAGGGATGGGATCCACTACCTCCGGCTCAAAATCTAGTCCGCCCAGCTCCTCGTGTTCCTCCTCGTCATCTACAATCTCATACTCGACACCAGAATCCAAACTATCCTCCATATCAATATCCATAACATCGCCGTCTGGACACTGCCAGTCCAACTGACCCTCTCCGACAAATGGGACATCGGCAGACCTAATGGGACCGAACTCGTCTCCAAAACGATCCCGAAAACACCAAGCTAGATATTCGTGGGTCTCCTCATGTCCTAAGCCCACATCTACCCAAACTAACGTGTAATGTCGTATGTACACCTCGTCATTCCCCACTGGATGAACCGTCACTGTGGGCTCGATGCGAGTGGGAATCCCAAAACGTAACGGCACGTCGTCAAAATTCATGGCCGAGGATCTGAAATGTCGGTTTTACCACAACCGTGAGATAAACTCAGCAAGTAATAAACCCTAATCCTAAACTAGGCTAAAGTGCATCTCCAGAGGTAAATAAAAACGCACAATTTACTGAACCAGTAAATAAATCATGGTAAGTTCACATGGGTACACAGTCCAATTTCAATTCTCCAGCCCTACAGGTTAGGCTTTCAATATCATTATAACTTGTAAGCAGTTAAATCGACCCAGAGGCCATGACCCAATGGTCATCACAATTTAAATCGACCCGAAGGCCATGACCCAATGGTCATTACAGTTTAAATCGACCCAAAGGCCCACAGTTGCATAAATCGACCCGAAGGCCATGACCCAATGGTCATCACATTTAAATCGACCCGAAGGCCATGACCCAATGGTCATCACATTTAAATCGACCCGAAGGCCTGACCCGTCGGTCACAATTATATCCGACCCATAGGCCTGACCCGTCGGTCACAGAACATTCTTAAATCATATCAAAACCAACGTGGAATTTCACAATCAAAGGCCCATTTAATTTTCCAATTGGGCTTCAAACAAGTTCAATTTAATTCCAACATCAAGGGCCCATTTAATTTTCCAATTGGGCTTCAAACAAGTTCAATTTAATTCCAACATCAAGGGCCCATTTAATTTTCCAATTGGGCTTCAAACAAGTTCAATTTAATTCCAACATCAAGGGCCCATTTAATTTCAAACTTGGGCCATTTGGACAAAATTCGGAGCCCATGAAGCCCACTCCAAATTAGCCATCATTTCCTCTCTAAATTACCATTAAACCACTATAATTAGTCCTAATTAGGTCCACTAAACAACCCTTGCACAAAACACACCCAATTAGGTCCTAATTACCATAATTAAACCCCTAATCTAGCACCATTAAGACTAATTTAGGGATTAGTGGTTTTACTCGCCTATTAACGACGCGAGACGACGGAAGCGAGCGGCCGATTACCGGCGAGCGGTACAATCGACGGCGGCGCTCCGGCGGCAAGCCGGTGGACACGGCGGCGCCGGTGAGGCTCACTGCTACCTCACGGCCAAAACAGGGGAGGCTGAGGTTAGGGCTGCGGATGGTAGAGAGGGGGACGGTGAGGGTGAGGATGGTCGGCTGGGACGGTGCACGGCGGCGGACGGCGGCGCGGTACCGGCGAAGCAAGACCGGCGGCGTTCTTGCTCGCCTTGGCTGGAACAGCGGCTGAGGGCGACGGAAGAGGGAAAAAAAAACCGGTCGACGGCTGGGGGTGGCGCCTGGGTACGGCACACGGCGGCTGGCGGCCAGCAGCTCCGGCGAGGACGGCTGTTCCGGCGAGACCAGCAGTCCGGCGAAGCAAACCAGAACCGGCGAAGAAGATGAAGAGTGAGGGAGAAGCCGCTCGGGGAGAGAGAAACGTGAGAGGAGAGAGAGGGTCTGAAGAGAGGAGAGAGAGAGGGTCAAAAGGTGGTCAACATTATCCAAAGTGGGTTCCACATGTCACAAATCTAAGCCTTAGGACCAAAATGCCCCTCATCCAAGGGCTAGAAACACTTCTAATCCAATAATTCAAGGGTAAAAAGGTCAATTGCCCTTATCCATGGTTAACCAAGCCTAGTTAGCCTTAACCAACCTTGATTAAATCCCAAAATTGCCCCAAAATTCGGAATAAATCAAAAATGGGCTAGGGGCATTTTCGTAATTTTCCGGTCCCGGACCGAAATTCCAATTTTTGCACATACGCGTTCCATACGTGCGTGGCCAACATAATATGGCGTCGGATTCGTGAAATTAAATTTCTAAGCCCTCGGAAATCGTCCGTGAAATCTCGGGAATAAAATAATATTATTTTCCAATTTTTGTCGAAAATCAACTTTTTGGCCAAAACCGCTCTAAATGCGTGTGGCCACCCCAAAATAACCTTGGCCGCGAAAAATAACCTCGATCAGCGTCCGAATAGGGTCCCGGTGTCCACAGGGGCAAAACCGTCTTTTTCTCAATTTCTGTCGGATTTTCAGTTTTCGACCGCGTCAGTCCCAAACATGAATGGCCACTCTAAATTGACGTCCGTCTTGCGAAATAGTCGTAATTACCCTTGATATTTTGATGTCGAAGTTCGTGCCCAATATCGCGATCACAATAGCTCGTTTTGCAGTTTTAGGGTCTCTCGCTAACAGGTGGCTGTTTAGGTATTACGCGTATCGACCTAAGACTGTCCGAGTCATGATGGCCTCAATTTCGAACAACGAGAGGAATTATCACTAGTACCGGGGTCACGATCGTTTGGATTAAAATCGGGGTTATTTATCAGGCGTACTTTCAGATGTGCGAAATCACTCGCGATCCAATCGTACGTCGCTGAAAATATCGACCCGTCCTTTTTCCTAAGATCGGCCTATATTGGTTCAAAATATTTCCTCGACGTTCGTTGAAATCGGCGCTCAATCGCGGTCAGGTTCTCGGTCCACGTACCTGATCCTATTTAGCCTTTCCTTTTTGGTTAGTATCCCGTGATTGATCAGTTCCGGGCGAGACTTACTAAAATTACATGAGAATTCACATACACTTTATTGGACTCGATAACGGGTCAAAATTCGGGCTGTTACAATTCTTCCCCCCTTACAAAAATTTGCATAATCAGTTTTTAAAGTGATGTGTAAACCAAGTTGTATTATCTACTTTTTCTTTTCTTGGTCAAAAGGTGTATAATCTACTTATATAAGTGGAAAATGATAAAGTTATGTTATAAAAATATTTGGATCAAGAAGGTTAAGTTAGACTATTTCTACTAATTTATCAATAAACTAATTATGAGCAATTCATTGAATTTTTTACATAATCTGTAAGTAAATAAAATAGGTATTGTTCCTTAAATACGATGTGAAGCATTGTAATGTTCGGACTTCAAAGCTTATGGGTTGGATGATATTTAAATTTTCTTATGCTACAATTCTAGGAGAATGGAGAAAAAATAGTGATCTTGACGCTCCATTATTCTCAGAACTCGCCATTGACTAAAGGGTCTCCAGAACCCGGCACTGAGCTCGACTCTAGAAGTAGGTCACTGAATATACTGTCATCCTGTCACACAAACTAACATCTGTTAGCTTACCAAAATACAAAAACTCACATGAATTGAACCACATCTTTGGATGGTTTACTGTTATAAGTTTGGATATGATTTTATCCGGTAGCTTACCTTGATAGTACAAACTTTTCTTGCAGCCTCCTCCACGGACCACATCTTCGGATGTTTCCAAGTGTTCGTGCTCAATTCTATAAACAAAGTGACTGATTCAAGTGATGGAGGGGAGAATGAATTCACAATGTGATCGAGTTTGGGAATCTTGTGAAATTGCGAGAAGTGATGGAGTTAACTTTGTTTTGAGGACATGTCCCCCTTTTCCAGGTCCACCACAGGGAAATTTATTGTCATTTTGTCCGAGGTAATTAATTTCATTTTATGAAAACTCAATTGTGTGCCGCATCGATTTCTGATGCATATGATACTTTTCTCGATAGTGCACAATATGAAAATACTCAGACTGAGGCAAGCTCTAGGTATTAGTATGTTCAACTAATAATTTTTATGCCATCTCTCTCTCTCTCTCTCTCTCTCTCTCTCTAAAGCCCTAAGAAGTCATTTTTAAACACTTAAAGAAGAAGATGACCTAATTCTCCAGATAATCCAGTACTTCAAAGTCAGTTGCTGTGATTGTTATTAATTTTTGGTCATGTGCGACAACGCAGTCTTTCTTTTCCCTTTTTTGGTTGATTAATGATTCTGCCAAAGTTGCTCAGATAACTAAAGAATGCCAAAAAAATAGAAACAGAAAAAGGAAGAATGAAGAAACAATTAAGCTGGAAATAGACAATATTTGGGACTGTTGATCATGCAAATCAACTTAGCAAAAGCTCCTTGAAAATCTGTCAAGATTTACTAACACGCACTATCAATAGCCCTGCAATACGCTGTCAAAGATGACTAGACCTAACAGAAGATAATCTTTGTCCTTCCTGTGCCAATGTTTGCGAGTTTGACAAAAGTAATGGGCGAAGAAAATGATTGGATGGTATCAGCATTTGCGCATTCCACAATGCTAGCCTAAGAGCATTTCTTATGACTATTATTGGAAACTATGTTCAAGTAATTCACAGCTAATGGCAGAAAAGGCGAATTAGATGGTATCTGCATTTTTACATCCCATAATGCCAGTCAAAGAACAATTCGAATTTTCTTCTAGTAGGTGGCAGTGGAAGAGGCCATCGAAGGATCAATGGTGGATGTTCAAGCAATTCACAGCTATTACTTTTTTGTTCTGCTATCATAGTGCAATGTACATTAGCATGTTTTCCATTTACTGCTATCATTTTGCAGGTGCACCTGCCTGGTGCATCTTCCGATATTTGGTAACTGGCACTACAACTTTTTTCGTCCAGTCTGTAGGCCGGTTTATTGTCAAGCATTGATGGCTTTGAACACCAAAATATCTAGTTTTGAAATATCTTCTTCAACTTCTCTCTGGTCTAATACATCGTTTCAAGTTCTTCATGAGATCCAGCCTCCCGTGGCCATTGCGTGATTTGGTATGAATCAGATTCTTCGACAAGTAAATGTAATGTCACTACCTAAATTATGAAGAAGGCTGGCACAGGTTTAATAAAGAAATGCCAAAAGCAAGTTAATCACGGAATAATGATGAGAAATGTAGCAAGATATCACCACCCTAAGGTGTGAGACAAGATATTTGGAGTTCAACTGTATTGGACGAAACCCTTGCGGTTCCTTGATTACTGGACTTTTGCCCACGGAGGTCCTTGATTTCAGGGCATTATATTGATAGAGTGATATCATCTGATTACCTACTAGACCTTAAGCTTCGGGCTGTTGAGGATGTAACAAAAGAATCCTGCTTGATTTGTTGAAGCCTCCGTACACATGAACTTGAAAGAACAAAGAAAGAGGAATAACAAAAGTGGAAACATGTCTCTTGACAAAACTCCTCTCTTTGCAGATGCAGAGGAGAGCTTTATTGCTATGTGTTATTGTTGAAATAGCGATCCAATTTCTAGAAGTTTCTAGCATGCTCAAGATCTTTGGAGAATAAATATTTAGATGAATAGTCTAGAAAGTTGTGAGAAATATCTATGATATTTCTAAAAGACTAATGTGATATGTGTAGAAAACTCTAGAAAAATATCTATGTAACATGCTATAGATTTTTCCTTAATGGCGGTGGAAGAGGGCTATAAATTGCCAACCCCTCTCCACTTGAAGGATATGCCCATCAGAAGAAAAAACTAAGTTCCTTGTGCAAGCCTTCATAATACAATACTCCTTTTGTCTTCTTTGCTCCCTACTTGTCTTCCACTGTCAAAAGTTCCGTTCTATTGTTGCTCCAAGTCCACGTACCAACACTTGCACTCACTAAATCACTCACTTACTTTCAAAACAAATCACACTTCCACAAACACTAACAGTGGTATTAGAGCCACATTTTTTTGTTGGTATTGGGCGTTAGTCCGAACCACCCATTCCCAAAACTACCCATTCAACCGTCCAACAACTAAACAATGGCCAACTCTACATCATCATCATTTCCCATTCCTAATTTCGATGGGAATAACTACAACTATTGGAGCATTAAAATGACTACTTTCTTGATGGCCTAAGATTTATGGGACATCGAAGAAAAGGGTTATGAGACACCACAAGAAGGTGCAAGTGTTCCAAAAGATCAACTACAAAAGGATGCAAGAACACTATGTGTTATTCAGCAGGCACTCTCGAAAATAGTATTTCCGAGGATAATTGGAGCGAAGATGGCAAAGAAGGCATGGGAAACACTATGAGAAGAATTCCAAGGATCAAAAAAGGTATGCACTATTCAGCTTCAAACTCTAAGAAGAGAATTTGAGAATTCTAAAATGAAAGTAAATGAGACCGTTCAAGAATATTGTGAAAAATTAAAAGAACTAGTTAATCAAATGAGAGCGTTGCCTATATTCGTAGAAACTGCACAATTGCTAGGAAGATGATTGTATGGGCGACCAATTCTCTTAGTGATTGGATTGTTTATTTTCAACAACTAAATCAATCCTTTTGAAGATTGTCCAACGGCTAGCTTGTATACTAAATACTATATAAGAAGATCAACGCATGCCCGAGAAAACACGAATGACGAGAACAACTATGAACAGAGAAAGCTTTATTCTTTGATACACTTATACTTTGTTGAGTCATCAAGCGATAACTTCATTTACTGAGAATGTTTGTCAATGATTGTAATCTCTCTTGAAAAGTGTATGATGGTTGCAGAAGTCCTTGGGTTTTGTTAGCAGCTTTGGGTAAAGCAGCACAGGTTACCATTTAACCTCTCAAAGGCTTACTAGTGGATGCCAACCTATTGGTGGCTGTTGGTTTAGGAGAGTGGACATAGACTTGATTTACATAGAACCACTATAACATCTGCACACAACATCTTCTATCCCTCTGTACTCATTTCCATATTTATTGATAAAAGTATACTGCACTTGATATCATCAGCTTACTCTTGCATATATTAAATTGTTTCTGCACCTTCAAACTTGTTTAGCAATTTTATATCAAGTTTTGATAGTCAACCTATTCACCCCTCCTAGGTTGCATATTTAGCCAAGAAAGTGCATGAGTTGCGGGTCCATATTCAAGACAAGCGGTCTAAATATTAGGGGTGTGCAAACGGAACCGCCCAAACCGGAAACCGCCAGGACTGGATCGGATCGACACTATTTGGGCGGTTCTAAGGGGTGCTGGTCCGGTTCCCGGTTCCTAAAAATGGAACCGGTGTCTGGGTGATTCGATTCCTGGTTCCAAGGGGGAACCGGACCGGACCGAACCGACTGGATCGAATCGACATATTTTTTATTCAAAAAAATTAATAAAATGTAAACTAAATCCTAAGTGAACTTTATTGACATAAATTTTTTGATAAAAATTAGTAAAATGTGAACTAAACTCTAAGTGAACTTCATTGATATAAATTCATTGATAAAAATTAGTAAAATGTGAACTAAACCCTAAGTATTTGACCAAAAAAAAAAAACTAAATCCTAAGTGACCGGTTCTATTGGACTAGACCAAAACCGGACCAGACTGATGGTCCGGTTCGGTTCCCGGTCCTAGGACCAAACGATCCAGTCCACAGTTTCCAAAATTGAGAACCGGTTCTCTTACTCCAGTTCTCGGTTTCACTCGGAACCAGACTAGACCGGGAACCGATCACTTTTACTAAATATTGACAGTCTTTATACCTGATCTTGTAGAGTTATATGCAATTACACCAAAGAAACAAAGTTCACTCCATCTTATGAGAACAATGGAGCAACTCAATGAAATAGGAATTAATTGAAAAAAATTATTCTTCATCCTTATGTTTTTATGCTTAGTTTCAATTGTTCTAAACAAATCATTCTACTCATCAAAGCAGTCTAATTAAGACACTCCAACACTAAATTTGGCCAAAGCCAGCCAAAGCTGTTGTTTGATGACGTGACATGGACAACATTTTGCCAACATGGACGCCACCGTGAAAAAAATATTCCTTTTGTTTTTTTTTTCTTTTCTTCTTTTTCTTTCCCATAGTAGAATCCATGTGGCCATCAATATTAGCAAAATGTTTTTTTTTTTTGGTAAAGTTATTAGCAAAATGTTACTTACATCGCACTCTGATTTTGTCCAATAGACGTCTGGATTTGGCTAGAGTTAGTGTCGAAGTAAACAAATTAGACAATCTACGCAAATAGTAAGACTTGCTTAGAAAAATTAAAACTATAAAGAGTTGATTAGAAAATCGTGAAAGCATGGAAGCGAAAAGTAAAATTTTCTCCCAATTTGAGCATCATTAGAAAGCGCTTCCGACCACATATCCTCCTAGGGAGTTCATCTGAAAACGAAAACGAAAAGATCATTCCTAGCCCCAAGAATACAATCCCAACACGACCAAGACCACGTGCCATCCACGTCCCATTAGGGGCATTGCTCCTTCCCTCCATCGTACTAAAGATTCTCTGACCAATGAAAAAGAAAGGATGAATACCAATACAAATTGAGAAACCCCGTGGTTGGTTTGTACTTTGTCTGAAAGTAAATTTTTGTAAGAAGGAAGTACGCCCACCACATCTCAAACCCCCACACAACATTGCGAATGACAAAGCTCCATTGGGAGCCATTCATTCTCTGGAGGAGATCAGACCTCAATTGGGTGACCAGTGAAAACCCAAGCCTTCATCAACTTTTTACTACACACACAAACAGATGTGACAAAGTCCAATTAGTGCTGCAGAATTGTCCCGTTCGACAGAAGAATTCCGTGCTCAATTAAAAGCAATAATGTTACTCATCACACTTTCGTTACAAGATTTAGAAAATCCAATTCAATAATCCCTTTTTTTTCAATAAGAATGTTCCATCATTAGTACTTAAAAACAACACTACTTCCACTTACCAAAAAAAAACAACACTATTTCCATAGATTATAGGGAAAATAGGAGTGAACAACATATATGTATCCAAAGATAATTAGCTTGGTCTAATTCAATGTTTTTGAGTGTTCACATTGGGATTAATTTCATCAAATGGTCACTTAACTTGGGTGCTATTTGCAGTTGGCCACTAAATCTTGATTTCAATCACCTAATGCACTGAACTTTTGTTTTTTTTTTTTTTTGCAATTCATACACCTCGGTTAGATTTTGGTTACACGATAACGTGGCAAACATGTGGGGTGAACATGGCGTCCAACTGGGACCCATGTCACCCTAACAAAAAGAATGAAGTTTGAAATGCTATGGACAAAAGTAGGAAGCCATCTGGTTACTTTTTCGTAAACCGGTTTTCTGTTTCTTCACATGAATACATCGTACTAGCAAAAAAAAAGAAAAAGAAAATATCGTTTGGAAGGCTATGGATAACATTAATCATTACAACAACAAAAAAGCAACATAATCTATTATCTTGAAGGCAAAACAAAAAAGTTTTTCAAATTGATTTCGGTAATCTCTAACTTTAGATTCATAGAGGCAAATGGCTACGGAATTCTTCTATTTAAAAACTATCTTCTTCTTCTTCTTCTTTTTGGTTAAATAAAACCTATCTTCTTCTTCTTTGCCACAAGATTGAAGAAACCTTTCAGTACCTTTAAAAGTTTTGTATTGCCACAAGATTGAAGAAACCTTTCAGTACCTTTAAAATTTTTGTAAAACTTTTGTGAGGTATGAAATTGCAAATGCAACGGCAACGACACTTCGGTACAATTAGTAGCAATCCCTTTCATATTATGTCATAAGAACCGTCGACATCATTGAAATTTTTGTTCATCTTTTAATAATTAAAATTTTCTTATCGTTGGTGATTGGTTCGGTAGTCCAAAACTTGGTTTGCAAGCCATAGGTCACTGGTTCAGTTGTCCGGTCAATTTCCTGTCTTTGGAATCCTCGGTTGGGATGGGCCTGAACTTAGGTATATCGGCCGATCTTGGGCTTTACCATTCACACCTGGTGAAAACCGTTTTTCCGTTTGTAAAGTTAACATTTTCTTACATCTAATAGACAATAATGATATTAGAATGCGCTACTTCGTTAATTCCAACTGATTGATATTTATTTAAACCGTATAGTTTACGATATCATGGAGTAACAAAATAAACAAAAGAGTATATTATAAACATAGTTTAGTGAAAATGATATTACATAAACACTAATTATTTGACGTAACCAAACATATTTTTTAATCAATGAAGGTTTAAATAAAATAAAAACAAGGTAAATGTTCTCATTATTTCTAAATAAAAATAAAATAGTTGTAAACACACGGGATAAAATGGTGTATCATTACACCAAAAAGTTTTCAAAAGATGAATGGAATCAACACTGGGGTAAGTTCCGCAAGAAATGGATGATGTACGTAGAGCAGTAAAGCGCGATTTCCTCTGCATTATAGCGGGTGCATTTGGTTTAGCTTTTGAGGAAAGTTTTTGATGAAATGCAAAGGCCTTTAATTAGTTTAAAGGGATTTGGTGAAGTGCAAAAACTATTTTGTAAATTGTAATTAAAAAGTGTCTTATGAAGCAATTTTGGGGGAATGCTGTTTGGTGAATATATATTTGGAAACTCCCTTGGTGTGACCAATTTAAGTTTTTTAATTTTAAATTTTTTAAAATTGAAAAAAAACAACCACTATAACTATTTTATTTTCTCATTGGATAACGTTAAAAAGACACATTAACAAATTTTTAAATAAAAAAATCACATCAAAGTAGAACTTTCTCAATTAAATATAGAGCAATTTCATTATAATAAACATGGTCACATATGTGGATCTTTCACTAGACAAGACTATTTCTTCATTCTTAAAGACATTATACCAATTCACACATCTTCTCACAGGCCAAAAAAAGAAAAATTACGTTTCTTTCCCTTGTACATGCTTGCAAGTTGCAACAAGAAGAAAAACAGTCAGCTTGAAAAAGTTGTGATTCCACATTTGATGGTCCAAGCCACAATCACTGATTGTGGCATCCTTGCTCGTGATCACTGACTGTACGTGGCATCTTTCTCTCATAACTTCGCCCTACCGATTATATTGGAACTTGCCCATTAATCATGAAGCTTATAACTTCACCCTGTCAAAATCATTTCAAAAGCTAGTGGCATTTTTGTTTGTAAATTTGTTGGTGGTTTAACAATAATCCAGCATGAGTCACACTGTGTACACCAGCAAAATGAGAGAGAGAAGTGAAAAAGTTAAGCTGTCCAATAGAAGCAGGCATGGAACCCCATTTCATCTATTGAGTTTAGTTGGTCAGAGAAGCTCAACCTTTCATTGAAACAAGTTTGTTCTCGATAGTCTATATCAGTCAATCCACGATTTTCTCGAACAGCACCCTTTGAACCAGAAATTGACATGCTTAAATTGCAGAAACTTATGAAAACTTCAGTTGAAAGCGATGCACTCTAAAACTGAACATTTCATCCCAACCAATAAATTGCCAGAAGCAATTTATGACTTACCATTCATGTATGGTACTACTTGGACATGCTATTATTATGACTGTTGTATTTCGAAAATACTTAAAGCCCAAGGCACCCTAGGCTTTTAGCTTTGCTAATGATGACATTTTCCTAAAGTGATCTAAATTTTTTTTATCAAATACTCTTAACTTTTTCACAAGGAAGGACTTATAGATGCCTAAAGGCCTTTGAGAAATCTAAACCAAACGCAATCTAAAGCACATATATCTCTTCGAATCAATTCTTAATACAATAAATCAATCTTTTGCAACTTAATTCTATTACAAAGAAAAATAATTAGACTATATTTTAGTCATCGCATTTTTTTTGTCTAACTTTATTACCGATGAAACAGATCTATCACCGAAGGTGATCCTTTTAACGTACATGAAATGAAAAAAAGCCAAAAGAAAAAAAGAGTACTTATTTTCGAATAATATCATCAAGTTTTTTCTTTTTATTTTTAGCCAAGTAAGATAATTTTGGATAAAATCCATCGCACTTATTATTTCTCATATTATTATCTTACAATCATATAAGCTAGGAAAATAATTTCAAAGAAAATGGAGAAAAAGAGGGCACGAAATTTTTTTATTTTTTATTTTTTTAACTTATGGGAACATTGAGATGATAAATAAGATTTTATTTTCTTTCTTTTTTTTTTGAATTTGGGCAAAAATAGGAGTGATGAGTGAGGCACTAATACACATAAAAGAAGGACTTGAAGATAACCCAGGTGCAGATTAAGTCATGATGGGATGCTCAACGTGTTCTCGCTCCCCAGGTTAGCGATGGCGAGGCAGACCTCCATCCAGATCGATCACCGCTACATGATCGTGTTGGGGGCAATCTTCTTCATTAGGCCCCTCCTCACGGGCTTCGCCCCAACTATGCCCCCTTCCTATTGGGCCGCTTATCCAGTCTCGATGTTGGCTACGCCCTCATGATCGCCATCTACATCGCTGAGATCTTCCCTGCCTTTTCCAGCAGGTTTAAGGCAAGGAAGTCGCTGGGAAAGACAAGGAAGACCTCAGCCATGTAGTTAGCAATCATAAGGGTATAGTCGACGCCATCACTAGTGAAGTGGCCAAATATGAAGGAGTCGTAGTTGGGAGCAAAGCCCAAAAGGAGGGGCTCGGTGAAGAAAATGGCCCCCACCAACACAATCATGTAGCGGCGGCCGATCCAATTATTGGTCCGCCTCGACATTGCTGACCTGAAGAATGACAACATGTTGAGCAACCCCCTAAACACTTAACCTGCATTCTTCAAGTCCTTTTTTATGTATACCATGCCCCACTCATTACTCCCATATCTTCCCAAATTCAAAAAATAAGAAAGAAAATCTTATTTATTATCACAATGATCCCACGTAAATCACAACTATATATAAAAGAAATTGAAAACATAAAAAAATAAAAATATTTCGCGCCCTATTTTCCTCCCTTTTTCTTTGAACTTGTTTTCCTAATTTATATGATAATATGATAAGAATCATGAGCAATAATACGTGCGATGGATTTTATCCAAAATTAACTTGCTTGGCTAAAAAAAAAGTTGGTGATGTTATCCAAAAATAATTTTTTTCTTTGCTTTTTCTTATTTACTAAACATTAAAAAACTGACAATTTGCGATAGTCTATCATTTTTATCAGTAGTAAAGCTAGACAAAAAAAGTGCAATGACTAAGACATAACCTAATTGTTTTTTTGCTACAAAATAAAATTGCAAAAGATTGATTCATTGTATGAAAATTTGTTCGCAGAGATATATGTGTTTTAAAGTGCGTTTGGTTTAGCTTTCTCGAAAGACTCTGAGCTTTTAATGCCCCTTATGAAAAAGCTGAGTGTTTAATAAATAAAAAAAATGCATCACTTTGGGAAATTGCCGTAATTAGCAAAGTTGAAAGTCCAAGACTTCGAAGTCCCTAAAATTGAAACCGAAGTTTAATTTTGACTAATAGAAGTTTCCTACTAAAGGTCTTCACCGATGGTACTAAATGCTAAAGATGAACTATTCCCTAGAAGTAGATCGAAGAGAAACGCTAAGGATCTTTTATATTTTAAACCTTCATTACAACTTTTCTTTGATTGTTGCTCAACTCGCTCGTCATTCTTCATCCACTTACTCGTGGTCCGCACCGCGGGGACTCATATATGCGCATCGTAGAACCCATGCATTTGGAAGCAAGTGTCATGTACATACAAAAGAAAAGACGTGTACACCCAGGACACATGTAGACAGAGAACGCATGTATTTGCATATACTGAAAATGCATTCGCTCAAGTGACACTTACACAGAGAAGACGCATTCGGCAAAACACAATTCGTGATCTGATGTGTTAAGACAAGCGCATACGCAAACATGTGAGGCACATTAAAATCGAGATTCTCGGAAATCAACTCTAAAGTGATCAACAAACGATGACGAATTAGAGGATATCAAAACCGGTTCAACATGAAACTATCACGGACGAATCGCAATCACGGATGTAAGCTCTGACACGTACGATTTTCAAGCTAGCAAGAACTAGATTCCTAGCCTCTGTTTTTCAATCTCCTACACCCAAAGCAGAAGACACTAATTCGATCTAGCAAAAGGCGAATACCGGCAGCGATAGCAGATGGGGTTTAAGCAAAAGAATGGCAAAAGGTGATTACCTTAGACTGCCGTTAGATCCTCTCAATCGGTGTCGTTTTCCTCTCAAACTTCGATCAAATTACTTGGACTCAACCTACCAGAACAGAGCAGACGTGCAATTACCTTGGAGATACAGTAGGTGGTCACGAACAATGATCCAACGAAGGACTGAAGTCCTGGAAGCGTCTTCGCTGATGGTCGGCGCCGGGGAAGAAATCTCGAGTGGGATCTGAGATTTTCAGACTTCCCCACCGTGGAACAGGGGCGAACAGAGAGGTCGCAGCATGGAGATGAAGGAAGCGAATGGATGATGGAGGCAAGGGCTATAAGTGGCTTGAAGTCAATGATGGTGGAGGTCTGCAAAATCAAATAAACCAGTAAGAGCTTTGTAAGAACTCTCTGCAACTCCAAAACTGATGCTCTGTTTTCTCTTACCATCAATGGTCGCCAGCGATTGGTGGGATGGCGATCGGAGGTGGTAAGCGGCTGGTGTTGGGATCAATTGCTGCCGGTGATGGAGAGAGAATCGTATCCCCTTATGAACGCCCCAAAAATCTCCTGGTAAGAGGATGGCTGTCAGTTAGGATTAGAATAACCCTTAATTTAAATTAGGAAATAAACTATCTTAAATCCCAATTTAAATTAAATAATCATCCTATCTTCTAGATATATTTAGGATTCCCTAAACATGCGAAATTTCTAATTTAAACCCTAACTAATATTTTTGGATTTTCTTTGTTTTAAAAGGGAAGCAATTAAATAAAGATAGCAACCGCATTCAAATAATTCACACAATCCACAATATCCTCCTTATCATATTTCAAATTAGGAAGACAAATCAAGCTTATCAATTATATTCGCAGGATCGTGGATATCAATGGAAAGCCGACCATTTGAATTTGGGAAGCAAATAAGATATATTATTGTATTTAAATAGTTATGGATAAGATAATAATCTTTCGTACCACCACATATTGTTCCTTAGGGTTAAGGCTAGATAGTTATCCTGGTATGTTACTAAACTTCCTAATTTAGGGTATTTTTGAATATTGCAGATGTCGCACGCATTATCCTTAAAATATCCAGCAATCTACCAAAATATCCACGAAATATTCAAACATCGAAAAATTAGAAAATCAAATATTCTAAGAATATTAGATAAGAATTTGACCTAATTTCGTCGATAATTTCTGAATTTGAATCGTCTCGAGTTCGGAATCGCATATCACGACCGGATGGCCGGCGGCGGCAATGCAGTCGAAGCTGGCCGCAGGGAGCTCGTGGTGACTCACGAGGTTCAGCGACGGGGCTGTTGGTCGATTTAGTGGCTGCCTCGATTCATGGAAGAGCTTAGAGCAACCCGCAAAATAGAGAAATTCCAAGCATTGGATTAGCTCAGCGAGGAGCACCTCGCGGTGGGACACGGCTTGGAAGTGGGCGGCATCTTGGTTCTTGATGGGGAGGGCACGCCAATGGTCTGGACGACGGGCCGCCGATGAGGCTCGGGCTGCTCACGGCGGAGCTCTACTGGGATCAGTAGCTTGTCGCCTTGGCTCACGGTGTGGTACTCAGCCTAGGTGGTGGTGTGGCCAACCGTGAGGCGGGCTGAGCTTACGTCGAGGAATCTCCGCGTGATGATGCGAGGCGAAGCCGAGAACTAGATACCGCAGAATTGCCTAAGAAATCTCGCTTGTGGTTGCGATCGATCACCGCGGAAGTCGCTAATTTGGATACGCGACCTCTTAATCGGACCAGCGGATGATGGTGGAGCGGCGGTGCACGGTGGAGCGGCGTTGGACCTCGCAGTGGTGGTCGTGTACCGCGATAGAGGTCTCAGCGGAGATAGCAACAGACACCAAAGTAAAGGTGAGCCTATGCACAGTAGACAGTACCAATGACTTGCCCTTTCTCAATCTCCACTTCCTGTTTGCTCTTCAAGACTGCACCGACATGAAGTCTGGTGCTCGCTAGTATATGCGAAACGCAACGGTGGGGGCTTGAACAGGGCGCGCACGCCCGCAGCGGCGGCCGGTGCAGCAGCGGGCGGTGGTGGCATGGCACGTGTGGCCGTCTTTCTCCTCTCACTCTCAATCTCACGTGTGTTTCTCACTCTATCTGAAAATTCTGATCTCCGAAAATTATGAAGTTCCCAGATTATGAGACATAACGACATATTTATATCGCATACCTAGGTTAATTGGCAGGGATTTCAAGATCTAATGGGCTTTTGGCTTAGGTTTTATCGCTTAATTTTATTTTAATTTCAAATGGGCTTAATTAAATTGAGCTTTTCTTTAATTAAGTTTAATGGGCTAATTTAAGCTCAAATTAAGACAACCAATGTCTTTTAGACTCATGATCTTCGGCCCCTACCCCTGTGTGAGCCGAGTTTCGTTCGGTGCCTAAGCTTGGTTTACGTGATGGATTTTCAGCATACTCCCCACCGTTGGTCCGATGTGGAATGCAATTAACCTATGTGAACCTAAATTACATGCTATGCAATTTTGATATTTTTGTTTAGGGGTTAAAATTTGATCTCTAATTTTCTATACAATTAATCACTAAATGGTTAGTCAAAATTTAGGTGTCAACACTATACTCCTGCTTTGCAACTCTAACCCATAGCACTTTGTCTTCAAAAAAGTTTTCTCACAGTTTTCTAAAAAAAGAGAAAAGGCGTAAATAACTGTAGCTCATAACATAAAGCAGGGCCGCCTCAGCAAATAGCTTAGGTGACAATCTCAACAAATGAGGTTCGCCAATATTGTTACATCGTGTGCCATTCCATTGAGTTTCAGAACTTGTCAAATTGTGCAATCAAGTACATTTGATAAGTCTATCGATTTTAGGCAATGACAACATATGGTGCGACCTTGTTTATTGTTTCGACTTATTTATTGTGCAATTTAAGGACACATAGTGCTGATGTGGGGCTACGTAGGTGCTAAATCAGCCTACGGAAAACTTTAAGAAAGAAAAATAACAAATTGAGTGGTTTGCCCGAATTTCTGTTCTTTTCTTTTCCGTTCTCTCGCGATCAACTTGAGTAAAGCTGCCACGGCCACCCAATGTCATGGTCACAAGCCATCATTAACACGCCTCCATCCCCTAAAATCCAATCTTTTACCTTTGGCTCTTCTTTGCAAACGCATGTGCAACGATCATGGACGACGGTGTCGTCAATAAAAGTTGTAGCTCCAACCTTAAAGGTTGGTGCAGTTGATTGGGATATTTGGAGATTCCCAACTTTATGTTCAAATCCATCAATGACTGCAAACCTCTTTGGATTAGGCTTACTTGCACATATCAAGTGCCTGAACTTAAGTGGTTCATAAGGCTTATAAGGTATTTCATTTCACTTGTTTGCATAATCGGTTTTCAAAGTGATGTGTGAACCAAGGTATATAATCTACTTTTATATTTATATATATATATATGTAGAAAACGATATAAGTCATGCTATAAGAATCTTTGGATTTAGAAGGTCAAGTAAGATTACAAGAATCTACTTGTTTGCATATTGCAATGGGTATATCTAAAACCCGCAAGCACAAGTGTCCTACTAGTCTATAAAAATGCAACAAATTGGCATATGACTAGCATATTATTATTAAGTCACATTACACTATTTAGCGCTCCTATTTCTACTACTTATCAATCAATTATTGTGAGTGATTCATTGAAGTTTCTACATATTCCATATATAACATATGTTTTGTACCTTCAATACGATATGAAGAATTGTAATGTTCGGACTTGAAAGCGGACGGATTAGATGATATTTAAATTTTATTATGCCACAATACTTGGAGAAGGCTGATTCACCTTTTCTTGTACTAGGAAGATGAAATGGGAATGGATGCAGAAAAATCAACAACGGGGGACCAACAACTATTACTCGCAGAACACGCCATTGACGCCGATTTGGACGAGAGGTGTTGGGAGGCACACCGTCGTTGTCGTCCAGTTTTGGTTTCCATGGAGAAGGTAAGGAATTGCAGAGGAAGCAACAGAGAGAAAGTGAAGAGGGAATCTCGTGAGGGACAGGAGGGGAGAGAGAAAGTGGGCCCCACATAGGAGAAAATATCCCTGACAGTGGGCCCCGGGCGACACATGTCCATCACTGAGTGGACTATGATTTTGCTAACATGGCATCACTTGGGTACCCAATATTTTGTCAACCTAGAAGTAAGTCGCTGCTGTCAGTACGAACGTTGAGCTTACTGCACTTGATATCATCGGCTTACTCTTGCATATATCAACTGTTCCTGCACCTTCAAACTTGTTTTCGCGGCAATTTTGCCTCAAGTTTCGGTAATCAACCTATTCACCCTCTCTGGGTTGCTTATTTAACCAAGAAAGTGACAGTTTATGAGTTGTAGGTCCACATTCAAGACGAGCAATCTAAATCTTGACATTCTTTATACCTAATCCTGTAGAGTTATATGCAATTATACAGAAGAGACAAAGTTCACTGCATCTTAAGAGAACAACGGAGCAACTCAATGGAATAGGAATTTTTTTATTCTTTTTTCACTTTTTCTAATCAAGTCCCGGTACTTTTAATTGTTCTAATCAAATCCTTCTACTCATCAAATAGTCTAATTAAGACACTCCAACGCTAATTTGGCCAAATCTAGCCAAAGCTATTGTTCGGCGACGTGACATGGACAACATTTTGCCAACATAGACCCCACCATGAAAGAAAATATTCTTTTGTTTATTTTTATTTTCTTCTTTTTTTTCCCATGGTAGAATCCATGTGGCCGTCAACATTGGCAAAATGTTACCCACATTGCACTCTAACTTTGTCCGACAGACATGTCAGCAATTTGGTCAGAGTTAGTGTCAAAGGGACTTGATTAGACAATTTACACAAGTAGTAAGACTTGATTAGAAAAATTAAAACCTGGAGTTTGATTAGAAAAATCGTGAAAGCATGCAATCGAAAAGTTTTCCCTTGATTCGAACATCACCAGAATACGCTTCCAATCACATATCCTCACAGGGAGTTCATCTAAAAACGCAAAAGAAAAGAACATTCCTGGCCCCAAGAATACAATCCCAACACGACCAAGACCGCGTGCCATTCACGTCCCATTAGGGGCGTTGCTCCTTCCCTCCATTGTGCTACAGATTCTCCGATCAATGAAAAAGAAAGGATGAATACCAATACAAATTGAGAAACCCCGTGGTTGTTTTGCACTTTGTCTGAAAGTACATTTTTGTAAGAAGGAATCACGACCACCACATCTCAAACCCCCACACATCGTTGCGGAAGACAAAGCTCCATTGGGAGCCATTCATTCTCTGGAGCAGAACAGAGCCCAATTGGGTGACCAGTGAAAATCCAAGCCTTCATCAACTTTTTACTACACGCACAAACGGATGTGGCAAGGTCCAATTAATGCTGCAGAAATGCCCTGTTCGACAGAAGAATTCGGTGCTCAATTAAAAGCGATAAGGCTGCACGAAACGTGGGTGCTTTCTAGAATTGTTCTTTGTTGTTGGGGTGAATCTTCTTGCTCCGCCTTCTCCCTTCTGGCTTTGTATTGGAGGTGGATGGTGAGAATTTTTTGTAACACATAGTGGAATGAAGTACAATTAAATTTTAAACCTTTAAATTGTGTAATAAAGCCCTAAAATTTGTCCGAAAAAAGTGCGCTCAGATAGTTCAACTAGCTTCCTTCATTTGGAGCGACAAAAAAATTCCAATGTGACTCTATATTATACTTTCCAGGATACTCGATCCTAGGCACCGATCAGAAAAATGGACTACAAACTAGAACAAATAGAGAGCAGGGTGGAGGGTGACGACACCGGACCTTTGTGGACAGCAAGGGTCCTCACGCGGCCATTTACACGAAAACCACAGGCCCTGCCATGAGGGCAAGTGTCTTTGCCCGTGGTGGGGCCACCGCACACCACCATCCGAGTTGGCCTCCATGACTGCCATGTGAGGATCAATCAATCCTTATCAACCAACCCTTGCTTGGTGATGGGAGTGCAAACAGTCCCCCGCTTGCCCAGGGGTGGGGCATGAGCTCAAATTGGTCGCCATAAAAAGCTTGGCCACCCTCGCGGAGACTTGCTAAAGGGCCACTCATTTGAAACCGCATTAGCGCCTTACCAGAGCTAAGAGTCCTTAAAAAAGGCCAAATCAAATTTTCCCTTCACTCAAAATAGACGAAGCAAACAAAAATACTTGATTGCCTTTTAAAAGAAAAATTACTTTCATTGTACCTTTTTGAAAATTTTTAAGATTTCATCATACTTTCTTTACGAGATTTAGAAAATAAGAATGTTCCATCATTAGTACTTTAAAACGACACTTTCCATAGATTATAGGGAAAATAGGAGTGAACAACGTATATGTATCTAAAGATAATCAGCTTGGTCTAATTCATTGTTTTTGAGTGTTCGCATTGGGATAAATTTCATCAATGGTCACTTAACTTGGGTGCTATTTGCAGTTGGGCCACTAAATCTTGATTTCAATCACCTAATGCACTGAACTTTCATTGTTTTTTTTTTTTTTGCAATTCATACACCTCGGTCAGATTTTGGTTACACGTTAACATGGCAAACATGTGGGGTGAACATGGCATACAATTGTGAGCCATGTCACCCTAACAAAAGAGCCATGTCAAATCCAACCCAATGTTCTACTGTCACCTACAAAATGATACGTTATTATTTGCTTACCGCTTCACGTATCGTAGTGCTTAGACATTCTATTATTATCATTGTAGTCTTTCAAAAATACTCAAAGCCCAAGGCACCCTGGGCTTTTGGCTTTGCCAATGATGGCATTTTCCCAAAGTGATCCAAATTTTTTTTTATCAAATACTCTTAACTTTTTCACAATGAACTATATAAGGCTAAAGTCCCTCGAGTAAGCTAAACCAAATGCAGCCTAAAGCGCATATATCTCTGCAAATCAATTCCTTATACAATAAATCAATCTTTTGCAACTTAATTCTATTGCAAAGAAAAATAATTAGACTATATTTTAGTCATTGCACTTTTTTGTCTAGCTTTATTACCGATGGAAATAACAGAACTATCGCCAAAGGTGATCCTTTTAATGTACAAGAAATGAAAAAAAAAAAACAAATAAAGAAAAGAAAAAGAGAATACTTATTTTCGAATAATATCATCAAATTTTTTCTTTCTTTTTTAGCCAAGCACGATAATTTTGGATAAAGTCCATCACACTTATTATTTCTCATCATTCTTGTCTTAAAATCATATAAGTTAGGAAAATAATTTCAAAGAAAATGGAGAAAAATAGGGCACATAAAATTTTTTTTTAACTTGTATATGGTTATGATTTACGTGGGAACATTGAGATGATAAATAAGATTTTCTTTACTTTCTTTTCATTGACTTTGGCAGACATAGAAGTGATGAGTGAGGCAATGGTACACAAAAAGGAGGACCTGAAGATAACCCACATGCAAATGAAGTCATGACGGGGATGCTCAACGTGTTCTCACTCCCTAGGTCAAAGATGGCGAGGCGGACTTCCAACCTGATCGATCGTCACTACAGGATCATGTTGGCGAGGGCAATCTTCTTCACTAGGCCCCTCCTTATGGGCTTCGCCCCAACTATGCCTCCTTCCTGTTGGGCCGCTTAACCAGTATTGGTATTGGCTATGCCCTTATGATCGCCATCTACATCGCTGAGGTCTTCCCTACCTTTTCCAGTGGGTTTAAGGCGAGGAAGTCACGAGGAAAGGCGAGGAAGTCACGAGGAGAGGCAAGGAAGACCTCGGCCATGTAGTTAGCAATCATAAGGGTATAGCCAATGCCATCACTAGTGAAGTGGCCCAATATGAAGGAGTCAATTGGGATCGAAGCCCAAAAGGAGGGTCAAGTGAAGAAAATGGCCCCCGCCAACTCAATCATGTAGCGGTGGCCGATCCAATTGTAGGTTCACCTTGCCATCACTGACATAAGGAGCGAAGGCAACAATTTAAGCACTATATGAAGACTTAACCTACATGTCGATTATTTTTAAGTCCTTCTTTCTGTATACCAACACCTCGCTCATTACTCCTATGTTTTCCCAAATTCAAAAAATAAAAAGGAAAATCTTATTTATTGTCACAATGTTCCCACGTAAATCTTAACTATATATACAAGACTTTGAAAAATAAAAATATTTTGTGCCCTATTTTCCTCTTTTTTTCTTTGAATTTATTTTCCTAATTTATATGATCATAAGATAAGAATCATGAGAAATAATACGTGCGATGGACTATGTCCAAAATTAATTTGCTTGGCCAAAAAAAGAAGAAAAAAGGTTGTGATGTTATCCAAAAAAAAATATTTTTTTCTTTGCTTTTTTTCATTTCCTATATATTAAAAGCTGACCATTTGCAGTAGTCTATCATTTTTATCAATAGTAAAGCTAGACAAAAAAAGTGAAATGACTAAGACATAACCTAATTGTTTTTTTACGACAAAATTAAATTGCAAAAGATTGATTCATAGTATGGAAAATTGTTCGCAATGCGTTTGGTTCAGCTTTCCCAAAAAACTTTGGACTTTTAATACCCCTTATCAAAAAGCTGAGGGTTTAATAAAAAAAAAAAGGACCATTTTGGGGCCATCGTTAGCAAAGTTGAAAGCCCAAGACTTCGAAGTCCCTAAAATTGAAACCGAAGTTTAATTTTGACTAACAGAAATTTCCTACTAAAGGTCTTCACTGATGGTATTAAATGCTAAAGATGAACTATTCCCTAAAAGTAGATCTAAGAGAAACGCTGACGATCTTTTATATTTTAAACCTTCGTTACAACTTTTCTTTCATTCTTGGTCAACTCGCTCGTCATTCTAGCTTACCATCCATCACACGGGCATCTGAAGGGCATTAAAATACTTATAGACTCGAGTAATCAACAGGTTGATCAATCCACATTTCCTCTCGAATCCAAAACTCAATGAAAGATGCTGAACATGCGTTAATTAGGACAGGTTCATAACTTCAACCTAGAAATCTTGTGAAGAACCAGCATTTAAGAGCATATATTGGGTTCTCTCATCTAAAGTTCAATTCGCTTGTTCTGCAACTGTATTTTGTTATGGTGAGCGAGGCACATTGCGGTAACCATCAACTCGTTCTATATAAAACTCAATAAACTCATTAAAATAGAACTTTGCCCTGTTTTCATTTCTAAGCCTCTTGATTTTCTCGCCTGTTTGATTTTCTATCAAGAGTTAAATTTCTTAAAACAGATAAAAGTATTCACTCTTGTGATTTTGAAAACCCAAACTTTCCTGCTAAAGTCATCAATGAAGCTTAGAATATACCTAGCACCTCCTTTTTGATGTTGGCTAATAGTATCACTTAGACAAGGGTGAATAAGTGATTTTAAATAACTTAACAAAAAAATGTGGAAATAAAGCATTAAGTTTGATATAAGCGTGACTGAGTAATATGCCATGTCATCAATGCCATGTCACTATCTACATCATCATCTATGCCATGTCATCAATTCCATGTCAGTTAGTGATTGCATGTTTATGTCATTTAACTAGAATTGCATGCCAGGTGGAATAATGCTATGTTCCTAGAGTTAGGTCATAATTAGGGCTTTAATTTACATTACATGCATTGCATATAGGTTAGTCATTATTTTAAGGTAAAAGAAAACCCAAAAATAATTGATTGCTTTAGTGAGCTCGATTTACTTTCCCTAGCAATTTATATATCTATTTGCTTTGATTATTGGTTGTTATTTTTATTGACTGCACACCAGCATGATTATTCCTCACTTATTAGTGGCTAGGTTTAAAATTAAAACAAGTATCTTGCAAAAATAATTTTGTTTTTGAAAATAAAAGAGAAAAGGTACCGAAAGGGCGTTAGAGTATTTAGCGTAATCAAATCTCCGAATCTATTGAATTTCTGGTTCGTAGAAGTAAAGTATACACCCATACTTTTTTTTAAGTCGAAACACGCCCACACCTTTCTTGGGGCTTTTCACTGATCCACTAAAAATTGATTGGTGGCGACTCCTGAATAGATCAAATTTCACGTTAAAATTAAACCCAAGTTGTAAATGGATATGAGTTTGGGAAAGCCCGAGTTAAGTGTAAGTATAAGAATCCATTAGATATTTTCCAAAAAGGGCAGGTAGTGGCACTAGTCCTAGAAAACACTCAAACCTACAATAAATAATCATGACAAAGAAGAGTTCTCACGATCTACACCCTCTTAGATGACGGGTTTTAAAAATCTCTTTAGGGTGTTACAAATTTCTAATCTTAAATATAGTTTTAACAAGTCTCAATCGCGGCTGTTTTTGTTCCAACGCCCACCAAAATAAGCCGGGTCCCCAGCTATCCGCTGAGAAATTCAATAGATACTGGGCACTGTCCGAGAGAGCCTGGCCAACTTTGTTGGCCGCCCGGACTTGGCCAACAGCCTGGCGACTCCTTGGTGGATGAGACTTGAGAGGTAAGAGAGAGAGCCCCCTCCATCAATGTAATGAGCTCCAGCGTCTATCTCTGTAATGACCTGAGGCCC
Organism: Syzygium syzygioides; assembly: GCA_031216285.1. Lineage (NCBI taxonomy): Eukaryota > Viridiplantae > Streptophyta > Magnoliopsida > Myrtales > Myrtaceae > Syzygium > Syzygium syzygioides. The sequence goes on along the minus strand of CM062244.1, from coordinate 13,616,530 downwards.
TACCTTAGTATGATATTGTTCGCTTTGGGCCCAAGCCAAGCGGCAGAGCGTGGGGAGGAGGGATGGCGCTGCGTCCACGCCATTACTCCGGACGTGCATAGGGAAATGAGGTACCTCTCTTGTCTGACATCGCCTAGGGAGAGAGCCTTGGGCTTTCTTATAAGGCCTGAGAAGCTTTAACCTAGTACGATGCATTTTAAATCCGTGTGGGCTCCGGTCCAAAGTAGACAATATAATGCTAAGGTGGGGCCTTGGGTCGTTACAAGACAAGATGTCACAATCTCCAAGACTCCAAAGTCCACAAAGCAATCGACTGCTCGATTGTCCCCTCTCCCGGACTAACCAAGCCGGTCGTTAGTGTGATTTCCACATTCTTATTCCTCTTTGACGGGACCAATTTGGCGGGCGACACTCTTAAATTATTGTTTTCTTTTAATGGCCATATGGTCAGCGTACCGGAGGAATATGACGCTTCCAGTATCTTTTGTGACGATGTTGTCCTGGTCACCCTTTGTGTGTGTATATATATATGTGAGTCTTGCTTAGCATCTGACAACAGCATCTCAAGCCCCCATCCATCCCACCGAAGCCCCTTAGCCACCTCCCAATCAGTGCTGTCATCTCCAAGTCTCAGTACTCCGGAGTGACGTTCACACTAGGACTTGGGAGGATCATCAGCAATGGACTCTCTGCAGTACTCGAACACAAAGGCGCTAATATCCATAGCTGCGGTGGGCGTACTAGGAGTGTTGCTGAGGCTGTACAATGCGCTGGTGGTGAAGCCAGAAAAGTTGAGGTCCTTGCTGAGGAAGCAAGGCATCAATGGACCGCCCCCCGCCTTCTTGCTCGGCAACATCATGGAGATCAAGAAGGCGAGATCTTCATCCTCCTCCTCCGCTCCTAAGACTCTGCCTGGCCAGCCCCCTGCCCACCATGATTGCGCTGCTGTCCTCTTCCCCTTCTTCGACAAGTGGAGAAAACAATACGGTAGTTTACCTCTCCGCTGTCCTAACTGGGATCTTCATCTCTTTTCTACAATTTATCTAACAATATTTATGTGTTTTGATTTACTATATTCCTAACTACACAAATTAGACGCAAGATTTTTAACAATTCTTGAAGAGTTTATGAAACTTAGAGATTGGTGCTACTTAAATTTCCTAGTCAGATCAAGATGATCACGTGCATCACAGAGTCATATGTTTTCTGTACCTTAAGGTTGAACTTGAAGCCTACCATGTCGGCATAGGGTGGTAGATGCTGAGGATTCCTTCATTGCCTGTTTCCATTTTTTCACCCTTGCAACGCCTACCATTGGCTGCTCTTTCTTTTTTGGGTTTAATGTTAGTTCTTTGATAAAGACGGACGCATGCGCTGGCTAGCTACTCTGGAGCTGGATCCTAATTGGACCCACCAAAATGACTCCAGTGGCCCCAACATCACTTCTCACATTCGCACTAAATTTCATTCGACACGTTCTCGCTCAGTAAAAGAACAGGAGTAATTTACCACTCCCGTATCAAATCATTTCTCTTGCCCCCTTCCTTCAATGAATTGGATCGATCATTTGTGGTTCAGCCATGGACAATCAGATCAGGCTGGTCTCATGCGCTGGTGTGTCATGATTTTTACAGGAGATACATTTGCGTTCTCGCTGGGGAACACACAGATAGTTTATGTGAACCAACCAGACGTGGTGAGGGAGATTACCACCTGCACATCCTTGGACTTGGGGAAGCCCTCATACCAGTTCAAGGAGAGGGGTCCCTTGATGGGCCAAGGCATCTTAACTTCTAACGGCCCCCACTGGGCTCATCAGCGAAAGATCCTCGCTCCTGAGCTCTATATGGACAAGGTTAAGGTGTGTAATCTTAATTGATGTCTTTTGATACCACCATCACCAACACCAATTTTTCTTAATTAACATTTGGGAATTTGCCGGCCGGCAGGGGATGATAAACCTCATAAACGAGTCCACAGAGACACTGTTAAACTCCTGGAAGAACAAAGTGGACGCTGCCGGTGGAGTAACCAACATTAACATCGACCAGCACATGAGAAGTTTCTCCGGAGATGTCATTTCCAGAGCCTGCTTTGGCAGCAATTTCGCCAAAGGAGAGGAGATCTTCCACAAGTTGAGGGCTCTCCAAGAGGCCATGTCCAAGAAAGTTCTCTCCACTGGGATTCCTGGCATGAGGTGAGTAATTAAATCTTTCTCCCGAAAAACCTCCAATTAATCAGCCCCCTCCCAAAAAAAATGGGCGAAGAAATCCACTATCACCCAGATGGCTTTAATCAATTTTGGTTATACAATAATACAGATACCTCCCCACCAAGAATAACAGAGAAGCCTGGGCACTAGAGAAGGAGGTCCGCAGTTTGATACTGCAGGTGGTGAAGGAGAGGATGGACGCAGCATACGAGAAGGACCTTCTGCAGATGGTTCTTGAGGGTGCCAAAAACAGCGACTTGAGCCAGGAGGCCATGGACCACTTCATTGTCGACAACTGCAAAAACATTTATTTAGCCGGGTACGAGACCACTGCCGTCTCTGCGACATGGTGCCTCATGCTGTTGGCTTCCAGTCAAGAGTGGCAAGATCGAGTGCGCGCTGAGGTTCTTGAAGTTTGTGGGGGCCGTCTTCCTGATGCAGATATGATCCGTAAGATGAAACTGGTGCGCCTTCCTGATACCTTTAAGACAGTGCACATAATATAATGTTTTCATTTCATGATTATCGGCATGCGTTAACAACATTCCTGTCCTGGGTGCAGCTCACAATGGTGATAAATGAGTCGCTGCGGCTATACTCCCCCGTACCAGTGGTGTCGAGGGAGGCCTTAACGGATATGAAATTCGGGGACCTGAAAGTGCCAGAGGGAGTGAACGTGTGGACGATGGTGTTGACACTGCACACAGACCCCGAGATATGGGGTCCAGACTCCTACTTCTTCAACCCGGGCAGATTTGCCAACGGGATCACTGGAGCCTGCAAGCTGCCGCACCTGTACATGCCCTTCGGAGTGGGACCTCGCGTGTGCCTGGGGCAGAACCTGGCCATGGTTGAGCTCAAGATCCTCATCGCCCAGCTTCTCTCCAACTTCTCCTTCACCCTCTCTCCCAACTACATCCATTCCCCTGCTCTTAGGTTGGTTATTGAGCCCGAACACGGTGTCGATCTCTCCGTCACCAAGTTATCTCGAGATTGATGACTTCAAAAGACTATTTTTTTCACCCCATTTTTTCCTAAGCCCGCTGCTCGCTTTCTTGCTGTAAGCGAAAGCACTTTTCCTTTCCTTCTCGTCACTTTTGTGTTAGTTTATGGCAAAGTTCGTTCTTTCTCCATTGTACATGTCAATTGTTCAAGTTTAACAGGGATGTATCCGCTATTGGCAACAACAGATTAGATACACGGATTGCAACAATGGAGAAAAACTAAGGACGACGGGACTGTCGTTTTTCCCATTTACAAAGGCTACTATATGCTTAAAAAGAGAAGCAAATGCCCCCTCATGGTGGAAACTCTGTAGTCCTTCCCAAAAAATTATTACTGTATTCCAAAAATTTGCTTGTAGAAGAAAGATTTGTTTCTAGTGCTTCTAGTTTTTGTGGATGCTACATGATAGACGGACAGATTAGCGATAGATATTGATCACAACACTTGGAGATCAAGCATTTGTGCAGTATTCTATAGCTCCATAACTATATGTCAGTTTATTTTATAGATAGAGTTCTTTTTTTATAAAAATTAAGGATATGTGTACTAGAAGTTTTAAAATTTGTCACAAAAGTGCAATTGAATCTTAAAACTTATTAAATTGATGCAATCGAATCCTTCCGTTTATTCCGCTCAACTTGACTAACGAAAAATTACTAACATGACTTTTTTAAATATTTTCTCTTCTACGTGGAAGTGGCTAAAACATGAAATATAAGGACAGAATGATGTCATTTTGGTCCAAATCTAACTTTTAATACAAATTTTATTTAAATTAAATTAAAAAATTAGCTAAAATTAAAATAAAATAAAGAAAAAAAAGAAAAGAAAACAGAGAATGAGAGACTTAGGACTAGGAGGTGAGGGTAGGGCCACCACCGCCCCACCATAGGGGAATGGTCAGTGAGGGTCACCACAGGGTAATGGTTGGCGAGGATCACCGGGCCCTCGCAACCCTCGTCGACCATTCCCCCACCATTGCCGATATGGTGACCACTGGCGATGGTGGGGCGGAGGCAACCTTGCCGACTAGTTTTATTTTTTAGCTTATTTTTTAAAATAAAATTAAATAAAATTTATATTAAAAATCAAATTTAAATCAAAATGACATCGTTTTAACCACGTCGTCACCATATATGATACAGAAAATAATAAGAAAAAAAGCAGCATTAGCATTTTTATTGCCAAGGTTAGACAAAATTAGCGGAATGACTTGATTGTATCAATTTAACAAGTTTTATGATTAAATTGCACTTTTTTCACAAGTTTTACAACTTCCAATGAACATATCCCTAGAATTTATAAATAGAATTGAGGTGCTTATTTTTCCTTCTTTAGTTCATTACCGTCATTGTAACCATTTTATCACTTCTAGTAAAAGTAAAAGAACACAAATTGTGAACAGCCAGTCTTTTTCCAGAATTAGCAAGACATTTGTACCATGATATAACACTATGATTCCTAAATCACACCCTAATATCCCTGAAACCACATGAAGTGCTCTGATTGGATACACGATCATTATAATTAAGGAGGCATTGGTAACCAAGTTTAATGGTTCTACTGCAATTTAATGTAATGGTCCTACCTCCAACAACAAACTTCAAATGTCAAAAGAAGAAACAAGGTGGAGTCAACCAAAGACTTGCAAATAATAATAAAGAAAAGGACCCTCCGTGAGACGAAAGGAAGTCCACGATGATCTTCTGACACGATCCCACCAATAAAACGAGAACGAAAGGGTAATATTCATTGTTGTATGAAGCATTATATTGACTAGGAATCTCAATATTCTTCTAGATACAGAGAGAAGGTGGTCTACATGTACAATACAATGGTCAGATCACTGCTTATGTCTCTTTTTAGACACCGTTTTCACCAGACCCTTGGCAATCTTCCAAAACCAAAATAGGTTCATAGTTGCCAAAACAGGAGGTACCAAAAGCAAACTGTAGAAACCCAAGTCAAAAATCTCTTTCACCTGAAACAGAAGAGGTGAAAAAGATGAGGCCTGTTCTGTAACTTGAATCAAATTATGGCAGCTCAGCCAGTGAAATCATCAATATAACAGCATAAACCATCTAAGAAGACTGGACTCACTTTCCTATTCCCAATGATTGTTTCCTTTTCAAACACATGAATTAATAAAAGAATGACATTACCGCATACATCAGGGCCGGTGACTCATGCTGAGAAGTTTAATTAAACAGGAAAGATAGATTTATAGACACAACGAAGCAGGAGAAAACTTAAAGCAAAAAGCACCCATGGTTTTCTATAGAGACTTCCACCATAAGCATCTCCAACTCTGTTATTAAAAATCATAATACATTCAAATATTGATATCACAGCGACAGTAAGGTTAATTTTTATCATCAAAGAGGTCACTTAAATCCTATTGCTAAGAAACAACTCACCTGGTCAAAATAAATAAGCATGTAGGTGAAAAAGAAGACGAAGAGAAGAATCCTTGCAATCTGAAGACATCAAATAGTTGCATGATCAAAATATATGTGAAAGCGTTTGAACAAATATGTCATCTCAAGCGAGATGGAAATGTTAGGTGTCATCTGATAACCTTTATCAAGAACTAAAGACATAAATTTTCAGCCCTAATCATAAGTTAATGCATTGGTCTCAAAGCTAATGCAGATTGCAGCTTAACTGATACACTTCAGTTGAAAATTAATGTTTTGATCAAGTGAAACTCAAGTAAAACTAAAGGCTGAACAGGCTCATCCAACTGATCTAGTAATTGTTTTCACACTTAAAAACATACACATTTAGTATATTCATAATGGAGTAATCCACCTTGACAATCCTCCTTTTGATGAACATCACAGATGAATCTTTATACGCGGTACATCTCTCAAATACTCGCATGTTTTTTAAAATGTTTACATCCATGCCAACTATTTCGTGCGAAGTGGCTTCTTTATGGTTTTGTGTGGGTTTGGGTGAGAGAGAGAGAGAGAGAGAGAGAGAGAGAGAGAGATGACTACATAAATAAGAAATCTCAAACATCTAATGTGAACCTTGTATGCCCAAACAGAAAAAGCAACTGCTTCCGAAGCTTATAGTGAAGTCCAGTCCAGAGATATGAAAAGATGGTAAACACACTCAACCTAAATCCTTTCTACTCAGTATCTAGTTGCCAGGGATAGCAAGATGTCTCATGATGCCTTTTAGTTCCTCATTTAGTAGGGTTGAACTTAAACTTACATATAATTAATTATGCAGTACTTCGTTGAGAATATTAAGATTCGATCAATCAAAATGTTCTGGCGAAGGGGTGGAGAAAACCAACTTTAGATAGAACTATTCCTTATTTGGAACTCTCGCTGCAATCAAGAATTTGTCAAGTGTATTAAGAGGATATTGGCCTTTTCTTCAAGAGCCATTTATAACTGTAAAAATGCACACTTCAATTCGTTCTTAATTTCTTGTGAATTAGCAGTAGCTTGTATGCAAAAAAGACAACGCCTGAAAAGTCACCAAAATATGAATCTGTGATTCTTTTATTTCATCCTGCTGCAACCAAATAGTTTAAACTTCTGCACTTAAAATCCACATGCTGCCAAGCAGATTTCTGCTAGACATGTTCAGCTAGTATTCAAATCTCCGCTGTATGTTTACTCTAATCCGTACCATCAAAAAGACCACACAGTCAACTGTATCTAAACTAGATTTAAACTGCAGTATAAAGGATAACAAAGTGTGAAATAAGGAAGTCCACATTGGCCTAGACTATAATTATCTGAAATTCGGCCTTTTCCTCCTATCAAAATTTTTTTAAGCTAAGTAGAAAGGTAACAGTAGTAAAGTAAATCAAACTAATGGAAGCCGAACAGTACCAACCACCCCAGGAACAGAAAGATGCCATTGCAGATGTATAGGTTAGAACTCTTCTGACCTGCCAAGTACCTGAATAGATTCCTTATTAAGCCAGTGTTTGTCAACAATACAAAAAAATGATGGATCGTTTAGTCAAAGAAATGAGGAATAATGAAGTAATTTCGAAAGTCACTAACCATCTTAGATTGACAAACGGGGTAGTGCTCTCTGAAAACAAAACCATAAGTATGTGTATTTGGCCTCGACCACTTACAAGGGAAAGAAAGATGGAAAACATGGATAATCCGTGGTGTAGAAGTTGAGAAGAACTGTAGTGTCAATACTTCACATAAAGAAAGACAAACTGCCCAAAGAGCAAGACTAGTTCCACAACACTATTAAAGCAGGTACAAGTATAACCAGCCAGTCAACCCCAATTCAACAAATTTGCCGACATTTAAAAAATTTAAGTCACGGGGAGAGGGAGAGGGAGGGACATGCTACATAGAGATGTGGATGGAAACTGAAGGATCAACCCTAAGTGCTCTCCTCCTTCGATATTCATATCAGTAAGATTACTTTTTACATAAAGACAGTACTACCCCTGGTATTACAACCCTCAGTCCCCCAGCTAATTCACAACATAATATGATGGTTAACTTACAATAATAAAAGCTTACATTCATCAAAACACTACTCAACTTAACTTATAAAGCTCTCACGTCATATACTCTTAAACTTTTTGTAGCTGTACCAGATTCAGACACCAAGCAAGAGTCAAGGCTGACGGAGGAAGTGTTATTCCATGCTCAAAAACTGCAAGCTAAAAAATCATAATACTTGTGTCCGAGTACTTACATATTCCCAACCACCAAGAGCTGGAAAATGCCAAACAATCATTGCCAAGTCTGACAGAAAATAACCTATAGAGACCTGTGAAGTGCCATAAAAAGAAAAATACATGAGTACCTAAAGAACCATCTATAACAGTCTTACATTATCATCTACATGGGTTCGCTTCACATGTCGTAGGTCTATCCAGTAATGCGATACATAATCGCAAACAAATGATCGAGCTGCCTTTTGTGTCTATTTACATTTTTACAAATGTGCTCTCAAAAGCACATGGTACAAAAAAAAAACAATAAGAACAGGGAGGGGCAAAGCAGCCAGAGTAGAGGATCTAAACCATGGTAGGTCACCTGGGGAGTGTGGAGTGACAGACTTTACTGGACGGGATACAGCTGCCATGGACGTGAAATTTCCCCAAGACAAGCATAGTGCATATCTGGATCAACATATTTCTGAATTTTTCACTTAATAACTTAGATACTTATGTTTTGATTAACATATGTGCTAACATATCATTACTAGTCTAATCAGGTCACTGGGAGCCGGAAGAGAGAGAGGGTCAGCTGCCACTAACATCTATCGTTTAAGTCGGACGTGATCCTGTAGCAGCGCCAATCTGCTCATTGCCTTGACCCTTTCCTGAACTAGTAAGTCACAACCTCCCTCTTGCCCACAAATGGGATGAATAAGAAAGTCGAGTTTCCTTTTGATTTTAAGAGATGATAACCATTAGTCTACTCTAATCAAATAATCTTTTTTTTCATAAACTCGTGTATAACATTAGACACATAAAATTCAATATTAACCTTTTTTTTGTAAAAAATACAACACTCTATATAGTGCTATGGTTCATTGATGCATTTCAAATGATAGTGGACATTGATTTGAGTAAACACGTCAAGCCTGCAAAGGGTCATTAAAAAGATTCATGTGAGAACTCAGTGGACTTCTCTTTTACCTATCCAAAGAAAAGAAAAAAAACAGAACTCCGTGGTTTTATATTATTAATTTATGAAAAATAAAAAAGGAAGCCAATAAGTCATTGAAATGGGTAAAAAGATTTTAAAAGCCTGTGGATTTGACACCATGGCTCAAACCATTCTTATTCTGGCTTCCTGAAGCGAGCTCCTTTTCGATCATCACTTTGTATTCAACATCAACATAGAATTTCTCCCAATCTCCACAATGCTGATTCCCCACACCAACACCCTCATTTGTAACGAAGCGGCATTAGAAATTGTGGTAAATATTTCCACTAAAATGAAGCGACATACATAAGAACGACGTGCGCACCCGGAACACATGTAGGAAGAGAACGCATGCATTTGCATATACTGAAAATGCATTCACTGAAATGACACTAACACAGGGAAGACGCATTTGGCAAAGCACAATCCGTGATCTAATGTGTTAAGACAAACGCATGCGCAAACATGTGAGGCACATTAACATCGAGATTCTCAGAAATCAGCTCTAAAGTGATTAACAAACGTTGACGAATTAGTGGAAATCAAAACCGGTTCAACATGAAACTATCGCGGACGAATCGCAATCACGGATGTAAGCTCCGACATGTACGATTTTCAAGCTAGCAAGAACTAGATTCCTAGCCCCTGTTTTCATTCTCGTAAATCCAAAACAGAAGAAACTCACTTCGATCTAGCAAAATGTGAATACCAGCAGCGATGGCCCAATTGGTTTTAAGCAAAAGAATAGCAAAAGGTGATTACCTGAAGTGACTGGCATCAAAGTGTGTTTAGACTACTGTTCAATCCTCTCAGTCAGTATCCTTTTCCTCTCAGACTTCGATCAAATTACTCAGACTCAACCTACCAGAACAGACCAGAGATCCAACCCAATGTTCTACTATCACCAACAAAGTGATACGCTATTATCTGCTTACCGCTTCACGTATCATAGTGCTTGGACATGCTATTATTATCATTGTTGTCTTTCGAAAATACTTAAAGCCCAAGGCACCATGGGCTTTTGGCTTTGCCAACGACGGCATTTTCCCAAAGTCGTCCAAAATTTTTTTTATCAAATACTCTTAACTTTTTCAACTTTTTCACAATGAACTATATAAGGCTAAAGTCCCTCGAGTAAGCTAAACCAAACGCGACCTAAAGTACATATATCTCTGCAAATCAATACAATAAATCAATCTTTTGCAACTTAATTCTATTGCAAAGAAAAATAATTAGACTATATTTTAGTCATTGCACTTTTTTGTCTAGCTTTATTACTGATGAAAATGATAGATCTATCGCCAAAGGAGATCCTTTTAATGTACAAGAAATGAAAAAAAAAGAAAAAAAGAAAAGAAAAAAAGAATACTTATTTTCGAATAATATCATCAAGTTTCTTCTTTCTTTTCTAGCCCAGCAAGATAATTTTGGATAAAGTCCATCACACTTATTATTTTTCATCATTTTTATCTTACAATTATATAAGTTGGGAAAATAATTTCAAAGAAAATGGAGAAAAATAGGACACATAATATTTTTATTTTTTTACTTTTTTAACTTGTATATGGTTATGATTTACGTGGGAACATTGAGATGATAAATAGGATTTTCTTTCCTTTCTTTTTATTGAATTTGGGTTGACATAGAAGTGATGAGTGAGGCAATGGTACATATAAAGGAGGACTTGAAGATAACCCACGTGCAGATGAAGTCATGACAGGGATGCTCAACGTGTTCTCCCTCATGGCGAGGCGGACCTCCAACTGGATCGATCATCCCCACAGGATCATGTTGGCAAGGGCAATCTTCTTCACTGGGCCCCTCCTCATGGGCTTCGCCCCAACTATGCCTCCTTCCTGTTGGGCCGCTTAACTAGTCCTAGTGTCGGCTACGCCCTTATGATCGCCATTTACATCGCTGAGGTCTTCCCTACCTTTTCCAGCGGGTTTAAGGCAAGGAAGTCGCGGGGAAAGACAAGGAAGACCTCGGCCATGTAGTCGGCAATCATAAGAGTATAGCCAATGCCATCACTACTAGTGAAGTGGCCTAATATGGAGTCATAGTTGATCGAAGCCTGAAAGGAGGGGTCAGGTGAAGAAAATGGCCCCCGCCAACTCAATCATGTAGTGGCGGTCAATCCAATTGTAGGTTCACCTTGCCATCGCTGACCTAAGGAGCAATGACAACACGTTAAGCACTCTCTGAAGACTTAACCTACATGTCGATTATTTTCAAGTCCTTCTTTATGTATACCAACACCTCGCTCATTACTCCTATGTTTTCCCAAATTCAAAAAATAAAAAGGAAAATTTTATTTATTTGCACAATGTTCCCACCTAAATTGTAACTATATATACAAGACTTTGAAAAATAAAAATATTTTGTGCCTTATTTTCCTCACTCTTTCTTTGAATTTATTTTCCTGTTTTATATGATTATAACATAAGAATCATGAGAAATAATATGTGCGATGGACTATATCCAAAATTAATTTGCTTGCGTAAAAAAAGAAGAAAAAAGGTTGTGATGTTATCCAAAAATAATTATTTTTTTCTTTGCTTTTTTTATTTCCTATACATTAAAAAGCTGACTATTTGCGGTAGTCCATCATTTTTATCAGTAGTAAAGCAAGACAAAAAAAAGTGAAATGACCTAGACATAACCCGATTGTTTTTTTGCGACAAAATTAAATGGCAAAAGATTGATTCGTAGTATGGAAAACTGTTCGAAAAGATATATGTGCTTTAAAGTGCATTTGGTTCAGCTTTCTCGAAAAACTTCAGACTTTTAACGCTCCTCATGAAAAAGCTGAGTGTTTAATAAAAAAAATTGGACCATTTTGGGAAATTGCCATTGTTAGCAAAGTTGAAAGTCCAAGACTCTGAAGTCCCTAAAATTGAAACCGAAGTTTAATTTTGACTAATAAAAATTTCCTACTAAAGGTCTTCACCGATGGTATTGAATGCTAAAGATGAACTATTCCCTAGAAGTAGCTCTAAGAGAAACGCTGACGATCTTTTGTATTTTAAACCTTCATTACAACTTTTCTTTGATTGTTGCTCAACTCGCTCGTCATTCTTCATCCACTCGCTCGTGGTCCGCACCGCGGGGACTCATATATGCGCATCGTAGAATCCATGCATTCGGAAGCAAGTGTCATGTACATACAAAAGAAAAGACGTGTACACCCAGGACACATGCAGAAAGAGAACGCATGTATTTGCATATGCTGAAAATGCATTCACTCACATGACACTTACACAGAGAAGACGCGGCAAAAGACAATCCGTGATCTAATGTGTTGAGACAAACGAATACGCAAACATGTGAGGCACATTAAAATCCAGATGCTCGGAAATCAGCTCTAAAGTGATTGACAAACGATGACGAATTAGAGGAGGTCAAAACTGGTTCAACATGAAACTATCACGGACGAGTCGTAATCACGGATGTAAGTTCTCAGATGTACGATTTTCAAGCTAGCAAGAACTAGATTCTCAGCCTCTGTTTTCATTCTCCTACACATACAGAAGACACTCATTTCGATCTAGCAAAAGGTGAATACCAGCAGCGATGGCCGATTGGCTGTAAGAAAAAGAAGAGCAAAAGGTGATTACCTTAGACTGCCGTTAGATACTCTCAATCGGTATCGTTTTCCTCTAAGACTTCGATCAAATTACTCGGACTCAAACTACCAGAACAGAGCAGAGGTGCAATTACCTTGGAGATACAGTAGGTGGTCACGAACAGTGATCCAGCGAAGGAATGAAGTCCTGGAAGCGTCTTCGCTAATGGTCTGCGCCAGGGAAGAAATCTCGAGAGAGATCTGAGTTTTTCGGACTTCCCTGCCCTGGAACAGGGGCGAACAGAGTGGTCGCAGCATCGAGTTGAAGGAAGCAAACGGATGATGGCGGCGAGGGCTATAAGTCGCCTAAAGTCGATGATGATGGAGGTCTGCAAAATCAATTAAACCAGTAAGAGCTTTATAGGAACTCTCTGCAACTCCAAAACTGATGCTCTGTTTTCTCTTACTACCAATGGCGGCCAGCGACAGGTGGGATGGCGATTGGAGGTGGTGAACGGCAGGTGTTGGTGTCAACTGGTGCCGGCGATGGAGAGAGAAATGGTTTCTGGTAGATTTTTTTTCCTCTGGTGTTCTAGGATGTAAATCGTATCCCCTTATGAATGCCCCAAAAATCTCCTTAGCAAGAGGATGGCTGTCAGTTAGATGAGAGCGCTTCTCTCGGTCACCATCTATCTGTACACATGCCGCATGCCGATCCGCTTGGCTTCGAGCGGAAGATATGAAGAGAGAGAGAGAGAGAGAGAGAGAGAGAGAGAGAGAGAGAGAGAGAGATCTAGAAGAAGAGTCTTATGGGCGTGAGTCAGTTATGAGAGCGCTTCTCTCGGTTCCTTTCGGGCTTAGCAATTAGTATTTCCTCTTTTCTTGAGCCAACTATTCAAAATATGGTAAACTCCAGTAAAAATGAATCTACATTTATCAGATTTCCCTTCCGCCCAACGATACCTCTGTTGCGGAAGCCAAGCGATCGAACAATAAATTGACAGAAATAAGAAAATAAATCGGACACCAGATTTACGTGGTTCGGTCGTAGTGACCTACGTCCACGGGGAGAGCAGCACGGAATTCCACTATAGATCAAGCGATACAACGGAGATTACAATCACACTCGAGTCACTCAAACACTCTAAGTGTTTCCCAAGCCCCAATTACACCCAATAACTCACGCAGTGTTTAGTCTCACAATTTCTCACGAAATAATCTCTCAATCTCGCAAAGAATTGTACACAAATCTTATCACAAGATTTACGCTTGAACACTAATTCTTCTTGGATATAATTCACGAACGAGAATTCACGGAAACACCTACCGCCAAGCACTCACGAACGTCTTCACGTCAACCGCGGCGCTTCAAGACTTCTTTATCAACAACGGTGCATCGAGACTTGTTCTTCTTCTTGCGGCCAAGTTCAAGAATATATAAGGATATAAATCCCAAACAACCCAAACTGACTTCTGCAGGAAACCTTATCTTTTATTTCTTCTTATTCTTTCTCTGACATGTTGACAGAGTCAAAGTTCAACATAAAGTCCACATGGACTTTCCAGTTTGAGAACAAGGACTCCAACATACATTAGGAAAACATATTTCAAATATTTCCTTTTTGCTCGGTTTCGGAGATTCGCAAAATATCCAATTCAGAATATTTAGATTTCTCTTTGGGCTTAAACTCGAGACATATTTTCAACAATCTCCACCTTGGCTCGACGTTTGAGCCAAGTCACAATCACTTTGATAGAAATCCGAATTTCGCTACTACTCTCCCACAGCCCCCGATGGGCTCAACCGCCACAGACGTCTTTCAAGTCCAAGCCTCGCTTGAACTTTGCCATAGCCGCGGACCTCATCATAATACCAACTCCACATGCACCTTTAACCGCTCCATAAGGATTTTCTGACACAATCTCCTCAATCGCAGATAAAGCAAAACCATCATTGCATCCATATCTATTCGGAGATCGAATACGCACCTTGTCAAGTTCAGCAGTTACAGCAACCGTTGGCTTAATAGGCTCCACCTCGCTACAAGCACCATCCGTGTCGATTATTTCGCTAGTGCCCGCTACCTCAGGAGTTTCTGGTTGCAACTCCACCTCAAGCTGAACACCGTTCAGATCCGTATGAACACTGCTATTAACACTCCTAGCTAGAAGTACTGGAGACTCGTCAAATATAACTTCTCTGCTGATAACAAGTGAATTTAATTCCGGGCACCACAACTTATAGCCCCGTTCACCTTGTGCATAACCTAGGAACATGCACTTTCTTGTCCTTCCATCGAGCTTACCATCACTAACTCGAACATAACATGGACAACCAAATATTCTAAGAACAGAATAATCAGCAACGTTACCTGACCACACTTCTTCGGGAGTCCGACATTCAATCGCAGTCGATGGGGATCTATTCTTCAGGTAGCTCGCCGTACCAAGCGCATCCGCTAGAAACCTTCTAGCCATACCAGCACTAGAGAGCATTTTATGGGCCGTCTCTAGTAATATTTTGCTCATCAACTCTGCAACCTGCTGTGGTTCATTGACACTAGTGCGGTGTCTCACTATGCCTTCCTTCATGCAGAATTTGTTTAACAGCTCCGAGCAAAAATCCATACTATTATCAGTTTGCACCTGCTTGATCGTTTTACCAGTCTCCTTTTCGATCAAAGCTTTTAACTGCATGATCCTGACAACAGTATCAAACTTGTGCCTAAGCACAAACATCCACGTCTTCCTCGAGTAGTCATCAACAACTGTTAACATAAATCTGGCACTCTTCCTTGAAGGAAATCGCGACAACCTGCGAACATCCAAGTGAATTAATTCTGCAATATCCGTAGTTTCTCTGACAACCGTACTAAACTGCACTTTCCGCCGTTGATCTAAATCACAGCACCTGCATACATTCAGTTCGTTAGTCACATAACCACATAGCAAATTTCTTTCACTTAGAACTTTCAGGCTTCTCTCGCTAATGTGCCCCAAACGCATATGCCACAATTCAGACTCTCGAACCGATGCATTCGACGTCTCCGCAGCGAATTCTGTCACTGTGTCTCCTTGAAGCTCATACAGGCCATTATGCTTGATTCCTTTCATTATCACCAAGGCACCTCGAATAACTTTCAGAACTCCACATTTTGAAGAATACCGACACCCAGCTGAATCTAGGGCACTCAAGGAAATCAGATTTTTCTTCAACTCAGGAACATGCTTCACTCCAGTCAATGTCCACACAATACCATCATGCATTCTGATTCTAACATCACCAACACCAATAACATCGCATTCATAATTATTCCCCAACTGCACTTTACTATTATCCGTGCACTGATAAGTAGTAAACCAGTTCCTGTTTGGTGTAGCATGAAAAGAACAACCAGAATCCATAATCCATCCATCAAACGATGAATCATTAGTGACAGACAAGACATAATCAGCATCATCCGAATTACCATCAGCTATAGCTGCAATATCATCCGTAGGATCAATTCTAATACCTTTACCCTTCTCGTTCTTTAGCTTAAGGCAATCCCTTCGAAGATGCCCCCTCTTGCCACAACTCCAACAGACAATACCACCAGTCCTAGACTGACTTCGTCTATTCGAGTTCATATTACTTCTGCTAGCACGTGTACCAGTTCTTCCTCTATTTTCACCTACTAAAGCAGCAGATACATGTTCGCCAGATTCTCTTCTACGGATGTCTTCGCTCAGAATTAAATCTCGAACACCATCAAACGTAAAACTTGTTGACCCAGAGGAATTACTAACAGCAGTAACAGTAGTATTCCAACTATCAGGCAATGAGGATAATAGAATCAAAGCACGTACCTCATCTTCAAAGTCAATATCAATTGAACTCAATTTACTCACGATCACATTGAATTCATTAATATGATCAGCAACCGACGCACCTTCGCTCATCTTTAAATTAAACAGACGTCGCATCAAGTAGACTTTATTGATCGCAGAGGGCTTCTCGTACATGTCCGATAGGGCTTTCATCAAACCCGCAGTGGTCTTCTCATTCACGATGTTAAACGCGACGTTACGAGCCAACGTCAGCCGAATAACACCCAAAGCTCGTGTATCCAGCAATTCCCAATCAGCTTGCTTCATCGTCTCTGGCTTCTCCCCAGACAAGGGCAAGTGCAGTTTCATCTGATATAGTTGATCCTCAATCTGCATCTTCCAGAAACCAAAATCCTTCCCATCAAATCTGTCGATTCTCACTTTTCCTTCTTCTATCGCCATCGATTCGCTTTAACTTAGTCAAGCCAAGCTCTGATACCAATTGTTGCGGAAGCCAAGCGATCGAACAATAAATTGACAGAAATAAGAAAATAAATCGGACACCAGATTTACGTGGTTCGGTCGTAGTGACCTACGTCCACGGGGAGAGCAGCACGGAATTCCACTATAGATCAAGCGATACAACGGAGATTACAATCACACTCGAGTCACTCAAACACTCTAAGTGTTTCCCAAGCCCCAATTACACCCAATAACTCACGCAGTGTTTAGTCTCACAATTTCTCACGAAATAATCTCTCAATCTCGCAAAGAATTGTACACAAATCTTATCACAAGATTTACGCTTGAACACTAATTCTTCTTGGATATAATTCACGAACGAGAATTCACGGAAACACCTACCGCCAAGCACTCACGAACGTCTTCACGTCAACCGCGGCGCTTCAAGACTTCTTTATCAACAACGGTGCATCGAGACTTGTTCTTCTTCTTGCGGCCAAGTTCAAGAATATATAAGGATATAAATCCCAAACAACCCAAACTGACTTCTGCAGGAAACCTTATCTTTTATTTCTTCTTATTCTTTCTCTGACATGTTGACAGAGTCAAAGTTCAACATAAAGTCCACATGGACTTTCCAGTTTGAGAACAAGGACTCCAACATACATTAGGAAAACATATTTCAAATATTTCCTTTTTGCTCGGTTTCGGAGATTCGCAAAATATCCAATTCAGAATATTTAGATTTCTCTTTGGGCTTAAACTCGAGACATATTTTCAACAACCTCTGACGAGTTTATCTAGGAGCAGTTGGTAAATAGAGGCCATCTCCCTCCGTTTCAATTTTAATTTTGTCTTCTTCATTGCGAAGATGTGCAGATGTAGATGTCAGCAGTGCAATCAGATGCCACAAACCAAACAATGTCATGCGGGGTTTTCGCAACCACAAATGATTAAAATGCAAAATACAAGATCATCATGCCTCACTTGGAAAACAAAGAAAAGCATGTACTCAGTCATGCACACAATTCTAGTGAGTCTAATGTTCTGGAAATGCCAAGAAATTCGCAACGCTTGTCATCAATTCTTGCGATTTTAAATTACTGCAGAATGTTTGATATAAAGAATGGACCGTCGAACATTTAAATTAGTCATTAGCAGCCGAGCCCTCTTTTTTTTTCCTTAAAGAAATTCTTCAATACAGGCTGTGGGAGCGAAGGCATAAGCGAATCCTACTCGACGATTTCATAAGTCAAGAATTTCATGGAAAACATTTCATGAAAAGCAAGAGGCATGGCTTCACCTTCACAGAAACAACATTTTCTTTCCCTGGTTCTGATACACAAGTCTCGCCCTACCAGTTAGACAATCACCGCTCTTATTAAAAAAAACAAAAATAAAATTAAGCACAGCAAGAACATTTTTCATCAATTCCATTGGACGATTTTGAAATATAAAACGTTAATTTTTGCAAACCTGCTGATGCCATATTAATATATTGGCAAATACATCTCTTCTCTGAGCAGCCCTTAGTAGATATCCCTCCACTAATCTCTGCAGAATAGCAGCAGTTAATCACACAGAAAATAGCTAGTATGAAGTTCACCATACCAAATGCAAATCCCTCGTGATGGGCGTGGTTCGAGTTATGGTCTGCAGTTCAGCCAAGACAAATCTGTCCATTTTAAGAGAAACAAGAGAGCTCAGAAGTTGCTTAAAAATATTCTCAGCATCTTGCTCTCGTTACTTCCTGCTAATGGCAATAGCTTTTAAGTTGAGAATTACAAGCCGCAGATTGTGATTTGAGAATTGTTTTCCTTTTCCAAAGTAACATAGTTTCCATTCTGCTGCCTTGCGACTCCAACCCATAGAACTTGTTGTCTTCACAAAGGTTTTCTTAGAGTTTTCTGAAGAAAAAAGCACAAATAACTATAGACTTAGTAGCTCAGAAGCAGGGCAACCACTGTCACGCCCCGAACCTCACGGCACATAACATCCCTACCTTGGTTGATAAACTGTGACGTCCCAAGAAGCGTCGCCGACCCACACCCATACAGAGATCAAGTACAAGCGGAAGCATAAAATACACAAACCCAGACAACTACAATATGAGCCAAAGATAGCCATACATCAAACACCATCATAGAAAATAATTATACATTTATATTACTATTAAAAATCATTTGTACAATATTTACAAGTACAAACAAAAAGGTACACACGATCAGTAGCCACTTGGTCAAAAAGTAATAAGCGGCTAAGGAGGTCAGTCTAAAACTTTAGAAGAGGGCTATAGTCTAAAAAGTAGCAACCCTCTCTACTAGCTAAGGATATAAGATGACCTTAAGGCTCCCAATCAGGGTCGGATGACTCGATAGAATCATCTGGCAACTCCTTGGAAGCATCCTCACTAGGGCCTAACTCCTCCGAATCCATGGTCTATGCTCGCTCATCCTCGGAGTCCGGCTCCAACTCCGGGTCAAGGTAAAGCTCGAACCCCTCCTCGTCTAATCCTAACTCGTTATTTTCCTCAGCTCCTATCTCCACATCGGACCCTACCTTAGCAACTTCTCCAATTTCTTCCTCGTCATCTATCTCCATATTCTCAAGTTTCTCTTCTTCGTATACGAGCTGATCAGCATCTTCGGCGATTGCTTGAGGCTCCTCCTGCATGGGCTCATCTACGCCGCCTACGTCATATACATCATGAGGATTGATTATCTCATCATCAGCCATTCGTGGAATCATCAATCCATCTTGGTCAATTGGCACATCAAAGGTCCTAAAGGGTCGCCCGAGGTTGCCGTTTGCATCTCGCAAGCACCAGGCCACGTACTCCTAGGTTTGATGAAAATACTCTCCTACGTTAACAAACACCACGGATCTATATCTCACATAAGATTCCCCATTTCCTGCGGAGTATGTACTGTTATACTGATGTATCTGTATAGGTATCCCAAAAAGCGCCAGATTCGGCATCTTTATAGCTGGGGGTCTGAAAAGTTTCGGTTTATACAACCGTGAGACGAATCTCAGTGAGTTCAACCTCTAAACCTAGGCTAGGCTAGCATGCAATCTCCTGACTGGAAACAAATATTTAAATCACAATACAACAATAATCAAACAATTCTCTGACCCTGCAGATTAGACAAATCAACATATAATAGTCACGGCACATACGTGGCACGCATAATCACACGTATGCCAATCACATGCTCATGCACCAATTCTCACACACTCGCATGCCAATCCATGCATGTTCATGCATGCAAATGTCATCGACATGTCACGTGCATTTCCCGGCCCACTGGCCCACACTGGCACACTGGCAATCACCCAATTTATTATTTATTACGACTCGAGTCAACAACATTCATGACCTGGTACGTCTAGCCTGCTTCAAAGTGCATGAGGTGCAGCAATCGATTTAGCCCAGTGTCTCAAGCCTGTTTTAAAGTGCATGAGGTGCAACACTGATCTCCTTACGAATCAGAGCATGCTTCAAAGTGCATGAGGATGGTCGTCTTCCGGACGTACCAGGCATCGTCCTGCTTCAAAGTGCATGAGGACGGTATCGACCCGAAGGTCCTTAGGTGACCACACAACCAATTATTATCTAAACCCCCCGTAACATGCTTCAGGGTATTTTAGGTGACCACATGCTTATGGCAGGCACGCATTCTCGCACAATTTCATCACATGCCTCACTCTTGGCATACACAATGTGTGTCCATGTTATGCAATGCAATGCACCATGAGCACCAATATAATTCAAACACTCAATATCACAACACGTGCTCAATTGGTCCAATTAATACCGTGTGGCCTAACGTGTGAACCACAAATCAACAATTAATTTCAAGTCAATCATTAGCCAATCGCACTCCACATAATTCAACCACACGACATGTGACATGGCAGTATGGAATTAATCACAATTAAGCACAAATTACGTACAATCAGTCAACTCGAACATACCCGGTAATTTTCCAATGGGCTCCTAAATTGGTCATTTAATCCAATTAATCTCCCTAAATAATTCTCATTAATCCACTAAATTTTCCCGATAATAATTTCTACCAATCAGTCCTCAACCTAATCTGAAATATACACTGATACTACCTAAGTCAGTCCAAAATGCACCGATATTACCTAAATCAGTCCAGAAAAATGCACTATCAGTTCTAATCTGGGTTTAGGAATTTTACTCACTTAATTTAAGATCACGACGATGAGGAATGGGGGTCGATTACTGGTGAATAGTAGAATCGACGGCAGCGTTCTCGGCGACGGTATGGACGGCGGCCGACAGTATACGGACGGCGACGGTATGGACCTGTACGGACACACTCGTACGGACACTATACGGACGGAGGGAAACGGTGGTCGGCGAGGTGGCGGTCGCCGGCGCGACGGCCGTACGGACAGCGACCGTACGGACCCTACAATACCGAACATATGGGCATTGTATGGACAGGTACGGTCGGCGTCGTACAGCGTGGCTAGACAGCTGGGTGGCGACGGAACGGCGATCCGAGCTCCAGCGCGGCGGCGGCGATGCCCGGGAGAGAAAAAGGGAGAGAGAGAGAGAGAGAAAGGGGTCGGACAGGGGCAAGGCTGAGGCTGGGGGCTGTGGTGGTCGACGGCAGGGCACGGCGGCGGGCGGTGATGCTCCGGTGGCTGGCGGTTTGCTCCGGCAAGGCCAAACCAAGAGAGAAAAAGAGAGAAAAAGAGAGAGGGAGTGGTCTACGGGAGGGAGAAGGGCTGTTCTGGCCAAATGAGGGTGAGATGAGAGAGAGAGAGAGTCTTATCTTGATCAAACATTAGGGGCTAGAGTGTCAAGTGTTAAAGATTTAGCCTAAAATGACCATTTTACCCCTCATCCAAGGGTCACCATTAAATCTTATCCAATAATTCAAGGGCATTTTGGTCCTTTACTGCAATAATTAAGATAAGTCCAAATTTAATTAATTTCCTTAATTATCCCCCAAAATTCGGAAGCAAAAATAGCCTAGGGTAAAGTGGTCAATTTTTCCGATCTCGAGGCGAAGTTCCATTTTTCGCCCGTACCAATCCTCCATGTGCGTGACCAACATAATGTGATGTCAGAATTGCGAAATTCATTGCGCAAGCCCTCGAAAATCCACATCAAAGTTTGAGGGGCAAAATCGTAGATTTTTTCAATTTTTGTCGAAATTTCAATTTTTGGCCATAATCACTCATGGTATGCATGGCCACCCAAAAATGGCATCGGTCTCGAAAAATAACCTCATTTGACATCAAAAAGCAACGCTGACGTCTCGAGGGGCAAAATCGTAATTTTTTACCCCTGGACCGAAATACCAATTTTTACTCGTACTAGCTCCAAACGTGTGTGGCTAGCGTGATATGACGTCAGATTCCCAAAAATAGTCACTTAAGCCTTCGAAAATCGACATCGAAATCCGGGCCCAATTCCGTGAACAAAACTCGTTAAACTTTCAATTTCAGGGTCTCTCACTAACAGTCGGTAGTTTAGAAGTTACGCGTATCGACCTAGGGCTATCCATATCGTAATAGTCTCGATCATTGAGAGAATGAAAAATTATTACTAGTTCCAGAGGTCATGATCGTTCTGTTCAAGTTTAGGACTATGTGGCCACGTGTACTTTCGGTCTTGCAGAATCACCTGTGTCCATATTGTACATCGTAGGCCTTGGCCAAACCCAATCCATTAACCTTTCCTACGATCAGCCCACGTTGGCCCAAAATATTTCCTCAGCGTCTCTTGTAATCGGTGTCCGTTTCACGATAGGGTCCCCGGTCCACGTATTGCTTCTTAATTAGTCATACCCTATTGGTTAGTATCCCGAGAATAATCAGCTCTGAGCGAGACTAACTAAAATGAAATGTGAATTAATATCAGTTTTATTGATCCCAAAATTACATCGAAATTCGGGCTGTTACAGCCACAACAAATGGTTTAGGTGACAATCTCCACAAATGAGGTTTGCCAAAATTATTATGGCATGCCATTGAGTTCCAGAACCCGTCATGATGTGCAATCAAGTATATTTGATAAGTGTGTCAATTTTAGGTAATGAAAATATATGGTGCGACCTTGTTTATTGTTTCAACTTTTTTATTGTGTAATTTAAGGACATTTAGCATTGACATGGGGTCACGTAGGTGCTAAATCAGCCTATAGAAAACTTTGGGGTTAATACTATAAAAAATTCAAAACTAATATATTTGTGACAAATTTACTTCAAATTAATCAAACCGGTACATTTTTGAAAAATTTAATCTCCTTTAATTTCTGTTAAATTTTATCGTCAAATTGCTGAGTTGGATAATACGTGGCAGTTGACATGTATGCTATATTGGGGTTTTACCCCTTTATTTGTCATAGTTTTATCAATCTATAATTTTTCGTGATATTAATCCAATTAATAGATGGTAAATTTACTACAAGTGTACCAAATTGAGTGGTTTGCCTAAATTTCTGTTCTTTTCTTGTCTGTTCTCTCATGATCAACTTGAATAAAGTTGCCTAGGCCACTCTTTGTCACCGCCATGGCCCATCATTACCACGCCTCCATCCACTAAAGTCCAATCTTTTCCCTTTGGCTCTCCTTGTAAACGCAAATGCGACGATCATGGACGACGGTATTGTCAATAAAAGTTGTAGGTCCAACCTTAAAGATTGGTGCAATTAATTGGGGTGTTATCAAATTCGTAACTTTATGGTCAAATCCATCAATGAGTGCAAACCTCTTTGGATTAGAGTTACATGCACAGATCAAATGCCTTAACTTTTTATAACGCTTGTAGGGTATTTCATATCACTAATTTGCATATTACAATGGGTATATTTAAAACCCGTGTACACAAGTGTCCTACTAGTCTATAAAAATGCAACGATTTGGCATATGATTAGCATATTATTATTAAGTCCCATTACACTATTTAGCGCTCCTATTTCTACTACTTATCAATCAATTATTGTAGCAATTCATTGATTTTTCTACATATTCCTTATACAACATATGTATTGTACCTTGAATAAGAGATGAAGCATTGTAATGTTCGGACCTGAAAGCGGATGGATTAGATGATAATTAAATTGTCTTATGCTACAATACTTGGAGAAGACTGATTCACTTTTTCTTGTACTAGGAAGATGCTCGTAATGGGAACGGATTGCAGAAAGATCAATGATGGGGACCAACAGCTACTGTTCGTAGAACACGCTATTGACTACCGGCTCTCCCGCACCCGGCACCGAGCTTGACTCTAGAAGTAAGTCACTGCTGTTAGTACGGATGTACTGTCATCCTGTCACTAACACTTGTTAGCTTACCAAAATACAAAAACAAATCAGGAATTGAACCACATCTTTGGATGGTTTACTTCTAACAGTTTAAATATAATTTCCATCTATTAACTCACCTCAATCGTAATACACCCCTATAACAATCAATAACAACTTTGGTAAAGACGTCAATAACATAATTTCCTGTTTTTCATCAGATAGGGTCTCATCGACATTTTTTCAAATCCATTAAGAAATTATTAAGCTCATCTAAGTGGGCTACGATGCTGCGGCATCTTTTTCTTCGATCATCTCTATTAACGCCCCATCTGAAAAGATTCAATATGATTATACTCTTTACCCCCTCCACTCATCTTTTATCAGCATCTTTCATCGTTTCCGACTACTTAGTCTTGCCATGTTGATGGCGTGAGAATCTTAACACTTCATAATCCAAAGTTCGTCCCACTAAACTTTTCAATTCTAGTTTTGCTCCAATATAATTGCAACAACAGTATTTCCGGAGAATGATCATACAAGCAAAAGCCTTAAAACAATTCCAGAAAATCCTTTGTAAATTAATGCAGTAGTTAACATAATTTTGCAATTAAATCACCGTAACAGAACGAAACCACAAGAGAAATCAACGAGTAACAATAAAGAACACAAAAGGATTTATGTATTTTGGTTCGAGAATCCATGCCTACTCCACGTGAAGAATCGGCCGCAAATAAAATCCACTAATTAATCATAGAATTACAAAGTTACAATCGCTCACACTTCAAGTGTTTTTCATGATAGATTACACCCAATCTTACGGTATCCAGCCTCTATAAATCCTTGAGAATTACCTCACGGATTGGAAAACTCCCATATCCACAATGAAAAAAATGCGTCAAGTGGATGTAGGATTTTTTGCACAGACCACCGTGTTTCTTGCTTCTGTTGTGCGACAAAAAAAAGGAACTTTACTGTGCGGCCTTTTAGGATGTACTTGTTGAAGGGAAAACTTCATAATATAGGAACGTACTTTCCGGAAAATTAATTTTCAGAAAAATTGTTAGTTTCGTTTGTTTTCTTATGACCTTGATTTCTTCTTCCATGTCCCACATGTTCCCCTCCTTTTGACTAAACTCTCCCCTTTCTCTCTCTTTTCTCTTTTTCTCAATTATTGCACGTCCTGTTGATGTTGTGACGAAGTTTCTTATGTCTGCAGTAAGACTTAGCATTGAAGGACACAAGCTGCTGCAGCAAAAAGTTGATTCTTATTTGGGATTGGCCTCAAGTTCTAACCGGCAGGTTCAGTTTAGCAGAACGTAAATAGGTAAGCTTGGCCTTTGAAAACTAGTCCTGTAACTGTCTTGGATGTATGGGCAGTTACTATTTCATGTTCTAGTTGGAGCTAATGTCGACGCTCGAGTAGTTTCCTAGTAATATCTGTTGTACTCAGCTGCCGGTAATGGTTTGCTGATGTGTCGGAAACGGATTCCTAAAAATTGGCAGAAGAACGAAAACAAATCCCTAAAAGACTCGAAAATTCGAACTATCGAGTAACATCGAAAATATTTGCGGAAAACGTGTCCAGGAAAACTTGAATCACCTGTCGTAAAGCACATCGCCAAGACGAATGGGACGTATCTTGTTTTTCATGGATTAAATGCCCCAGTTGCAACGTCAAGAGAGCAACATCCTTCGATCATCGAGCGAGAGCCTCTTTTTTTTTTCTTAGAGTGAACCTTGTCAAGCTGACAGAACGTACGTAACATATCTGCCCCTCACAAATAACTGCCTCACAAGTCTCTTATGGGCTCTTTTAAGATTAACGGACTGGGTTAGACCCAACATGGGCGGCCCAATAATCACAGAAACCCATCATTTCCCAATGTTCACAAAACCCATCATGATGGGTTTGGGCTCCCCAGATTAGCTGAACTCGAATGTGCGTTGTTGCGCGTGGTTGCGTATCCATTTCAAGGAAGAGGCTTTGGACAGATTCCTCGAAATCGGTTCGTGCATTCACACCATTTCTTACTTTTTAACACCAGCGAAGACGGCAAAAAGACCAGAGCGAGACGGGAGACCTTTTGTGAGGGGGGAGCACCCCCAAAGACATGGCAGCAGCCGGTGGTTCCGGCGCGTCGGCGACCCAGTACGACGTGTTCCTGAGCTTCAGAGGGCCCGACACCCGCGACACCTTCACCGACTGCCTCTACCGGACAATGGTCGGCCAGGGGATCGTCGCCTACAGAGACAGCGAAGAGCTTCACGCCGGCGATCGGATCGACGATCTCCTGAGAGCGGTCGGCGGCTCCAAGGTCTGCGTACCGGTCCTCTCCAGAGGCTACGCTTCGAGCGCTTGGTGCCTCCGCGAGCTCGCTCGTGTGACGGAGCTCAACGAATCGACCGGGAAGCCGGAGATCCTACCCGTCTTCTTTGACGTAACGCCCTCCGACGTCAAGCTCAAGACGAAACTGTACGTGGAGGATTTGGAGATGCATGAGCAGAGGCCCGGCGGCGAGAGCAGGGAACGGTGGGAGGCGGCTCTGAGAAAAGTGGGTGAGATCAAGGGATGGGAAGTCCAAGGGAAAGCGTAAGTGAAGGCTTATTAATGGAAAATTTTCCGAGCTTCAGTCGAAATGCTATTCTCTTATTGTTCTTGTAAATGGCAGTGAAAACTAGCTGGAGTGGTTCAAAAATTCGATATGAAAGATATTGGTCGATGGATCATATACAAACCGTTTTTTTTTGGCATATGAGCAGTAAATTTCATGTCTCACCCAAGAGAAAAAAAAACAAAGACAATTCACCATTTCTCATGCATGAGCAGGGCCATTTTGGCTAGTGATAGTTATATGAGTGAGTTTGATCTGATTCTAGAATGATGTCTGTAATTCAGACCGCAAAGAAACATCTTTCTCAGAAATAGGGGGAAATTGTAAGTTTGTCGGCATAACACCAATCATATCGTGTGGATTCTATTACACCAAAATTCTTCTGGCTTTATAGAATTATCCAACACTTTGAAATAGTGATCCAACTCAAATGCTATCTGCTAGGAAGTAGTATTGAGATTGTTCTTTGTTTTCTTTTACTAAAAGTGTTTGGTTTGTGGCAGACACAGTGAAGTCATTGATCTCGTTGTGAAAGAGGTTTTGCTTAAGCTGAAAGTAAAACAAAGACCTATGGACAGCAAATTGGTTGGGGTAGATGAACAAGTAGAAGCCATAATGGAGTTGTTAGATGTTGACTCTGACACTAGTGTGCGTTTCGTTGGAATCCATGGAATGGGTGGCATCGGTAAGACTACTCTTGCTACGATTGTTTTCAATGAATTATGTCCCCGCTTTGATGGCAAATGCAGCTTCATTGGGAACATCCGAGAATCATCAAACGGAAATGGCCTAGTAGATCTGCAGAAACAGTTGGCATCAGACATCTTTGATTCCAGATTTGTCGAAAAATTTATCAACGCTGATGAAGGGATGGATAGCATAAGAAGGAGATCTGGTTCTAAGAAAGTTCTCATTGTTCTAGATGATCTAGACAAGAAAGAACAACTTAAGAAACTAGTGGGGGGGCCTGAAACTTTTGGTCTTGGTAGTAAGATTATCATTACAACAAGGGATAAACGGATTCTAGATGAAGAGAAGGGAATCTTAGCTTATGAAGTAAAGCAAATGGATCATGATAAAGCACTAGAGCTTTTCAGTCTGCATGCCTTTAACGATGTCTCTCCTCCCTATGCTCTTCAGATTCTCTCTCGAGAAGTTGTATCTACAACCGGGGGACTCCCATTGGCTCTTGAAGTCATAGGTTCCTATCTTCGTCACCAAAAAGTGGAAATATGGAAAGAAATGCTAAAAAGGTTGAAGAAAGTACCTCATAATGAAGTCCGGGATAAGTTGAAGATAAGTTACAATGCATTAGGAGATGTGGAAAAAGAAATTTTTCTCGATATCGCATGCTTTTTCATAGATGAAGAGAAATCATGGGCAACCTATTTCTGGGATGCTTGCGATCTATACCCACATAGCTCATTGAAAACACTTATTGATTTATGTCTAATTAAAATTGTTCGTGGTGATGCTATCTGGATGCATGATCAGCTGAGAGACCTTGGAAGGGACATCGTTCGCCAAGAATGTATTGGGAATATGATAGGGCGCAGTAGGTCATGGAATGGCGAAGAAGCTCTGAAAGTAGTAAGATCAAAAGAGGTAAAGTAAAAGCAAGATCCATACATTATCAACCATACAATTATTTTCCTACTTCCCTCAAAAGTTTCCTTTTGGCCATTCTAAATGACAAATTGAGTGTTTGCAAGCTCATACTCATTAATGGTTTCTATTGGCAGAGAAAGGATAAAGTTCAAGCGCTTAGTCTGGTTGGACATCGTTCAAATCCCATCAGCATTGTGGATGAAGAACTTGAGAGGATGCCTAGTCTGAAATTCCTCAAGTTAAGAGCAGGGACTTTTGTTGGAGACGTCAACAATTATCTCCTGGAGCTAAGATGGCTCTCTTGGGCTTATCCTCCTCTAGATTGTAGAATGGCCAATATGCACTTGAAGAATCTAGTTGTTTTCATACTTTCAGACAATAAAAACACCGAAAATTGGGGTGGATGGAACATTTTGAAGGTGTGAATTCATACTTTTGTTCTCTCAACATAGCAGTCTCTCTTTGATCCTCTCTGAAAATATTTCAGTGACTTTTGCAGATGGCAAACAAATTGAAAGTTCTTTCTCTCTCAAGATGTAATGTATTGAAACGGACTCCAGACTTTTCTGGATGCTTGAGTTTGGAGAGGCTGTCTCTTGATGACTGTCTAAACTTGCAAGAAGTTGACTACTCTATTGGGATGCTGAAAGGTCTTACTCACTTGGACATTACTTGTTGTCTACGTCTTCGAAATTTGCCCGAAGAGATTGGAGGACTGGTGAATCTGAAGCACTTCTCTATTAAAAAGTGCGACAAAATGGAGAAACTTCCATACTCTATTGGGAAATTAGTATCATTGTATGAGTTGGATATATCATACACAGAAATTACAAGTTTATCTGATTCTATCGGTAATGCAAAACACCTGTCATTCCTTGATCTATCATACACGTCAATTGTGGAACTTCCAATTTCTATTGGAGAGCTTACGCAACTCAAGTTCCTTTCACTCCATCAATGTCGAAATTTGGGGGAGCTTCCAGAATCAATAGGCAATCTGAGATCGTTACAGACGTTGCAACTCTCAGGGACAAACATTGTTGAGTTACCTGATTCAATAAAAAATCTCAAGCAATTGAAGGTGATGAGTATGGGAAATAGTCCAATAAGGATGTTACCTGCCAGTATTGGAATGCTAGAGAGGTTGGAAAAGCTCGATGCCCAAGGCTGTGAACAACTTGCAGGCGAACTTACCACTGAAATTGGTAAACTATTGTCTCTAAGTATCCTAGACATATCATACACTCGTGTTCGTGTAGTGCCAACGGCAATCAATTCCCTCACACAACTGCAAGAGCTATATTTAACCGATTGTAATGAGCTTCAAGAGTTGCCTAAACTTCCCCCGAGTTTGAATTATCTAAGTGTTCAATCGACATCATTGCAATTAGTTCCGGATCTCAGTAACCTCACAAATCTAGTGAAATTGCATCTGTCTAACGGCTGTGGTCAAGCACTTGCTCAGGCATCAAACCCAATGCAAACTCTTCAATTGCAATGGATGGGAAAGTTATCTAAGCTGGAGAACTTGAGCTGGGGCCTTTCAGATGTTCCTGTGCCATTAACGGAGTTGGGTTGCCTACCTCGACTTAGAGAACTCACTTTTTCTTGCATGGACACTTTCGACTCAGTCATCATTGGACCACAATTTTTCAACTTGAAATATTTGTCCAGATTGAATCTTTATCGCTCTCCATTGAGGGAAATTCAACTCGATGGGCTTGAACTGTTGAGAGTTTTGAATGTGAGAGATTGCGAGTTTCTTGAGAGATTGTCAGTTATTTCATCAAGCTTGAGGAAGCTCTGTGAAATGGAAGTTTTACATTGCCCAGAGCTACTTGAAATTCGATTTCTGAATACAATGGAATCACTGGAGAAACTTTATGTTAGACGCTGCAATTGCCTAGGAGAATTGTATGGTTTATCAAACTCGAAGAAGCTGAAGACTTTAGGGTTAGAAATGTGCAATGGGCTAAAAGTTATTGAGGGCCTTGAAGAATTGGAGCTTTTGGATTTTCTATTTTTGGTCGGGTGTAGATCGTTGGAAATGTTGACTGATGTATCCGATTCGAAGATACCAAATGAATGCAGGATACGTGTATGGTATTGCGCGAATTTACCAGATACTAATGGCCGTTGTTTCAGTTACAGGGATTACAGAGAGATGATTCTTGACAGGACAAGGAAGACTTTCAACAAGGTGCGCCTTCCTTCTACCCTTTCAGTTATTTTTTCAACTATGGCAGAATGAAGTTAAGGTCGCTTTTTGAAAATAAAATATAGTCTCTTGAGAACTTCGTAGTAAAACGAAAATAATTGATGTTCCCTAAAACCAAACTAACCCGAAATTCTCTTTCAATTATGTGGAAATTCGTAAGTGGAGAAAGGTGTCAAGGGTAGAAGATGAGATCCTAAAATATCACTTGAGTTGAACTAAATTTCAATTACAGAATTTCTGCCTACAGGGAGTAGCATTATTAATCTAGACGCATAGATGCACTTAGTGGATAGTCTAGAAGGTAAACACCCGAGGTGATTATTAACCCTTTCACATGTTAATCATCTGACGGGGAGTGTGTAAATTATTTCTCACACTAGCTATTGACATTATAACAATCCTTTATATAAACATGACAACGATCGTGTCAATATTTCACCAACTAAAGATAAAAACCCCGTGCTCATGTGTGAAAGTAGAACCTCAAAGAGATAAATTTATAGAAAAGTATATATAAAGCTAACTCAGTTTTGGTGTATCTTTTTGACCTTTTTCATGGCTCATTCGTGCTTTTCCTTTTTCTCGTGTTCGTGGAACGTTTGCAAATTATCTGGTGTTATTCCTTGGAAAGGTTGACCGATCTAATCCAACACAAGGATACTAGACGAGTGCAACATAAAATTACTGCGTTTCCCCTGCTCCATTGGCCCCCATATATAGCTCTCTTTGTCTCTCTCTTCTCCAACATACTTGCCATAAAACTGTGTGCTGCACCTAAAATAAGATTCATGTCGGAATTCCTAAATTTGTCGCAAAAGTGCAATTGAGTCCTAAAATTTTCAAAAAATGCAATCGAGTCTTAAAAACTTATCAAATTGTTCCAATCAAGTCCTTTCGTTGATTGCTCTTTTTGAAAGTTTTAAGACTAGATTGAATTTTCGTGACAAGTTTTAGGACTTAATTGCACTTCTTGACAAGTTTTAGGACTTGGATTGCAGTTTTTGAAAGTTTTAAGACTCGATTGCATATTCATAACAAGTTTTAGAATTTCTACTGCACTTATCTCATTCATTAACGAGGGGTACTTTTCTAAAAATATCCAAATGAAAAAGAAAGCCACAGCAACTATTATTTATTGAAAATTTTCATGGAAGGTAAATAAACCTGTACTGAATAAGAAGAGCGGTATATAGTTAGTGTGACGACATTGCGGGCTCACCGACACATTGGTGAAAGAATCTGCATTGCACCTTTAATTGTTAGCGGGGTGGTAATTCACGAATGTGTCGTCTAACCTACTTGACAATAGTCATTGCAACTACGGATCAATTATGTCATGCGAGTGACAGTAGACTCTGTAATTGCCATATTTTTATGTTAAGCAATTGTCAATCCTCTCATGCCTGAGGATTGTACCGTCATACACTTGGTCGTGTGACTGGCTTTGCCCTATGGTTCATGAATGCTTGTGAAGCAAACGACTGTGATTTTTGGACTTTAGGGCATGCTGATTAGATCATATTAGCATTTTCTTGTCCTCCAATATAGGTAGAGGACTAATTCAGCTTTTCCTGTTATAGGAGGATGAAATGGAGAAACATTTGGAAGATTTAACGGTGGAGAACGACAGCAATGATTGTTCCATATTAGAATGTATCTGCAAGCCCTTACGGTTTTTTCAAGTGAAAGTCTTCGGAGGCATACAGAAAAAGTACGTTGTCTTGCAGGATAATGCAGACGTGGAGTCAGGAAAAACTGAATGGATCTCTATGCATTATGTTTAAGGGTATAAAAGTTAATCGATGGCTCCAAGAGAATACTTGCAGTCTTCCTGATAAACTCAAGTGCACTGTGGTCGAGGGACAAGTTTCCGGGAAACAGGAATGCAGTTTGCATATGGATCTTCTCTGCTTTGAGGATTTACTAACTATCCATTGATTGAGGTAAGTTAATCCCTTGGAGAATCTCAGATTGCTTGCCACATGCAAGCATCATCAAGATTTTTGACAACTTGATAATAGTTTTCAGATGCATGCGATACTTTTTCTCAGTGGGATAGCATTAGTCAATGTTTTGGTATCGGTGGCAATGGCAGGTGACTAGTTAGGTTTCAGTATTTGTGATTGTCGATTGACAGAAATCGATAGAAGTAGCCTCATTTGGCAATGAGTTCGCCTAAATCTTTGTGTCAGATGTCACCTTTTTTATTTATGCCATGAGGAGTCATTTTTTACAGAGTTGACAACGAAAACATCGCAATTCTCCAACTAAATTTGGTAGTCCAGTGCTTTAGAGTCAGTTTCTGTCACTGTTATCGATTGGGTGGTCATACAGAGCAAGCTGTTCGTTGAATCTGGTTAAATGAATGATTCTACGAAAATTTCTCAAATAACTGAAGAGTGCAAAAAACCAAGGGGAAAAAAAAAGCAAGCAGAAGTAGGCAATTTTGGGATGTCCAAACATTGATCATTAAATCAATCTTGCATGAGCTCGTCCCAAATCTGTCGAGATTACTCATACGTGCAATCCTTGATCCGAGCATTGTGCTGTGATGGATGACTAGATCTAAGAGGAGAAGATGTTTGTCTTTCCTGTGCCAATGTTTGTGAAGTGGGCAAAACTGATGGTACAAGAGACTAACTAGATGATATCTACAAGCAATTCTACTTCTAGGATGAGATTTTAGTGCCAGAAGCTAGGGCAGAGACTACTGACTATGTCATCTCAATTCTCAAGAGTCTGACATTGAGCATCCACTTTAGTTTTTGCAATGTGTGTCAGCATTTTGTCCATTCAACAAGAAGCTGTTTTTGCAGGTGTACCCATTGTATCTTTGGATGTTTGCTAACACGTTATTATCGTGAGACTTGGATAGCATTGCACCGGCAGGATCTTTCGAGCCTGAGCGGGGAAAGAGGTTTCTGACAAATCCTGCCAAGTCACCCATAAGTCGATCCCAATGCAGGAAGACTCTGATTGAAGCTACATTTATCGAGTTCGGTAAACCATCGTAATCAGATTCTCTTTCTGGCTGGTTCAAAGTAGCAATAGAACTTTTAGAGTCTTCTTGGCTGAATAATATAGACAATCACTAGAAACGGGCAAGTTTCTTGAAACAAAAAAATGATCACTAGATAACAGATGATATGTTTGCGAACACGCTGACACCTCGATCTATCGCAGTTTACCTGATGCTGACAGTGTTGTGTTTGGGAAGTTTTCGTTTCAAGTTCTTTCATTAGATGTTCTATTGCATAATTTGACATGTTAAGAAGAGTGGATCAGTATGATAAGAGTCTCTTTAGTAGGAATAAGCTTTGTTGGCACATGAACTGGGCGGATCCTTAACCAAATGGTAATTAACCCAAATGCTTTGAACGATTCGCACCGCCAAAAAATTAAGTGGTGGAACATTTGTTCGCCGAGAATCTCCAATGCCCAAGTCAATGTATTTGTCCAGAAAGAGAGGCTAGAGATGGAGCATGCATTGCCAAAGGAAATTTGTTTTTTGTGGAGTGAGATCATGGGATTACCGATGGTGGGCTTCGCAAGTTAGTGTGCTCTATGAGCTTTTTTCTTACGTAAAGGGCCCAATAAATCTTGTATTCGTCGAGCTTGGCCCAACCAATGCGATGAATGAGGTAGAATCCTCTTCTTACTTTAATACGCTTCCCAATTCAGCCAAACAAAGTTGATACTAGTGGATGAAGGGAAAGATCAGAAGAGAAACGTCCTCCCTAAATTGGTATGTCCTCATAAAGAGTAATGCTACATGTACTAAGAAAACTTACTGAAATTCTTTTACTAAATGAGTGATAACTTCATTTGGATGTTTAAATAACCTAATCATTCATAGCACGGGTCCCACTTGTTTCAACACCCAATTAAATCCTGCATTATCACTTAATAAAAGAACTATTCTAGTGGGATTTCTTAGTGCATATAGCATTTCTCTTCTCAAGATGCATGCAGATCATGGTGACAAAAAACGTCTGATAAGAAGTGGCACGATCTTTCATTTATGCTCTTGTTCTTCTAGTCCAACTTATGAGTGGAAGATATTGTTAGGAGCACACAATAGAAATCCAATACATTTCTTCTAAAGAGATCACCAAAAGGGAGCCTAAGTCCAAACTTGTTAATATTTCCAATTGGACTCACCTTCAGTCATTCACTTAAGCCAATAAGTTATGAACTAACTATGATATATTAATCGCTCTACATCACATTAATTTTTTGATATGGGATTTTTCTAACACAATTCGCACGTGCATCCTAACATATACACATTTAATCTGTTATACAGTTCATAGCGAAGCAATATGACATAATTCGAGAATGTTGAGAAAATCTTCTATGATTTTTTGTAGTTGACATAACCATCTAATTCTTGTTATTACTTGATAATTGTCGATGTTGTTTTTGTTTCAGATAACGTTGATACAAGGAAATTATATCACCATTATTGAGTTCTTAAAAACCGGCTACAAAGACTCGTAAAGATTGAAAAAACCTTAATAGAGTGTGAACAAGTCAGAGAAATGAGAAGTCCATGGAAACTTGGAGGTACCATAAGGTGAACAGTTCTATGGGGCCTTAATCACTAATGTACTGAGGAAAATCAAATGGAAAGGTGTATGTAAGCCAACTACCAGCGGAATGCTTAGATAGACTCATGGATCTTTGATAAGAGCAACTCTTTATATAACTTGAGATGACGTGCATGTCATGTGATCACACCTTCTGATTTGAAGACCCACAGTTTCCTTTGACTTCCAAAATTAGTCCCAAGGAATATTGACAACAAGCCACATGCCTGGAACTACCGAAGAGATACACAAAGGAGAATCCAATCAGTCACCAATCACTTTGGTGAAAAGGATTATTTTTCAATATAGGCAACTCTATTTGTGGAAACTACACAATTGCTAGGAAGATGATTGTATGGACGACCAATTCTCTTGGTGATTGTGTTCTATATTTTCAACAACTGAATTGATCATCTTGAAGATGTCCAATAGCTAGCTTATATACTAAAAACTATATAAGAAGATCAACAAATGCTCGAGAAAATACGAATGACGAGAACAACTATGAACTAAGAAAGCTTTATTCTTTGATACACTTATACTTTGTTGAGTTATTGAGCGAGAACTTCATTTACTGGGAGTACTTGTCATTATTTGTGATCTCACCTGAGAAATATACAAGTCTTGCAGTAGTGCTTGGGTTTAAATTAGGGGTGAGCAAGATTGACCGCCCAAACCAGGACCGGACCGGACCAGCCGGTTTGGTCCGGTTCTCGGGAATATTGGTCCGATTCTTGGTTCCTAAGAGTAGAATCGGTTTTCAAGCAATTCGGTTCCCGATTCTAGGGTAGGAACCGGAGCGGACCAAACTGATAAATATATATTTTTCTAATTTTTTCATATATATATATATATAATATTTTATATATATGAAAAATATTTAATATTGGTCCTATTAGAATCGATTGTTCAATTTTTTCATATATTATATATATTTTTCTAATTTTTTCCATGGCCTTAGGGAATCAAATCAAAACTATAAAGGAAAGAACGGAGTAATCGATTTCCAGTTCACAAATAATATTTAATATTGGTCCCATTGGGACCGGACTGGACCGGACCGATCTGGTCCGGTCCATGGTTCCATGACTAGCCGATCGAGTCCCCGGTCCTAGAAACTGGGAACCAGTCCTTTGGTCCGGTTCCTGGTTCTTGGGTTGGACCGAACCGGGCCGGAAATCACTCACCCCTAGTTTAAGTAGTGTGATATACCAATTTTAGGTAAAAGCAACACATACTACGTTTTAACCTCTCAAAGGATTACTGGTGGATACTAGCCTATCGGTGGCTATTAGTTTAGGAGAGTAGATGTAGACTTGATCTAAATTAAACCACTATAAAAGTTGCAACAACATCTTCTATCCCTCCCTACTTATTTCCGTATGTATTTGATAAAAGTATATTGCACTTGATATCATCAACTTACTCTTGCATATATCAAATTGTTCCTGCACCTTTAAACTTATTTTCGCGGCAATTTTACCTCAAGTTTTGATAATCAACCTATTCACCCTCTCTAGGTTGCTTATTTAACCAAGAAAGTGACAGTTTATGAGTTGTAGGTCCACTGTCCACGTTCAAGACAAGCAATCTAAATCTTGACATTCTTTATACCTGATCCTGTAGAGTTATATGCAATTATACCGAAAAGACAAAGTTCACTCCATCTTAAGAGAACAATGGAGCAACTCAATGAAATAGGAATTTTTTATTCTTTTTTCACTTTTTCTAATCAAGTCCCGTTACTTTTAATTGTTCTAATCAAATCCTTCTACTCATCAAATAGTCTAATTAAGACACTCCAACGCTAATTTGGCCAAATCCAGCCAAAGCTATTGTTCAACGACATGACATGGACAACACTTTGCAAACATAGACGCCACCATGAAAGAAAAAATTCTTTTGTTTATATTTATTTTCTTCTTTTTTTCCCATGGTAGAATCCATGTGGCCATCAACATTGGCAAAGTGTTACCCACATCGCACTCTAACTTTGTCCAACAGACATGTCAACAATTTGGTCAGAGTTAGTGTCAAAGGGACCTGATTAGACAATTTACACAAGTAGTAAGACATGATTAGAAAAATTAAAACCGAGAGTTCGATTAGAAAAATCGTGAAAGCATGCAATCACAAAGTAAAATTTCTCTTGATTCGAACATCACCAGAATACGCTTCCAATCACATATCCTCACAGCGAGATCTTCTGAAAACGCAAAAGAAAAGAACATTCCTAGCCCCAAGAATACAATCCCAACACGACCAAGACCACGTGCCATCCATGTCCCATTAGGGGCATCGCTCCTTCCCTCCATCGTGCTACAGATTCTCCGATCAATGAAAAAGAAAGGATGAATGCCAATACAAATTGAGAAACCCCGTGGTTGTTTTGTACTTTGTCTGAAAGTAAATTTTGTGAGAAGGAAGCATGACCACCTCATCTCAAACCCCCACACATCGTTGCGAAAGACAAAGCTCCATTGGGAGCCATTCATTCTCCGGAGGAGATCAGAGCCCAATTGGCTGACCAGTGAAAATCCAAGCCTTCATCAACTTTTTACTACACGCACAAACGGATGTGACAAAGTCCAATTAATGCTGCAGAAATGCCCTGTTCGACAGAAGAAGGCGGTGCTCACTTAAAAGCAATAATGCTGCACGAAACGTGGGTGCTTTCTAGAATTGTTCTTTGTTGTTGGGGGTGAATCTTCTTGCTCTGCCTTCTCCCATTTGGCTTTGTATTGGTGGTGGATGGTGAGAATTTTTTGTAACACATAGTGCACGAAACGTGGGTGCTTTCTAGAATTGTTCTTTGTTGTTGGGGTGAATCTTCTTGCTCTGCCTTCTCCCATTTACCACCCGTCTGGGTGGCGCTGCTGGAGTGCGCACTCTTTCTCTCGCAAAAGGTTGAGTGTTCGAATCCCGGGCTCTGCAGGGTGACTTAACCGGTGGCACGTGTGTGGTGGCTAGCACGTGTTGCCCCCAGGGTTTACTCCTCGACTGTCGGCCGTGCGGGGGTTCCCTGGGTTATAAAAAAAAATAAAAAAATAAAAAAAAGTGAAGTACAATTAAATTTTAAACCTTTAAATTGTGTAATAAAGCCCTAAAATTTGTCTGAAAAAAGTGCACTCAGATAGTTCAACTAGCTTTCTTCATTTGGAGCGACAAAAAAATTCCAACGTGACTCTATATTATACTTTCCAGGATACTCGATCCTAGGCACCGATCAGAAAAATGGACTACAAACTAGAACAAATAGAGAGCAAGGTGGAGGGTGACGACACCGGACCTTGGTGGACAGCAAGGGTCCTCACGCGGCCATTTACACGAAAACCACAGGCCCTGCCATGAGGGCAAGTGTCTTTGCCCGTGGGGCCACCGCACACCACCATCCGAGTTGGCCTCCATGACTGCCATGTGAGGATCAATCATTCCTTATCAACCAACCCTTGCTTGGTGATGGGAGTGCAAACAGTCCCTCGCTTGCCCAGGGGTGGGGCATGAGCTCAAATTGGTCGCCATGAAAAGTTTGGCCACCCTCGCGGAGACTTGCTAAAGGGCCACTCATTTGAAACCGCATTAGCGCCTTATCAGAGCTAAGAGTCCTTAAAAAAGGCCAAATCAAATTTTCCCTTCACTCAAAATAGACGAAGCAAACAAAAATACTTGATTGCCTTTTAAAAGAAAAATTACTTTCATTGTACCTTTTTGAAAATTTTTAAGATTTCATCATACTTTCTTTACGAGATTTAGAAAATAAGAATGTTCCATCATTAGTACTTTAAAACGACACTTTCCATAGATTATAGGGAAAATAGGAGTGAACAACGTATATGTATCTAAAGATAATCAGCTTGGTCTAATTCATTGTTTTTGAGTGTTCGCATTGGGATAAATTTCATCAATGGTCACTTAACTTGGGTGCTATTTGCAGTTGGGCCACTAAATCTTGATTTCAATCACCTAATGCACTGAACTTTCGTTTTTTTTTTTTTTGTAATTCATACACCTCGGTCAGATTTTGGTTACACGTTAACATGGCAAACATGTGGGGTGAACATGGCATACAACTGTGAGCCATGCCACCCTAACAAAAGAGCCATGTCAAATCCAACCCAATGTCCTGTTGTCACCTACAAAATGATACGCTATTATCTGCTTATCGCTTCACGTATCATAGTGCTTGGACATTCTATTATTATCATTATAGTCTTTCGAAAATACTTAAAGCCCAAGGCACCCTGGGCTTTTGGCTTTGCCATTGATGGCATTTTCCCAAAGTGATCCAAATTTTTTTTTTATCAAATACTCTTAACTTTTTCACAATGAACTATAAAAGGCTAAAGTCCCTCAAGTAAGCTAAACCAAATGCAACCTAAAGCACATATATCTCTGCGAATCAATTCTTGATACAATAAATCAATCTTTTGCATCTTAATTCTATTAAAAAGAAAAATAATTAGACTATATTTTAGTCATTGCACTTTTTTGTCTAGCTTTATTACCGATGAAAATGACAGATCTATCGCCAAATGTAATCCTTTTACTGTACAAGAAATGAAAAAAAATAAAGAAAAGAAAAAAAGAATACTTATTTTCGAATAATATCATCAAATTTTTTCTTTCTTTTTTAGCCAAGCAAGATAATTTTGGATAAAGTCCATCACACTTATTATTTCTCATCATTCTTATCTTAAAATCATATAAGTTAGGAAAATAATTTCAAAGAAAATGGAGAAAAATAGGGCACATAAATTTTTTTTATTTTTTAAACTTGCATATGGTTACGATTTACGTGGGAATATTGAGATGATAAATAAGATTTTCTTTCCTTTCTTTTTATTGAATTTGGGCAAACATAGAAGTGATGAGTGAGGCAATGGTACATATAAAGGAGGACCTGAAGATAACCCACGTGCAGATGAAGTCATGACAGGGATGCTCAACGTGTTCTCCCTCCCCAGGTCAGCGATGGCGAAGCGGACCTCCAACTAGATTGATCGTCCCTACAGGATCATGTTGGCAAGGGCAATCTTCTTCATTGGGCCCCTCCTCATGGGCTTCGCCCAAATTATGCCTTCTTCCTGTTGGGCCGCTTAACCAGTCCTGGTGTTGTCTACACCCTTATGATCGCCATCTACATCGCTGAGGTCTTCCCTACCTTTTCCAGAGGGTTTAAGGCGAGGAAGTCACGTGGAAAGGCAAGGAAGACCTCGGCCATGCAGTCAGCAATCATAAGAGTATAGCCAACGCCATCACTACTAGTGAAGTGGCCCAATATGGAGTCATAGTTGGGATCGAAGCCTAAAAGGAGGGGTCAGGTGAAGAAAATGGCCCGTCAACTCAATCATGTAGTGGCAATCAATCCAATTGTAGGTTCGCCTTGCCATCGCTGACCTAAGGAGCAATGACAACACGTTAAGCACTCTTTGAAGACTTAACCTACATGTCGATTATTTTCAAGTCCTTCTTTATGTATACCAACACCTCGCTCATTACTTTTATGTTTTCCCAAATTCAAAAAATAAAAAGGAAAATTTTATTTATTATCACAATGTTTGCACATAAATTGTAACTATATATACAAGACTTTGAAAAATAAAAAATATTTTGTGCCTTATTTTCCTCACTTTTTCTTTGAATTTATTTTCCTATTTTATATGATTATAAGATAAGAATCATGAGAAATAATAGGTGCGATGGACTATATCCAAAATTAATTTGCATGGGTAAAAAAAGAAGAAAAAAGGTTGCACTGTTGTCCAAAAATAATTATTTTTTTCTTTGCTTTTTTTATTTCCTATACATTAAAAAGCTGACCATTTGGGGTAGTCTATCATTTTTATCAATAGTAAAGCTAGACAAAAAAGGTGAAATGACTAAGACATAACCTAATTGTTTTTTTGCGACAAAATTAAATTGCAAAAGATTGATTCATAGTATGGAAAATTGATCGCAAAGATATATATATTTTAAAGTGCATTTGGTTCAGCTTTCCCGAAAAACTTTAGATTTTAACACTCTTTATGAAAAAGCTGAGTGTTTAATAAATAAAAAAATGGACCATTTTGGGAAATTGCCATCGTTAACAAAGTTGAACCCAAGACTTCAAAGTCCCTAAAATTGAAACCGAAGTTTAATTTTGACTAACAGAAATTTCCTACTAAAGGTCTTCACTGATGGTATTAAATGCTAAAGATGAACTATTCCCTAAAAGTAGATCTAAGAGAAACACTGACGATCTTTTATATTTAAACCTTCGTTACAACTTTTCTTTCATTCTTGGTCAACTCGCTCGTCATTCTAGCTTACCATCCACTACACGGGTACCTGAAGGGCATTAAAATATTTATAGACTCCAGTAATCAACAGGTTGATCAATCCACATTTCCTCTCGAATCGAAAACTCAATGAAAGATGCTGAACATGCGTTAATTAGGACAGGTTCATAACTTCAACCTAGAAATCTCGTGAAGAACCAGCATTTAAGAGCATATATTGGGTTCTCTCAACTAAAGTTTAATTTGCTTTTTCTGCAACTCTATTTTGTTGTGGCACATGAGGCACATTGCGGTAACCGTCAACTCGTTTTATATAAAACTCAATAAACTCATTAAAATAGAACTTTGCCCTGTTTTCATTTCTAAGCCTCTTGATTTTCTCGTCTGTTTGATTTTCTATCAAGAGTTAAATTTCTTAAAACAGATAAAAGTATTCGCTCTTGTGATTTTGAAAACCCAAACTTTCCTGCTAAAGTCATCAATGAAGCTTAGAATATACCTAGCACCTCCTTTTTTATGTTGGCTAATAGTATCATTTAGACAAGGGTGAATAAGTGATTTTAAAAAACTTAACAAAAAATGTGGAAATAAAAGCGTTAAGTTTGATATAAGCATGACCGAGTAATGTGCCATGTCATCAATGCCATGTCACTATCTACGTCATCATCTATGCCATGTCATCAATTCCATGTCATTTAGTGATTGCATGTTTATGTCATTTAACTAGAATTGCTTGCCAGGTGGAATAATGCTATGTTCCTAAGTTAGGTCATAATTAGGGCTTCAATTTACAGTACATGCATTGCATATAGGTTAGTCATTATTTTAAGGTAAAAGAAAACCCAAAAATAATTGATTGCTTTAGTGAGCTCGATTTACATTCCCTAGCAATTTATATATCTATTTGCTTTGATTATTGGTTGTTATTTTTATTGATTGCACACTAACATGATTATTCCTCACTTATTAGTGGCTAGGTTTAAAATTAAAACAAGTATCTTGCAAAAATGTTTTTTTTGAAAATAAAAGAGAAAAGGTAC
This sequence comes from Syzygium syzygioides, assembly GCA_031216285.1. Classification (NCBI taxonomy): domain Eukaryota; kingdom Viridiplantae; phylum Streptophyta; class Magnoliopsida; order Myrtales; family Myrtaceae; genus Syzygium; species Syzygium syzygioides. The sequence goes on along the minus strand of CM062244.1, from coordinate 13,574,180 downwards.
TGAAAGGGCATTAGAATATTTAGTGTAATCAAGTTTCCAAATTTATTGAATTTATGGTTCGTAAAAGTAAAGTATATACCCACACTTTTTTTAAGTCAAAACACGCCCGCACCTTACCGGGGCTTTTCACTAATCCACTAAAAATTGATTAGTGGCGACTCCTGAATAGATTAAATTTCATGTTAAAATTAAACCCAAGTTGTGAATGGATATGAGTTTGGGAAAGCCTAAGTTAAGTGTAAGAATAATAATCCATTAGACATTTCCCAGACAGGGAAGGTAGCGGCACTTGTCCTAGAAAACACTCAAACCTACAATAAATAATCATGACAAAGAAGAGTTCTCACACTCTACACCCTCTTAGACGACGGGTTTTAAAATTCTCTTTAGGGTTTTACAAATTTCTAATCTTAAATATAGTTTTAACAAGTCTCAATCGTAGCTGTCTTCATTCCAATGCCCACCAAAATAAGCCCGGGCCCCCAGCTATCCGCTGAGAAATTCAATAGATACTAGGCACTGTCCGAGAGAGCCTGGCCAACTTTGTTGGCCGTCCGGACTTGGCCAGCAGTGTGACGCCCCCTACCTCGGGGTCATTAACGTGACGTCCCGTTCATTATTATCTTTTATTACACACAAGCGGAAGCATATCTCGGGACAATCACATTCAAATCAAACAGCAGGATTAAGACAAACAACATCATGAGCAAACCTTGTATTTACAAGACACGCAAACATATTTTACAAGCCAACTTAGCCGACTTTACTCATTTACACAACAATAACATGTGGCTTGGGTGTCCTAAGCCCACTACTTCTGGTTCACGGCTCCTCGCTTTTCCCCAAACTCTAACATAGCTCAAGCTCCCCCTATCGCTGCCGTCCGTGCGACCATCCTATGGACCTGAGGGTGGGAAAAACAGGGGATGAGTTGGGGAGACTCAGCAAGTGAAAACACTAATATCAAGCGAGGATATATCGATCGCCATTAACATAAGTTGGCCCTTACCGCACCCGCACCGATGGCAGATCAATAGCAAAGTTCAAACAAGAGAACATCACGCATGGTCACATCGTGCACACTTTACAAACCAAGGCTCGGTTCTATCTCAAATCAACATCAAATAGGAAACATGATCAAACCAAGGAAATGAATCAACTACGACCAACCAAACGACCGAGAAACGGTCCAAGAAAACCACGTCATAACGCATCTCAACATCCTTTCCCGATTTTAGGGAATTCACTTACACTAAACAAAACCAGAACTAGAGAGAACGAGGCGTGTGAAGGACACGCGAGTCTCGGCGACTCTCGGGCGATTCACGAACACTCGGGCCTTGCATAAGGCTTCCTCACTCGATCAAATCACAAGAGAGACATGGCTAGTCGTTGAGTTTTCTTTCTTTCTTTCTTTCTTTTTCTCTTTCTCTCTCTCTCTCTCTTTCTCTCGACTACTCTTTCTCTCTCTATTTCTCTCTCCCCTTGGCCGAATGGCCTTCTTTCTATTTATAGGGAGACAAATCTTAGGGCCTAAGTTTGGATGAGGTAAGCGCGCGCGTCATCGGGGAGCATGAGGTAAGTGCACGTGTCATCCAACCATTAATAGCCTAAGTCCAAAAGTCATGATAGTGGTGCCTCAAAGTCAAGAGTCATGATGGCTTGTCATCATGACGGATGCCTCAAAGTCTTCATTCATTTATTGCGAGTCATGATGAAGGGCCCTAAAGTCCAAGCAATTAATACAAGCCATGATGAGGGTGGCTTTCAAAGTCCAACTTTAATAAATAAGGGTCATAATGAAGCTTGGAAGATAAGCTTTGCCTTGGTCAAGGCCTTATCCTCTAAATTTTTCTACCAAATTCTCGACCGTGGACTCCTTAGAACCTTCTAACTTTACTGAATTCTCACGCAAATGACTCGGGCCAACCGGGTCATAAGAAATATACCAATTGGCACAAAAATCACAACCCGTGCCATACTTAATCACAAGATTTTCTGAAGGTTTTCCGCGATAAACACGCATAATAATTCCATCCAACCAGAGGTTCGGCACGGAAATGTCCTCAAATATCACCAAAAGACCTCAAGTCGAGATTTCAACGTTTTTCAAATAACAATTGATAAATCTTTGAAATCTGACAAAACCGAACAGTTTTGCACTGTTCACGAAATTGGACTTGAAAATATAGTAAATGGACTCCGAAAATTCTCAAATTCAGATATGTCATAAACAAGTCCTTAATAAACATTTTTCGTGAAGAACACAAAATCTAAATCTCTCTATAAACACCATTTTCAGTCACTCAAAAACAGACTAAAATTAGTTCGCTGGAACAGAATATTTGCTTCTGAAAATAAGCTCTGTCCAGAATCCAAATCATCTCAGAAAATTCCCAAATTTACATACATTATAGAAAAGGAAGTTTTCAACAACTTTCATGAAGGAAATTTTTCCAAAATCAACCCAGAAAAACTTGTAGAAAATCAAGACGGTGTAAACATCACCGAAATACCAATTCCGGGCAGTTTCACACAGTCCGAAAATCAAGCCATCGTACCACTCATCTCAACTCCAAAAATTCTGAAATTAAATCGTGTAAAACGTCAAAATGTTTGGAACAACTTTCCAGAAGAAAGCGTTTGGAAATTCGGATCATAAAAGTCTTCCCAAAAATAACAAAACGAAAGGGTACAAATGATCCGAAAACTAGGTTTTCCAAAACAAGAGAAAACAATTTAGTTCTAATTGGAAAACTGCCAAACTTAAAGCATAGCTATTTCCCAGGGATTGAAATTGAGAATATTACAATTTATCTGCGGCTTCCCAGGCCCAAAAATCGGGATGTGACAAGTAGCCTAGTGACTCCTTGGTGGATGAGACTTGAGAGGTAAGAGAGAGCCCCCTCCGTCAATGTAATGAGCTCTAGCATCTATTTCTGTAATGACCCGAGGCCTCACCTTAGCAGGATATTGTCCGCTTTGGGCTCAAGCCAAGCGGCGGAGCGTGGGGAGGAGGGATGGCGGTGCGTCTACGCCATTACTCCAGACATGCGCAGAAAAGTGGGGTACCTCTCTTGTCTCATATCGCCTAAGGAGAGAGCATGGGGCTTTCTTATAAGGTTTGAAGAGCTTTAACCTAGTACGATGCATTTTAAATCTATGCGGGCTCCGGCCCAAAGTAGACAATATAATGCTAAGGTGGGGCCTCAGGTCATTACAAGACAAGATGTCACAATCTCCAAGACTCCAAAGTCCACAAAGCAATCGACTGCTCGATTGTCCTCTCTCCCGGACTAACCAAGCCGGTCGTTAGTGTGATTTCCACATTCTTATTCCACTTTGACGGGACCAATTTGGCGGGCGACACTCTTAAATTATTGTTTTCTTTTAATGGCCATATGGTCCGCGTGCCGGAATATCACGCTTCCAATATCTTTTGTGACGATGTTGTCCTGGTCACCGTTTGTGTGTGTATATATATATGTGACTCTTGCTTAGCATCTGACAACAGCATCTCAAGCCCCCATCCATCCCACCGAAGCCCCTTAGCCACCTCCCAATCAGTGCTGTCATCTCCAAGTCTCAGTACTCCGGAGTGACGTTCACACTAGGACTTGGCAGGATCATCAGCAATGGACTCTCTGCAGTACTCGAACACAAAGGTGCTAATATCCATAGCTGCGGTGGGCGTACTAGGAGTGTTGCTGAGGCTGTACAATGCGCTGGTGGTGAAACCAGAAAAGTTGAGATCCTTGCTGAGGAAGCAAGGCATCAATGGACCACCCCCCGCCTTCTTGCTCGGCAACATCATGGAGATCAAGAAGGCGAGATCTTCATCCTCCTCCTCCGCTCCCAAGACTCCGCCCGGCCAGCCCCCTGCCCACCATGATTGCGCTGCTGTCCTCTTCCCCTTCTTCGACAAGTGGAGAAAACAATACGGTAGTTTACCTCTTCGCCGTCCTAACTGGGATCTTCATCTCTTTTCTACAATTTATCTAACAATATTTTTGTGTTTCGATTTACTATATTCCTAACTACACAAATTAGATGCAAGATTTTTAACAATTCTTGGAGAGTTTATTTAACTTAGAGATTGGTGCTACTTAAATTTCCTAGTCAGATCAAGATGATCACGTGCATCACAGAGTCATATGTTTTCTGTACCTTAAGGTTGAACTTGAAGCCTACCATGTCGGCATAGGGTGGTAGATGCTGAGGATTCCTTCATTGCCTGTTTCCATTTTTTCACCCTTGCAACGCCTACCATTGGCTGCTCTTTCTTTTTTGGGTTTAATGTTAGTTCTTTGATAAAGACGGACGCATGCGCTGGGTAGCTACTCTGGAGCTGGATCCTAATTGGACCCACCAAAATGACTCCAGTGGCCCCAACATCACTTCTCACATTCGCACTAAATTTCATTCGACACGTTCTCGCTCAGTAAAAGAACAGGAGTAATTTACCACTCCCGTATCAAATCATTTCTCTTGCCCCTTCCTTCAATGAATTGGATCGATCATTTGTGGTTCAGCCATGGACAATCAGATCAGGCTGGTCTCATGCGCTGGAGTGTCATGATTTTTACAGGAGATACATTTGCGTTCTCGCTGGGGGACACACAGATAGTTTATGTGAACCAACCAGACGTGGTGAGGGAGATTACCACCTGCACATCCTTGGACTTGGGGAAGCCCTCATACCAGTTCAAGGAGAGGGGTCCCTTGATGGGTCAAGGCATCTTAACTTCTAACGGCCCCCACTGGGCTCATCAGCGAAAGATCCTCGCTCCTGAGCTCTATATGGAGAAGGTTAAGGTGTGTAATCTTAATTGATGTCTTTTGATACCACCATCACCAACACCAATTTTTCTTAATTAACATTTGGAAATTTGCCGGCCGGCAGGGGATGATAAACCTCATAAACGAGTCCACAGAGACACTGTTAAACTCCTGGAAGAACAAAGTGGACGCTGCCGGTGGAGTAACCAACATTAACATCGACCAGCACATGAGAAGTTTCTCCGGAGATGTCATCTCCAGAGCCTGCTTTGGCGGCAATTTCGCCAAAGGAGAGGAGATCTTCCACAAGTTGAGGGCTCTCCAAGAGGCCATGTCCAAGAAAGTTCTCTCCACTGGGATTCCTGGCATGAGGTGAGTAATTAAATCTTTCTCCCGAAAAACCTCCAATTAATCAGCTCCCTCCCAAAAAAAATGGGCGACGAAATCCACTATCACCCAGATGGCTTTAATCAATTTTGGTTATACAATAATATAGATACCTCCTCCTTACCGAAAAAAAATAATACAGATACCTCCCCACCAAGAATAACAGAGAAGCCTGGGCACTGGAGAAGGAGGTCCGCAGTTTGATACTGCAGGTGGTGAAGGAGAGGATGGACGCAGCATACGAGAAGGACCTTCTGCAGATGGTTCTTGAGGGTGCCAAAAACAGCGACTTGAGCCAGGAGGCCATGGACCGCTTCATTGTCGACAACTGCAAAAACATTTATTTAGCCGGGTACGAGACCACTGCCGTCTCTGCGACATGGTGCCTCATGCTGTTGGCTTCCAGTCAAGAGTGGCAAGATCGAGTGCGCGCTGAGGTTCTTGAAGTTTGTAGGGGCCGTCTTCCTGATGCAGATATGATCCGTAAGATGAAACTGGTGCGCCTTCCTGATACCTTTAAGACAGTGCACATAATATAATGTTTTCATTTCATGATTATCGGCATGCGTTAACAACATTTCTGTCCTGGGTGCAGCTCACAATGGTGATAAATGAGTCGCTGCGGCTATACTCCCCCGTGCCAGTGGTGTCGAGGGAGGCCTTAACGGATATGAAATTCGGGGACCTGAAAGTGCCAGAGGGAGTGAACGTGTGGACGATGGTGTTGACACTGCACACAGACCCCGAGATATGGGGTCCAGACTCCTACTTCTTCAACCCGGGCAGATTTGCCAACGGGATCACGGGAGCCTGCAAGCTGCCGCACCTGTACATGCCCTTCGGAGTGGGACCTCGCGTGTGCCTGGGGCAGAACCTGGCCATGGTTGAGCTCAAGATCCTCATCGCCCAGCTTCTCTCCAACTTCTCCTTCACCCTCTCTCCCAACTACATCCATTCCCCTGCTCTTAGGTTGGTTATTGAGCCCGAACACGGTGTCGATCTCTCCGTCACCAAGTTATCTCGAGATTGATGACTTCAAAAGACTACTTTTTTCACCCCATTTTTTCCTAAGCCCGCTGCTCGCTTTCTTGCTGTAAGCGAAAGTACTTTTCCTTTCCTTCTCGTCACTTTTGTGTTAGTTTATGGCAAAGTTCGTTCTTTCTCCATTGTACATGTCAATTGTTCAAGTTTAACAGGGATGTATCCGCTATTGGCAACAACAGATTAGATACACGGATTGCAACAATGGAGAAAAACTAAGGACGACGGGACTGTCGTTTTTCCCATTTACAAAGGCTACTATATGCTTAAAAAGAGAAGCAAATGCCCCCTCATGGTGGAAACTCTGTAGTCCTTCCCAAAAAATTATTACTGTATTCCAAAAATTTGCTTGTAGAATAAAGATTTGTTTCTAGTGCTTCTAGTTTTTATGGATGCTACATGATAGATGGACAGATTAACGATAGATATTGATCACAACACTTGGAGATCAAGCATTTGTGCAGTATTCTATAGCTTCTTAACTATATGTCAGTTTATTTTATAGATAGAGTTCTTTTTTATAAAAATTAAGGATATATGTACTGGAAGTTTTAAACTTGTCACAAAAGTGCAAATGAATCCTAAAACTTATTAAATTGATGCAATCGAATCCTTCCGTTTATTCCGCTCAACTTGACTAACGAAAAATTATTAACATGACTTTTTAAAATATTTTTTCTCTTCTACGTGGAAGTGGCTAAAACATGAAATATAAGGACAGAATGATGTCATTTTGGTCCAAATCTAACTTTTAATACAAATTTTATTTAAATTAAATTAAAAAATTAGCTAAAATTAAAATAAAATAAAGAAAAAAAAAAAGAAAAGAAAACAGAGATTGAGAGACTTAGGACTAGGAGGTGAGGGTAGGGCCACCACTGCCCCACCATAGGGGAATGGTCAGTGAGGGTCACCACGGGGTAATGGTTGGCGAGGATCATTGGGCCCTCGCAACCCTCGTCGACCATTCCCCCACCATTGCCGATATGGTGACCACTGGCGATGGTGGGGCGGAGGCAACCTTGCCGACTAGTTTTATTTTTTAGCTTATTTTTTAAAATAAATTTAAATAAAATTTATATTAAAAATTAAATTTAAATTAAAATGACATCGTTTTAACCACGTAGTCACCATATATGATACAGAAAATAATAAGAAAAAAAAGCAGCATTAGCATTTTTGTTGCCAAGGTTAGACAAAATTAGCGGAATCACTTGATCGTATCAATTTAACAAGTTTTATGATTAAATTGCACTTTTTTCACAAGTTTTACAACTTCCAATGAACATATCCCTAGAATTTATAAATAGAATTGAGGTGCTTATTTTTCCTTCTTTAGTTCATTACCGTCATTGTAACCATTTTATCACTTCTAGTAAAAGTAAAAGAACACAAATTGTGAACAGCCAGTCTTTTTCCAGAATTAGCAAGACATTTGTACCATGATATAACACTATGATTCCTAAATCACACCCTAATATCCCTGAAACCACATGAAGTGCTCTGATTGGATACACGATCATTATAATTAAGCAGGCATTGGTAACCAAGTTTAATGGTTCTACTGCAATTTAATGTAATGGTCCTACCTCCAACAACTAACTTCAAATGTCAAAAGAAGAAACATAAGATCCACCTGTACAGTAGAGTCAACCAATGACTTGCAAATAATAATAAAAAAAGGACCCTCCGTGAGACGAAAGGATGTCCATGACGATCTTCTGACACCATCCCACCAATAAAACGAGAATGAAAGGGTAATATTCATTGTTGTATGAAGCATTATATTGACTAGGAATCTCAATATTCTTCTAGATACAGAGAGAAGGTGGTCTACATGTACAATACAATGGTCAGATCACTGCTTATGTCTCTTTTTAGACACAGTTCTCACCAGACCCTTGGCAATCTTCCCAAACCAAAATAGGTTCATAATTGCCAAAACAGGAGGTACCAAAAGCAAACTGTAGAAACCCAAGTCAAAAATCTCTTTCGCCTGAAACAGAAGAGGTGAAAAAGATGAGGCCTGTTCTGTAACTTGAATCAAATTATGGCAGCTCAGCCAGTGAAATCATCAATATAACAGCATAAACCATCTAAGAAGACTAGACTCACTCTCCTATTCCCAATGATTGTTTCCTTTTCAAACACATGAATTAATAAAAGAATGACATTACTGCATACATCAGGGCCGGTGACTCATGCTGAGAAGTTAAATTGTAATATTTGCTCTTCTTTTTGACTAGGTCAAAAGAAGTAGGCTGAAGGAGAAAAACAAAAAGAAAAGAAAGGAGTTGAAAAGTCAAAAAGCATAACAGTGGGCACTTTAGCTTATTTAGCCAAGGGGGTGCACGGCCGAGAAAGAAAAAGGGAAAGAAAGACAGAGAGGAAGAGAGAAGGAAGAAGAAGAAGAAGAAGAAGAAGAAGAAGAAGAAGAAGAAGAAGAAGAAGAAAATGAGGGTTTGCGTGCGCGGGACCTTGCCGAGCCGTTCCGACTACGTAACGCAACGACTAGTAAGTACTCGCAACCCTTGTTAGTCCTATCGGAGTAATTTTTCGATTGGGGGTCGGAAATGAGAAATTAGGGCTCGGAAATGAGGGGTATGTGAATTGAGCTGCGTAATCTAAATTTTTGGGTTGCCAAGTCTTAAATATCCATGAAACTGAAAGATTATGGTGTTGTGGGGATGTACGTTTTGACGGATATCGATTTGGAGTTATGGTTTGTCCGGAATCAAATTTTCAAGTTGAGAGCAAAATCTGGAATTTCGTAAACAGTACTTTCCAAGGCTTTTATTGTTGTTTTTGGGCTGTTGTTTGGGTTGGCTATGTTGGGATATCCATAGTATGCTAGAGGAGCTTCGTTTTGACTATAAGAGCGCGTAAAACGGAGTTCTGTGGAGGAAGATAAACAAACAAGGCTTTCCTTTTGTGAAGTTCATACCAGACCACTAGTGGTTATGTTCTGAATTCTGAGTCTGAAGAATTTCAGTGTCTGAGTCTGGATAATTCTGAGTCTGAAGAATTTCAGTGTCTGAGTCTGGATAATTCTGAGTCTGAAGAATTTCAGCGTCTGAGTCTAGATAATTCTGAGTCTGAAGAATCTTCTGGGTCTGAATTTCAGAACTTAGATTTGTCCTTGGAGCAAGCCATCGTAGGCTCGAGGGTGTCGGATTATTGGCTAGTTAGCCTTAGCTTATTTGAGTCGCGCAGTAGGGGGAAGTATTACTTGGTTTTGATGTCGATTCTCGTTTGATTGTTAGGATTGCGATATCATCGGTTCGGGTGAGGGAGGTTATTTGATATTTCGGGATTTCAGGTGAGTGGTGCTATCTCTTCTTTGAGTTTATAAACTCATGTTTTCAAAGTGATAATGATTTGAGTATCGTATGAGTTATTAAAGCATAATTGTTGCATAAAAGCCTAGATCGGGCAATGACTACCTTTTAATATTTGAGGATGGTTTAAGAATGGTTTTATGAGAAGTATTGTGAAATGATATATATGTGTCAATTTGCGAAATGATTTATAAAATGAGTTGAAAAGTTTTATGACAGTACTGAAATGGAGCTTTTGTGAATGTTTGTATTAAATGTTTTGTGAAGAGATTAGCCGAGGGCTATTCTTGTTGCGAAATGTGTTGTGAAATGGATTTATTGGTGTTGGGTATGGATTATGGATTGAGTTATAAGTTGCTGCTGCTCGTATTACTATGTTGAGAACCCAGTGAGGGGAGAGTATGCATACTGTCAGGATATCCTTCTGGGCCGAACCGCCGGCTTATAATAGGTGGTAGACCTTGCCAAGAGGGGTAAACTTGGTCGCCTTTGTCACGGCGTTAAACTTGACCATAGTTTGAAGACGAGCATGAGACTGGTTGATGGATAGACCATTGATGGCTGGCTATTGTTGAGAAATGAGTATTGACGTGTTATGTAATGAGATTATTCAATGGATAGACCATTGATGGCTGGCTATTGTTGAGAAATGAGTATTGACGTGTTATGTAATGAGATTATTCAATGGATAGACCATTGATGGCTGGCTATTGTTGAGAAGTGAGTATTGACGTGTTATGTAATGAGATTATTCAATGGATAGACCATTGATGGCTGGATATTGTTGAGAAGTGAGTATTGACGTGTTATGTGATGAGATTAGTCAATGGATAGACCATTGATGAGTGGTTATTGTTGTTAAGCGAGTTTTTATTGAGAAATCTAATACAGATGAATTTTATTGAAAAGTTATTATACCTTTGAGATATTTTTGGCTATATTGTACATTGAGTTTGAGTTATGGGTTTGATATTGAGCAATAGATTGGCCAATGGAATGGACCATCGGCATGTGCTTTTGATGAGATTGATCAATGGACTTGACCATTGATGTTTATGATGATTTAAAAGGGGTATTTTTCTAAATTGTATAAGCTTTGATGAAATAAAACAACTCTTATATGACTCGATATGTATTTTATGTCTTGAGTCTGACTTCTGAAGTTCTGGCAATGTTTTGTACTCATGCATAGTGATTGCTCGATCTACTTAGAAGAGATATACTATTCACTGAGCTATGGTTGCTCACCCTCTATTTTCCCAACCTTTCAGGTTCTTTATTTAGCGGCCAATAGAACGAGAACGATATCTGTGGGACTCTTGGGTGGTTTGAGGCTGCGTCCTTTATGCGAAAGGACGGCCGTGTCATTCCCCATCTTGGTAGGTTTTGGGGTGTGACATTTATTGGTATCAGAGCCTGCAGAAAGACAAATAGCACTTGAGGATTTGAAGCAGTTAGTCAGTAGAATCGCTCTACTAATGTTATGGAAGTGATAAATCATGATCATTGTTCTGATAAGTTGTGATCTCTAGATAGTAAGTTGGGATTTTGAGAATTATACCGTGACTGGTTGAGATAGATTATTATTTCTGATTATTATTTCTTGGTTAGAAAAGGAGAATTTATATTGGAAGGTCTGATACGGGTCGATATTTGGTATGATAAGAATTGATCTTAGAAGTTATAAGCTTGAATTGACATTTGAGACGGAGATTTACTTATGGTACATAAGTGCGATCAGCTTGTGAACTTCTAAATAGCAGGTTATGATCTTACTTTAAAGAATTTTGTAGAACTAGTGGAGGTTATCAATTTCAGTTGCGATTTTCGGTAAAATGGTAACAAGAGGTGAGTGCTTCAGTCTTTGAATTAAGAAGTAGAAAAGAGGCAACATATTTAAGGGCTTAAAGAGTTGGAGAAGCACGGGGGTGTGTCGATTTTTATACTGATTTTAGATCAATTCAGTGAAACCTAGTTGGGAGTTTACTAGTTGCTGTCATTGTGTCATTCATTTTGGCTTGGGTGGATAGTGAGGAAGGTGGAGAGATACAAATAACTGCAATTGTGAAACTCCTTGTGATTTTCTTGACCTTGATTGCAAATGCCATTGTTGGAATTTGGCAAGAGAACAATGCAGAGAAAGCACTAGAAGCATGCTTTGCCTTGTAAGGGATAACAGAAGCAAGCGAGTTGTTGCCTTTGATACCGAGAATATATACTAAGATTGTTAGGAGCGGTTTTGACGAGGAGATAAAGAGGGCTATTTTGATCTAAATCCTAACTTGCAAGAAGCGAAGCAAGTTGGATAAGGAATTATACTATAAAAGATTTTGAAATTTGGAATCGAGGCTTGTTCTGTGATGTTTAAGGGTGTAGAAGACCTTGAATCTGATATGAAGGTCACTTTGGGATTGAGGAGTCATAATGTGGTAACTAAGGAAAGCTTTGATGCTCTCAAGGTAACAAAGGACAGTGTTACTATGACAAGGGTGTTAGAGCTCAAGGACAAGTCCTAGCCTTGTAAAACAGATTGCAAATGCAACCAATGATCCACCTGCGCTACAATCCTCATACGAACAATATCCACTGAGTGATGCAAGTCAATTGTAGCTGGATGAATGTAATAGACCTGAGATATGGCCTCACCAGTAGTTGGTGTAATGGTAGCAAATTTAGAAAGCAGAGCACAAACATAAGAGGAGATTGCATGGGTTGGAACAATATCGATTTATAGTGAGAGAGAAATTGGTGGATTGATTGCTAAGGCCATGGAGAAAGGTTGGCGTGGAGGGTGTTACTATAATCTCTTCTCGAGGTGTTAATAATGACAGGAAAAGTATTCAAAAGTTTTGTGCAATGAATAAGAATTGATTTGCACAAATCTTCAAGTGGATGATGTGATATTCTTGGACTATGTACGTAACAGAAGTGAATAAAATGTTGAAAGGAGAATCAACAATGTGTGAAAAATTCAGGTTGTGATATGTTTGATTATTTAGATATTTTGCGGATTATACTTCAAGTGATGGTGAATGATAATGAACTTTATGGTATTGGAGAAAATTGTCGTGATGGTATTTTATTAATTGATGATACTTTGGAGATATTAGAGACTATGTAGGAATTGATAAAAAGAAGAAGAGGTGTTTGGATGCTAGACTAATTGGGTAGCGTGATCTTTTAGGCATGACAAATTGTAAGTAATAATTTTCGGTGGATTTATTTGAGGATAATAATGCGAAATGGGAAGATTAAGCAATAGATGTGAAATTAGAAATTGTTTAGTAGTAGTGGACGGAAAATAAAATTTCAGAATTTTGGTGATGCAAATGGTAAAGTTGGGCTTATGCTTGAAGATAGTTGAAATCACATGACGGTATTACTTGTATGAAGAAAAACGCGAAGTCTTTATGGATCACAAGAGCTTAAGGTATATTCTTATGTAAGCAGAATTGAATATGAGGCAGAGGAAATGGTTGGAGCTTCTGAAGGATTTTGATTTGTTTGTCCATTAATACAAGCAAGGCAAACGTAGTAGCAAGTGCCTCGTAAGCCTTCTGGAAGTTACAACTTTACTCGTTACATGGAAGTCGATTCTCGAGGATACGAGCAAATTGGACTTGAATGCTACATGAGTGATTGTTGATCAATCGACCAAGTTCGTGCACTTTTTCTCATATCAATTTGGCCTTTGACCGGAAATTAGGATAAGGTGATATGTCAATGAGATAGTGAGACTTCATGGAGTTTTGGTAAGTGTCGATTTTGATAAGAATCCAGATTCGTGTTTAATTTTGGAAGAATTTTTAAGAAGCATTGGGTACTAAACTCAACTTCAGTACAACTATTCACTCTCAGATAAATGGACAGTTAGAGAGAATGATCTAGACGCAAGAGGACTTGTTGAGATCCTACGTCATTGACTTTGGTAGTTCTTGGGATGAACATCTACATTTGGCAGAGATCTCTTATAATAATAGTTATCATTTGAGCATTAAGATGACCCCTTTTCAAGTTCTGTATGGTCGAAAATGTAGAAGTCCGGTTTGTTGTGATGATGTTGGTGAGAAAAGGTTGACTGGCCCTGAGTTTATACAATAATCAAAAGAAAAAGTCAGGTTGATTCGAGAGTGAGTGGAAATAGCTCAAAGCCGTCAGAAAAGTTATGCAGACCTTAATAGGCACAAGATAGAATTTGATGCGGGAGATCACATATTCCTAAAGGTTTCACCTATGAAGAGTGTTATGAGATTTGGCACTCGCGAGAAATTAAGTCCAAGATACGTGGGATCGTTCTTGATATTAGAAAAGATTGGTAAAGTTGCTTATAAATTGGCTTTGCCACCAGCGTTATCTGGAGTTCATAATGTATTCCATGTATCGTTATTACGAAAATATGTGCCAAATCCCGAACACATTGGATTTTACTCCTTTGAGATTAAGGGAAAACTTGATATATGAAGAATAGTCTAGTTGCATTGTGGATAAGAAGGAGCAAGTGCTGCGGCGACGCACAATCCCTTATGTGAAAATTCAATGGCAAAATCATACTGAAAGAGAGGCCACATGGGAGCTTGAGGAGGAAGCAAGAAATAGATACCCTCATTTGTTTGAAAGTTAAGGTAAGGCTAAATTTCGAGGATGAAATTTGTTTTTAAGGAGGGTAGAATGTAATATTTGCTCTTCTTTTTGACTAGGTCAAAAGAAGTAGGCTGAAGGAGAAAAACAAAAAGAAAAGAAAGGAGTTGAAAAGTCAAAAAGCATAACAGTGGGCACTTTAGCTTATTTAGCCAAGGGGGTGCACGGCCGAGAAAGAAAAAGGGAAAGAAAGACAGAGAGGAAGAGAGAAGGAAGAAGAAGAAGAAGAAGAAGAAGAAGAAGAAGAAGAAGAAGAAAATGAGGGTTTGCGTGCGCGGGACCTTGCCGAGCCGTTCCGACTACGTAACGCAACGACTAGTAAGTACTCGCAACCCTCGTTAGTCCTATCGGAGTAATTTTTCGATTGGGGGTCGGAAATGAGAAATTAGGGCTCGGAAATGAGGGGTATGTGGATTGAGCAGCGTAATCTAAATTTTTGGGTTGCCAAGTCTTAAATATCCATGAAACTGAAAGATTATGGTGTTGTGGGGATGTACGTTTTGACGGATATCGATTTGGAGTTACGGTTTGTCCGGAATCAAATTTTCAAGTTGAGAGCAAAATTTGGAATTTCGTAAACAGTACTTTCCAGGGCTTTTATTGTTGTTTTTGGGCTGTTGTTTGGGTTGGCTATGTTGGGATATCCATAGTATGCTAGAGGAGCTTCGTTTTGACTATAAGAGCGCGTAAAACGGAGTTCTGTGGAGGAAGATAAACAAACAAGGCTTTCCTTTTGTGAAGTTCATACCAGACCACTAGTGGTTATGTTCTGAATTCTGAGTCTGAAGAATTTCAGTGTCTGAGTCTGGATAATTCTGAGTCTGAAGAATTTCAGTGTCTGAGTCTGGATAATTCTGAGTCTGAAGAATTTCAGTGTCTGAGTCTGGATAATTCTGAGTCTGAAGAATCTTCTGGGTCTGAATTTCAGAACTTAGATTTGTCCTTGGAGCAAGCTATCGTAGGCTCGAGGGTGTCGGATTATTGGCTAGTTAGCCTTAGCTTATTTGAGTCGCGCATTAGGGGGAAGTATTACTTGGTTTTGATGTCGATTCTCGTTTGATTGTTAGGATTGCGATATCATCGGTTCGGGTGAGGGAGGTTATTTGATATTTCGGGATTTCAGGTGAGTGGTGCTATCTCTTCTTTGAGTTTATAAACTCATGTTTTCAAAGTGATAATGATTTGAGTATCGTATGAGTTATTAAAGCATAATTGTTGCATAAAAGCCTAGATCGGGCAATGACTACCTTTTAATATTTGAGGATGGTTTAAGAATGGTTTTATGAGAAGTATTGTGGAATGATATATATGTGTCAATTTGCGAAATGATTTATAAAATGAGTTGAAAAGTTTTATGACAGTACTGAAATGGAGCTTTTGTGAATGTTTGTATTAAATGTTTTGTGAAGAGATTAGCCGAGGGCTATTCTTGTTGCGAAATGTGTTGTGAAATGGATTTATTGGTGTTGGGTATGGATTATGGATTGAGTTATAAGTTGCTGCTGCTCGTATTACTATGTTGAGAACCCAGTGAGGGGGGAGTATGCATACTGTCAGGATATCCTTCTGGGCCGAACCGCCGGCTTATAATAGGTGGTAGACCTTGCCAAGAGGGGTAAACTTGGTCGCCTTTGTCACGGCGTTAAACTTGACCATAGTTTGAAGACGAGCATGAGACTGGTTGATGGATAGACCATTGATGGCTGGCTATTGTTGAGAAATGAGTATTGACGTGTTATGTAATGAGATTATTCAATGGATAGACCATTGATGGCTAGCTATTGTTAAGAAATGAGTATTGACGTGTTATGTAATGAGATTATTCAATGGATAGACCATTGATGGCTGGCTATTGTTGAGAAGTGAGTATTGACGTGTTATGTAATGAGATTATTCAATGGATAGACCATTGATGGCTGGATATTGTTGAGAAGTGAGTATTGACGTGTTATGTGATGAGATTAGTCAATGGATAGACCATTGATGAGTGGTTATTGTTGTTAAGCGAGTTTTTATTGAGAAATCTAATATGGATGACTTTTATTGAAAAGTTATTATACATTTGAGATATTTTTGGCTATATTGTACATTGAGTTTGAGTTATGGGTTTGATATTGAGCAATAGATTGGCCAATGGAATGGACCATCGGCATGTGCTTTTGATGAGATTGATCAATGGACTTGACCATTGATGTTTATGATGATTTAAAAGGGGTATTTTTCTAAATTGTATAAGCTTTGATGAAATGAAACAACTCTTATATGACTCGATATGTATTTTATGTCTTGAGTCTGACTTCTGAAGTTCTGGCAATGTTTTGTACTCATGCATAGTGATTGCTCGATCTACTTAGAAGAGATATACTATTCACTGAGCTGTGGTTGCTCACCCTCTATATAGTGCTATGGTTCATTGATGCATTTCAAATGATAGTGGACATTGATTTGAGTAAATACGTTAAGCCTGCAAAGGGTCATTAACAAGATTCATGTGAGAACTCAGTGGATTTCTCTTTTACCTATCCAAAGAAAAGAAAAAAAACAGAACTCTGTGGTTTTATATTATTAATTTATGAAAAATAAAAAAAGGAAGCCAATAAGTCATTGAAATGGGTAAAAAGATTTTAAAAGCCCGTGGATTTGACACCATGGCTCAAACCATTCTTATTCTGGCTTCCTGAAGCGAGCTCCTTTTCGATCATCAGTTTGTATTCAACATCAACATAGAATTTCTCCCAATCTCCACAATGCTGATTCCCCACACCAACACCCTCATTTGTAATGAAGCGGCATTAGAAATTGGGGTAAATATTTCCACTAAAATGAAGCGACATACATAAGAAAAGACGTGCGCACCCGGAACACATGTAGGAAGTGAACGCATGCATTTGCATATACTGAAAATGCATTCACTGAAATGACACTAACACAGAGAAGACGCATTCGGCAAAGCACAATCCGTGATCTAATGTGTTAAGACAAACGCATACGCAAACATGTGAGGCACATTAACATCGAGATTCTCAGAAATCAGCTCTAAAGTGATTAACAAACGATGATGAATTAGTGGAAATCAAAACCGGTTCAACATGAAACTATCGCGGACGAATCGCAATCACGGATGTAAGCTCCGACATGTACGATTTTCAAGCTAGCAAGAACTAGATTCCTAGCCTCTGTTTTCATTCTCGTAAATCCAAAACAGAAGAAACTCACTTCGATCTAGCAAATGTGAATACCAGCAGAGATGGCCCGATCGGCTTTAAGCAAAAGAATAGCAAAAGGTGATTACCTGAAGTGACTGGCATCAAAGTGTGTTTAGACTACTGTTCGATCCTCTCAGTCAGTATCCTTTTCCTCTCAGACTTCGATCAAATCACAGATGCCTGTGCAATGAACGACAAAATTACTCGTTGGAGCTCTAAACCCATAGGAAAAGGGAAAAGAAAGGAGAACTCACAGATTTCTTGGATTCCACCACGCTCGGCATCTCTGAAAATAAATGTAGATGGAGCGTTTCTGGAGAGAGAAGGGGCTGGTGTGGTGTCGTGGGTGTGCCGAGACTCCTTCGGAATGTTGATTGACGGATTCGCGAGCTCTGTACAGGTTCAATCTCCCCTCCATGCCGAAACCTTAGCTCTGTTGGAAGCATTGAAGTGGCTAAACTCACGTGGCTATGAAGAGAAAGAATGTGAAGAGATAGAGTTGGAGTCAGACAATCTCTTTTTAGTTAGAATGCTTCAAGGCACAGATCAGGTTTCTTGGGAAGTCCACACGCTGATCAAAGAGAGCAAAGACTTGCTTATCAGAGTAAAAGGCCTTCGGTTGGCCCACTGTGCCCGAACCCAGAACAAGGTTGCAGATTGGATAGTTAAAGCTCAAGTCCATAATATTCTCCCACTCAACTGGGTTTTCAATCCACCACAAGCCATTTGGGATTTGTTATGCTCAGAAGCTCTTTTGGTGTACTTATCAACTGTTTAACATGAATGAAATAGCTTCCTTTTCCGACCAAAAAAAAAGAAAATCTACCAGAACAGAGCAGAGATCCAACCCAATGTTCTACTATCACCAACAAAGTGATACGCTATATCTGCTTACCGCTTCACGTATCATAGTGCTTGGACATGCTATTATTATCATTGTTGTCTTTCGAAAATACTTAAAGCTCAAGGCACCATGGGCTTTTGGCTTTGCCAATGACGGCATTTTCCTAAAGTCGTCCAAATTTTTTTTTTATCAAATACTCTTAACTTTTTCACAATGAACTATATAAGGCTAAAGTCCCTCGAGTAAGCTAAACCAAACACAACCTAAAGTACATATATCTCTGCAAATCAATTCCTTATACAATAAATCAATCTTTTGCAACTTAATTCTATTGCAAAGAAAAATAATTAGACTATATTTAAGTCATTGCACTTTTTTGTCTAGCTTTATTACTGATGAAAATGATAGATCTATCACCAAAGGAGATCCTTTTAATGTACAAGAAATGAAAAAAAAAGAAAAAAAGAAAAGAAAAAAAGAATACTTATTTTCGAATAATATCATCAAGTTTTTTCTTTCTTTTCTAGCCAAGCAAGATAATTTTGGATAAAGTCCATCACACTTCTTATTTTTCATCATTCTTATCTTACAATCATATAAGTTGGGAAAATAATTTCAAAGAAAATGGAGAAAAATAGGACACATAATATTTTTATTTTTTTTTACTTTTTTAACTTGTATATGGTTATGATTTACGTGGGAACATTGAGATGATAAATAGGATTTTCTTTCCTTTCTTTTTATTGAATTTGGGCTGACATAGAAGTGATAAGTGAGGCAATGGTACATATAAAGGAGGACTTGAAGATAACCCACGTGCAGATGAAGTCATGACAGGGATGCTCAACGTGTTCTCCCTCCCAAGGTCAGCGATGGCGAGGCGGACCTCCAACTAGATCGATCATCCCCACAGGATCATGTTGGCAAGGGCAATCTTCTTCACTAGGCCCCTCCTCATGGGCTTCGCCCCAACTATGCCTCCTTCCTGTTGGGCCGCTTAACCAGTCCTGGTGTCGGCTACGCCCTTATGATCGCCATCTACATCGCTGAGGTCTTCCCTACCTTTTCCAGCGAGTTTAAGGCGAGGAAGTCGCGGGGAAAGGCAAGGAAGACCTCGGCCATGTAGTCGGCAATCATAAGAGTATAGCCAACGCCATCACTACTAGTGAAGTGGCCCAATATGGAGTCATAGTTGGGGTCGAAGCCTGGAAGGAGGGGTTAGGTGAAGAAAATGGCCCCCGCCAACTCAATCATGTAGTGGCGGTCAATCCAATTGTAGGTTCACCTTGCCATCGCTGACCTAAGGAGCAATGACAACACATTAAGCACTCTCTAAAGACTTAACCTACATGTCGATTATTTTCAAGTCCTTCTTTATGTATACCAACACCTCGCTCATTACTCCTATGTTTTCCCAAATTCAAAAAATAAAAAGGAAAATTTTATTTATTATCACAATGTTCCCACGTAAATTGTAACTATATATACAAGACTTTGAAAAATAAAAATATTTTGTGCCTTATTTTCCTCACTTTTTCTTTGAATTTATTTTTCTATTTTATATGATTATAAGAAAAGA
The DNA here is from genome assembly GCA_031216285.1 of Syzygium syzygioides. Taxonomy (NCBI): domain Eukaryota; kingdom Viridiplantae; phylum Streptophyta; class Magnoliopsida; order Myrtales; family Myrtaceae; genus Syzygium; species Syzygium syzygioides. The sequence goes on along the minus strand of CM062244.1, from coordinate 13,554,368 downwards.
ATCATGAGAAATAATATGTGCGATGGACTATAACTAAAATTAATTTTCTTGGGTAAAAAAGGAAGAAAAAAGGTTGTGATGTTATCCAAAAATAATTATTTTTTCTTTGCTTTTTTTCATTTCCTACACATTAAAAAGCTAACCATTTGCGGTAGTCTATCATTTTTATCAGTAGTAAAGCTAGACAAAAAAGGTGAAATGACTAAGACATAACCTAATTGTTTTTTTTGCGATAAAATTAAATTGCAGAAGATTGATTCATAGTATGGAAAATTGATCGCAAAGATATATATGTTTTAAAGTGCGTTTGGTTCAGCTTTCCCAAAAAACTTTAGACTTTTAATGCCCCTTATCAAAAAGCTGAGTGTTTAATGAACAAAAAAAATGGACCATTTTGGGAAATTGTCATCGTTAGCAAAGTTGAAAGCCCAAGACTTCGTATTTCCTAAAACTGAAACCGAAGTTTAATTTTGATTAACAGAAATTTCCTACTAAAGGTCTTCACTGATGGTATTAAATGCTAAAGATGAACTATTCCCTAAAAGTAGATCTAAGAGAAACGCTAAGGATCTTTTCTATTTTAAACCTTCATTACAACTGTCTTTCATTCTTGATCAACTCGCTCGTCATTCTTCATCCACTCATTCGCGTCTGCACTGCCGGAACTCATATATGTTCACATCATAGAACCCATGCATTTGGAAGCACGTGTCATGTACATACAAAAGAAAAGACGTGTGCCACCAGAACACATGTAGGAAGAGAACGTACGTATTTGCATATAGCGAAAGTGCATTCGCTCAAATGACACTTACACAGAGAAGACGCATTCGGCAAAACACAATCCGTGATCTAATATGTTAAGACAAACGCACACGCAAACATGTGAGGCATATTAACATCGAGATTCTCGGAAATCAGCTCTAAAGTGATTAACAAACGATGACGAATTAGTGGAAATCAAAACCGGTTCAACACGAAACTATCACGGACGAGTCGCAATCGGGGATTTAAGCTCTCACGTGTACGATTTACAAGCTAGCAAGAATTAGATTCTCAGCCTCTGTTTTCATTCTCCGACATCCAAAACCGAAGACACTCATTTTGATCTGGCAAAGGGTGAATACCAGCATTGATGGCCGATGGCTTCAAACCAAAGAATAGCAAAAGGTGATTGCCTGCAGTGACTGGCATCAAAGTATGTTTATACTACCGTTAGATCCTCAATCAGTATCGTTTTCCTCTCAGACTTCGATCAAATTACTCGGACTCAACCTACCAGAACAGAGCAGAGATGCAATTACCTTGGAGATGCAGTAGGTGGTCACGAACAAATGATCTAATGAAGGACTAAAGCCCTGCAAGCGTCTTCGCTGATGGTCGGCGCCAGGGAAGAAATCTCGAGTGAGATCAGAGTTTTTTGGACTTCCCCGCCGTGGAACAGGGGCGAACAGAGAGGTCCCAGCATGGAGTTGAATGAAGCGAACGGATGATGGATGCAAGGGCTATAAGTCGTCGCCTGAAGTCGATGATGATGGAGGTCTGCAAAATCAAATAAACCAGTAAGAGCTTTCTAGGAACTCTCTGCAACTCCAAAACGGATGCTCTGTTTTCTCTTACTATCGATTGGGATGCCGATCGGAGGTGGTAAACGGCAGGTGTTGGTGTGAATTGGTGCCGGCGACGGAGAGAGAAACGGTTTCTGATAGAATTTTTATTTGCTCTGGTGTTCTCGGGTGTGAATCGTATCCCCTCAGGAATGCCCAGAAATCTCCTTCATAAGAGAACGGCCGTCAGTTAGATGAGGTGAGAGCGCTTCTCTCGGTCACCACCGACCTGTACGCATGCCGATCCGCTTGGCTTCGAACGGAAGATTTGAAGAGAGAGAGAGAGAGAGAGAGAGGTCTGGAAGAAGAGAGTCTTATGGACGTCAGTCAGTTTACGGGAGCGATTCTCTCGGTTAGCAGCCCGTCAGTTTCAAGTGATCGACGTGGTCAGTATTCAAAATATAGTGACTCCAGTAAAAATGGATAGAGGCCATCTCCCCCCGTTTCAATTTTAATTTTGTCTTCTTGATTGCGAAGATGTGCAGATATAGATGTCAGCAGTGCAATCAGATGCCACAAACCAAACAATATCGTGCGGGGTTTTCGCAACCGCAAATGATTAAAATGCCAAACACAAGATCATCATGCCTCACTTGGAAAACAAAGAAAAGAAGGCCTAAATTCCAAAACAAGAGAAGAAGAATGCTCATAATAATTATGTCAAATTCATCGGAATCATTATTCCTCGTTCATTCCCAGATCATTATTTCTTTACCCGCGAACAAAAAGAAAATCCGTTCATTCCATTCTTTCGATTCACCTGATAAAAGCATGCGAAATTCTCCATCTCGTGCCGTTCTATCCCTTCTTCGTTTTACTCCGTCGTACCAAACGTAAAGTCCGTTCTAACCTCAAAGAATTGCAAACCTGCAAAAAAAAAGAAAAACAAAAAAACAACCTTAAAAAAAATGCAAGAAAAAAAAAAAGGGTAGCCGCACTTGAAAACAGCGAAGACATGTATGCACAAATGCACACGATCATCAAACGGGACGCGCGCCGCCCGATCGGTTCGTACGGGCCGGCGGATGGAAACCCCCAAGCCCGAGCCGAGAGCGCGCCTTTCGAAATTCCAAAATCCGGCCCCGTCCCGTCCCGCTCCTCTCCTCACATTTCAGATTTCTCCAACTAAATTTGCTAGTCCAGTGCTTTAGAGTCGGTTTCTGTCACTGCTACCTATTGTGCAGTCACACAGAGCAAGCCACTAGTCTTGTCAGGGTAAAATGAATGATGCTACCAAAATTTCCCAAATAACTGAAGAGTGCAAAAAACCAAGAGGAGAAATGAAGAAAGAACGAGCCGAAGTAGACAAATTAAGGATGTCCCAAACGGTGATCATGAAATCAATCTCGCACGAGCTCCTCCAAAATCTGTCGAGATTACTAACAAGCGCAAAACCTTGGCCCTGGCATTACGCTGTCACGGATGACAAGATCCGACAGGAGAAAATATTAGTCTTTCCCGTGCCAGTGTCGGCGAAGTGGGCAAAACCGATGGCAGAAGAGACTAATTAGATGATATCCACTCGAGTTTTACGCAGCGCGTGTCGGCATTTTTGTCCACGGATAATAAAAATGAGTTGTTTCGTAATTTCTCTCTTTTTCCACGGTCGCATCCGTGTGGACGTTAACATTAGCAAAATGCTGGCCGCAGCGCGCGGTGATATCCATGCCGCAAAATATCGTCAATGTTACGCTCGTCACATCAGGTGGATTTGGCCGGTTTTGGTGTAGGAAGGACTTGAAAAGATAATCTGTGCGAGTCGAACAACTCAATTAAAAAAAATTACAAAGTATGGAGAGTTGATTAGAAATATCGTTAAATGTAGAGGGGAAAAGTATAATTTTTTTTTTCCCGTTAAAGCATCCCGAGGAATTGCTTCGGAAGAGGAATTTCTCGCGTAGATTGAGTTCATATGGAGGGAAACGTGGTTGCTTCCTAGAATTGTTCTTTCTTGGGGTGAAACTTTTTGCTCCGGTGCATGGTGAGAATTCTTTTCTCGTTAATGGTGATTTTAGATTGTTTATGGACAATTTTCTGAATGAATTTAGAGAATTAATAAGAGTAGGACTCGTCTGCCGCTTTCCCTCTCTAACTTGGTTATCAAAAAAAAATAATAAGAGTAGGACACAACGGTGGAATGAGATTCGTGACCATTAAGAGTCTAGTCATGTTAGTGGTTACAAGAGTCTTCGATGGTGATTTTTTATTTTTGTAAGGGGATGAAAACTAAATTTCTTCACACTTCTAGCGGAATAAAATACAATCAAGTTTTAAAACTTTTGAATGGTGTAATAAGATCCTAAAATTTGTCCAAAAAATGCTATCGGATACTTCTATTAGAACCCTTCGCTTGGAGTGACAAAAAAAATTCCAATGCGACTATGTGTAATGTTTTCGAGAATCCTCGATGCTAGGCACCAATTAGGAAAACGGTTAAAAACTCGAAAAATTACTCGAGAAGGGTGGGAGATGGGGGTGGTGGCGCCGCCACACCTCAATGGACAGCGAGGGCAACCGACCCGCTCGTGGCCACTCACACAAGTACCGTAGGCATCGCCAAGAGGGCAAGCGCCCTAGCACACGACCAACCCTCTCGCGGCCACCTTGCGCCACCATCCTGGTCGATGGGGAGCGCAAACGGGCCCTCGCTTGCCCCCCATTGTGGGGCATGAGCCCGAACCAGTGGCCATGGAAAGTTTGGCCGCCCTCACGGAGACCTCAACGAGGGGGTGCTAGTCTCAGTATATGTTGCTAATGAGGCACCCATTTGATACCACATCTTCGCCTCATCAGAGGTTGAGCACAAGTGTAAGTCCTTATATGTTAACAGATGGGCAAAAAGCTATTATTCTTTTGGAGATAACTCAGGGAAGCTAATAGAAAAAATCGAAGCCTTGGTGATTGGTGCCATGGAAAAAAGAGTTCACGAGCAAAAGGTTAAGAGATGATGTAATTCGCGAAGAAAGATGATGAATAGATGAGCCTTTGACTCAGAAGCATCGTCTGAAGAAATAGGTCTTCCAATAATGTGACATCATGGCTTTTAGAGGGGGAGTGGGAGCCAATGTGTCGAGCAAATGTCAAGAGCCCAGGCAAGGCCGTCGGTCACATGGGCTGGCGGCGATGCCTAGCGAGGCCGTGGGTCACCCTCATAGCCCAAGCAAGGGCGACCCTCGCCTTACGCCGACGAGGACAAGCCTCGCCCATGCCTGGGCTAGCGAGGCTAGGCGAGGGGAGCTCTCGCCTGCCCAGGCAAGGGCAACCCTCCGCCGATGCCAGCGGAGGTCACCGGCAATGGCCTGAAGAGGAAAAAGGAAAAAGAAAAGAAACAATAAAGGAAAAGAAAAAGAAAGTCTAAAAAATCCATTCTCGCTGTCTGGACAGGGACGTTCTAAGGGTCATCTCTTTTTAATTTAAACATCGGAGGCCGATCCAGGTCAAAAGCTCTAACGTCCATTCTCGCACGTTCGCGTGGGTTCCATTTCAGGGAACAGGGCTTTTGACGGATTCCTTTAAATAGGTTCGCGCTTTCACACGATTTCTTCTACATTTAAACACCACCGAAGACGCAAGTTCCAAGTGCGTGCAAGCAAAAAACCAGAGCGATACGAGAGACCTTTTGTGAGGGAAGCCCCCCCAAATAAACATGGCAGCAACCAGTGGTTCCGGCTCATCGGTGACCCAGTTGGATGTGTTCCTAAGTTTCAGAGGGCCCGACACTCGCGACACCTTCACCGACTGCCTCTACCGGACCATGCACAGGCAGGGGATCGTAGCCTACAGAGACAGCAAAGAACTTCATGCCGGTGATCGGATCAACGATCTCCTGACAGCGGTGGGCAACTCCAAAATCTGCATACCGGTCCTCTCCAGAGGCTACGCTTCAAGTGCTTGGTGCCTCCGCGAGCTTGCTCGTGTGACCAAGCTCCACGAATCAACTGGGAAGCCAGCAATACTACCGATCTTCTTTGACGTCTCACCCTCCGACGTCAAGCTCAGGACGCGAGTGTACGTGGAGCACTTGGAGAAGCATGAGCGGAGGCATGGCGGCGAGATAAGGCCACGGTGCGAGGTGGCTCTGAGAAAAGTGGCTGAGATCAAGGGATGTGAAGCCCAGGGGAATCCGTAAGTAAATGCTTGTTGATGGAACTTTTTCAAGCTTCAGTTGAAATGCTCCTCTCTATGGATTCTTGTAAATGGCAGTGAAAACAAGCTGGAGTGGCTCAAAACTCGATATGAAATATATTGGTCCGTGTGTCGTATACAAACTGGTTTTTGGTATATGAGTGGTAGATTTCATTGCTCACCAGAAAAGCAAAAGGAAAAAAAAAAAAAACAGAGCCAATTCACCAATTCTCATACCTAAGCAGGGCCATTTTGGCTAGTAATAGTTATATGAACGAATTTGATCTAATTCTAGAATGCAATATGTAATTCGGACCGCAAATAAACATCTTCTTTCTCAGAAACGGGGAAATTGTAAGTTTATCGGCATAACACCAGTCATATTTTTTCGAGTCTATTGGACCAAAATTTTTTTGGCTTTATAGAATTTACCCGACACTTAAAATAATGATCCAACTCACATACTATTCGGCTAGGAAGTAGTAGTGAGATTGTTATTTGATTTCTTTTACTGAAAGTGTTTGGTTTGTGGCAGACATGGAAAAGTCATTGATCTCGTTGTAACAGAGGCTCTGCGTAAGCTGAAAGTAAAACAAAGACCTTTGGACAGCAAATTGGTTGGGGTAGACAAACAAGCAGAAATCATAATGGAGTTGTTAGATGTTGACTCTGGCACCGGTGTGCTTTTGGTTGAAATCCATGGAATGGGCGTGATTGGTAAAACTACTCTTGCTAAGATTGTTTTCAATGAATTATGTCCTCGCTTTGATGGCCAATGCAGCTTCATTGACAACATCCGAGAATCATCAAACAGATGTGGCCTAGTAGATCTGCAGAAACAGTTGGCATCCAACATCTTCGGTCCTAGATTTGTAGAAGAATTTACCAACTCCGACGCATGGATAAATAGCATAAGAAGTAGAGGTGGTGCTAAGAAAGTTCTCATTGTTCTAGACAATCTAGACAAGAAAGAACAACGTGAGAAACTACCCGGGGGGTGGCCTAAAACTTTTGGTTATGGGAGTATTATAATCATTACAACAAGGGATAAACATATTCTAGATGAAGAGGAGGGAATCTTAGCGTATGAAGTAAAGGAAATGAATGATGATAAAGCACTAGAGCTTTTCAATTTGCATGCCTTTAATAGCGTCTCTCCTCCTGATACTCATCAAAGTCTCTCTCAAGTAGCTGTATCTATGACCAGGGAACTCCCATTGGCTCTTGAGGTCATAGGTTCCTATCTTCATCGCAAAGGAGGAAAAATATGGGAAGAAATGCTAGAAAGGTTGAAGAAAGCACCCGATGATCATGTCCAGGATAAGTGGAAGAGAAGTTACGATGCATTAGGATATAGGAAAAAGGAAAATTTTCTCGACATCGCATGCATTTTCATAAATGAAAAGAAATCAATGGCATCCTATTTCTAGGATGCTTGCGATTTATCCCCCCATAGCGCATTGGAAGAACTTACTGATTTGTGTCTAATTAAAATTGTTGATGGCGATGCTATATGGATGCATGATCAGCTAAGAGACCTTGGAAGAGATATTGTTCGCCAAGAATGTACCTAGAATTTGATAGGGCTTAGTAGGTTGTGGAATGGCAAAGCCGGAAGTAGTGAAGTCGAAAGTGGTAAAGTAAAATTAGGATCCATATAGTTTTAATTGTACAATTATTTTCCTAAAACCCATTTAAAAGTTTCCTTTTGGCCATTTGGAACGAATGTTTACAAGGTCATACTCATTGATGGTTTCTATTGGCAGACAAAGGATAAAGTTAGAGCACTCAATCTAGTTGGAAATTATTGGGATCTCATCAAAATTGTGGATGAAGACCTTGAAAAGTTGCCTAATCTGAAATTCCTCAAGGTAAGAGAAGGGATTTTGTAGGAGACGGCAACAATTATCTCCCGAAGCTAAGATGGCTCTCTTGGGATTCCAGCTGTGGACATAGCATAATGATCAATTTGCACTTGAAAAATCTAGTAGTTCTTCAACTTTCAGACCATGCAAACGCCGTCAACTGGGGTGGGTTGAACATTTTGAAGGTGTGAATTTGCACTTTTGTTCTCTCGACATAGACATAGTATTCTCTCTGAGATCCTCTCTGATAAAATTGTAGCAACTTTTGCGGATGGCAAACAAATTGAAAGTTCTTTGTCTCTCATTTTGTGGAGGATTGAAACAGACTCCAAACTTTTCTAGATGCCTGAGTTTGGAGAGACTCTCTTTATTTCTGTCCAAACTTGCAAGAAGTTGACCCCGCTATTGGGAAGCTAAAAGGTCTTACTCACTTGGACATTATTGACTGTCGGAATCTTTGGACTTTGCCCGAAGAGACTGGAGAACTAGTGGAGCGGAAGCACTTCTCTTAAAAAAGGTGCGAAAAAATGGAGAAACTTCCATACTCTTGCAAGGAAATTAGCATCATTGTCTGTGTTGGATATATCAGGCACCAAAATTGCAAGTTTATAACCACCCGCCTGGTTGGCATTGTTGGAGCGCGCACTCTTTCTCTCGCAAAAGATTGAGTGTTCGAATCCCGGGCGCCGCAGGGTGACTTAACTGGTGGCACGTGTGTGGTGGCTAGCACGTGTCGCCCCCAGGGTTTACTCTCCGGTTATCGCTCATGCAGGGGTTTCCTCGGTTACCAAAAAAAAATTGCAAGTTTATATGATTCTATTGTTAATGCAAAACACTTGTCATTCTTTGATCTGTCACGCACGCCAATTGTGCAATTTTCAATTTCCATTGGAAAGCTTACGCGACTCAAGTTCCTTTCATTCGATGACCGTGAAAGTTTTTGAGTGAGCTTCCAAAATCAATAGGCAACTTGACATCATTACAGGAGTTAAATATCTCAAGGACAAAGATTGTTGAGTTATCTGATTCGATAGAAAATCTCAAGCAATTGAAAGTGATGAGGATGGAACATAGTCTAATAAGGAGGTTACCTACCGTTATTGGAATGCTAGAGAGGCTGGAGAATCTCCATGCCTCTAGTTGTGGACAACTTGCAGGCGGACTTCCCACTGAAATTGGCAAACTATCATGTTTAACTGTTCTCGACATATCACATACTTGTGTTTGTGCAGTTCGGACGTCAATCAAATCCCTCACGCAACTCCAAAGGATGAATTTAAACAATTGTAATGAGCTTCAACAGTTGCCAAAGCAACCCTCGAGTTTGAACTATCTATTTGTTCAATCGTCATCATTGTGGTTAGTTCCAGATCTCAATAACCTCACGAATCTAGTGGAATTGACTTTGTCTAACGGCTTTGGACAAGCACCTGCTCAGGCATCAAGCCCAATGCGAACTCTTCAATTGCAGTGGGTTGGAAAGTTATCTAACCTAGAAAAGTTGAGCTGGGGCCTTTCAGATGTTCCTGTGCCGTTAACGGAGTCGAGTTGCCTACCTCGACTTGGAGAACTCACTTTTGTCCTGCACCAACAGTTTCGACTCAATAGTTGTTGGGCCACAAGTTTCCAACTTGAAAAATTTGTCCAGATTGTGTCTTTATAGCAGTCCACTGAGGGATATTCAACTCAATGGGCTTGAAATATTGAGAGTTTTGCTGGTGACCAATTGCGAGTTTATCGAGGGATTGTCAATTATTTCATCAAGCGTGAGGAAGCTCGTGAAATGAGCGATCAAGGTTGCCCAAAGCTACTTAAAATTCTATTTCTCAGTACGATGGAATCAGTGGGGAGACTTAGCGTTGGATGGTCCAGTTCCGTGAGAGGGTTGTGGGGTTTATCAAACGCGAAGAAGCTGAAGACTTTACTTTTCCAAATGTGCGATGGGCTGCTGGTTGTTGAGGGCCTTAATGAATTGGAGCTTTTGAGAGTTTGCATTGTGACGGGTGTGAATCGTTGGAAAGTTTGATTGATGTATCCATCTCAAATATACCAAATGAATGCAAGTTAGAAGTAAAGAATTGCACGAAACTACGAGATCATTACGGTTTCTGCAGGTTCTACAAAGAGACGATTCTTTACAGGATGAGGAAGACATTCAATGGAGGTGCGCCTTCCTACTTTGCTTAACTTTTTCTCATATATTTTTATTTTTCAGAAACGCACGTAGTAGGCATTACTTTTCGTCATTTTCGCTTGTTCCGTTTGCTTGCTTCTCTCTCTCGAATGGATTAATTCATTTAGAATACTCTTTATATAAATCTATGGATTATCATTAGGTCTATCGTTAGTGTAAAAGAAACGTTCATTATTTTATGGTTTTTTTTTGTCAGAATTTTATGGTTGACATGCGTATCTGGAGTAAGTTTTGTAATCATCCACACGTTAACCATCCAATGATGAGTACGTAAATTATACCCTTACATTGACAGAATATATATATAATGAAAACGTTCGCATCAATATTTTACCAAGCAAAAAATAAAAAAACTCGTGCATCGGCACAAATGCAGAAACTCAACTGCTCTTGGTTGTTTGAATAGAATTCCTCTAAACAACTACACTTTTCCTTTAAAATTCAACGTAAATATATATATATATATATATATATGTAAATTAATGAAGCTAACTCAGTTTTGGTATATCCTTTTGCACTTTTTTTCCTTTTTCATGGCTCACCTGGTCCTTGTGTCCTTTGCGCGTTAGCAAGTTATCAAGTCTTATTCCTAGGAAAGGTTGACTGATCTATCCAACACGAGGATACCAGACGAGTGCAACATGCAAGTTCTGCGTTTCCCCTGTTCCATTTGGCCCCATATATAGCTCTCTGTCTCTCTCTTCTCCAACATACTTGCCTCATAGATTATGAACATTTCATACAGAAATAAAACTGTCTGCTGCACCTAAAATAAGATTCATTAACGAGAGGTACCTTTCTGGAAAAATCAAAATGACAAGGTAAGCCACAGCGACCATTATTTATTGAGAATTTTTATGGAAAGAAAATAAACTTGTACCAAATAAGATGAGACAGTGTATATGCGACATCCTGAAAATTTGTCCATTTGGGACTTGTAAAATACTAAGTTTTATGAAATGTATTCGTAGTAAATTCTCGCCCAGAATTGATCATTCCTGGGATGCTAACCAATAGAGAAGGGCTAATCGGGGAATTAAATTCGCGCGACTAAGAGAAAATTCGATCGTGAATTGATTTTCGACCATAAAATCGCTGAGGTGATATTTTGACCAACTGTTGGCCGATCCAAGGATAGTCAAGGTCAGTTCGCCACTGTCATAATAGTGGATCGCGGGTGATTTCGCTGGACCATGAAATGAATTGATGAACGATCATGAACTTATACCAAACGATCGTACCCCTCGAATCTAGTGATTGATCATCACAATTTTAATAGCAACCGAGGTCGTCACGTACCAAACAAACTTGCACGTGACTCGATTATTGTCAGTCACGGGTCGAATATGCGAATTTCCCCAACAAGTTGCCCGTTAGTTTGAGAAATGCTCAAGTTGCGTGTAATAAAATTTAATTATTTAATTTAGACCAAATTGGACATTAGAAAATTAGGAAGTCACAACGGGACGTTAGGACGACGTTACGGTTGTAACATGCAATTTTGGTTATGCCCGAATCCTTCAGAAAAATTCATTTTTGATGAGAAACGGAGAAAGTGGCCATTTTACCCTTGGAAATTAATAAAGGATTAGTTTTATGGGCAAAGAGCATTTTGGTAATTTTGCTCCAAAATTTGGAAAAGACAATTTTGCCCTTTGGACTTTTGAGAAATTACAAGATTACCCTTGGATATTTTTGGGTAAGATTCAATCTCGGCCATCGGTTTCAGGATAGGATCGAATCAGGACCGTTGGATCAAAAATATGAGAGATGGGTATTTCGGTAATTGGCCAAAAGTAGACTTTTAGGATAGGATAAGTCTCTCTCTCTCTCCTCTCACTTCCTCTCTCCCCCACCCTTCGGCCCCCTCCACCATGAGCCCCCTTCCTCGCCGAAAGCCGCCCCTTGGCTGCCCGTCGCCCCGTCGTCGCCCCGACCGCCGCCGTGCCGCGCCGCGCCGCGCCACCGCCCCGCCACCTCACGCCCCTCACACCGCCCTTTTTCTCTCCCCTCTCCCTCTCGATCTCCCTCTCTCGGCCTTGAGCCCCACCGACCACCACCCAAGCTGCCGTTGCCCGTCGCTCCTCCCGATCGCCGCCGATCGTCATCGCTGCCACAAGCCGCCATTAGATCTTGGTTTTGCCGCCGCTTTCACTCTAGCCATGTGAGTCTAGAGTCAGGTAAGTCACGCTCTAAACCCAATTTAGGATATTGGGTATCAACAGGTAATTTTAGGTTGAAATTGGGTTTATGCGGGTGCAAAATTGCATGATTTAAGAGTGGAATTATGTGGCGGACCTTAGAATTGAATTCGGAAAATTTTGGTGGAATATTCGGGGCCAATAGTGGGCTGTGAGTGACTGTTTAATGGGCTGTGATGGGCCAATCAGGATGCAAATTGGATTTTTAGAACCAATAATTAATGGTGAGAAAGTGTCGTGAAGGACCGGAATCAATTTGACACCATTTGGTTGGAGAAAAATGACAGATTGTGTGTTTAATGTGTGTTGGAACTGCGACTGAGTTGTGGTGATAAAATTTAGTACATAGTTGTGTGATTACATGATTGTACTATGCTTGTTGAGTGCACACTTGGGCCATATTGAATTAATTATTAAAATTAGCAATGTCAAATGCTGAGTGAGCACTATTTTGTGTGTGACTTGATGCGTGTACAAGCCACGTGTGATTGGCCAATTGGGTGTGGTAAATGCTTATTGAGCATGTGCATGAGTAAGAAAGAAATGTGGTATGACTTGTGATTGTGAAAATTGTGATGTCCTAAGACGTGTACCTCAACGCGGGACGATGCCCAGTATTACCGGAAGATTGCCAGTCTGAGGCATGTACTTCAACGCGGGTTGCGCAGTAGATGGTAGGTATTGAGCCTGAGGCGTGTACTTCAATGCGGGCAAGAAACATGGCCTGAGGCGTATAAGTTAACGAGGGCCCTGAAGTGTTGTGATAAGTGATCGCAGTGAACCTGAGGCGTGTACTGTAACGCGGATCACTAGCGAGGAATATGAAAAAGAGATAATGAGGACGGAATGAATGCACGACATGAGATTTGTACATGCTTGTAATGGTATGTGATGTGCTTGTTATGCGATGATTTGGTGTGTGTGATTGTATTTTGAGATTGTCTAGAGGTACGTGATAACCTAGATGGGGTTTAGAGGTGTACTTACTGAAATGTAGTCTCATGGTTGTTTCAATTAATATTTTTTTCAGAACCCCGACCTGAGACATGAATCCTCTGCCACTGCCACCAGAGCGTTTTGGGATACCAGTGCACATCGTGTATGACGTTACAGAATTTCCTATGGGTGATGACATGACCTGGATTAAGCACACTAAAACCGTTTTTATAGAGGTAGGACTACCTTTATGGGAGATCCATGTTTATACCGCTTGGTATTTTAGGGACGCATTCGGGGATGAGTTCGAACCCGTTAGGGGTTTTGATGTTCCGTTTGATTTGGTTGGAGACTAGGACCCATCTGCAATACCCCCTATAGACGGAGAGTTGACTAGTGCAAAGATTAGTTTAGCTCAGTCTAGCTTGCATCCAGCGCCCACAACTTAAGAATCTTCCGGGGCTGAGGAGGAACCTAAGCCCGAAGGATTGCAAGCAGCAGGCGACCCAATGGATATAAATTTAGAGCCAATACCCGAGGAAGTGGAGCCCGAAGTGGAACCTGTGACATTCCGGATTTTGGCCCATTTTTGGGATTTACAAAACGTGTAATTCGTCAGTGCGCTTGTAATAGAATTTCGCCCGGGAACTGATCACTCTCGGGTTCTTGTTTTTAAAAATAGAAATTTTGCTAGAATCGCACTCGATCGAATTTGGCCGTTAATTGGAGCCCGAACTTGGTAGTAAATTTTCGAGAGTTTCGGAACGAAATAAATTGGACGATGTCGATATTATTGTGGCCAACATCGAGATTGTCAGGAATAGTGAAAAAGTGGATTTTTGGATCGGATGCGGATTTGGACTAGTAGACCTCCCTCGTGGTGTGTTTTGGGTTATTTAATTTGGCCTTTTGCCCTATAGTATTATTGGGATTTTTCGTGGACTGTTAGGCCATTTTTCGAATTTGAATCGGGACTGTTAGGTCGATCTCTAATTTGAACTGTGTCCGTTAGTTCGCGCTTAAAAATAAAAATTAGTTCTCTCTCTCTCCTCTTTCCCCCTCTACCGCGCCACCCACCCTCCATGCACATCTCTTCACGCATGTCTCTCTCTCTTTCTCTCTCTCTCTCTCTCTCTCTCTCTGTTAAATATGTCTTGAATTTTATGTACTCGGTCCGGTTCATGACTCGACCCGACATATTTTTGTGCGACCCGAAAGTGGAAAGAAAATTGAGATTTGGTTCGTGACGCGAAGGGTTGGGCCAATAGGCTAGGTTTTCTCATTGTAGAACAGAGAGTTTTGCTTTCAGAGAGTTTTTGGTGAGCCGTGAGGTTTTGTCGTTGTTTCGACTTCTGAAATTTGTACTCTCTTTTGATTATAGTGAAACTTTGTTTTGCCTCGCCCGTGGACGTAGATCACTTCGTGATTGAACCACGTAAATTTCTGGTGTTCTGTCTTTTGCTTTTCCGCATACGTTTCCAACACACACTCTCTCTCTCCTTTCTCTTTCTTTCTCCTCTGGCGCCGCGCACGTCTTTCCCCCCTGCTCACGTCGCCTCAGCCCTCTGCATTCACAACCCCCTGACACTTCTCTCTCCTCTCTCCTTCCTTTTTCCTCTTCTTCTTCGTTTCTTCTTCTTCTTCTTTGGCTTCTCTGCGTCTGCTTCGTTTCTGTCCGCTCGCCCAGCCGACGCAGCCCGAACCCGCCTACCGTCGCGTGCCGTCGTTGCTTGCTCGACCGCCGTGTCGCCTCGCCCGACCAGCCGCCTACAGCTCCGCCGGCCGCCCCCACCTCCTGATCGCTCTCTCCCTTCTTCCCCCTCGACTTCCGTCCACCTCCGCCACTCCACCCCGTTTCCGCTAGACGTCGCCTCGCCTGGCCGCCGAGCGCCGCCGCGTCGCCAGCAAGCCCGGCCCGACCGTCGCGCCGCCCGCCAGCCACCTCAGCCGCCCTCTTCTCTCCCCTTGCGCGCGCGGCAGTGAGCTCGCCGCCACTGCCCGTCGCGCCCGGCACCTATCAAGTCTCGCCGCCACGCCGTGCCGCCCCGCCACCGGTTTGCCGCCTCCTCCTCAGCCTCTACCTTCCTTTCTCTCTCTCTCTCTCTCTCTCACCCCGGTTTGGTCTCTCCCCATCCAGCTCGTCACCGCCGCGTCGCTGCCGCCGCCGGTCGACTAGCCAGCAAGGTCAGCCTGGCCAGCCAGCCAACCGGCCGGCCAAGCCCATGGCCACGCGCGCCCGTCGCCGTGCCCGCGCCGTGCCCACACCCACGCCCGTTGCCCAGGCGCGTTGTCCATCCGCGCGCCCGAGCGCCTCGGGCACGCCGCGCCCGCGCACCAGGCACGCCGATCGGCCATTGTGCCCACTTTGGCCAGTCAGCGCGCCCGTGTGGCCCACGCCTGCGCCTAGTTTGAACTTCTCACCCGGGCCATTTTGGGCCCGAGCCGACTTTTCCCGGGCCAAAATTTAGTAAGTGACTCCCTAAACCTTACCTAGTACTTTGGGTATTATTAGACTTGTCTAGATGATAATTAGTACCAGTTTAGGGGCTTAACGTGGTTTGTAGGCAAAATTTTATACGTGCATCCTTAATAGATTAAATTGTGAGAATTGAGGAGCTTAATTAGCGACTAATTATGGTAGGCTAATTGATAATATTGTTGTGGTATTCGTGGGTGGGCTTAATGTTCGTAGGTAGTAGGCGTGAATGACGGACTTGTGGGCAAGTGTGAGGGGCTGTGATGTGAATTGGATTGGCACGTGGGTATTTCATTAACTTGTCTCGGGTTTAGAACGGCTAGGGCGCGTTTAATTTAATTATATTATTTTATAATTGTGCTACTTGAACTTGATTAAATAATATGCTTGATTGGACAATTGTGCGTGGCCGACTTGAACGTCAGGTTTGTGGATTGAGGTGGCGAAGTGTGAATTGAACTGAGTTGAATTGATTGTGGTGGCATGTCAGTGTGACATTGGTGGAATATAATGTGGTGAGCATGATCGAGTTTGATTTGTACGATGTGTTGATTGGCAAATTGTGTTGTGGTGCATGTGCATGAGAAAAGCCCGGATCGATCGGAGGGCTGCCAACCTGAGGCGTAGGTTACGCGGGTGTGGCGAATAAGACATGACTAGACCTAAGGCGTAGGTTACGCGGATCATTGGAATGGGAAAATGTCCTAAAGCGTGGTTACGCAGGACGGAGCCCGGCTTGATCTGAGGGCTGAACCTAAGGCACAGTGGCGCGGGCTGTGAGATTGGGCCTGAGGCGCAGTGGCGCGGGCTGTGAGATTGGGCCTGAGGCGCAGTGGCGCGGGTCGTGAGAAAGATGTTCGACCACGTATGCGGATTGTGTGATTGAATTGGCTGGTTGAGCATGTAATTGGATTGGCTGGTTGAACGTGTGATTGGATTGACTGGTTGAGCATGTGATTGAATTGGCTGGTTGAGCATGTAATTGGATTGGCTGGTTGAGCGTGTGATTGAATTGACTGGTTGAAAGTGTTACTGAATTGGCTGGTGGAGCGTGTGATTGAACTAACTGGTTGAATGTGTGGTCGAATTAGTAAGATGAATCGCGTGCAAGTGTGGTTGGCATTTGAGCAATTGCAATGTGCTATTTAGTTACCATTACTGCATTACCATGTTTTGATTAATATGTAGAGTTGGCATGGGTTCGATGGCAAGGTAAACATGATGATGCGAATCTTATATGTTATGGGGTAGACTACATGTACGACTTGTCTGGGTACGCATTGGCCTACGTGGAGTTTAGGGTGTTGCTTATTGAGACTCGTTCTCACGGTTATTATATAACCACTTTCAGATCCGCGATCGTGAGTGAATGGAGACGCTGCAAGGGTATCTCAGAGATCGAGGACGGGTCAAGTATATTGTATTTTGAGTCCCCCCTTGTAGAGGAGTTAAGTTGCGAACCATTGTCTTTTGTGGAAGTCGTATGTATCTCCTAAGTGTAGGATTCACAATTATTATTTTGTACTGTGGTTACCCATTGTCGTTATTAATTGTCTGGGTTGTTTCTATTTATTTCTGCGCGTGATAAATCTCTGATGTTTGGGTCGGGTCGACGACGTGTCTGGGACGTCGCATTCAATGTTCAACCATCGAGGGATGATCGCGCGCTCGTAGGGTGCGGGGCGTGATAGAACCCGAGGACAAACCCAACGAGCCTAAGGAGCCTAAGGAGGAACCAGAGTATGTACTCCCGTTTGAGCAGTATATGGATCCTAACTACGTGCTGGAATACAACTTCTTTGATGGATTGTGGGAGGAAAATCAGAATGAAGTTCCGGCGGAGTCGGATGACATCAATCACCCGATTGAGATCGAAGCAGAACCGGAGTCCTCAAAAGAGCAAACCGTTCAAGGGAGTTCAAATTCGACTGACGACGAGTCAGTTCAGAATGGACTCCGAGTAAGAGGCGGAAAAGATAGTGTAGGGGCGCAAAAGTTAGGCTTTTGGTGAGTACCATTTTTTAGGGTAGAATGCCAGGTCATCGGTCCTTTTTGATCTCGAAGGTTTTAATATGGTGTGCACATGTATATTAAGGTTTGTAAGATTGTGAATATTATGGTATAAGTTTGAATGAGAAAAGAATATGTATATTCTCCCTGTTTTTCCCCAGTTCTAATTGTCCGGGTGTTTTGTGATTTCCGCTATCCAATTAAATCTCTGATTATCACAAATGAGGTCGGCGATAACCTGGAATGTCGCACTATTTTGACCCAAGAGGGATGTCGCGTCCTCGGTGGGGTTCGGGACGTGACAGTATACATTTAGTGCGACAGCATTTCGGGCTCGCCTACACATTACTGTACGAACGTGCATTGCACCTTTAATCGTTAGTGGGATGCTAACTCACTAATGGGTCATCTAACCCACTTGACAGTAGTCATTGCAACTACGGATCAATTATGTCATGCAAGTGACAGTAGACTCTGTAATTGGCCCATTTTTATCTTAAGCAATCGTCAATCCTCTCACGCTATCTTGGTCCTATGTGATCTCACTGGCATTCTTCAAATCCATCATGAGTGTGTTAAACTCATCTAAGTGGACTGTGATGGAAGTGCCTTCAACATATTGAAACTGAATTATCTTTAACATAAATGGGAATTATTTAAACTCTTCGTTACATAGAGAGTCTAAAGGTTTTGTCCACAACGTTGCAGCATTTTTCTCCTCGACCACTTGTATTAACGTATCATCAAATAGATTCAATAGAATTATACTCTTTACCCTCTTTATTAACTCGTCTTTATCGGCATTCTAGCAACTTAGCTTTACCATCCAATGCCTTGGTTGAACCATGGTTATTAATAGTGCGCGCATCTCGCTTCACCACCCAAGTTGTTCATTTTGTTAAACTTCTTAATTTCTATTTTTTCTTCGAACAAAATTGCAATGACAAAATTTCTAGACAACAATCAAACAAGCAAAAGCTCCAAATCAAAACCAAAAAAATCATAGCCTTAGCTTTTAAACTATTTGTTGTAAAATTAATGCAAAAGCTAATCAAATCTTGCCATCAAATCAACGCGAGAGAATGAAATAACCAAGTAAATTAATGAGGAATAATAAAGAACAGAAGATATCTATGTAGTTCAATTTGAGTCCTGCTACACGGGGAGAGTCGGCCGCAAATAATCCACTAATCAAATGGAAAATTTCAAAGTACAATAGTCCACAAGCTCAAGTACTTCCCCTCCCAGCACTAGGTTACATCCAAACCCACGGTGTTTAGAGCTACGGCGAACTAGCTCGAAACACTTACGTCTACACACAGAATATGGAAGAGTTCCGTGTGTTCCTCTTCCTCCGCGTGGCTGAAAGGAGAGGAACTCCACCTTTTTCTTTGCTCTTTGGTGGGGCTAATTGAACCCGCAAGTTTATATAAAAGACCAAAAGAAGACCCTCCTCCATGCACAATATGAACAGAGAACATAAGAAGTCGAACCGATCAAACTTAAAAAATCTTCTCCAACAAAAACCAAAATCAAGCTCCCAGGGCTCAAGAAATCCAAATTTGACTCGGATTGAAGCGCTCAATGAATTTAAACAGATTAAACTTCTCCAAACAGGTCGGTTTCATGCACCGTTCAAAAATGAGAAAGCGCCCGTGCGGCTTCCTCCCTCTCACAGTTGCTCTGCTTCCGTTTTCCTCTCTTGTTTTCCGACGCTCATTCTCTCTCCCTTATTTTCCTCTCTTCTTTACGTCTCCCTCTCCCCTCTCTCTCTCTCCTTTTTTTTGCTCTTTCTTTCCTTCGTCTTCTTATGCCCTCATTTTCTTCTTCCTTGTCCCGTATGTTCCCCTCCTTTTGACTAAACTCTCTCCTTTTACCCCTTTTTCTCAATTATTACAGCTCCCGTTGACGTTGTGACGAGAAGTCTCTTACGTTTGCAGGGAGATTTAGTGTCGAAGGACACGAGCTGCTGCAACAAAATGTCCATTCTGATTTGGGATTGGTCGTAAAGATCCAACTGGCGGGTTCAGTTTAGCCGATCGTGAATAGGCGTGCTTGGCCTCTAGTAACACTGTCTTGCATATTTGGACAGTTGCTATTCATGTTCTGCTTGAAGCTAATGTTGTTGCCTGAGCAGTTTGCTAGTATTATCTGCAATGGTTTGCTGAAATTAATCACTTGTTTGTGACTTGTACTGCGTTCGGCTCCCCAGCTTAGTTTGACGAAGAAATGAATTTAACTTACCCATATAATAAAGTTGAAATTGGGAAAGATATGTCGACCTTGACAGCGACATACGTCCCTGTCTGAACAGGGACGTTGTCAGTGTCCTCTCTTTTTCATTTAAGCATCGCTGTGCGATCCTGGTCGAAAGCAAGAGGCTTTTGACGGATTCCTAGACATCGGTTTGTGCATTCACATGCTCTCTACTTTTTAATACCGATGGAGACGCAGCTCCAAGTCCGAGCAAGCAAACACCAGAGCGAGACCAGAGACCTTTTGCGAGGGAAATTCCCCAAAAGCATGGGAGCAACCTGTGGTTCCAGCGAGTCGGCAACCCAGTATGATGTGTTCCTGAGCTTCAGAGGACCTGACACTTGCAACACCTTCACCGACTGCCTCTACCGGACCATGGTCGGCCAGGGGATCGTTGCCTACAGAGAGAGCGAAGAGCTTCATGCCGGCGATCGGATCGGATCGATGATCTCCTGACAGCGGTCGGCGACTCCAAGATCTGCATACCGGTCCTCTCCAGAGGCTGCGCTTCGAGCCCTTGGTGCCTCCACGAGCTCGCTCGTGTGATGGAGCTCAACGAATCAACCAGGAAGCCAGCGATCCTACCCATCTTCTTTGACGTCACGCCCTCTGACGTCAAGGTCAGGACGGAACTGTACGTGAAGGACTTGGAGAAGCACGAGCGGAGGCATGGCAGCGAGATCAGGCAACGGTGTGGGGCGGCTCTGAGAAAAGTGGGTGAGATCAAGGGATGGGAAGTACAAGGGAAAGCGTGAGTAAATGCTTAC
The DNA here is from genome assembly GCA_031216285.1 of Syzygium syzygioides. NCBI lineage: Eukaryota > Viridiplantae > Streptophyta > Magnoliopsida > Myrtales > Myrtaceae > Syzygium > Syzygium syzygioides. The sequence continues at coordinate 13,533,931 of CM062244.1, read as the reverse complement.
TAATGGAACTCGTTTCAAGATTCGGTCGAAATGCTATTCTCTTATTTTCTCGTAAATGGTAGTGAAAACAAGCTGGAGTGGTTCAACATTCATATAAAATACATGAGTCAATATGATCTAATTCTAGAATGATGTCTGTAATTTGGACCAAATATAAACATCTTCTTTCTTAGAAATAGGTGGAATTGTAAGTTTATCGGCATCGCACCAATCATATCCTCCGGAGTCTACTACACCAAAATTCTTCTAGCTTTATAGAATTAACCCGAGACTTGAATTAGTAATCCTACTCAAATGCTATCTGCTAGGTAGTAGTAGTGAGATTGTTATATGTTTTCTTACTAAAAGTATTTGGTTTGTGGCAGACACGGCGAAGTCATTGATCTCGTTGTGAAAGAGGTTCTGCATAAGCTGAAAGTGAAACAAAGACCTCTGGACACCAAATTGGTCGGGGTAGACGAACAAGTAGAAGCCATAATGAAGTTGTTAGATGTTGACTCCAGCACTGGTGTGCGTTCCGTTGGAATCCATGGAATGGGTGGGATCGATAAAACTACTCTCGCTAAGATTGTTTTCAATGAATTATGTCCCCGCTTTGATGGCCGATGACAATTGGCCTAGTAAATCTGCGTAAACAATTGGCATCCGACATCTCTGATTTTAGATTTGTAGACAATTTTAGTAACACTAATGAAGGGATACATAGCATAACAAGGAGAGCTAGTTCTAAGAAAGTTCTCGTTATTCTAGATAATCTAGACAAGAAAGAACAACTTAAGAAACTAACGGGGAGGCTTGACGCTTTTTGTTCTGGGAGTAGGATTATTATTACAACAAGGGATAAGCGCATTCTAGATGAAGAGATGGGAATGTTAGCTTATGAAGTAAAGCAGATGGATCTTGACAAAGCGCTAGAGCTTTTCGCTTGGCATGCTTTTCGAAGTGTCTCTCCTCCTGACACTCATCAAAGTCTCTCTCGAGAAGTTGTATCTTCAACTAGGGGACTCCCATTGGCTCTTGAAGTCATAGGTTCCTCTCTTCGTCGTAAAGGAATAAAAATATGGGAAGAAATGCTAGAAAGATTGAAGAAAGCACCTCATAATGAAGTCCGGAAAAAGTTGAAGATAAGTTACGATGCATTAGGAGATATGGAAAAAGAAATTTTTCTCGACATCGCATGCTTCTTCATAAATGAAAAGAAATCAAGCGCAACCTATTTTTGGGATGCTTGCGATCTATTCCCACATATCACATTGGAAGAACTTACTGATTTGTGTCTAATTAAAATTGTTACTGGTGAATTTATGTGGATGCATGATCAACTAAGATACCTTGGAAGAGACATCGTTTGCCAAGAATGTACCCGGAATTTGACAAGGCGCAGTAGGTTCTGGAATGGCGAAGAAGCTCTAAAAGTACTAAGGTCGAAAGAGGTAAAGTAAAAGTAGGGTCCATGTAGTATCAACTGTACAATTACTTTCATGCTTCCCATTTGAAAGTTTCCTTTGGCCATTCTGAAGGAAAAATTCAATGTTTGCAAGCTCACACTCATTGATGGTTTCTATTGGCAGAGAAAGGATAGAGTTCAAGCACTCAGTCTAGTTCAACTTCCTTGGGATCCCATCAGCACTGTGGATGAAGAACTTGAGAGGATGCCGAATTTGAAATTCATCGGGTTAAGAGCAGGGACTTTTGTTGGAGACATCAACAATCATCTCTTGGAGCTAAGATGGCTCTCTTGGGATTATCCTCCTCTATATCGTAAAATGGCCAATTTGAACTTGAAAAATTTGGTAGTTTTCAAACTTTCAAACTTTAAAAATAGTGAAAACTGGGGTGGATGGAACATTTTGAAGGTGTGAATTTGTACTTACGTCCTCACAACATAGTATTCTCTCTTTGATCCTCACTAATACTATTTCAGCGACTTTTGCATATGGCAAACACATTGAAAGCTCTTTCACTCTCAGATTGTAGTGTATTGAAACAGACTCCAGACTTCTCCAAATGCCTAAGTTTGGAGAGATTGTCCCTTCATTACTGTCAAAACCTACGAGAAGTTGACTCCTCTATTCGGAAGCTAAAAGGTCTTACTCACTTAGACATTATTTGGTGTACGAGCCTTCAAAATTTGCCTGGAGAGATTGGAGAACTGGTGAGTCTAAAGCACTTCTCTATTAGACAGTGCAACAAAATAGAGAAACTTCTGCTCTCTATCAGGAAATTAGTATCATTGTCTGAGTTGGATATATCACACACAAAAATTAAAAGTTTACCTGATTTTATTGGCAATGCAAAACACCTGTTATTCCTTAATCTATCAAAGACACCAATTGTGGAACTTCCAAGTTCTATTGGAGAGCTTACGCAACTCGAGTTCCTTTCACTTCGTCAATGTCAAAGTTTGGCGGAGCTTCCAAAATCAATAGACAACTTGACATCATTACAAACGTTCGATATCTCAGGGACAAACATTGTTGAGTTACCTGATTTGATAAAAAAACCTCAAGCAACTGAAAGTGATGAGGATGGAAAGTAGTCCGATAAGGAGGTTACCTGCCAGTATTGGAATGCTAGAGAGGTTGGAGGAGCTCAGTGCCTACAGTTGTTACCAACTGGCAGCCGAACTTCCCACTGAAATCGGTGACCTATCGTCCTCCAAAAGCTGGATATAACATATTGTAATAAGCTTCAAGAGTTGCCAAAGCTACCCTCGAGTTTGAACTGTCTACTTGTTCAATCATCATAGTGGTTAGTTCCAGATCTCAGTAACCTCACGAATCTGGTGGAATTGCATCTGTCTAACCTTGGACAAGAATTTGCCCAGGCATCAAGCCCGATGCAAAGTCTTCCATTGCAATGGGTTGGAAAGTTATCCAAGCTGAAGAAGTTGAGCTGAAGCCTTTCAAATATTCCTGTGCCATTGACGAAGCTGGGTTGCCTACCTCAACTTAGAGATCTCACTTTATCTTGCATGGATAGTTTCGACTTACTAGTTATTAGACCACAACTTTCCAACTTGAAATATTTGACCAGATTGAGTCTTTATCGTTGTCCACTGAGGAAAATTCAACTCGATGGGCTTGAACTATTGAGAGATTTGGACGTGATCAGAGCATGCGAGTTTCTAGAGGGATTGTCAATTATTTCATCGAGCTCGAGGAAGCTCCGCGAAATGGGAGTTTCATATTGCCCAAAGCTACTTGAAATTCAATTTCTCAGTACGATGGAATCATTGGAGAAACTTGAAGTTAGTCAGTGCCATTCCCTAGAAGCGTTGTGTGGTTTATCAAACTCGAAGAAGCTGGAGGATTTATGGATCAAAGAGTGCAATGGGCTACAGGTTCTTGAGGGCCTTGAAGAATTGGAGCTTTTGCATAAGTTGTCTCTTTTCAGTTGTCCATCGCTGAGGTTGGCTACTGTATCCAACACAAAGATACCAAGGAAATGCAAGATATTTTCGCTTTATACTCGCTATCGTTTAAGATTCAATCAATGAAGAGAGATGGCTCAGGAAGACATTCAACGAGGTGTGCCTTCCTTGTACCCTTCACTTATTTTTTTCAAACTTTTATTTTTCGGAAACTCATGGAGTAGGCATGACTTTTCTCTTTCCCTTGTTCGATTGGCTTCCATGTCTCCCTATCTGTCTCTCTTCTCTGTCTCGCTTGTATTAATTCATTTGTGCGCGTGGGACGTATGAATAGAGAATGAATAGACGTTCCATGTTTTGCGCTCTCGTGGCACATGTCGCACCTCTCTTTTGTGACATTCCGAAATTCCACCAATTTGAATTTATTGAATAATTGAGTTTTATGAGATGTGCTCGGAGTAAATTCTCGCTCGGAACTGATCATTCCTGGGAATGCTAACAGTTAGGGAAAGGCTAATAGTTGAATTAAATTCACGCGACTAAAGGAAATTCGATCGTAAATGGATTTCAACCATTAAATCGCGGAAGTGATATTTTGAGCCACTGTTGGCCGATCCAAGGATAGTTAGGGGTCAGTTCACCACTGTCCTAGTAATGAATCGCGGGTGATTCCGTTGGACCACGAAACGACTTGACGAATGATTCCGAAATTATATCGAACGATCATACCCCTCGAATCAAGTGATTGATCTTCGCGATTTTAATAACAACCGATGTCGTCACGCACCGAAAGGACTTGCACGTGACTCGATTCAATATCAGTCATGAGTCGATTCTGCGAATTTCCCTAGCAAGCCGCCCGTTAGCTCGAGAAACGCTCGAGTTGCGTTTAATAGAATTTAATTATGAAATTTTTGCCCAAATTGGACACCGGAAAATTAGGAAGTCACGCCGGAACGTTAGGACGACGTTGCACGTGACACGTGTCAATTTTTGGTGCGCTTAAATCCTTTGGAAAAATTTGATTTCGACGAGAAATGGAGAAAGTGACGATTTTGCCCTTAAGGAATTATAAAGGATTAGTTTTAAAGGCAAGGGGCATTTTGGTCATTTGTGCCTTAGATATTTTTGGTCAAAGGCACTATTGAAGTCTAGACATCTTTCTCTCTCTCCTCTCTCCCTTTCCTTCGTGAATTTCCCCCCTCCTTTTTTTTTGGCCGTGAAACCTCCCCCTCCACCGTAAGCTCCTTGATGTCCACTAGGAAGCCCACCGCTGGCGCCGCCGCTCGCCACCACTGTCCGAACCGCCCTCAAGCCGCCGTACCTGCGACAAGCCACCACCATCAGCCGCCGTCTCTCTCTTTCTCTCCCTTTCCCTCTCTCACGTGAGGCAAGACCCACGACCAAGCAAGTCGCGCTGTCGCTGCCCAAGCCGATCGCCGCCACCCGGAAGCCGTACACCGTCGCCACCATTCCCGATTTAGTGCCGCTGCTCTCCGTTCTAGCCGCGATAGTCTAGAACGTGGGTAATGTGACATTCCGATTTTCGACCCATTTTTGGGATTTATAAAACGTGTAATTCGTCAGTGTATTATAGTAAAATCTCGCCCGGGAACTGATCACTCTCGGTTATTTTAAATTTTTAAATTAGAGATTTCGCTAGAAACGCACTCGATCGAATTTGTCCGTTATTTAGAGCCCGAACTTTGGTGTCAAATTTCTCGGAATTCCGGAATGAATTTAATTGGACGGTGTCGATAATATTGTGGCCAACCTCGATATTGCCCGGAAAATGTGAAAAGTGAATTTTTGACCGGGTACGAATTTGGACTGGTAGACCACCCTCGCAGTGTGTTTTTATTAACACAATTTTACCCAAATCCTAAATTTATTAATTAGGATTTTTTTTGGGACCGTCGGATCGTTTTTCGGATTTAAATCGTGTCCGTTGGATCGCGATTATTACGATTTGACCTTTGCTTTTCTCTCTCTTTCTCTCTCTCTCTCTCTCTCTCCCCCTTTCCCGCTGACCCCCCCACGCGCGCCTGACACTCTCCCCACCTACCCCTCTCTCTTCCTTCCTTTTTCCTCTTTTTCTTTTCTTCCTTTTTTCTTTTCTTCCCTTTTCTCTTCTTCTCCTTCGCTGGCTTCTCCCCGACGCCGAGCTTCTGGTTTTCCTCCGCCGCTCACCGCCAGGACCAGCCCAGCCGTTCGCACGCCACCGCCTACCACCTCACGCCGCCGCTGTCGTCTTGACCGTGCCACGCCGTCGTCCAAGCCGTTCAGCCGCTCCTCCTCTCCCCTGCTCGCGCGCGGCAACGAGCTCGTCGCCGGTCACGCCCGCCGCTCGTCACCGCCTCCCGCCGTTGCCTCACGCCGCCGGCACCCCGAACGAGCCACGCCACCCCAGCCTGTCCTAGCCGCACCGTGCCGTCTCCGATCGCCATCCCCGGTCGTCGCCGCCGTTCACCGCGGGCACGCTTGCCGAACCGAGCTCGAGCCGCCTAGCTCCGATCGTTGCCGGGACCGGCTCCGCCGTCCACCTCCGACCGTCGCCGCCGGAGCAGCCCCGGACCAGCCAACACAGCAGCCGTCCCTCGCCGTTCGCCGTCGTTTGCCGGTCGCCGAGTCCGAACCGGAACCACCGCGGACCGCCCTCGTCGCCGCCGTCGTTCTTGCGTCGTCGCCGGCGTTAACCGAGTAAGTTAACCCCTAATCCTTCGTTTAGGGTGTTAAACTTGCTTAGGGTAGTTTAAGTAGTGTTTAGGTTAGTATTAAGTTGGTTTAATTAGGATTATGTGTAATTATGGATTAGTGTTTAATTAATGATGTTTAGGATATAAATTGTTGATTAGTTTATTGTTATGGGTCATTATTATTAAATTATTTATTTTCGGAATTTTAAATATTATTTTATTATTTAATAAATTAATTCCGAATTAAATATTATTTTATTATTTTCGGAATTAAATATTATTATTTTATTATTAAATAATTAATTTCCGAAAATTAAATATTATTATTTTCGGAAAATTTTCTAGCGTCAATTATGATGCCGATGTTAGATTTTGCCGTATAAATTGTCGTATTTAGAAAATGATTTGAATGATTTCGATTCGAGAAAATATTTTGAATTTTGGAAAATTAAATTATTCTCGGATATTATTAAATAATTAAATTCCGAATTTATTTAGTTATTATTTCGGAAAATTTATAAATTCAAATTATGAGTTTTAGTTTGAATGTGGGCATTTGCGCCGTGATTTGTCGTATAAAATTATTTTTACGACAAAATGTTTTGATCGGGAATTTTCGATAAGGTCTACGAGATTTTTGGCATTTAATTATTTTTACTGTTATGCCAAGTAATGATTATGACACTTTGTGATTGATATTCGGGTTTGACATCGAAGCTTGGAAAATTGATTGACTGTTGTATGTGTGACCCTGTGATATTGTTGCATGGCATTAATATGAGCACTATTCATGGATGCATGGGCTAATTGAAAAGATAATAATTGGCCGGAATGCTTGTGTGCTCGTGTGATCACACGTCGGAGCCGTCTTGCTGTAGATCGCTTGACGATGCCTGATTTATCGGGGTCTTGCTGTAGATCGCTTGACAATACTCGATTTATCGGATGCCCGGGGATAATCTGGAGTGCCGATACCCCGGTTGCCTTGTTGCGGCCCGAGGCCGGACTTGATGCTCCTTACGGGATACCATCTTACTGTAGATCGTTTGATGTTGCCGTATTGGAATGCCGTCTTACTGTAGATCGTTTGACGTAGCCGTGCCCGACGGAGCGGGACGGAGCCCGGTTATACCGGTAGACTGCCATCTTGCTGCAGATCGCTTGATGTGTAGTGGCCCCGAGGGGGCGTAATAATTGGAATACGTGTGATGCATAGTGTTTGATTATGAGGTAAAAACTGCTAGGCATGGTATGGGACGTGCCCAAGCGGGTTTTGCCTTATAATCGAGACACGCGCGACTGTGTTGCATTAATGCATGGAAAATCTCGCTAAATGCTTCGAGTATGTGACATATGCATTTCATCAACGTGTGTATCAAGGCGAGGTAAGGATGCCTGCGGTTGTTTAATAATGTGCTGTTGCCTGATTAGGGACCCCCGTGCGAGTAGGCCTCGTAAGCGGGGCTTAGGCGTTAACTTATTGAGACATTCGTCTCATTGTTGTTGTTAACCCCCTTTTTCAGGCCCTTAGCGTGTTGGCGCACCCAGTTTGGTTCGGGGTGTTTGGAAGCTATCTTTTTGGAGTTCGACCGGTTGATGAAGTAGATTAACCCTGGCCCTTGTCTTTTGCTGGCTTTTTGTGAAAATGCCCGGAGTGGGCTTGTAAATTTGTTCCCAGGGATTAATCAAGTGAATATTAAAAATGGCTTCTGTTAGGTCTGGTTTTTCCTTTACTATCCCTATTTGTTATTTGTCCGGGGATTGTTGTGTTCGTTTCCGCATGCGTAATTAAAAGATAAAATGAAGGGTCGGCGACGAGTCCTGGGACGTCACATCTCAACGACCATAGCGGGGTGTCGCGCACCCTTGGGGTTCGGGGCGTGACATCGCCCTACCGAATTGGTATCAGAGCAAGGACAGCTCGATTTGAGTTTGGTCGAGACCTGGAGTGATAAGGTGCGATGGGTTTTGGGATAGTGAATTAAGAAGACACTAAATGCCTGTGCTTGATTGTTAACTTTCTTTTTTTTTTTTTAGTGGGTTGTTCAGAAATTCTAATTCCTTGTTGGAATTGGAAAGCAGGTTTCTGTAAAAGATCCTGCAAGATGGACAATCCTGAACCGAGGGCCCCTAGGAGGAGGGCTGAGACAGGTCAGGCTGGTGCCAGAAGGAGAGCACCCGGGGATGCTCGATTGGACCAAATCCTGCAGGCCTTAGAGACCTTAATAGGGCAGCAGGCTCAGAATCAAGCCGCTGCCGCTGCCATGCCTGCACCTGTGCCTGCACCTGTACCTGTGCCTGTAGATGTCCCGTTAGCTGGTAATGGAAATGGGAATCAGCCCATGCATAAGTTGGTGGAGCAATTTCTGAAGCTCAAGCCACCCAAGTTCACTGGCGCGGGTCATCCTGAGGCTGCTACCCTTTGGATCAGGGAGTTGGAGAAAGTTTTCGCCTTGCTGAGATGTACAGATGAAGATAAGGTGACACTGGCAGTCTATCAGTTGCAAGGTAATGCCAGTACTTGGTGGGAAGCTACCCAAAGGAGGGTATTCCCCGAAGGTACGACCTGGGTGTGGGGTGCCTTTGTAGAAGCCTTTTTCAATAAGTATTTTTCGGACTGCGCTCGAGAGCAGAAGATGAATGAGTTTCAGCATCTCCGACAGAACCAATTGTCAATAGACCAATATGAGGCAAGGTTTGCTGAGTTGTCCCAGTATGCCCCAAGGTTGATTGAAGATCCGGTAGATAAGGCAAGGAGGTTCAGGGAAGGGCTGAAACCGGAGATTAAGGATCAATTGGTGCCCCTGAATCTGAAGAACTATGCTGAGCTATATGAGAGGGCACAGCTGATAGAGAGGAACTTGGCTGAGAGGACAATCGCGTCTGGATCGCGGTTTGTGCCAAACAAGGATAACCATCGGTTTGGGAAGAAACCGATGGCAGGAGGCAGATTTTCCATTCCTCCTAACAAGAAAGGTGGAGTGAGGAAAACGGTGTACAACAACAACAATGGCCCCTGTCGCTTTTGTGGAAGGCGCCATGGATTGGTCCCGTGTTCTGCTAGGACGGGTGCTTGCTTTGGTTGCGGCCAGCATGGCCATCATATCAGAGACTGTCCACGCCAGACTGCGGGAGCGCAGAGACCGATGCAGCAGGTAGGACAACCTGCAAGTAGTGCCCCGCCGAACCAGTTCAACCGACCTCAAGTGCAAGGAAGGGTCTATGCTGTCACAAGGAAGGAGGCGGAGGACTCGCCTGCCGTCATTACAGGTATGGTTTCATTGCACGACCATGCTGCCTATGCTTTGTTTGATCCTGGAGCTACGCATTCGTTTGTGGCTAAGCAGTTTGTAGAATTAGCGGGGTTAAGTCCGAGACCACTGGGAGTAGTCTATAGTATTTCTACACCTTTAAAGGATAGCATAATGTCTGCAGTAGGCTGTACTGGTTGCAAGTTATCTGTTGGTGGTCATGAGGACAGTATAGACTTGATTGTTTTGATGATGTTTGATTTCGACGTGATTATTGGGATGGATTGGCTCACCAAGCAACGAGCCACGGTAAACTGCTATAGTAAGACGATACAGTTTGAGCCAGTAGGGAATGTCGGTTTTGAGTTTGTCGGGAATCGAGGAGGACCTTCGATCCCTTTAATCTCATCACTGGAAGTTACTCGGTTATTGGATGAGGGTTGCCAAGGCTATTTGGCGACTGTAGTTGACACCTTAGTAGAGGAACCAATGATGCAAGACATTGCTGTGGTGCGAGAATTTTCGGACGTTTTCCCTGAAGAATTGCCTGGATTGCCTCCAGAAAGGGAAATAGAATTTATGATTGAGTTAGCCCTTGGAACAGAGCCAATTTCTAAGGCACCTTACAGAATGGCATTATCAGAATTGAAGGAGTTAAAGGTTCAGATGCAGGAATTGTTGGACAAAGGATTTATTCGTCCTAGTGCATCACCTTGGGGAGCGCCAGTTCTATTTGTAAGGAAGAAGGACGGGTCGTTACGACTTTGCATCGACTATCGGCAACTCAATCAGGTGACGGTTAAGAATAAGTATCCGTTGCCCAGGATAGATGATTTGTTCGACCAACTTCAAGTAGCTTCGGTATTCTCGAAGATAGACCTGAGGACAGGTTATCACCAGTTGAGGATTCGAAAAGAGGATGTACCAAAGACGGCATTTAGAACGCGCTACGGACACTATGAATTTACTGTGATGCCATTTGGTCTAACAAATGCGCCTGCAGCTTTTATGGACTTGATGAACAGGGTGTTCAAGGAGTATTTGGACAAGTTTGTGATCGTGTTCATTGATGACATTTTGGTATATTCGAGGAGTTTAGAGGAACACCAACAGCATTTGAGTATAGTGCTGCAGACTCTTCGAGATCATAAACTGTATGCTAAGTTTAGTAAATGCGAGTTTTGGTTAACTCGAGTAGCATTTCTTGGACACGTGATTTCTGGGGAAGGAATTTCAGTAGACCCGGCTAAAATTGAGGCGGTTATGAATTGGCCTAGACCAACGACGGTAACTGAAGTTCGGAGTTTTTTGGGATTGGCTGGCTATTATATGAGATTTGTGGAAAGGTTTTCTGCTATAGCCATGCCCTTGACACGATTACTGAAAAAGGACACGAAGTTCGAATGGTCAGATAAGTGCGAGCGTAGTTTTCAAGAGCTTAAGCAGAAGCTAACTACTGCGCCTGTTCTAACCTTACCGTCTGGCTCAGGAGGATATGAGATCTACAGTGATGCGTCGTACAAAGGATTGGGATGTGTTTTAATGCAACATGGAAGAGTTGTGGCATATGCGTCCCGACAATTAAGGCCACACGAAGTGAATTACCCGACGCACGACTTGGAATTGGCTGCTATCATATTCGCGCTTAAGATTTGGAGGCACTATCTGTGCGGAGAAAGGTTTCATATCTATACGGATCATCAGAGTCTAAAGTATCTGTTTTCGCAGAAAGAATTGAATATGAGACAGCATAGATGGATGGAGTTGCTTAAGGATTATGATTGTGACATTTTGTATCATCCGGGTAAGGCTAATAAGGTAGCTGACGCGTTGAGTCGAAAGTCCTCGATTGCGCATATGATGATTCGAGAATGGATTTTGCTTGAAGGAATTCGGGACTCGGATTTCAAGTTCGAAGTGAGTCACCTCTCGAGTTTAATGGCTACTCTCAGAATTGAGCCTGAAATGCAAATCGGGATTAGAGCAGCGCAACTTTCGGATCCTGAATTGCAAAAGATTCTGCAAATGGACGCAAGTAAGAGAAAACCCGACTTTCAAGTATCCGAGGATGGGGTCTTGAAGTTTCGTGGGCGGTTGTGTGTGCCCAATGATGAACGACTGAAGGAGGAAATTTTAGCGGAAGCTCATCGCAGTAACTACAGTATTCACCCGGGCAACACAAAGATGTATCAGAATCTTCGCCAGTATTATTGGTGGAATGGCATGAAAGGAGATATTGCCAAACATGTGGCTAGATGTTTAACGTGTCAGCAAGTGAAGGCTCAACACTGTAAACCTGGTGGACTATTGCAACCGCTGGAAATACCAGAATGGAAATGGGAGCATATCACGATGGACTTCGTGATGGGTCTACCGAGGAGTCAAAGAGGTAATGATTCCATCTGGGTTGTGGTAGATAGACTCACAAAGTCTGCTCATTTTATTCCGGTGCGAAAGGATTTTGCCATGGACAAGTATGCTGAGTTGTACGTGAGGCATATAGTTCGTCTTCATGGTGTGCCGGTGACAATCACGTCAGATCGAGACCCCAAGTTCACCGCCACATTCTGGAAGAGTCTTCAAGGCGCCATGGGAACAAAGCTGCAGTACAGCACTGCTTTTCATCCGCAGACAGATAGACAATCCGAGAGAACGATTCAAACTCTCGAGGATATGCTGCGAGCCTGTGTCCTGGATTTCAAAGGGAGTTGGGAAGAACAGTTACATCTTGTTGAATTTGCGTACAACAACAGTTATCAGCAGAGTATCAAAATGGCACCTTTCGAAGCACTTTATGGCAGACCTTGTAGGACTCCAGTTTGTTGGAACGAAGTTGGAGAACGAAGGATTTCGGGACCCGAGTTGGTGCAACAGTCGTCGGATGCCGTTAAAGTCATCAGGGATAGGCTAAGGACTGCTCAAAGTCGTCAAAAGAATTATGCAGACCGGAGACGTAGGCCCTTGGAATTTCAAGTAGGAGACCACGTTTTCCTCAAAGTGTCACCGATGAGAGGAATTTCACGGTTTGGCAAGAAAGGAAAGTTGAGCTCGAGGTACGTGGGTCCATTCGAGGTTTTAGAGAGAATCGGTACTCTGGCCTACCGTCTTGCACTACCACCGAATTTATCTCAGATGCACAACGTATTTCATGTGTCCATGCTAAGGAAGTACGAACCGGATCCGACTCACGTGCTGAATCATGATGTAATAGAAGTGGATGACAGAGTGTCGTACGTGGAAAGGCCGGTCAGGATTGATGACAGAATGGAACAAGTGTTACGGAACAAGACAATTCCGATGGTCAAGGTGATTTGGGAGCACCATGGAACCGAAGGTGCAACGTGGGAAAGTGAGGAGTTGATGCGACACCAATACCCCCATTTGTTTGAGTAATTGGGTTATATTGTAAATTTCGAGGACGAAATTTTTATAAGGGGGGAAGAGTTGTGACATTCCGATTTTCGACCCATTTTTGGGATTTATAAAACGTGTAATTCGTCAGTGTGATTATAGTAAAATCTCGCCCGGGAACTGATCACTCTCAGTTATTTTAAATTTTTAAATTAGAGATTTCGCTAGAAACGCACTCGATCGAATTTGTCCGTTATTTAGAGCCCGAACGTTGGTGTCAAATTTCTCGGAATTCCGGAATGAATTTAATTGGACGGTGTCAATAATATTGTGGCCAACCTCGATATTGCCCGGAAAATGTGAAAAGTGAATTTTTGACCGGGTACGAATTTGGACTGGTAGACCACCCTCGCAGTGTGTTTTTATTAACACAATTTTACCCAAATCCTAAATTTATTAATTAGGATTTTTTTTGGGACCGTCGGATCGTTTTTCGGATTTAAATCGTGTCCGTTGGATCGCGATTATTACGATTTGACCTTTGCTTTTCTCTCTCTTTCTCTCTCTCTCTCTCTCTCTCTCTCTCCCCCTTTCCCGCTGACCCCCCCACGCGCGCCTGACACTCTCCCCACCTACCCCTCTCTCTTCCTTCCTTTTTCCTCTTTTTCTTTTCTTCCTTTTTTCTTTTCTTCCCTTTTCTCTTCTTCTCCTTCGCTGGCTTCTCCCCGACGCCGAGCTTCTGGTTTTCCTCCGCCGCTCACCGCCAGGACCAGCCCAGCCATTCGCACGCCACCGCCTACCACCTCACGCCGCCGCTGTCGTCTTGACCGTGCCACGCCGCCGTCCAAGCCGTTCAGCCGCTCCTCCTCTCCCCTGCTCGGGCGCGGCAACGAGCTCGTCGCCGGTCACGCCCGCCGCTCGTCACCGCCTCCCGCCGTTGCCTCACGCCGCCGGCACCCCGAACGAGCCACGCCACCCCAGCCTGTCCTAGCCGCACCGTGCCGTCTCCGATCGCCATCCCCGGTCGTCGCCGCCGTTCACCGCGGGCACGCTTGCCGAACCGAGCTCGAGCCGCCTAGCTCCGATCGTTGCCGGGACCGGCTCCGCCGTCCACCTCCGACCGTCGCCGCCGCGGTCCTAGCCACCGGAGCAGCCCCGGACCAGCCAACACAGCAGCCGTCCCTCGCCGTTCGCCGTCGTTTGCCGGTCGCCGAGTCCGAACCGGAACCACCGCGGACCGCCCTCGTCGCCGCCGTCGTTCTTGCGTCGTCGCCGGCGTTAACCGAGTAAGTTAACCCCTAATCCTTCGTTTAGGGTGTTAAACTTGCTTAGGGTAGTTTAAGTAGTGTTTAGGTTAGTATTAAGTTGGTTTAATTAGGATTATGTGTAATTATGGATTAGTGTTTAATTAATGATGTTTAGGATATAAATTGTTGATTAGTTTATTGTTATGGGTCATTATTATTAAATTATTTATTTTCGGAATTTTAAATATTATTTTATTATTTAATAAATTAATTCCGAATTAAATATTATTTTATTATTTTCGGAATTAAATATTATTATTTTATTATTAAATAATTAATTTCCGAAAATTAAATATTATTATTTTCGGAAAATTTTCTAGCGTCAATTATGATGCCGATGTTAGATTTTGCCGTATAAATTGTCGTATTTAGAAAATGATTTGAATGATTTCGATTCGAGAAAATATTTTGAATTTTGGAAAATTAAATTATTCTCGGATATTATTAAATAATTAAATTCCGAATTTATTTAGTTATTATTTCGGAAAATTTATAAATTCAAATTATGAGTTTTAGTTTGAATGTGGGCATTTGCGCCGTGATTTGTCGTATAAAATTATTTTTACGACAAAATGTTTTGATCGGGAATTTTCGATAAGGTCTACGAGATTTTTGGCATTTAATTATTTTTACTGTTATGCCAAGTAATGATTATGACACTTTGTGATTGATATTCGGGTTTGACATCGAAGCTTGGAAAATTGATTGACTGTTGTATGTGTGACCCTGTGATATTGTTGCATGGCATTAATATGAGCACTATTCATGGATGCATGGGCTAATTGAAAAGATAATAATTGGCCGGAATGCTTGTGTGCTCGTGTGGTCACACGTCGGAGCCGTCTTGCTGTAGATCGCTTGACGATGCATGATTTATCGGGGTCTTGCTGTAGATCGCTTGACAATACTCGATTTATCGGATGCCCGGGGATAATCTGGAGTGCCGATACCCCGGTTGCCTTGTTGCGGCCCGAGGCCGGACTTGATGCTCCTTACGGGATACCATCTTACTGTAGATCGTTTGATGTTGCCGTATTGGAATGCCGTCTTACTGTAGATCGTTTGACGTAGCCGTGCCCGACGGAGCGGGACGGAGCCCGGTTATACCGGTAGACTGCCATCTTGCTGCAGATCGCTTGATGTGTAGTGGCCCCGAGGGGGCGTAATAATTGGAATACGTGTGATGCATAGTGTTTGATTATGAGGTAAAAACTGCTAGGCATGGTATGGGACGTGCCCAAGCGGGTTTTGCCTTATAATCGAGACACGCGCGACTGTGTTGCATTAATGCATGGAAAATCTCGCTAAATGCTTCGAGTATGTGACATATGCATTTCATCAACGTGTGTATCAAGGCGAGGTAAGGATGCCTGCGGTTGTTTAATAATGTGCTGTTGCCTGATTAGGGACCCCCGTGCGAGTAGGCCTCGTAAGCGGGGCTTAGGCGTTAACTTATTGAGACATTCGTCTCATTGTTGTTGTTAACCCCCTTTTTCAGGCCCTTAGCGTGTTGGCGCACCCAGTTTGGTTCGGGGTGTTTGGAAGCTATCTTTTTGGAGTTCAACCGGTTGATGAAGTAGATTAACCCTGGCCCTTGTCTTTTGCTGGCTTTTTGTGAAAATGCCCGGAGTGGGCTTGTAAATTTGTTCCCAGGGATTAATCAAGTGAATATTAAAAATTGCTTCTGTTAGGTCTGGTTTTTCCTTTACTATCCCTATTTGTTATTTGTCCGGGGATTGTTGTGTTCGTTTCCGCATGCGTAATTAAAAGATAAAATGAAGGGTCGGCGACGAGTCCTGGGACGTCGCATCTCAACGACCATAGCGGGGTGTCGCGCACCCTTGGGGTTCGGGGCGTGACAGGTAAGTTGCACTCTAAACCCAATTTAGGATTTCGGGTATCGACATGCGATTTTGGGTGAAACCGGGAATAAATTAGATGCGGAATGGCATGATTTAGAAGTGGGATTAGGTGGCAAGCCTTAGAATTGAAACCGAAAAATTTTTATTGGAAAATTCAAAGTAATAGTGGGCTGCGAATTACTGTTCACAAGCTGTCATTTACTGTTTATGGGGCTGTGATGATTTGTTCAAGACGCAAGTTGGATTTTTAGAATCGGCATTTAATGGCGAGAAAGTGTCGTGAAGGATCGGAATTGATCCGACGCCATCTGGTTAGAGAAAATTGGTAATTTACGTGTTTTAAGCGTGTTTGGAATTATTCTGGATGGAGTTGATTTAATTGAGTGCTTAGTTGTGTAATTATATAATAGAATTATGCATGTTTAGTGCATACGTGGTCCAAATTGGATTAATTGTTGACAGTGGCCATGTGAATTGCCGAGTGAGCGTGTTTTATGTGTGAAGTGATACGTACACAGGCCACGTGTGATGGGCCAGTTGCATGTGGTAAATGCATGTAGAGCATGTGCATGAGCAAAAAGAAATCGTGGTGTGGCAAGTGATTGTGGGACAGTATGTGAAAGGGGTGAAAGTGCGAGGTTGGGATCGGGCCGAGTACCATAAACTCGGGCAGCGATCACGTAGGTCTGTTGCATTTGGCACAGGCTGAGGCTTGAAAAAGCAAGTATGAAATTCGGTCCGAGGCATGATCAGCTCGGGTGAGAGCGGGATTGGACCGAGGCATCATAAGCTCGGGTTCCGATTATGTAGGCCTGTCGCATTTAATGCGGGCTGAGTGTTGAGTCACAATATGTCTGAGGCGTGTACGTTTACGCGGGACACTGGTGAGTGGTGTGGGAAGTGATAAGTAGTCGCAGTGTGCCTGAAGTGTGTACGTTTACGCGGGATATTGGTGAGTGGTGTGGGAAGTGATAAGTGGTGGGAAGTGATAAGTGGTCGCAGTGTACCTGAGGCATATACGTTTACGCGAGTCACTGATGAGGAATGTGGAAAGTGATGATGAGAACAAAAAGGACGCACGATGTAGGAATTTGCATATGCGTGTGATTGTGTGTAATATGCCTATTGTTTCTTCTTTTGGCGCGTGTGAATGTGTTCTATAATTGTTTGGAGGTACGTGATAGCCTGAGTTGGGTTTAGAAGTGTACTTGTTGAGATATAATCTCATGGTTGTGTAAACCAACAGTTTTCAGAACCCCGACCTGAGTGATGAACCCTTCACCACCGCCACCAGTACGTCTTGGAGTACCAGTGCATACGGAGTATGAGATAGCTGAGTTTCCGATAGGTGACGGGATGATCTGGATAAAACACACAACGATCGTGTTTGTAGAAGTGAGAAAGCTTGCCTTGTATGAGAACCATTTTTGAGGTTGAACATCAGGCCATCGACTCCTTTTTTATTTTGGTAGTTTCAGTAAAGTGTGCACTGGTAGTCAGAGGTTTGTTTTATTGTATATATGGTGGAACAAGTTGAACAAGAAATGGAAATGTATATTCTCCCAATTCTCCCCAGTTTAAGTTTATCCGAGTGTTTTATGGTTTCTGTTTGCGCAATTAAATCTCTGATGTTTAGTTGAGGTCGGCGATAATCTGGGATGTCGCAACTGTTCGACCGGAGGCGGGATGTCGGGGGTTCAACGGGGGTTTGGAGCGTGAAATCTTCTCATGTGCATAGACCTTTCTATGGACCCAAAACTCTTCTTGCAACGGTGAAGTGAGAAAATTTCTTTTTCTCGAGTGTGTTGGATGAAAATTTCATCTTTAGTAAACTCGATGTAGTCTCAAATATTGAAGAGTTCAAAAATTGCACAATGACATTAAGGTCGTTTTTAGAAAATAAAATGTAGTCTCTTGAGAACTTTGTGATGAAACGAAAATAATAAATGTCTCCTAAAACTAAAGTAACCCAAAATTTTCTTTTAATTGTGTGGGAATCGCTAAAGTGGAGAAATGATTCTAAGGTAGAAGATGAGATCCTAAAATATCGCCTGAGTCAAAACTAAATTTCAATCAGAGAATTTCTACTTGCATGGAGTAGCCTTGTTAATCTAGACGCATGGACGCACTTATTGGATAGTCTAGAAGGTAAACACCGAAGATAATTATTAACTCTTTCACATGTTAGCCATCCAATAGAGTGTACGTAAATTATTTCTTACTCTGGCAATTGACATTATAAGGATCCTTTATATAAACATGAAACCGATCATGTCAGTATTTCACCAACCAAAGATAAAAGTCTGGTGCCCGCGCAAAAGATTGTTCGAATAGATTTCTCTAAAACAGCTACACTTTTCCTTTAAAATTTAACGTAAAAGGAGAAAATTTTATAGAAAAATAAATATGAAGCTAACTCGGTTTTGGTATATCTTTTTTCATTTTTTTAACTTTTTCATGGCTCACTGAATTTTTCTTTTCCTTTTTCTCGTGTTCGTGGAGAGTTTGCAAGTTATCTGGTGTAATTCCTTGGAAAGGTTGACTGATCTATCCAACACGTGGATACCACACGAGTGCAACATCCAAGTACTGTGTTTCCCCTGTTCCATTTGGCCCTCTCTCCTCCAACGTACTTGCCTCGTTCATTATATGAACCTTTCATACATAAATAAAACTGTGTGCTGCACCTAAAATTAGATTCGTTAACGAGAGGTACCTTTCTGCAAAAATCAAATTGAAAAAGAAAGCCACACCAACCAATACTTATTCAGAATTTTCGTGGAAAGAAAATAAATGTGTACCAAAAAAGATGAGCAGTGTACATATTTAGCACAACAGCATTGCGGGCTCTCCGACACGTTGGCGTAAGAATGTGCATTACACCTTTAATTGTTAGTGGGATGGTAACTCACTAATGGGTCGTATTGCCCGCTTGACAGTAGTTATTAATGTTGGGATTTTGAGCAAATTGGAGGGAACTCCAAATTGCAAATTTTGGAGCCAAAATCCATCAAATTGTTTGAATGATATTAAAGATGAAAGAGAGAGTCCCACATAGGAAAGATGAGAGCTTGAAGTTGGATATATTAGCTTGTGTCTTCCATGAAAAGTTGGACCCCAAGGGGCACCCCACTTTTGTGGAAGAGAGGGGTGTTGCTCCAAGCAACAATTATCGCGCGCCCCCCGCCGCCGCCGTCCGTCCGGTTCGGGAACGGGAAGAAATTATCCAACTCATTTATTTTTTATTTGCAACGGTTCGGGGGTACCGAACCGGTTCCTTCATTGCGTCGGTTCGCTTGAATAGTCAATCCGTCCAACTGGTTGACTCGTGACTCTTCGGACTTGCTATTTAAAACTCATTCGTTTTCAAACAAAGAATATAGCCGTGCATTCGCGCGCCCCCCGCCGCCGCCGTCCGTCCGGTTCGGTTCGGGAACGGGAAGAAATTATCCAACTCATTTATTTTTTATTTGCAACGGTTCGGGGGTACCGAACCGGTTCCTTCATTGCGTCGGTTCGCTTGAATAGTCAATCCGTCCAACTGGTTGACTCGTGACTCTTCGGACTTGCTATTTAAAACTCATTCGTTTTCAAACAAAGAATATAGCCGTGCATTTTCGAAATAATCTCTCCCTCATTCGGTTTTTCCTCGCGAAAAAAACAAAAGGCTTTCTTTGTGCGATCAATTCCGCCACGTTCCGTTCGCCGTTTTCCTCCGAGCAAGTGCCGGCTTTGAGGGAAGGATCCGTTCTATCCTGGGAGACGATTGTCCATCGACCTTGGGTACCGAAAGAGGGGGCAAATTTGTCTTAAGGACACAACGTCTCTTCGTTGGGCTCGGATCAAACTTGCTTGTGTTGTTCGAAATTTTTTTTTTTTTTTTACGCTCAGGTTAGTCGGCTTCTCTTGTTTTCTACTATTGAAGTACGTATGTCGTATTGTATGTGATCAACATATTACGTATGATATGCTAGGGTGACAACAATTAAAACTACGGATCAATTATGTCATACGAGCGACAGTAGACTTTGCAATCGGCACATTTTTATCTTAAGCAATCATTGATCCTCTCATGCCCGATGATTGTACCATCATACACTCGGTCGTGTGACTGGCTTTCCCCTATGGTTCACGAGTGCTTGTGAAGCAAACGACTGTCGTGTTTGGACTTTAGGGCATGCTGATTAGATCATATTTGCATTTTCTTGTCCTCCCATAAAGGTAGAAGACTAATTTATCTTTTCCTGTTCTAGAAAATGAATGAAGATCCAGAAGATACAACGAAGGAGAATGACAGCATTGATTGTTCATATTCGGAAGATTCAACGAAGGAGAACGACAGTGTTGATTGTTCCATATGCATATCAGAATGTATCTGCAAGCCCTTATGGTTTTTCAAGTGAGAAGTCTTTGGAGGCAGACAGGAGTACATTGTCTTGCAGGATAATGCAGACGTGGAGTCAGGAAAAACTGAATGGATCTCTATGCATTTTGGTTAGGGGTATAAAAACTAAATCGATGGCTCCAAGAGAAACTTGCACTCTTCTTGAAAACTCAAGTGCGCTGCGGTCAAGGGACAAGTTTCCTGGAAACAGGAATGCTGTTTGCGTGCGGATCTACTCTGCTTTATTTGGTAACTGTCCATTCGTTAAGTCATTCCCCTTGTGAATATCAGATTGCTTGCGACATGGAAACATCTTCAGTGAAAGATATTTGTCAACTTAAAAAATTGTTTCCGATGCACATGATAATTTTTTTCGAAAGTGCGCATTTATGAAAATACAGGACCAGCATAGCGTTAATCTATGTCTAGGATCGGTGGCACTGGCAGGTGACTAGTTAGCTATTAGTTAGATGTCAACTTTTTTTTTTTTACCCCACGAGGAGTCATTTCTACAACATTTACAATGAAATTGTTGTCAGTCTCCAACTAACTTTTTTTTTTGGTCAAAATTCTCCAACTAAATTTGTTAATCCAATAACTTAGAGTCAGTTTCTGTTACTGTTATCAATTTTTTTGGCCATACAGAGCAAGCACTAATTCTATCTGGGTAAACGAATGATTCTACTGAAATTTCTTAAATAACTTAAACGTGCAAAAAACCAAAAGGAGAAATGAAGAAGAAACAAGCACAAGTAGACAATTTTGGGATGTCCCTAAAATGATTGTGATCATTAAAATCTTCAGCAAAAGCTCCTCCAAAATCTATCAAGATTACTAACTCGCGCAATCCTTGATCCTACCGTTATGCTGTCATGGATGACTAGATCAAAGAGGAGAAGGTGTTTGTCTTTCCAGTGGCAATGTCTGTGCAGTGGGCAAAACTGATGGTAGAAGATACTAACTAGATGATATCTAGAAGCAATTCTAACTTCGAATCTTAAAGTGAAGATAAGGAAACATTCAAGAGAAGCGACAACTTATGAATGGAAGATACATGTTCAATCTGTTATGTAGTGCATAACGAAGTAATATGACATTATTCAAGAATGCTGAGAACATCTTCTATGATGTTGTGAAGTTGACATAATCATCTAATTTTTGTTATTACTTGATAAATGCAATGATGTTTTTTTTTTAAGGTAAGGTTGGTATAAGGAAGTTATATCATCATTATTGAGTTTTGAAATACCAAGTGGAAATACTCGTGAAGATTGAAAAGACCTCAATAGAGGGTGAACAAGGCAAAGAAACGGGAAGTTCTTGGAAACTTGGAGGTATTAGGTGAATAGCGTATTGTTCAGCTACCAGCAAAATGGTTGGATAGACTCACAGATTGCTGATATGAGTAGCTCTTTATATAACATGAGATAAACGTGCATGTCACATGATTATACATTTTGATTTGAAGACTCGGATTTTCCTTTGACTACCAATCTAAGTCCCAAGGAATATTGACAACACAAGCCACATCCTAGAACTCCATAAGCGATACATGAAGGAGAATCCAATCAATTGTCAATCACTTTGATGAAAGGGATTTTTTTAATGTAGGCAACTCTATTCGTGAAAACTACACAATTGCTAGGAAGATTTGATTGTATGGACAACCAATTCTCCTAGTGATTGTGTCGTTTATCTTCAACAGCTAAATTGATCCTCTTGAAGATTGTCAAGCAGCTAGCTTGTATACTGAAGAAGACTATACAAGAAGATCAATGCATGCCTGAGAAAACACGAATAACGTGAACAACTACAAACTGAGAAAGCTTTATTCTTTGATACACTTACACTTTGTTGGGTTATTGAGCGAGAACTTCATTTACCGAGAATGTTTGTCATGGATTGTAATCTCTCTTGAAAAGTGCACGAGTATTGCAATAGTGCTTGGGTTTCGATAGTGTGATTTACCAACTTTGGGTAAAAGCAGCTCGAGCTACTTTGTGACCTCTCAAAAGATTATTAGTAGATGCCTGCCTGGTGGTTGTTATTTCCAGAAAGTGGGCGTAGGCTCGAACCATTATAAGGTCTGTGTATAACATCTTCTATCCCTCTCTACTTATTTCTATATTTATTTCATAAAAGTATACTGCACTTGATTTCATCAGCTTACTTTTGCATATATTTAAATGTTTATGCACCTTCAAACTTGTTTTTGCAGCAATTTTACCTCAAGTTTTGATAATCACCCTATTCACCCCCTCTAGATTGAATATATATAGCCAAGAAAGTGACAGTTTATAAGTTGTAGGTCCATATTCAAGACAAGCGGTCTAAATCTTGACATTCTTTATACATGATCTTGTAGAGTTAGATCCAACCATACCGAAGAAACAAAGTTCATTCCATCTTAAGAGAACTACAGAGCAACTAATTGAAATACGAATTAATTAAAAAAATTACTTTTCATTCCTATGTTTTTTTGCTTTTTCTAATGAAGTCCCACTACTTTTAATTGTTCTAATTAAATCATTATGCTCGTCAAATAGTCTAATTGAGACACATCAACACTAAATTTGGCCAAATCTAGCCAAAGCTATTGTTCAACGACGTGACATGGACAACATTTTGCCAACACGTATGCTGCCATGAAAATAAAAAGATCCTTTTGCCTTTTTTCATTTCTTCTTTTTCTTCCCATGGTAGAATTTATGTCGCCATCAATATTGGCAAAATATTACCCACATCACACTCTGACTTTGTTCGACAGACATGTCAGCTGGATTTGGCCAAAGTTAATGTCGAAAGACCTAATTAGCTAATTTATGCAAATAGTAAGACTTGATTAGAAAGATTAAAACTATAAAGAGTTGATTAGAAAAATCGTGAAAGCATGCAAGCGAAAAGTAAAATTTTCCCCTAATCAAAACATCATTAAGAAACGCTTCCGACCACGTATCCTCATAGGGAGTTCATCTGAAAACGAAAACGAAAAGACCATTCCTAGCCCCAAGAATACAATCCCAACACGACCAAGACCACGTTCCATCCACGTCCAATTTGGGGCATTGCTCCTTCCCTCCATTGTACTACAGATTCTCTGACCAATGAAAAAGAAAGGAGGAATACCAATACAACTTGAGAAACCCCGTGGTTGTTTTGTACTTTGTCTGAAAGTAAATTTTGTAAGAAGGAAGCACGACCACCACATCTCAAACCCCCACACATCGTCGCGGAAGACAAAGCTCCATTGGGAGCCATTCATTCACTGGAGGAGATCAGAGCCCAATTGGGTGACCAGTGAAAATCCAAGCCTTCATCAACTTTTTACTACACACAAACAGATGTGACAAAGTCCAACTAATGCTGCAGAATTGTCCTGTTCGACGGAAGAATTCGGTACTCAATTAAAAGCAATGATGTTGCACGAAACGTGGGTGCTCTCTAGAATTGTTCTTTGTTGTTGTGGTGAGTCTTGTTGCTCCGCCTTCTCCCTTTTGGCTTTGTATTGGTGGTTGATGGTGAGAATTTTTTCCCTGGTAATGGTGAGTTTAGATTCTTTATGGGTAATTAATTGAATATTATGTTTTAGAGATAGTAGTACGCACCGGTGGATTGTGATTCGTGATGATTGACAATCTAGTCATGTTTTAGCGAATACAAGTGTCTTTGGTTGTAATTGGTTTTTGTGAGGGGATGACAACCAAATTTCCCAACACTTGTAGCAAAATGAAGTACAATCAAGTTGGACAACTTTAAAGTAGTGTTATAAAGTCCTAAAATTTGTTTGAAAAAAACAATAAAAAAATGCCATCAGGTACTCCTATTAGCTACCTTCATTTCGAGCCACAAAACAGTTCCAATGCGACATTTAATATTCTCAAGGATACTCAATGGTAGGCACCAATCAGCAAAATTAACTAAAACCCGAAAAAAAAATGAGAGAGAGAGAGCTGGGGACAGGGGGCCGCGCCACAGCACCTATGTGGACAGTAAGGGAGACCAACCCTCTTGCAGCCACTCATACGAGGACCACGGGCCCTGCCATGAGGGCAAACGCCCTTGCTTGTGGTGGTGCCACCACGCGCCGCCTTCCTAGTTCGCCATAACGATTGTCATGCGAGGATCAATTCACCCTTATCAACCAACCCCTTGCCAGGTGACAGGGAGCTCAAAGAGGCCCTCACTTGCTCAAGTTGAGGCATAAGCCCAAACCGCTGGCCATGAAAAGTTTGGCTGCTTCTCGTGGGGACCCAGCAAAAGGGTTGCTAGCTACTTTTCCTTTCTTTAGCCTACTTTTGAAACCACATTAGTGCCTTATCAAAACCAAGACTAGTTGAAAAAAGAGTCACATTCAATTTTTCTATCACTCAAAATAAATGAAGCAAAAGAAAGTATTCGATTCCGTTCTTTAGATAAAATTTTGATTTGATTACACTTATTTAGAAAATTTTAAGATTTGATTGCACTCTTGTAAACTTTAGAAAATCTGATATCCTTTTTTACAAGAAGAATGTTAGACCATTATTACTTGAAACTGAGACTATTTGAATATGATTCTTGGGAAAAAAAAATAAGTGAACAGTGTATACGTGTCAAAAGGTGATGAGTTTGATCTTACTCAATGTTTTCAAGTGCTCGCAGCAATTGGGCCACTAATTGATTTCAATTACCTAAGGCACTGAACTTTTTTATCGTTCGCAAGTCATGCACTTTGGCCAGAATTTGGTGAAACGATAACATGTTAGACACGTGGTGCAGACATAGCGTCCACTTGGGAGCCATGTCACCTTAACAAAATCAAAAAAATTAAAATACAAAAGCAATTAAGAATTATTTGAACACGAGTCCCTAATATGTGTGTGTGTGTGTGTGTGTGTGAGAGAGAGAGAGAGAGAGAGAGAGAGAGAGAGAGAGGGAGGGGGGGGGCGCGACGTGTGGTCTCAAAGATGGTGTCTTTGTGTGCATCCGTGACTTGGGTGAACTGGTGTTTGTCATTGAGAGGTGGCGGACGGATTTTTGTTGGGTTGTGCATCCATGAGATTCTGCTCTCTCTCTCTCTCTCTCTCTCTCTCTCTCTCTAATCTGATCAGCTGGTGATGTACATGAAAGATCACTTTCTTCGTCACATGGTTGCCTTACCGTGTTGTTCCATACCCATCTCTCTTCTTTCTTCTTCATCTCTTGGCCTTGAACCCACTGTGCTCTTGCCTCCTAATTTGACCTAGTTTAAACAGACAGTAAAGAGAGGACAAACGGATAGAACAAATTGGGGGTAAAGTAGACATTCATCGCTTTCCAATTAATTAGCGAGTCTGCACAAAAAACAAAAAGCCACCAGAAGGTTTATCATGATTAATGCTTGCACAGAGCTGCATTAATTAGATGTTTAATAGTTAGCTTTTTCGACTGAAGTCTTGTGAATACGAAGGAAAGCAGATTATAATTCCAAATAGAGAAATGATTGTGTGACAATCTTTTTTTTTTTTTTTGGTAACTCAGGGAACCCCCGCACGGCCGACAGCCGGGAAGTAAACCCTGGGGGCGACACGTGCTAGCCACCACACACGTGCCACCGGTTAAGTCACCCTGCGGCGCCCGGGATTTGAACACTCAACCTTTTGCGAGAGGAAGAGTGCGCGCTCCAGCAGCGCCACCCAGGCGGATGGTATTGTGTGACAATCTTTAATTATCTATAAGATCGATAATATGTTTTGGATCATAAAAAATAAATTATAAATTATTGTAGTCCATTTCTTCAAGAATTTGTGACTCCAACATGCTATTATAATAGTCCAAAAACTGTTATGCTAGCAAAACACTTCCAAATATTAAGTGTGATTCGACATTCGCCTGAAAGAAAGCACCTATCAAAAATTTCTTAGGAAGGTTGGTGCATGGTTATTTTTACAATGAATGTGATTGAACATATGTTAATATTCAAATTACTTGTGGTTTCATTATGTCAATAAAACAGTTGAGGTGACTTAATTGACAGTTTTGTTTATTTCATGGGAAATAAATGATTTGGAAAATATTTTCCAAAAAATGATCACTTGTATTGTTCAAAATAATTAGCTAATAAAAAAATATATTCATTATCGACAACAATTTATATCTGTTGATAACAAATGCGAAAAACAAATACAGAACACAGGGATTTACGTGGTTCGATCACAAGGTGATCTACGTCCACGGGCGAGGCAAGACAAGATTCCACTATAATAAAAAAGAGTATAGTTTTTCAGAAGTCGAAACAACAACAAAACCTAATGGCTCACAAAACTCTCTGAAAATAAAATTCTCTACATCAATGGAAAAACCTAGCCGCGGTATAAAAAATGCTCCCAACCCTCCGCGTCGCAAACTAAATCTCAATTTTTCCTCCACTTTTGGGTCGCACAAAAAAATATGTCAGGTCAGATCATGAACCAGACTGAGTACATAAAATTCAAGACATATTTAACAAAATCTAAACATTTTTGTGGACGATGAAAATATTTTTTTGATTATTCATTTTTATAAGTGATTCAAGCGATCATTTTTCAATTAAATCACCAGTGATATTACCCTAATTATACAGCTCGAAATATAGCAATTTGATCCTGCTAGAGTAAAAAAAGAAGGCCCATTTCCTCTTGAAATTTCTAATAACGAGACGACCCAAAAATAAAATATATTTATAAGCTTAATATTCCTCAATGACCTATCACGAATGTCACACAAGCATCCTAAGAGAGTTTTGTTAAACAGAGCTTAGGGGTGAGCATGGTTCTAAGTTTTACCCCGGAACCTAAAAACTTGATACGTGAGAACCTATAGGTTTTAGGTTCCAAAAATTAGGAAACATATTTCGACGGGCAGGTTTCACGTTCTAGGCAAATGGAATTTGGAACTTGAAACCTAAACAAGTTTTTTGTATTTTTTCTTGGTTTATGTCTTTACGTGATCTTGTAATATTTTATAGCGTTAGATAATGAATATATAATCTAGAAACACTAGTTTGAGCTTTCATTTTTTGATTTGTTAATATTTCATATTCTTTGTGTGTCTAAATACAAGTTGTGATCAGTGGATCAAAGCAGTAAGTGGTGGAACCTAGCTCAACCTTGGAACCAACCTAGAACCTACAATAAGATAGGTTCTAAATTCCAAAAAATGAGGTATCTATTATCATGGACAAGTTCAAGGTGGAACCTGTACGGAACATGAAACCACTTATCCCTAGTATTGATTCACGTAATGACTTTTTATTTTAATTGTATATTTGAATCGTAATACTAGGAAAACTTGTCTTTTGTATTCTATTTGGTGAACGACAAGCTTGTTCAGTATTATTTTGTTCATTTTCATTTTGTTTAACTAAAAATGAAATAAATAAGAAAAGAACATGTTAAATACTAAAGCCTACCCTGGAACCTGTGATAGGGTAGGTTCCAGGTTTCAGGTGAAACCTGTAAGGAATCCGGAACCGCTCACTCCTAACATAACCTATTACTTGATCTACGTACCAAGTAGACCTGTTGTTGGTCGAACCCGATGGTGAAACTTCCAACCAATATAAAATAACCGGATCAAGAAAAATAGTACGTCATTGATATAAATTATTTAATATCACCAACACTATTATTCTTGTGGGAGGGAATAATATTGATATTATAAACAAATCCCATATCTCTCAACACGTGAACACACCCCTCCATTTTCTAATATCTACTGCTAGCTCCAAGCTGGTCCCTTCACATGGATTGCGATGCGTAACTCCAAAATGCTCAAGCATGGAGCCCTACACAGATTTCCATCTTTGTTACCATCTTTAGTCATGTGTATACACGCATGAATGAATGAAGTCACACTGGTTAGGGTTTGTACAAAATATACATATGTGATAGATATATCTTCCAACGCGAAGTAGTCACTTTTGGCATATCTTAGACTATGACAATGCAGAATTGGAGGAAATATTTTTTATCTATCAAATCATTTTCCTGGAGAAAGATTTTGGTGGGAAGCTGTAAATGGGAGAACATGAGAGAAGGGGTAATGATATGCAGTCTTCAATGTGTTGTAAGCTTTATATACAAGTTAGGGTTTGCGCATGTGAAGTGCATGTGACGTGGGGTACATGATATATTTCATGGAAAGAAAATTAACGGGCTTTTGTTTCTTCTTCCATGTTAGATCTGACATATATTCCCTTTGAAATCGGTGTTGGCTACAGACTAAATTAAAAGATTTATTACCTTGAAAGGAATGAGGTGCTTAGTCATATGCTGCTCATTTTAGGATTGATTGATCAAAGTAGGGAATTATAGTCGCAATAACTAATTTTCTGGCGTATTAATGTTAGCCTCATGAGAACTAGGTATCGTTCAGATGAAAAAAAAGCCAGTCGTATTGGTCAAATATTAATTTTATTTTTTCAAGAGCCGTAAATATCGCAACCTGCTGATTACGTCTTAGTGTTATTTTTAAGGCTACTATATATGCGGTTACTACTTTCATAAGTACGATTATGTCAAACAATTTCATTTTTTTTCTAGAGAAGTGTGCTATTTTGACTTCACCGATATAGTGCCAAGAAGATAAGACCAAAATACATAGAATTAATACCGCGAAAAACTCCAAACTGGTACGCGTGTGATAATTTTATCATAAACTAATTTTTTGACTACCAAAAACTCTAAACTGGTACATCTGTGACAAATTTACCCTCAGTTTATTTTCGTTAAATTTTAATGTCAAATTGTTTTGTTTAATGATACGCGGCAATTGACAGATATACCAATTTTATGTTTTACCCTACGTTTGTCACAGACGTACTGGTTTATGATTTTTTGTGGTATTAATTCAATTTAATGGATAATAATTGAGCGTAAATTTGTCATAAATGTACCAGTTCTGGATTTTTTATGGTCAAAAAATTATTTTGTGGTAAATTTATCACAGGTGAACTAATTTGGGGTTTTTCATGGTCAAAAAATTAGTTTAGGATAAAATTATCACAGGTGTACCAGTTTGGAGTTTTTCGTGATATTAACCTAAATACATATGAAGGATGTAGGGCATTCGAATGAAAGGGTATGTTGTTCGTTATTTGATGGGATGCTTGTAGGCCTAGTATGTCGAACGCAATTTTTATGAGGCTCCTTCTAGGAAGGTAGTACGTAGTCATAGAACCTTTATTACTCTTAACTCTTCTCACTGTTTATAAGCACTTTCAATTTTTTTATCACAAAAAAAAATGCATTTTAAGCATAAATTGAGTAATTGCAATCCTCCATTGCAAGGCTAAAATGCATTCTTTACAATTAGGGTGATAGTGTGTATCTATATTGTGGACTGATCGAATTGTCGTCTCTATTACAAAGTTCAGCTCCCAGAGCTCCTCATGCACATTCGATGGAAATGCAAGTTCATTTATTTTTCCTTATATGAGATTTGATTGGTGTACTAAAATGTAGCTGGGCAAGTATCCTCTCTATAAAGAAAGGAACCATACGTAAATGTATGTACATTTTGAACAATGACGATAAGTTCGAATTGTTCATAGAATGTATATGCACATTGCATTGAGATATGTGAATTCGTAGTTGATTATTGTTGATACATAACAAATTTCTAAACTTTAAAGATATCGTGGGCATTTCAAGGAAATAACATTATCTATTCGCCCAAATAAATTATCGAGTTTTATCGGCTTTGAAAAAACAAATGGTATGTTGCAATTGACTAAGATGGAATCGTGTAAGAATACCTAAAAGTTTCCCATATAATAAGCCGATCATGTAAATAAAAACAAGTCGCCTCATGAGATAAAGGGCAACTGCTCACGGTACTTCAATCCCACCCATGCGATGCAAGTTCAAATCCTCTGGCTTGCATTGCACTTCGGAGTTATCTCGGGCTAAAGGCAAGGCCCTCCTAGCAACCGTGCGGAGTTATCTTCCATGCATAACCGGCGCAAGCAAGGAAGGTGCGAGTTCTGCTTCTGATCATTATCATATAATAAAAAGCATATCCACTTGAAAGGTCCCACATTTTATCGTATGTAAAGCAAAGAAAATTAATCAGATCGCATAACAAGAGATTACAGGGTATTAACGAGATAAATACAAATTGAATTGCGCAAAGACTAATCACGTGGACATGAACAGTCACTACTCGAAATCTATTACCTACGGTTCAGTGTTATACCCCCGGAGTAAAATCACTCGTCGCTCACTAAGTTACGAACGATTATTTAAAAATGATGATTAATAAATTTCCGATGGATTCATGCACTTGAAAGGCAGTTTTGCCAACTAGCAAATTTTGGCAGCTGCCCCTTGAGCCTGCCCAAAGTTCACGTGATGTGCCTCTTAAAGGGATTTGTTCTCTTCCACTCCTCCCTCTTCCTATATATCAGTGCTCTCTACTAATATGAGTCATCACCTTCCATAAACCCTCTCTCTCTCTCTCTCTCTCTCTCTCTCTCTCTGAGGCAGCCATGGATTCCTCCAAAATCCATGCCCTCTTCCTTATCCTCATGCTCTGCCTCTCCTCGGCCGCCCCCATCCTCGGCTGCGTCTCCTGCAGCAGGCGCGCCCCGAAGCCCAAGAAGCCTGGCCACAAGCACCACCGCAAGAGGCCCATCGTTGCTGTACCGCCCGTCATCAAGCCGCCCATCACATTGCCGCCGATCGTCAAGCCGCCAGTCACATTGCCCCCCATTGTCAAACCACCTGTGACCCTCCCACCGATCGTCAAGCCGCCCATCACCCTACCCCCAATTGTTGAGCCGCCCATCACCCTACCCCCAATTGTTGAGCCGCCCATCACGGTGCCCCCCGTGACCGTACCCCCCATCACCGTCCCTCCCATCACAGTTCCCCCCGTCACCAAGCCCTGCCCGCCCCCACCAACGACCCCAGCAACGTGCCCAATCGACTCACTCAAGTTAGGGGCTTGTGTGGACTTGCTGGGAGGATTGGTGCACATAGGGCTTGGCGACCCGGTGGTGAATGAGTGTTGCCCATTGCTTAAAGGGCTTGTCGAGCTCGAAGCGGCAGTGTGCTTGTGCACTACCCTCAAGCTCAAGCTCTTGAACCTCAGCATTTATGTCCCTCTCGCTCTTCAGCTTCTTCTCACTTGTGGCAAGGCTCCTCCTCCCGGTTACACTTGCTCTCTCTAGATCCAAGTTAAGTATTTATCCCAAGTTATATCTCAAGTACCCTAACCAACTTTTGTTTTCTCTTTGCTTGAAGTAACTTGTGAAGATGCAGCGTGTCTTGAATATCGGTTCGTCACGCTAACCCTGGCAATAGAGAGACCACGTACATCCTGCTGATAATATATGAATGTGTTTATGTTATAGCATTATAGCTTTATCGAGAGATTCATCCACGGACAACACAACATTCTCTTGATAAAGAGTACACCAGTGAACCCAGAAAAAAAGTAGAGTGAGAAATGTTCCTTGGAAAGGTTGCATAAGTTGTGTTAGCTGATTATGATGTCAAAAAAAAAGAACAAGAAAACACTATTTTCATAACCAGTGTGGTAGGGAAAATAATTCTTAGATAGGTAATGGAAAGGGTACAAACTTTATACTTAAATTGTCATTTCCCTAAGCGAATGAGACCCACATTTTCCTTCTTTTTTACCCCGTGAAAATGTCTCTCTCCAATAATGGACTCTGATTGGGGAGACAGAAAACTCAAAGTGCGTGACAGAAATGGTCACGTGATTCCTAGAATGTACCCTTCTTCTCTCTAGTGAAATATCTTCTCCATACGCAGGACATTCTGGTTTTAAATGCTCATTGGCCTAAACTACTGTTTGCTCATTAAATTTCTCGATCTTTTTGTGTTTTTTGCAGGTTGCTTAGATTGCCGGACAAGCGGATGAGTTCGACATGAGAGGATGTCGAACTTCTCTCTCTCTCTCCCTTCTTGATTCGTCATTGATGGATGTTGGGTTGTAATCTCCAAGCATTTGTTCTTCAATGATTGTTGGGTGTGTTTCTTTGTCCTAGTTGACTGATTGAAGCAAGCAAGATTCGAATCAGTTCTTTTGTCCATCAATTTCATTGTTGTTTTTTTTTTGGGCCAACTATCATATCAATTGTACGTTGTTGGATTTAAGATTCTTGCAGCATTTAGATTTATCATCTCTTGCGTCAGCAAAACAAGGGTCAAGGATAGATTTAGTAATGCTAAGAATATACCCTCTGATTTTCAAAATTGATCTACAAAGGGATATAGCAAAATTCAAGTGAATAATAAAATAAATAAGTCATACTTAACACGCAATAAGAATCTATAACCTGACCTTGTAAATTAACTTCCTAAACCAATTTAATATGGAAATTCATTTAGACTGTGTATGGTAACCATTCTGTACCCAGGAACAGATTTTGCTTTAAAATGATTCTTTTTAATTCTGTGCTCGGGAACTGACTCTGAGCATTTAAAAACGTTTGATAACTGCCCAAAATTTATATTCCTGAAATAGTAAAAGAACAGCAATGTGTTTGGTAACTGCAAAAAATTTCTATTCCAAATTTTTTTCAAGTGCTTTTTAGAATTTAGTATTTAATTCTCATAAGTGAAGGAAACATGGTGAACATGGTGATATGTATAAACATGGTATATAGTTGGTATAAACTCTTCCCTCTATCACTCCTATCAGTGAATACCGTATTTTGACTCCGAGGAAACTATTTCGTCTCTTCGTGAGAGGCAGTAGAGTAGAAAAGAAGTGCTGGTAGGAACTTATGTAAGTCCAAATTCCCCCTAAATAACTACCTAAGCAATTTGGTATAAACAATTTTGATTAGATTAAAATTGCACCTTGAGTTACTAGATTTTTCATTAATCGACTCTTATCATACCATCAGTAAAGTACATGTAATGAAAGAAAAGGAAATGACAAAAGTTGTAAAAACTACGGGATATGTCATTCTATGACTACATCGCATAAAAATTGCAAAAAACTATTCAAATTGCCAGTCTAGAAGGACGACAAAGCATCTAGCCAGAGACAAAGACACATCTCAAATTAACGTGTAAGAAAAAAAAAGGACTAGTTGCTCCATGCACTAGAAAAAATGGAGGACAATGAATAACTATATGATCTATGACAAGTTAACCGACAATATGTCAATTATCCAAGATAAAGGCTTAAGTTATACATAGTGAAACTTGCATATGAATGTAAACAAGAGAGGCACATAAAAACTCAAGACACGTAAAGATCCTCTACCATCGTCATCTAGTATTTAAAAATAATATTACAAAAGTCGGAAACACAAATCATGGAATGTCGAGTAGATTGTAATCCATTGCCATTTTATTTGCAATACTTTTCCTAAGCATGTTTATCTTAGCTACTTGTTCATGTGATGTATCATCTATAACCTCCACTTCTCTAGCTCCAAAAGCATACACCGGATCTCCATAAAGGGAAAAGTTTTTGTCCATCCTGTCCTAATCACAAATGTAATTATGGAGAGCACAATATGCAATCACAATAAGTGCTTGCTTTTTAATTATAAATTGAGGCATGTGTCTCAAAACGGTGAAGCAATTCTTTAATGCCCCAAATGACCTCTCAATGACATTCCTTAGTAAAGAGTGCTTATGGTTAAACAATTCTCTTGTTGTTCTTGGCCGTCTTCCACGCCCCTATAATCGTTCAAATGATATTGTTCACCTTTAAACGAAGTTAAAAATCCCAGAAGTAATGCATAACAAAAATTTACCATGTAGTATTTGCCTATAACATGATATATATATATATATATATATATATATATTTGTTATGATATGCAACCATAATACAATCACAAATAAAGTTTTTTCTTATAGACAAAGCAAATACCTAGTGGTGGTCGAGGAAATTGCAGTTGAGGTATCTCGAGTGTTGCCGAAAGCACCCGACAATCGTTGGCAGATCCTTTCCATCCAGAATATATAAAAGTAAATTTCATATCAAATGAACAAACACACGGCACATTCTAGGTGGTATTCCCTTTCCTGCATCTAAACGGGACCTGCTGAGACACAGGGACGGAAGCATTGATATGGGTGCCATCAATAACACCTACGCAGCCCTGTGCACTTATGAAAATCTAATGTTATACAAGATTATCAACTACATGTATTTGATAGTGTAAACTCTAAAAATAAAAACCATACCTTGAAGTATCATTCATGATTAGGATCCGTAAGAATTTCCTATGGGACAACATCAAAGGACGATGGTTTGATAACCTCATTTGAGAGTTTGAGAATTGCTTTTAACATTATATTGAAATACTTGCTAATTGTTTTTCCTGAACGTTGGAATCTCTCACATAAATCTCTATTGGAATTATTGTGACAAACCATAGATAAGAAGATCCCAACTTGTTCATCTATTCTAACAAACTGACTATCTTTCAACCAACCTTTTGCCCTCATTAATTCACATAGGTTCAGAAAAACATGTCTCTCCATCATAAAGGCTTCATATATTCTATATGAATGTCTATAAACAATTTCCCTTATCCATTCAGGTCCTGATAGTTTGATATCCCTAATAGGTTCTTTCATATGCATGGACATGTCCACCACAATGATGCACAACCATGCTATCAATATGTGATCATCATCATCATCCAAGAATTTTTCATCTGGATCTAACTGCCCACTAGACACACTATTTGATCCCCCTTCCATAGTACCTATATCATCACACAAATACAAGAACATTATTATAGATATGTAAAAACAAAATCCAGTAACAACCAATAACATAAGTAGTAGAGTAAAAGCAAACTAAATATATAAATAGAACCCAAATAGTTTGTCGTACTCATGGCACCACAAAAGTACAAGAGTCTCGAGATCAATATATCTAAAAATCAAATAGCACGTACGAAGATAAGCCATACAAGCAAATAAAACCCCATGCAATCCACAGTACATTTCCCAATATCTACTAAAGAGATTGAAGAAGTGCATTTTTCCATTCAGCTGGGGTTTTGATGGAAGCCTCCCTCCATGTGGCACTAACACATGCTCGTTCCACTGCTTTGCTGTAAAGATTCGGTCCCAAGTCAGGCATACTAAGTAGGCTATCGATGACAACAGATACGGAGAAGGGGTCCACAAGTGGCTGTGTGACCCGTGAGGTGGCAAAGCCACTCGCAGATTGACTTGTCTTCGTTTTGATCAGCTCCTGTATAGCTTTGCAAGTGTCAGCAATGCAAAATGAGGTATTCTTTCTTCTCCTCTTAGCATTTGAAGTCCTATCTAATTTGTGCTTGTCATGAACTGGATCGGCATTATCGCCAGATGTAAAAACTGTCTCATCAATGTGGTGATCACTTAAGTCCTCTGGATCACCGTCCACATCGCCACCGCCATTGTCACCTTCCTCTGACATCGTCAAATCTTCAGCATTTCCTATGGCATGATCCCCAATAGCATATGTACCACCAAATACAATACACAGCTCAGGATACTAGGAAAATCCATCCTTCTTGAATTTTGTCCACTTACTATTATCCTGCAATTTTCACAATAATGACATGTCAACAACATAATCAAACATTTTAAAACTTACATCTACAATGACATGAAAATAATCAAAAGTTAAAAGATACCTTGATGTGAGATTCCCAAATACTTGGATCATCGACAAATACAGTTTTATTCACATTATCCCGCCAAATCCGGATTGCGAAAGAAGCTTCTTAAAACTATCATACTGTTTTCTCAGTTTGTTTACCCGGTTCTTCAACTAAAGAAAGGTATATTGGCATCCTGACTGTTTAATGAATTCAACCCTTATATTATTCCACCCAACTTTGTTGTAAGTATAAGAGGTGCAATTTCCCTTTTTGACCTCCTCAACCAACAAACTTACAAACAAGTTGGTTGAAAGCTCGATCCACTTTGCATTGAATATGTCTTTCTAAGATGCCATGTAACCTTGATACGTTGAGAATCATATGAGTCATGTATTAAATCAATAACATAGTCACGTAAAAGTTACAAGCAATGCACACAACCATTCTCAAGAGAAGCAGCAGCACGAGAAAATAGTACAACACTCATGCTTCAGAAGATACCCATTATTGAAACACTTGGAATATGATGCATGAAGATAGAGGATTGCATATTAAGACTGTATAAAAGATAATTTTGTTAACAAGGTCACACAAAATATCACTAATACATTAACATTGAGATGGATAAATAATGCAATTTCGAGAATTTATCACCTCCACCATAGTTACGGAATGGCCATTGCAAAAGCAATAAAGCATGCATTTTGTAGACAACACCATGTCACATTTTGCTATCTTGTAAAACAGGCTAAGACAGTCATGACTGTAGTTTAGCAGGAGCGGCTGAACTCCCCAAAAGGTGAGATTTTCTTGTCATCTAAGAAGTTAAGTGACAAAATTGCAAAATAAATGGACTCTGGATTCACCCACTCCTTTATGGACTGATTCTTAAGCCCTTGAGTTATAGAGTATGGAAAAATGCCAAATAGACTTTTTGTACAACTCATGTCTTCCTATGATGGAAAGAGATGAAAAAAAGTTCTAGCATTCCAGTCCCTTGATCCAACGATGTTTTTGTCAACATATAACTCATTGTAAAGATACTTCAGGTGCAACAAGCTTGCTCACTGACAACAATTGAAAAGTACACCCAAATAGCAGTGCAAATTCAGTCTACCTACCTACACACTAGAATGTTAATACTTATAATGGTCTTCTTATGTGTATACTGCACAATATAATGCACCTACAGAAGTAATATAGATTGTCCACCATAGATAACCACAAGAAAGTCTGCCTTGGCCCCG
This sequence comes from Syzygium syzygioides, assembly GCA_031216285.1. Classification (NCBI taxonomy): domain Eukaryota; kingdom Viridiplantae; phylum Streptophyta; class Magnoliopsida; order Myrtales; family Myrtaceae; genus Syzygium; species Syzygium syzygioides. The sequence continues at coordinate 13,496,865 of CM062244.1, read as the reverse complement.
TCAGCAGTCCGCAGGATTATCGGCAATTTCATGAAGTTAACATAGTATTGTCATACCACATTCCAAGCCAAGGACCATAAGAAAAGCTCACATATCAATGAAACCTTCATAACAAATGGTCCCTCTTGTTTTCTTTGCTTGACATAACAAATGGCTCCATCAATCTCCAACTAATAATAATCAGAACTAGAACAGTGAAGAGAGAAGTCATTTCAATAACAGGTGAGGATTTTACCTTTGCGAATCAACTTGGACAAATTAAAGAAAGCAATTGACAAAAGCATGGAGCTGAATCCAAGTGAAATGAACTTCTACTCAAATTGACTAATCACCAATCAGCCCGTCCAATCTGATGAACAATCAGAAGAACCATTTAATAAAAGATAATCACCCCCGCCCAAGCAATGCAAAAAGGATCACTGTTGTGAAAGCAACAGAAAATTAACACAAGACAATGACCAATACCATATCACCATAGTTGCATAAAACAACCTCGGAAGTTAGAAAAAGAAAAAACTGGTAATGGAACCAATTGTGCGATCGACGAGGAAAGTTCAGGTTTTGAGGGAAACCCAAGATTACAACACGCAAAATGTGATGTGGGCAAGTGTCAAAAAATGGGGAATTTATGAAATTTGAGGCAGCATATTGAATCTGCGGAGATTCAGAGCCACACAAAATAAGCAAACGCAGGGACAAGATGGTGTTCGCACCAACTTAGGGGGAGGGATTAGAGTTTACACAAAGGAACAAAATGGTTGAGACGTGACACGGAGAGACTAACGCGGGTGAGGACGGTGTTGGCTCGCAAGCCTCGCCGTCGCCCAGATCGGCAAGGGCCGCGGGCGCTCACTCGGGCAACCGTCGCTGATCTCGGCAAGGGCTCGTGCGAGCGAGCGCCGCCCTCACCCATTTGGGCAACGGCGAGCTTGAGCCACCACCGCCCTCGCTGAATTGGGCGACCCGCCGCTCTTGCCGTCGCCCAGATCGGCGAGGGCGGTGGTGGCTCGAGCTCGCCGTTGCCCAGATGGGCGAGGGCGGCACTCGCTTGCGCGAGCCCTTGTCAAGATCAACGACGGGTACCCGAGCAAGCGCCGCCACGGCCCTCGCCGATCTAGGCAATGGTGTCCCTCCATAGTTGCAAGTCACAAGCAAGAACTCACCTCAAACGAGAAGGAGCAGCTTCGTCGGTGAAGGAGCAGCCTCGTCCGGTGAAGGAGCAGCAGCTTTGAGCTTCACGAGTAGAATTAGCTCTGGGCAGGAGAAGAAGCTAATTCTACCTTGTTGTTTTTAATTTTTTTTCCCAAAATCAAGAAACTACATTTTTTTGCTTCTTGACTCTGTTTCAAAACTAATTTTGGGAACAATTTTTTTGCAAAATTGTGCCCGGGCACCAAAATTTTAACAAATGCATTTTTGTTCCCAAACTGATTCTGGAAACAAAAGAATAAAATTTTTTATTATTTAACAAGTTGCCAAACGGGCCCTTAGAATCAATGGGAACCTTCATATTGTTATTCATTTGAATATGGAAATTCGCTACCTAGCAAATTGTTATTCATTTTAGTCAACATTCTCGCTTAGGTAGCTTGAGGGAGAAGTCATATGGTATGGCAAACATATGTGAAATTCTATTACACGGATCAGCACGACGAACTAGGTCAATTTTGCAGCATAATTATTTCCGAGGATATGTACTACGTACCACAGTATTATAACCAACAAGTGGAACATTTTTAAATGTGAAGCTTAAGAGAGTTCGTCCATTCATTACCTTACATGAGGAAACTCACTCATCTAAGATCATAAGAAGCTTTCGATATGTCAATATGAAATAACATCCCTAACATAATCCTGTAGATACATGCGTTGGGGAAGGACCTTCATGCTGACTCCAATTTAGCCGCGCTATATATCGAAACTATCAACTTATCGAATACGATCTACCATATTCAAGATGGAAATCGAAGAGGATGAATGTATATATTGAACCACTCAGTACAAAACGCTACTCGAATCGTTATGTATGAATTGTTAAATCACAACAGTTTTTCTTTTTTTTTCATTTTTATTTGGAGAGAGAGAGAGATGCATTAGCAGTTACCAACTTTAGAGAGGGAACGAAACGCTATTTCTACATCGATGAAAACTTTTTTTGCGAAAGAGACTCCAATTGCTCTTCTTTTGGCATCCATCTCCACGCACGCCCTACATTATGCCTGGCTATTTGCTAATTATAGGAGATGTGAAATTGGTGCTACAAACAAAAAAGGTACATAAGATAGAACGGCCATATTTTTAGTTAATTTTACATGCAGATGATGCCAACGTTTAGAAGTCACCAATCGGATATGCAATTAGAGAAAATTTCCTCCAAGCCAAAAATGGAGGAAAACGCAACCCAATCAATAAACGAAGGATTCTCTGTAGATCTGCGTGATTGGACTATTAGTTTAAGGGGGTGGAAGAAAAAAAATTCGCTTTGTGAAATGTATGGTAAATGAAAATTCGAGAACTCTCTCTCTCTCTCTCAAACTCTAAATCACAAAAGCAATCTATTTTGTCGAGCAAATTAGATATTACCCCCAAGCTTTTATGGTTGTTGTAAGTTGACCTCAGCATATCAATTTTTGAATTTGTCCCTCAAAGTTTAGAAACAAGTTGCAATGTGTCCCCTAGCATCAGGTCCGACAAAATTCTACTTGGAGCTCCGACCATGTGATGGTACGTGATTGATTACTTAATGCAAATTCATCATCTAAGTATGTACATATAAAGAAGTAGGAAAATTATTCAGAATTATATTGCATGTCAGAGCTTATGACTAAAGTTCTAGCAAGAATTTGACTAGAGTCAACGCCAAATTCATATCCATATGTAGTCTTGAAAAATATTTTTTAATATTCCCTACTATTTTCTTGCATATATAGACGATATATGACCAATTTTACCTTCATAACTAATTATGCGCGATTACTTGGTCAAATATGTGACAAAAGTTCGACTGGAATCAACACTAGAGGGCACAGTGCCACCAATTTCAAAAGTAAGGCCGTAAATTGCGAAAATTGGAACTTCAGGTGGTAACTTGCCACAATCCTAGGTACTCAGGGGCAAAATGTAATTCTCCCCTTTTTTTACCTTATCATTTAGCAAAAAAAGAAAAGAGAATTTCTTTAGAACCAATAATTAACGGAATATATTACTAATACAATCTCCAAAAAAAAAAACTTATCAATTCAAGTCCCTCATGGTATATTAAATCAAATGAAAGATCGAATCGTTTCCATGAAAACTCAAAGAAGAAACAAGAAGTTGATGAGAAAAAATCAATTCAACATAAGATGGATATTTATGTTTTGACGAATATGTCCGAAACAGTTAATAGGATTGGTATTCATCAAACAATTGTGGAACTCATTGTTTAAAAAGGACAAGTGCATTGGAAATCCTAAAACTCGCCATAAAAGTATAATGGAGTCATACAATTTTCAAAAAAACTGCAGTTAAGTCCAAGAATTTTTCATAATGTGCAATTAAGTTCCAAAACTTTCAAAAAGTACAATTAAGTCATAAAATTTGTCAAATTGATCCAATCATATTTTATGACTCGATTGTACTTTTTGAAAGTTTTAAAACTCGATTATACTTTGATGATAAGTTTTAGAACTTGATTGCACTTTTTAAAAATTTTAAGACTCAATTGAACTTTTGTAATAAGTTTTAGAACTTTCAGTGTACTTATCCCTTGTTTAAATAATAAAAGTGATGAGCGTAAGGGTATTTTTCTTATGGATTTTTACATTCCTACCCAAACTTATATTCTAAAGTTTCATGGTTAGTCTGTTATGCGACGAGGATGTCATGACCTTTCAATTTAGAACCATTTGACCCAAACATATGTACTAAAGTTTTTAGGTTTAGTCTATTGCGCGACAAGGAAATCATGCCCTTTCAATTTAGAATCATTCGAGCATTAATATCGAATCTCACCTACTAATCATCAGCAATTAATTAAGACTCGATCTTGGTGATCCAAAGATCATAAAATTAGGAAAAATTGTCCAAAAAATCATAAACCTATCATACGGCAGCTAATTCCGTCATAAAACCTCAATTGTGCCAATTTAGTCCTAAACATTTCAATTGTCCCAATTTAGTTCTAAACATTTTGACTATTTGCCTATTTAGTCCCAAACCTTTTAAAGATTTATCAATTTAGTCATTCCAGCCAATTTTGACAGGAAATCGCTAATGTGACGATCTAGTTATCATCTGCCATCCTACATGGCACGGGCAACATTGACGTGGATAATTTTTTGTAATTAATTACTTTTCTAAATTTTTTTCCCTTTTCTTTTTTTTCTTTCTGCCATGTAAGATGGCTAGCGCTAACTGAATTGCCACATCAGTGATTTCCGATCAAAATTGATCGAAAAGATTAAATTAGCAAACCGCCAAAAGGTTTAAAACTAAATTGACCGTCGTACAATAGGTTTGGAATTTTTTTGGACAATTTTCCCAGTAAAATCACCAGAGCAATAGTCTTCCTATTACATGCTAAAACCCCCTAAAGTTAGAATCCATTAAGAGAAAACGTTTCAAAGACTTGGGTCGTATTCTCTTTTATCTATGTAACGCTGCCTATAAAGGCAGCAAGAGAACTAGGGATGAGCACGAGTCCAAGGTAGAATCGAGAACCGAACCGGACCGTTCTAGAGAGGGAGGTTCCGATTCCCGATTCCATTTTTTTAGGAACCGCCGGTTCTGGTTCGGTTCCTAATTCTTATAGGAATCGGAATTGAAACCGGAAACCGAAACCAAGAACTGAGAATGGAACCGGGAATTGAGAACCTTAAATCTAAAATCCCTAATTTTCTTACTACTCCTCACTTATCACTTCTTAGCTCTCAAATTCTCATCTCCGTCCGCATGCTCATTGCTATGTTTAACTTGTCATGTAGAACATTTCCTAAGGTTTGTTTAGACCTTTGATTCGTTGTGGTTTTGGAGTAGCCACCATTCGCATGCTCATTGCTTTGCTTAACTTGTTATATTTAGGTATCCACTGTCATGTATCTATGCCAAGTTTTTGTTTTGTAGTGAGATCGATTTTTTTTTTTCATTCACTCTTTCAAGAAGTATTTTAAGCTTGATGGTTGCATAGTTAGAACCATGGTGATAATGAATGGTGGAACGAGAAAAGAAAAAGTTGTAGTTGCAGGTGCAAATAATCGATAGGCGACACTTCAATTTTAAATTTATTATTAAGTTATCAACTAAAATTTTTGTTTCTTTTGATTTTAGGTGGTCAGAATTTGGAATAAATTTTCATGAATGTTCGAGGACCAAAAGCTCATCTTTCTTTCCTTTTTCCTGCTTCCAATTTTGTTTGTGGTCCTGGATATGGATGTTGTATTGATCGACATGCTAATCCCCCGTGAATTATGCTGCGTATCGATTCATGCAATGACTTCTCATTTTAATTATATTTATTTAAACCGTAATGCTAGGAAAACTAATCTTTTGTATTCTCTTTGGTGAATGATAAGCTTGTTCGGTATTGTTGTGTTCATTTTCGTTTTGTTTAATTAAAAATGAAACCAAAGTAAAAAAGAACTCGTTGGATCCTAGAACCTATGACAAGATAAGTTCTAGGCTCCAGGTTCCGATGAATAAGTTTTTTTTTTTTTATAACTCAGGGAACCCCCGCACGGCCGACAGCCGGGGAGTAAATCCTGGGGGCAACACGTGCTAGCCATCACACACATGCCATCGGTTAAGTCACCCTGCGGCGCCCGGAATTCGAACACTCAACCTTTTGCGAGAGGAAGAGTGCGCGCTCCAGCAACGCCACCCAGGCAGGTGATTCCGATGAATAAGTTTCAGGTTCCAAAAAATGAGAAACATGTACTTGATAGTAGGTTTCAAGTGGAATCTGTAAAGAACTTGGAACCACTCACCTTAGAGAGAACTGGGGAAATGAAAAGAAAACGGAAAATGGATTGTCGTGGGATGGACCCGTCATGGTCATGAAGCGCGGGGGTGGGGGGGACTAGATTACGCATTGGCATCAGGCACTATGTACTCGACAGGAAGAAAGAGAGAGAGCCCACTTTGCTGAAAACAGCCTCGAACCTTAGTGATTCTCGTGAATAGCATTTTACAGAAGCGTTTGGGTTGTGTTGAGTTTCTACAGCCCTTAACCGGATCATTTGCAAGTAGGAGTTTCGAGGGGTGATGCTCTAGATTCACAGGTAGACTTCTTCGAAAGTTTATCGACATCGTTTTGTTTAGTCCCTAGAAGGAAGACGGATTAGCATGTTGTATGTCGATGGCTGCATGTTTTCCTTCTTGTTTCTCCATACTCCTCTTCCCTTGCCCCTTTTCCCCTTCCTCCGCCTGTTCTCTGATGGTTTGGTCCTCCGCGAATTACAGCCCACTATAACTAGCTAAAACCGCCATTGACGCGCCTCTAGCCGGCACAACCACCATGGGCTTGGCCACCTCTCTCTCTCTCTCTCTCTCTCTCTCTCTCTCTCTCTCTCTCTCTCTCTCTCTCTCTCTCTCTCTCTCTCTCTCTCCTTAGAGAGAGCTGCTGTTCGGACCCTCTTGTACTCGATAACTCATATTAGAAATCTCGATCTCCCCACATGTATCTCCTTGTGCTAAACTAATGTCAAATGCTTCGCCGTCATCTGTAACGATCTAGTTGAATCCATGGGGTCAAGTGGGCTCGTACTAAAGGATCAACCCAGATTACACACGACTAGTTTCATCAGCATTTTATTCGCAGGTTAACTTTTCAACCCATATATGCCACAATTAGGCATGCTCAATAAAACCAGTCGATGTGTGGTTCATTACACGTTTAGATACATTTAGACATGTTAATATGCGTTTAAGCACATTCTTACACGTTTACACTATAGATAATAGCTTGCACATGTTAAACGTGACGAGTCATGCTGGGTGTGGCTTTCAAGAATGTGGCACAATTGTCAAACGGTGTCCGTTCGAATTAGACCTAAATTTAAAAACGAGACACGATAATGACGCAACAACACAAATTGCCATCTCTAACGCAAATGATGACCTTAAGAGGGAAGAGTGGCTCTCGTACTTACAAACCGCTTCACAAGCCATCTCCAATCCGACTGCAAGAATCGAAGAGTTAAGGGACACCTCATTTGTGAAATCATATTCTACTTCTAAAATCAAACGACTGTCTCAAAAGTTCTTTCATTGCACTCTTATCTCTGCATATATCTCTTTCTCCTACCTTCACTTGCCCCTTTCTTAACTGGCTCATCTCATGCGCCTGATTATTCACCACCCATCATATCAATATCACATAAACTCCTAGTTAACAAAATTACTTGAACCGGAAGACCATACACAGCATGAACTAGAACAATGTTCTCATCTTCCCTCGGGTAATCGAACGAGCTAGCTAAGCATATGCACAGTAGTATTCTTTCATCCGCTATTTTCTGGTGATACAGCGATTGCAGATAAATCTCAAGAGCGGCCAATTAAGAAGCCTGACATTTGGAGGAAAACTTAGAAAATCTACAGTGTGCTCCAAATTGATGGTGGATGAAAGTAGAAGAATGTGCCCGAAGTAATGTGTAACCATCACATGCCACCTTAAGACCGTGATGTAAAATGGGGATAAGGCGAAGTTGCTATTAGGACACCAAATGTCAGGACTATCAAACCTAGCAGATGCCAAAAAACCAGAAATTCAAAAAAATAAAAGATAAATGCTTCATTGGATTTTTGGCCAAACACACGCTCTGAGCTTGCACTAGCTTGACAATTAGACAAATCGGCTATGAAACACATTTTAAACTGCTCATCCATCTATGATGGCAAACAGATACTAGTGCCCCATCCAACCAAAGCCCGAGCAACCACCTAAAGTTCCTCCAACTTAAAAAACACAAATGAATCCTACCTTATATTGACTGGACGCGGTAAGAATCAACAGGTACTTTTCCAAAATGATACAGTGATTGACATTATCATAGGACTAAAGCAGTGTACGGCACTCTCAGCAGTGAACCAACTTGATCTTTTCACATAACATAAAAGAAAGAGATTGTCTTCCCGCCCTGGACCAAGAATTAGCTTTCAGATGAGTCATTACAAGAAGTGGACCAACTCTTCTATTAATGCCCCAAAAGGAAGAAGCCGAAACCAAGAAAATCAAAACCAACATCATGTGCGTATATACATCCCTTTGATCTGCCATAGAGTGAATGGATAGAAGCCACCGTAAAGAAAAGCCCTCAAAAGAAGACCTCTTAAAATTGATATTGGTGAAAAGGAGAAAGAAAAAATTTCAATGTCCTTTTTATAGTAAAAGAGCAAATTCACTTCCCCATCTCTCCACTAGCAACTAAACTACTAAAACAGTAATTGAATCAGAACTACACCTCAAATATGGGAAAAGGGGGTGGGCATCTGGACTAACCAAAACACAGCCACACCACGGAACAATAAAGCCTAAAATTTAAAAATTAAAAACAAAACAGATTTATTCTGTAAGACAAACTATACCATGTTACACATCCTCTTGAGGATTATCCATCTACTTCTAACTACCCACTAAGGCGCAATGGACTGGACAGAGAACATAAAAGGCCACCACCACTTCAGCCACTAAGAAGATTTATCCAAAGTACAGGTGAAGGGTAAGAACCTGACATGATTAAACTGTTTCAACTTGGCAAGAGCTTCCTGTGGATTCCCCAGCATGAGATGTACATAGACGGCAGTTAGAGTGGCTTCTCGACTAGCAGGTAGCACGGCTAACGCTTGTGCGACTAATTGTTGAGCCGTCTCGAGTTCACCTTGCAAGGCTGACTTGGCCGCAAGATTCGCATAAAGGGTTGCACGTGCTTCTTCTGGCTTAAGGAACATCAGAACTTGAGTCTCCTCTGAAGAAAAATTATTAGCAGTTACTGTACCTCCATTTGTCTCTTCAGGATCAAAGATTCGTTCCAACTGCCATTGCTCAAAATCCTCTTCACCATATGGCAATTCAATCTGATTTCCTTCCGACATATAAACCAACAAATGTTCTGCAGCATCCTTGGTCCTGTTCAGAAAGCAAAGAGCCTCTGCTGCATACATATGAGCGAGAAAAGTGTATATTCTGGAACAATCTGGAAGCTGCAAGATAGACAAAGCGTATGACAGGGCCTCCATGGGATTTTCCAACTCTAACTCCACATACGCCTGGTTGGCAAGAATGGCTTGCTTCATTAGACTCAATTGTCTTCTGCGATTATCTTCATACATGGAGAGAGAACCACTCGTAATTTCCTGACTTGTTACTGTCTTCTGGTCTTTTACATCTCCATTCGCATTATGCTGCCCTAAGCCCGCATTTAATGGTTTGGCATCTATACCAGGTACTGTTCTGTGGTTTGAGTTCCAGGAAATTGTTTCTTCTGTCGACTCAGTTCCATCCACGAAGCCATCGGGAGGCAAACTTGAATGGGCTTGACTTGATTCACTTTCATTTAATATGTGCAATGCATTCAAAAGATACAAGCGAGCAAGTTTCAGAGAGAGATTAAGCTGTTCATCGCTGCCAAGAGAGCAATCATTCTCGATCAGATCTGTTAGCCCATTTTCTGGTACATCTTTCACAGCTATTTGCCTCCATTTTCCTTTGCCGACGACATAAAGCTTAATAGTCTCATCAGGAGCATCGCCAGTCTTGAATAGTCCCTTTTCCAAAGCCATGAGACAGCACTCAGCAAGTCGAAACCAAAAAAGAGGCTGGTTGTAATAAACCAAAAGAGCCTTCTGGAGACACCGGGCAGCAAGTATTGGTTTCCCATACGCCAAGTGATGTATGCCACAGTTATATGCAATGAAAAGAGATTTATCTTGGGAGATGCTAGATAGCTTCAAAGGCTTCTCCTTTCGAATTGATGAACTACTAGACAGTGCCTTCGAAAAAAATACGGTGGCTGAGTGATATTTAGCCAGTTGGTGATAAACACATCCTAGATTGTTAAGAAACATGCTAGAGATTCCAGCTTCCGTCCGAACACCAAGAGCCATCAAAAGCTTAATAGCTTTGCGGTAATTGCCACGTGCATACTCAAGCTGGGATTTTAGAAGCAAAGCCATGGACGAATCTCTTCCTCGTGCAACATTCATAGCACCCTTGACTTCACGCTTTGCTGCCTTCAAATTTCCGGTCAGAAGCAAAAACCGAACCTTATACAGTTGCAACTTAAGCTTGAAATCAACAGCTGTGATGGTCTTATCAATCAGACTCCGGGAGAGATCGACTGAAGATGGAAAACCCATTGCTCTTACTGCATCCTGTCCACCAATGTCCAGAGTTGATAGCATAGTTTCATAGTCGACTAGTGTCTCCTCTGATAATGTTCTGGACAAAGGCTTTTCCGAAGCATTTATACTAACAGAAGACTCTTGATTAGAAGCATCTGAAATCAACGAACTGTTAGGTACAGAAGAAGACTTCCCCACTAAGTTAGCAGATTGCTGCTGCACGCTACTCCCATTCTCGCCTTGACTAACACCAAAAGCTTTCTCTAAATAATTAAGTACATCCTGAAATTAAGGACCAAATATGCAGAAACTATCAAAAAAATGAAGCAATGAATGGAGAAAGCTAAGATTGTAGGAACATTTAACAAAATGCGATGCCAATTGATAAGAAATGTGGTGATACATGTGTTTCATCTCTAAAGTTAGAAAATGAGTACGGAAGCAGCATATTAAAAATCATAGCTCATCCTTTCATCTCAGCGGATTTATGCCCTGGATCACCTTTAAATGCTAAAACAATATTTCCAGGATGCATGTCATAGTCCATAAACAGTTCAAACTTAAACAACCTAAGACAGTCTCAGCTGCACATAAACACGCAACTGCATAAATGTGCGCCAATTCAAATTTCAAAATATCAGCATATAACTTGCCGAAAATCTGTTCACAAAACGAAAAAGGCAGAGAAACATCATTTCTATAATTATACTAAGAAACCCTAGCCCAGATACATTCTAGTCATGCTTCAAAAATGCCTAGCTAATCCCGTGTCTAGACATATATTTTTGCTCACAAACTGAAGACAAATAAGTTGTTCTTTTACACAAATGAAAAAGTACGGCAGAAGACAAAAGTGCACCAATTTTGAATCTCACACACAAGTATATACAGACGAATTGGGATGAAGACAAAAACCAGTAAGTTCACGAGTAATTAGCCAAAAGAAGTGTTCATTAATAAAAAAGCGACAAGGATGTCATGCTTTGGGGTGAAATGTGTTTAAAATACCTACTCAAAAGAGTGAGCAATGACTCGTGAGGATCTGTAATCCTTTTCTCGATAAAGAATGTGTAGTCAATAGACCGGGAAAGCTCAAGCCAAGAATGTCTGTGATACTAAACAACTAAAGTCTAAAATGAGCAACCACATTCTTGAATAATAGTCAACAACTGTATGCAAAACATCCTTGGCTATCATGGATCATTGCACATACTTAAAACATAACTAGGATAAATGTTGCCTGATTAACACTTTCTAATCTTGACAAACTGATTGTAAACTTGAAGGACAAATTAATAACCATGACACCCAAAAAAAAAAATGGATCTATAACCAAATCATAAGCAGGTCAACAATCAACATAAGAGCAGCATGATTACGAAACAAAAAAGAGCAGCCCTTTTACTATCTAGATTGATATACGACTCCAAAATGTGATCAAGCATAGTTAATCCAAATGCTGCAATAATTATCTTAATGAAAACGAGCTGTAATCTTTCTAGCTAATGTCTCCCTAACATGACTTCAAAAAACAATCACATGAGTCACCAATCTACAAAATCATTTTCTGTTTCAATATGTTCATTATTACCTAAACCTTTGGCAATAAAACTGAAAAATCATCTTAACTACTTTGGTCTAAGGCCATAGAAGTTGAAAATCTTCATGTCCTTTAAGAAGGCAACAGGCATTTTAAATTCACAAAAGTACAGTAGACTAATCTCCACGACCTTTCCCCATCCTAATATGCAAGGAATTTCTAAGGGGAGGGAAAATACACTTTGCTATTGAAGTTGACACTCCATATTAATCTACCCGTCCTAATATGCAAGGAATTTTAAAGGGGAGGGAAAATACACTTTGCTATTGAGTTGGCACTCCATATTAATCTAGCCCTGACTTTTTTCCTCATCTTTGGCCTGTACAGTTTCACAGCATGTATCAGTATGCCTCAAACCCTTACTGCTGGCACTTTTTATACCAGAATTCAGCAGTCCTCGAGGTAGACGTAGAAGAGGAGTGCAGAGATCGCACAAAACTTCTTTGCAGGGATTTATCATTCATTTAAGCAGTTGTGTGTCACGGGCTTCAAAAGTTACACTACTTTTACTGCTAAAATTTATCCACAATAAGAAATACGTCAGAATAGACTATAAAAGTGTAGGCGGAAAAGTGACAAGATAAACTCCAAACACCAAAACCTCAGGGACATACTGAAAGCAGAGAAACACTTTACTAGCCAAAATATAACTTTCTCGATTAAAATAAGCTGCATTGAGCTAACGTGTTCTCATGGCTCAGTATTTTTCCAACTCACACCAAGTTAGTCATATCAGCTTAAATTAAGTTTCATTGCCCTATCAATGTATCATCATTTTCATTAAACCACCAAAGATACCACAATAGCTAATGCACTTTGCCAGGACAAATAGTACTATTAGGTCAAAACAAACTGTATAAAAAGTGTCACATTTATATTTTGATTCCCAAAAAAGAATGATAATAACTGACTAGGAGTACGATACCATAACAATCATACGTTGGGGCTCAACCATAAACTAACCAAATTTGGTTGAAATGGTACTTTAGCTCCACTGTCAAGGATAAGAAACGTTCCAAAATCCAAAGAGGTTAACAAACTAAACTCATATATCTTCTGCTGAAACAATATTATCCACTTACAATCTGGTGGGAAGAGCCATTACATATGAATATACATAAATAAAGGCCAAGCAAGGACCTTCTATATAGCAAACATTGGAGAGACAAAATCGGTTCCCCAACTAAAAGAAGCCCCTTAATGTCCATAAAGCAATTCCATCAGAAACTAGAGACTTTGCATCAATATCAAAAATATGAAGAGCTTCTCACCGCAGATCTTGCTGCATCATGGCAGGCTAGAGCCACATCCAGCAACAGAAGGCATATGTGAAGAGCTACAGTCTGTGTTCAAACATAAACGACAAGGGGTAAGCTGACAATTGAGAGAGAGAGAGAGAGAGAGAGAAAGACAGAATAAAGCCGTAGAAGGCAAACTTTAGCACCTCATCTATTGGTTCGATGTTGTTATACAATGGTTCAAGGATGGATAATGCCTTGCCGTATTCATGGAGGTGGAACCATATGACAGCCTATAAACAAAAGGGTCGACAAAATGTTAGACAATATAACCAATATTACGGACATTGCTCAATCTTCTTGCATCAAATACAGAGAAATTTAACTTGGAAATGAATAATGTCTTCATACGTACAATATTAAATGTTGCCACAGAAGAGTTGAACTCGTCTGTGTAAAGAATATTGGCATTATTTAATGAATTCATTTGTTGTGCCACGATAGAACTTCCCTTAGGACCTAAAATGGCTTTGTTGCCGGCATTGCCAATCACCTCAACCTGCTCCAAAGATGCACGAGCAAGCTCTTCACTTTGCCTCTGGATAAAACCAACCAAATAAAAAATCAGCAAGACAACACGATAGAAGATACGACCTGATGGTACAGATAAAATTGACATCTCTTTTCATGTAAATTTGGACCTGAGTGTGTAAGTTTGGATCTGGCTTGATGGTACAGATAAAATACGACCTGAGTATGTAAAATTTGGACCCAATAATGTAAAATTGGCATCGCTTTCGATGCTACTTATAGAGTTTCCATTATGGGTTTCCAATAGGTAGCGTTCCTCATTTAGATATCACATATCACAAGGGACGAGATCAAACAATTGGATCCGCCCCCCATGGAATGAAATGAAAATCTACAACTGCACCTGAGCAAAACTAACAGCTAAATAGACGCGCTTGTCTTCCTTTTACAAGCTGGACCTATCTCTTCCAAGATTACTTAGTTGGATGACAAAGCACATGAGAGATGCTTTATTTCTCTAAGAATATAATGAACAATTCATGCAGGTTAACTACGAATGCTTATTTTACACAAGCTGGAACCATCCGAATGCCATGTATGCCAAGTTATCTCCAATTATTTGTTGCAGTTACGGGTTTCTAGTTCTAAATATATTGGGCTACATACTTCGTGATAGTCTATCTAAGAAAAAATTGTAGAGGAAACACTTGACTAATGGAAAAACCAAACACCTAGTAAGGGAGTGTAGGTGCCAACACACAGTCAGGATCCATTTGTGCAAAGATAAACTCTGTAAAACCCAGACAGCAATTGCATTTGTAAAATCTTGACCCAGGGAGCCACGAGTTAAGCCGAAAATTATCTAGAGTAATTCCTCAGACTAGAAAATACATGAGATCCTTCATGAGAATTACATCCCTACACGATACAAGCTTAAGAGAGAGCTGTTGATTACGAAATCATCCCTTTCTTCCTAGATGCATTTCATTACTACCTTCCCAGCCTGACATATTATTCCGAACAAGGTTTCCTCACGGTAAAAAACTAGAGAAAACCAATTCCCCCGAAGGCCACATGATCAGGCTTCTATTGACCAACTTTGATGACCAGCATCCATTTACTCACAGTTCATCCCTTCTGCAAAGACTGCTAAGTCACCACTCAGCCTTCAATGGCCAATGGAAGACTATAGAACCGCCCATAAAAAAGTTTGCACCCTTTACTGGATTTCACAATAATATGTCTAAGAAGACACCATTTTTCATCAGAAATTAAGTATGATAACCAAAAAATTCTCCACACTTTAACTGAAAAGAACATGTCGAGCAAAAGGGTTAGCTCTTGCACTGTTCAAATGTCCAAAGTAAGTTCAAATTTGGCTACCACCTTCCGCATTGTCTAGACAACAAACTAAGAATTTCCTCCGCTTCATAAGACTCACTCTCGCCGTGTTGAAAAAATATACTATTTTTCTCTAAACAAGACAGGAAGTCCACCAGTTTCACCACTCTTTAACAGAGAAGAGCCTCTTAAAGAATAGCACACAATGTAAGAGAAAGGATCCGCCCTTGCCCTTTCTTAAACTTCTTCTAGACAAAGTTCCAAGTCATTCACCTCCTTCGTCGATGTCTAGATGATAATTTAGAAGCAACTATCAGTGTTTCCCTCTTGCCTACTCCCACTGTGTTCAACACAACATATCAAGATTGATTAAAAACTCAACAGCTTAGAGTAAAAATCAAAGACCTAAAAGCCTTTCAGATACTTCTGGATAAAGAGTAGATCGCATATTCTGAAGAGTGTGTTTGAAGGACTGCCACACCTTGACGTTATTAAGTACTTCAAGCAATCTTCTTGGATCTGAACAGCCGTCACGAAAGTATTCAGCGACCGCAATATTGTGGAGGACCTGCATTGCACTAAATGTTTTTAGCTCAGACCATTGTGATTTAGGCGAGTTATACAAAAGGAACAACTTCTTTATTCAAGAAATGCCATATATAAGCACTAAAAGAAAAGGCAAAGCACGCACAGTCAGGAACAGCCCAAGTGGATAGGAAGCCAGAATTTCAATCAAGACCCAGAAATTAAACCTCAAACCAATAGAAGATACAGCATGCTTACCGTGTAGAAGAAAAGCTCACAACAGACCCAAAGGATAACTAAGCATGCGAAAACGAAACTGGAATTTGTTTACTGATCAAATAAAGTAAACTGTAAAAGCTTAGGCAAACAGAAAACAAATATGGTGCCATTATCGAGTATACAGTGACAACGAAATGGTATTAAGCGCATAAAGATTAAAATAACCATCGCTGAACCCTCCGAAAATCTTCGAATAAACCGACCGGACCAGCTCATTATTATTCTCACTGCAATATCACCTCCTGATGACAGAAAAGCTCTATAGCCATGATTCTCAGATCAGATACTTCATTCAATATCACACTAGTTGCCCGATCAACAATTTAATCTGATCGCACATGTTCTGGGCACCAGAATGCAAGGTACTTGTGCAACACGTAGATCTAATCGGACCATGAACCAGCCACCGGATGCACCATATGCATGCGTCCTACACATAGAGACATGGAACAGCCCAAATATCTGGGCATCGAGTACATTCAAACGCTCAACCCTCGCAAGACAATGAAAGGGTGAGCCTATGTCCGTTGTATAGCAAGAAACCGGACTGGGGAACTCCGCAGAAGAATCCGATTGCCAGGTTTGCCAGACTTAAAAACTCAAATCCACTGCGCATCAAATGGCTTCCGTCCACTGGTCACAAAAGAAAAGCGGGGACAGCTAGCCACCAAATGCTAACATCACACCGACAAGGGCAAAGAGAAAATAAGAAAAAAAAAACGACCTATCCGTATCCGCAGCGTTCGTTTCTCCGGCCAAACACCTGAATTTCCTTGATCGTAATTGCCACACATCTGCTAACGCGATTGGAGCGGTAAGGGAAAACAGTTAAGGTCCACAGCTATAAGCTTGCGATAATCATACGGCAGAGCACACACAACGTATCTAAGCCGCACCACCGAATTAAACCCTCGTTCGTTTCCACAGAAAACCCAGACGATCAGCCGACACGCGTTGCCCAGCTAAAAATCCGACCATCGAAACAGCTAAAAATCAGCACGGGCAGGCAAGAACTCAACATCGCAGCACACGCAGAGAGAGAGAGAGAGAGAGAGAGAGCAGATAATCGGGGGAAATGACCTTCGGATCGTCTTCCTTCTTGCGCAAGAGCTGATGCAGGTAGTCGAGGCACTCGCCGTACTTGCGGGACTGGTACCGGAAGAGCGCGTCCCTGGCCAGCGGGGCGGTGACCGGCAGAACGACGCCCTCGTCCTCCGCCGCCGACGACGCCGGAGGAGCCGCGGCCGGCGCCGCGGCGGCGCCAACGGACGGGGAGGGCGCCGCGGGCAAATCTCGCGATTCCATATCCAGATCGATCAATCGGGGCGGGGGGAATGCGAAATCCGAGCGGCGCGACAGGTCCGGGATCAATCGGGGAACAGAGAGAAACCCTAGCTCTTGGGGCCGAGAATCGGGCGAAGGAATCAGGGCCAGTTCGAGGTCGCGACGGGCGTGGAGGACCTGGGGAAAACCCTAACGGAGAGAAGTTCTGCGAAGCGAAGGAGGAGAAGAGCGTGTGCGGGAGTAATCCTGAAAAGAGAGAGAGAGAGATAGAGAGGGCGTGCGCGTGATTTCGCGTAGAGAAATTGAACGGAGAGGCGAGGAGGAGGAGGAGGAGGAGGGGCGACGATACGTATTTTTTGATGGGACGAAGCAGGATTAGAGAGAGAGAGACGGAGGGGAAGTTCTCTAAAGTTTCTCCTTTTCCGTTTTTCTCCCTTTTTTCCTCTCTTTTTTTTTCTTTTCGAGGAATTTGATATTGATGTCTCGCAAATTGGAAGAGGAGAAGGTTTTAGAATTTCGACGCGTGATTTCTGGAGGGCGTCGAGTTCGAATGGAGCCTTTTTTTAGTTGCTTTTTTCTGTTGGGGGGGTTGGGACTGCGGGAGGATCATCCGTGTCGTAGATTTGCGCTCCATGGTGGATGGATGGAGGAGGAGGAGGAGGAGGATTTTGTGCATTGAGATTTACACTTGCCTGTTCTAATCAAAAGCGTTTCCCCGTCGGCGGGAGACATGGATGCACCGTGCTAATTCGGTTGTAAGAGGAGAAAGTTTCGCCGAAGAGATGGCCGGAACAATAAATTACGTGGGGAGGGAGGGGGGGTCCAAAGCGGCGCGTCGTGTCGGGACCATACTGATTCGGCCGTAACTTTCGGGACGAGGGCCGTGAGTCGGTCGCTGGAGCGAGCGAAACAGGAAAGGCGAAACTCGATGGAAAGAAAACGTGAACCCCGTGAACTTAATAGCCCGTACTTTTCGACAAATGATCATATCTTACGGTTAATACGCGTCCCGATTGAGTATCACTTTCTTCCATATCAAAGCTATCCAAAAGCTTATCGATACTGATAGAATGATATTGGGTCTTCAAGATATTGATATCGTTACGATTGTCTATTTTCCCCATAAATTCCTAGACTTCACGAAAAAGTGGTCCCAAAATGACACTTCTTCATCAGAACTTTATGGCAATTCTCACTTCAATGTCAATAAACAAAATGGCGTGAAAGATACCTCCATTGTCTATTCATTCGTGGCCAAGAAACATAAACTTACTTTTTTCACAAAAAGAAACATGGTATGGTAAATCAAGGTGGACCCCATTTAGTGAATCATTTTCTTATTTTCTTCTATACGTTAATTTGTCGATCGAAAGAAAGCATTGCAACTTTTTAACTCGTTTATTTACGATGTGTCTCGTCCATCTCAATATAAAGAGTTGGTCGATCAAATAATGGATAGTAAATGAATCGATTTGAAAAATAAATGAATTGCTAGTCGTAGAAGATGTCCCTAAAGCTACTTTGAAAGTAATTTAAGGTGCGTTTGTTTCACGAAAAATAATTTTTGGGGAAACACTTTTCTCATTTTCCAGCGTTTGGTTTGCTTAGGACAATAAGTCAACGGAAAATGTTTTCTTACCAAAACTTAAATTTAGGAAAATAATTTTCCCTTAAAAGAACCAGAAAACGTTTTCTGAAATATAACTAGCTATCAACGCTTGAATCGAAACTCTACGCTTGAGCACGAAAACCTCCACTTTGGTTCTCGAGTCCCAACATTCAGGATCAGGTCTTGACGGCCAGGCTCGAGACCTCGATGTTCAGGGCCCTAGACCCAACACCCATGCTTGGGTCCATCAAGACTGAACCTGAACCCCTAGTGCTCGTACCCAATGCTTCGACATTCGAACTTGGGTCCATAAAGGCCGTGCTCAGGTCGCCGACACTCAAGCTCTAGTCCCGACCCTCCGAACCGAATCCACAAAGGCTATGCGTAAGTCCTCAACACTCGAGCTCAGGTCCTTAATGAAACAATTGTGTGTTATAAAAATATTTAATTAAAAAATCTAATTTTTATTTTTTTTAAAAATCGAATTATTTATTATTTATTCTTTTCTTTTATTTTTCTTTTCTTTTTTTTTTCTTTTCTTCCTTTTTCTTTTTCTTCTTCCTTAGGCCGGTCGCCGACCATCGCCACGATTGGCGAGCTCATGGTGGCCTCTAGCAATGAGCCCGAGCTCCACTGAGGTAGGCGAGCTTGGGCTCGGCTGAGGCTAGCCAACTCGTGGCTCGCCAAATCCAAACGAGCCCGCGCTCCACAGACCGAGCTCAGTCGAGGCCGGCGAGCTCGCGACTTGCCAGATCCAGGCGAGCCCAAGCTTGATCGGGGTCGATGAGCTCATGCTCGCCTGTGGCCATCGCTAGCCGGTTACAGTGGAGGGAGGAGGAGGGAGGAGAAAGAAAATGAAAGATTAGAAAAAAAAAATAAAAAAGATAAGATAAAAAAGAAAATTTTAAAATAATTAAAAAAATTCCAATTTTTTTCAAAAAAAGAAGATAAAAATAAAAAATAATTAACAAATAATTAAAAATTCTATTTTTTTAAAAAATAAAAAAATGTTTTAAAAAATCATTTTTTTCCTAAAATAAAGTTATGTGATTGAAATCATTTTCCAATAAAATCCAAATATCAGAAAACGATTTCCATTGTGGATTACCAAACAAAGAAAAAACTAAGCGTATTTCCGGAAAATGATTTTTCAGAAAATATTTTCTTTTATCATTGATTTTTTTGTGAAACAAAGGCGCCCTTAAATTTTCTTGCAATTCCACCATTTCAGCTTTTTCAAATCTCATTTGGCTTCATCACGTCTGCTTAGACAAGTCATCTAGTCACGTCTTTACCACCACTTGATCTTCTTGTTTAGCATTTATTTTGCCCAGTCTGCTTGTATTAATACGCACATTTGCTCACTGCTTAGGAACGAGATATGCATTAAGGTTGTTGTCCACACGATCGGAAAGTCACCTTAATTTTATGTGTGCATATTAGATCGAAAAATCACCTCAATCGGTCTTATTCGTCCCTCGTGGGTGAGCTCAACTTCGTTCACATTCGACGATCCTCTCGAGTTCAAGATTCGCCGATGCCTCCTTTGGTTTCGTTGCTGGGAATCTTGCCTTGTTTAGTTTACGGTGGAATCAGATCACTTGAGAAATAGGATATTACGATTGCTTGATTTTTCAAGTTTGGAAGGAATCTAAACTTGAAAATGGATTGATCATTAAATGAGTTCCTTAAAAAAACGTGAAAAAAGAAAATTGAGTCCGGACACCTAGGTCTCGAGCGTTGCCCCTACGGACTCAAGGCCATACCCGGACATGAGTTCAGGCGTCGGAGAGCCGAGTCTAGCCTTGTCCAGGTCCCGACACCTAGGTCTCGGGTCCAGCCTCTTCAATCCCAGGTTCACCACGGGGACCTAGGTCGGGAAATCTTAGAAAAATCGGAATCTCGAGTAATTAATTCTAAGACCAATCCAACAATGCCCGTAATGGTTCACCATAGCTCTTCTCTTGCAAGGTCTCTCCTTTCCCAAAATCAAGTTTCGATGCTATTGCAAATTCATATGTACTGTGCAAGTGTGCGTTGCCTAAACGGAGACGTTGCAGACCCTTCCTTTCAGTTTTTGTGGTGAATATTATTCGGTTGACTTTCTTGGAAGAGGTCTCATTATTGGATCTCAAACATTTGACAAAGCCTAACGGGATAAGTAATTTAGATGATACCAAAATTATAAATCCTGGTGCTCAAACTCTCTTAAAATCGAAACTTCTTCTTGGAATAAAGACGAAATTCTGAATCGGTCCCGCCGCATCGCGCTCACTGTTCATGAGCATGAACAAGATTCCGCTCAATGAGAAACCGAGCGAAAGTAGCTCATTTTCAACATTCGAGAACGACGAAACAATGTTCGAAGCAATCGCAAAAACATGTCTATCGACTAATGCTTCCATCAGTATTCATAACCATCGCGTCGCAGACACCTTGGGGTCTGGAGAGGCCGAAGTCGACGAAGGTATAGAATTCCAAACGTCCAGAAGCCCAAAATTCTTCAGAAGGACGGATCTAGGATGGACATTACAAGCAAACACAAATAAGTGCAAATTATGTTCCCTTTTTATTATATAGCTTAAGCTATTCAATCCTGTTTGGCATGAAATACAATTTAACTAATTTTCGCCGGATGTCGCGGTGCTTATTGTATAATTATTGCGTAGATATCGAAACATTTTCAGATGTAATTTAATCTGGAAACGATTGTTGGGATGATAGCCACTAAATGAAAATATTTCAACTAGGCATACAGTTGATTGCCACTATCAACTACTACGAAATATTGAGAAGAAGAGAACATTGAAAAAAAACAAAAGTTGACTTTATTCATGAGCTGTCCTGCGCTACGCGTACAAAAATGAATTAATAATGCAAAATTTGTGAAATTGGTGTGAGAAATGGAATGATCATCAGCTTCAGAAAGCGAGTTACTTTTTGCCGCTGCGGCCACTTAAAACGCAGCCAGGAAGGGAAGAGAGCGTAGGTCCCGATCAAAAAGAAGAAGAAGAAGAAAGAGAATGCTGGGCCATCCCGAAAAGAGAGAGAGAGAAAGGGATAGATTTGTCTGAGTTAACGAAAGAGACATGAGCATCCTAATTATGAGTCGACAATCCGATCCGGGAAGCGAACCGGACCGAGCGGGGCCTTATCCGATTGGTTTCGGGTCGTCACCGGTCGATCGGGTAGGCTCCTGGGTAAAATATTGGACAACCAGAGTTGATTGGTTCGTTTCACGATATAATTTTACTTGAAAACCGACCTATTATCCTAGGAAGAACTGATTTTAAATCGGGTTTTTTTAGCTTATGTTGGAGATGGGGTTTCGAACCTAAGAAACTTAGGAAATTCATATTGCCTTAATTACTATGCCACAAATTATTCAGATAGTATGTTTTCCTAAAATAACATATATATTGTTTAAAGTTAAATTTGATTCTCGAGTTGATCCTGAAACTAGCCAAATCGGTGTCTTACTAGTTCCTAAGGGAAACGGGTTCCGGCAGGATTTTGCTATTAGTAACTTACCAACATGCTATAAGACAAAAAAGTTAGACCATTCATCCAGTTTCAACTCATTGAGTACTAGAATTTTGCATAAGACACCATCCAAGATGAGAGTGTGAATACAATCTCAAAGTCAAATTAGAACCATCTTACGTGACACGACCGTCGCTAACATGGACATTTTTTTTTATAATTTTTAATTAATGTTTTTGGTTTTTTTCTTTTCTTTACTCTTGTTTTGTTTGGACTAACGGCCGGTGAGACAAGGGTGTCGCGGCCCTTGTTGTGGCCGGTGAGGGCATCGCAACCATTGCTCGATTCCCTCGCTGTGGCTTGTGAGGGCCTGGGTGAGGGTCGCGACGCCTTCGCCAGCCAAAGCGAGGGCACTCGATCTCTTGCCCAAACTCGGCGAGGGCCATGACACCTAGATCCTAAAAGGGCATGCGGCCCTCCCCCAATGCCGGTGGCCCTTGCCAACCCTCAGTCCAAAAAGAAAAAGGTAAAGAAAAAACTAAGAAATTATAAAAAAAAAAATCTACGTCAATGCCGGCCATCCTACATAGGATGGCTGGCATCCACGTGGGCATTTTCCAACCTAAATTGGTCAAATGAACTGCATTGATAAAACAAAAAATATTTTAAAACTGAATTGGTTTATGACTGAATTGATACAAATGTAATAGATTTATGATTTTTTTGGTACTTTTCCCGAAAAGAGGACCATATGACCAAAGTTTCTTCTGTTAATCATGAAAGTTGGGAGAACAAGTTTGATCCAAGTCACTGGATGCTATACATAAAATCATGTTAATCTACAAGAAAGAACCGCACCTTGGTACAAAGTTGGAGTTAATTGCTCACTGGCCAATACACAAACAATCCATGTCGCGACATGGACCGAAGAGACTAGAAAGCAATGTGTTTTCGCCGTGTACACAGATGTTTAATTTACATGTCATAATTTAACACAGCATAATTAAAGCAGGAATGAACAGGAGAGATCCGTTTCTTTACAGTAACATGTATCTCTTCTACCAAAGAATCAATGAGCTCTTCGTAGCACATCCAAGATGGACTCTTGATTCTGAATGTCACTCTCCTGTGAATCATCATTGCCTTGTGAAAAATCAACACTGGTGTAAGTCCTAATTCCGGGGCCATGCGTCCCGCAATCCCGTTCTCTTCCTCGCTGCGCTCGCCTTACTTCTTTTTGATGCTCTGTTAGCTCTGACCGTTTTCTTTTGACCTTTGGCAACGGTTCCTTCATGTGCTCAAGCTGATTCTTGGGAACCTCTGCTAGCTTGACTCTCTTCGTAGTCCTGTTATGTGTTGATGTCACCTTGTATCGCTGTGGAGGCTCTGCTAAAGCATTACACCTTTCGAGCAATGATAGGCTTCTCTTCTGAAGATATATTCTGCCACTTCTATAAAGTTTGTCCAGAACATGGAGCAAGCTTGGAGGGTAGTACAATTTCATTTGCTCACCATATGTCGAGTTCCAATAGCTAATGGCTGGATTTGAAATAGAAGGGATCGGGTGATCGAGGGTTTTCTCAAGGAGGCATGCTTGGATTTTCAGATACGAGGAATCAAACATGATAGGTGGCTGACTCCTCAGCGAACAATTAAGTGTCTCGATCCATAGGAACTGCACTTCATCAGAGATGCTTTTCCATTCTGATTCCATGAGTGACAGCCCTTGAAGCAGTTGAGGAGATATGATCTGCAGCAAAAGGTACACATAATGAAATACCAATTCAGTAACATAGATTGAAGTGGAAATGGTCAAGAAAATGCCCATATTTACAGGAACAGAAAAGAGCAGATTCATCAGATGGATAAATAGCAAAAGCAAACGAACAAACTGTATTGCATGGAGTTCGCACCACAGCCATGCAGCATCTTCTATGCTAAAACTGCATATCATCTGCTCTCAGTGAAGTTCTTTATATGATGTGCACACACATATGACAGTTTTCTCACTAGCACAACTTATTTCTTCTTATTTACTGTTTAAATTACTTGGGAATAGCGCCTTTGATTTTTGGTACAAGAGGTGAGGGAAGGACATTGTGAGACTCAAACCAGGCCAAGTTGAGGGGCTGTCTGGACTATAGTAAGTGTACTAACCCTTGCATTCATCACTTCTCCAGTATAAAAGACAAGATCAAGAGTAATTCCAAGATAAAGTAAGAGTAGAATGTCTATAGACTATTCTCCTTAAAATCTCAAACACGATGCGTGACAAGATAGTGGACAATATGGAGGAAAAATTACCAACCTCGACAAACGAAAGTATATCTTGCTTAAAGTGAAGGCAGCTGGCTAATTCTCCCAGTGAGTGAAAAACCCTGCCACTCTTGAAATAAGTAAAACGAAAAGATAACCCCAATTATGCTATGGCATGTCCTTACCTTGAGTTTAAAACAACGAGACTTCGTGATTCAACCCTTGCCATCAACATTTCGATTAATCTACAACATCACATATTCAACCTGAGTAAGGATCTTTCTTAGGCAAACAACGACATGAAGTAACAAAAACAAAAACTTCACAATTCACTGCACTGAGACAATTGAATAAATAAGCATTGTCATAGTATTTATGTCAGTGGAAGCACAGAAAAGGCCCATTCAGAGAAAGACCACATGTTCTGTAAGAACTAGATGTATGCTTGTGCTATTTCTCCTATTAGAGGGCGACTTATACAAAACAAACAAAAATTACAATAAGTCAGCTTGATTTTTAACTTTAACACAATCAGTATTCACATTCAAGACATGCTGCTTTGGCACTTGCCTAGTGTGATCACCTCAGTCTCATGATTTAATATGTCAAACAAGTACTAACAACAAATCCGATGAAAACTTCTATAATCATTTTTTGCAGAAAATAAGAGATCTGCCAGGCTTTCAGTTACAAGTGAACTCCCTATTGATTGACAATCAGCTAGGTCATTTAGCAGGCAGCTGACAAGACGTTGCCATGTAAATTTCCCAGAAGAAATTACGCGTGGCTTGATTTTAGTGAACTTAGATCCTCATCAATTAACTCACAGAGGGAAGCATATACAAATAGATGCGTCATGCCTGTGCCTATGCGAATAAAAGATAGTTGGGCTGACTGAACACTTACATAAAAGGGTCCCAGCTCTGATGTATCACAGAAAAGTGGGTTCGGTGTTCAACCTAATATGCGATGAGAGATACTTGCACTTACCTTGCTGCAAAATGCAGGACACTATCGGACCCAGCTTTCATTCCATCTGTACACACTTCACTTTTGAGATTCTGTTCCACGATATATGTCAGAACATTGACACAGAAAGAGATCCAATCGATTGCTAGATTATCTGAACTTGATCCCAGATAACTGCCATGCTCAAGCAGAGAGGTATTTCCTTTAAGGCATTCACTCAAAATTGAACACAACAATCCATGGAAAGTATTTGGAGTAGGAAGCTGAATATCCATTGTGCTGACAAAACCATAAAGAGATATCCATTCTTCAATAAGATGGCCAACTTCAGGCTTTCTTGGTGCTGAAACAAGATATTCTCCTGAGGAGTCTGCGGCATTTGTATCAACTATCTTTTCCATGTGATGGGAATAGACATAAAATGGATATGACAGCAGATGTATAATTGTTGAAAAATTAAAACCCTTCTGTTGCAATGAAGGGTCATCTGCAGCATTCAAGTGATCTTTCAGACCACCTGCTACAGCTGACCATAATTCTAAGCAGCTAAAATTTGCTTGTTTATACAATAAAGCATTGATAAGAGCAAGATTCTCTGATGGATCATCAGAAGACAATACTATCTCCATATATTTGCATGACCCCCATGAAGTTGTCTCCACTCCAGACTTATCTAGATGAGACTGAATCACCACATAGTACAGAACAATCAAATAAACTACCGGAGAAACCATATCCATGTAAGTTATATCTCTCATATCAAGAGGTCGTCTACAGTCATCAACTGATTCCAAATTTTCAACATACTTCAAGTCCAAGGGCATCTTGTAAAGAGGAGATCCCAGGATAGAAGGTGGCAGCTGCTCGAAAATAGCCTGTATAAACGGGAGGGAAGTATGACAGAACCCGATTCCTTTTCTGTCCCCACACCCTAAGTTAGCATCTTCACATGTCTTCTTGACGAACATTAGTATTCTCTTCAAAATCCACATAATATCATCATAATTAATGGATGGACTCATGAACCGCATTTGAATTATTTTCAAAATTGATCTGAACATCCTTAATGCGGCATCACAGGTCATACTTCGATCTTCATTGGATTTGGCGACAGATGCTGTTGACACTGCACAGATTGTCTGAATCACTTGTATATAAAAATCCAACTGACAAGGATCCCAAGGCAGCCATTTTATAGGGTATTGATTCCACGAGAATTTGCCGGATATCAAATTTCCCCGGTTTGGCATCTTACTCGTATTTTCGCCTACCTGATCATCTGAATCCTTCTCATCATTTCCCAACTTCGCAGATATAGAATCATCAAGTAGATCCAGACACAAATTGCATAACCAAGTTCTCATAATCAAGGGTCCACCATGAAAAGCAGCTTCAACAACAGGCTCCAGTACCAGATTTCTGACTAATGGATGATTGACATAAATGTCAAGTTTATGTAGCAAATAACACCAAGTGTTAAAGCAAGATGAGTGGACAGAAAGATCGCTTTTGCTTGAAATGATGCCAATTAGGGGAGTCATTATAAGCTTTATGCTCTTTAAAAATCCACTTGACAGGGAATGATCATTATCAAATCTAGACCCATGCGCACGTTGCATTTGTTTCTCCTTGGTAGTGTTTGATCTTTGAGCTTGAACTATAGGTTGAGTAAGAGCATCAATGATACCTTCCCATGCAAACTGAGGGGGAAAAAACGAATGCGATCCACATTTATCAGGGAAGAACAAACTTCTTATGATATTAAGCCTATAATGCCCTGATATGAAAATATAGATGGAATTGGAGAGCTGATTTTACTAGTTTAGTGGTCAATCAATAAGAACCACCTCTAACATCAAGTTTTACAACTGCAATATCAGTACCCACTGAGGCTGCAACACAGTTGTTTAACCCCAAATCACATCTGGACCTATACCCATACAGCATACTTACTGAAGCTAGATGAACTTCTCTATCTATATTAACTTATGTGGTATCAATTAAAATCATCAATAACAAAAGACCAACTTCAGAGTATTTTTAAGATCACGCTATCTAATGAATGAGGATATTATCTTGCAGGAAAACTGTTTGGCAATCTCTTCATTAAGTTGAATAGTCGGGTGCTTCTAAGGTCCCGTAGGCAAAGAAAGGGACCGGACCCATTTTTAGCAGTAGTTTTCCTGATTTTGTCGTAATTTACCCAAATCATCTCAGACAAGGACAAGTAGTAATTGAACTTTAATGGTCGTCACAACTCTGTTGCATTTATAACTAATAATTTGCTATTATAGATGGTGATTTGAATATAGAGTTCCTAACATGAACACTTAGTAATTAATAAACAGATAGTTATATACCTAAAATTGTCGTAAAGTGATGACACCTATACTAAGTTATTGTCCTCAATATGATAATTTTCCTGGAAGTCCATGTCCATGATAAACTAATAACCATCCTTCAAACGGAGTAATTTACCTCAAAGTCTCGAAAGGTTGAATATTCTAGTGATTGTAACTTTCCATGAAAAATCACAAACAACCTGAATTATTCAAAAAAACTCCTAATCTAACAACTCACCCCAATAATCGTAACACTCCTTTACAATTTGTAAGTTTAAGGGCCCTTATCTATGATTAAGTACCCTCATATGTTAATTTTCCTTAATCAACAATATCATTGGCAATCTTATAATCAATAATTCTCTTCAAATGCTCGTAAGCTACTATCTTTTCAAAACAATCCCAAGGCCAAAACCAATGCTCTCTTAATTCAATGGCTCGTATTGAACGAGAATTTTTCCGTAGTTTCCCATACTAAACCATAGAATTCCCCTGAAGTGACCTATATGAGTTTACAGTTACTCAAATAGCTAGTACAAGAGAATGAATTACAGTAGTGGGAAGTACCTGTGAAGTGATCTGAACTTGCACGTCCTGATCAGAAAAGGTCAATTCAGGAATCTTCAGCATATCATTCAGCAAACAACGCTTCCTAAGAGCATGATCCCCCAATAAACGGATGAACCAGCCCCATGCTCGCACAGTTTGGACCTTGAAACCTTGCTCCAGCATCACCTTCATACTTGTAAGCAATCTTTCTTTCATATCTAAGGCAAGAACCTGGTTTAAAGTAGACAAGGAACTGGAAATTCTTAAACTAAACATACAAGCTTCACGTGATGCTGCAGGTTGTCATAAATGCACATTGTGCCTTGAAACTTCATCAAGGTAAACTTGGAGAAAGAGAGAGATCTCTGTCATGACTGTTCAGAGCATTCCCTTGTCCACATGGTGATAAGCCAAGTAAAATTCCAACATTCTTAATATTGCAATTGTCACACTAAGCATATTTTGTGCATAGGAAGAAGCAATATTGTGGTAACAATCAAGCAATACCATCTTCGATACAGAATTCTGAAATAATAATGTTGGATAAATAAGACTAACTGCACAGATTTGTCTCCAGTAAACAGAGTGGACTGTCAGTCCATCACTCAATCCGCTCTGTTCAAAGGAGTAACATTATATATATAGAGACCTTATCATATCGACTATGAGACTCAAAACTTATACCTATGTTGATCTGTGTGTGATGACAAATTGAAATTGTCACATCTCATGTCTTCCTTCTCACAATAATTACATGCGCCAGGTCACATTTTTTATAAACAGGACCGCCAGATTGAAGTGGACCTCTTTTAGTTTTCCATTTCATATGCAAATCTTACTTAAAGCTATCTAATGCCCCGAGTTAAGAGAAATGCTAGATTGAATGGAGTTGGCTTCATATGTGTTGAGCAGATGATTTGTTGGCACTTTCATCTAATATTGCAGTTGAAAAAACACCGGGAATAACTTTATGAACTGTCCAATTTACCATCAGCGGACTGTGTCACAGTGTACATTGAAAGATGAAGAGATTTGACAACTCCGGAGAGCTGCAGAAGTACCTTGGATAGAGTAATTGAAGGTGGAAGCATTATAGACTTTATCTTCAAGAGGCACCTTTCTGTCATATCCCTTTCTCTCTTATCAGTGCTTAGAAGTCTTCTGTACAAGGGAGGGGTCCATATATGTGACGAGTCTCTCATCATTTCTCCAAGTTGAGATGCTATTTTCATTACAGCCTGAAAGAGAGAATGCAAATTGTCTGTAACATCAGTATAGCACAAATCTGGCATCTTATAAGGGAACTACAAATTTATTAGCATGAAAGAAATGCATTTGTTCACATAAAAACATTTATTTGATTTCTTTAATTAGGAAAAATGGCTGTGCAGTTATTTTGTTTCAATATATTATACGCAATATGATCTTAAACCAAACCTTCAATGAGCTATGCTATGCCGGTCATATATCGAGTTGTTTATTAAATACAGCAACATTGACTTCTATCATTATTGTTTAGTCATGCTGCCACATGTAAGAAATGCAACGGTATCAGCGTGCACACATCCAATGGAGTCACAAAAGGTGCATAAAAAACTCAAATGCTCTACTTGTTTAGAACCAATATCAGTGGAAAAGAGAAGTTTTGACCACTTCTCACCATATGGAAACAATTTAAGCTGAAGTGTGTGTCAGCTCAACGTTCTTCTCATTTCCTTTAATATACAAGAGACATAGAAGGAGCAACTAGGAAATAATTGAAAATGCCTAAGTCACTCATTTCTGTGCTTAGAAATTGGAATAACTTCAGAACCCAACATAGGTGGCCAAAAAAGTAGTTGACCATTTGGCTGAAAAAAAGAGGAGTTGACTAAGAGACAATTGGAGATGGCTGTCTCTCGAGGCACTTTTTTTTTGCTGGTGATGGATGGCGAAACCATATTTCTTAGGAGAAGGAACCACGGAAGTAATTTAGTTTCAGTTTATTGTTAAAGCATACCAGTTGAGTAAAGCAACATGACGATGGATTTTATACAATCCATCATAGAACATCCCCTGTGAAGGTAAATTGCTACAAGAGACTTTACCTGAATAGCCTCAAAAGTTGTTGAAAGTGACCCAAAAGGGTTGTCGAGTGCATGAACGATGGCTTTCAACAAAGACTGGAAATGGGCATTCAGCAGAGACCCATCAAACTGCTGCATAGATATACACCACATACCGAGGTTGCAGACTGACTGCAGCAACGAAACAGACATTCCGCTTAAAACTTTGAGGGGCAAGAATTTGATCATGAATATGTAAGTTACAGTGCAGTCTACCTTCATTTTAGCGGTGATGATGACATTAGACAGTGACTCCAAGATTCCACCAGCAACACCCACTGCAATACCAAGAAATGCCATTTTTTCTCCATTCAAGACATAAATTCCACTTTCATCCCAGATAGCATCAGTAAAAAAGAAAAGGGGAGATTGACGAAGAGTCACCAGGGATGGAAGCAAGAATTGTGGGGTGATGTATCATGAAACCCAAACACTTCATGGCCTGGACAGCACTACAGTTCAAGAAAACAAAGAAAAAGTTGGAAACACGACATGTTACCAGACAAAAAAAGACCCTTATATTCCCCCAGTCGCTCTGAAACATTGTGCAAACAAACACAGCATGACCAAACCAATAACTTCAGTACTTCACTCTTTTCTCTTAAACAGTGCTTCATTTCTGAGAGAGAGAGAGGAGCAGCAGCAGCAAATTTAAAGCTCGATCCGGCCGGGCATCTGCAGTGCAGTGATTTAGCCGGACCCTCCCCTTCTTTAATCATCCGGGGTCGTGAATTTTCGCCAAAATCAACAAAAAGGACGAGCTGAGATAAAAAAAGGAAGGAACAAAAGACCCACGTTTCCTCGTCTTCTTCGCGGACATCGGCGACGAGCGGCGAGATCAGGCCGCGAGAACGACCGGCGAGTGCTCGAATCCCATCGGGGTCGGAAACCGACCGTTCTTGGAGCCGCAAAAGAGCGGCGTAGGCGAGCGGCTTGCCGGCTCCGGCGTCCGGCGAGACGAGGATCCGGGCGATCTCGCCGAGCTCGGCGGAGGAATCGGGCATCGCCGCGACGACGGCGACGGAGAAACGGTCGAAAGATTGCGGATTTCGGAAGAGGCGGAGCTTCGGGTTCGGCGATGCTGGGGGGGCGATGGAGGCACAAATTTTTAGCGCCAAGCATCAACGGAGCTGGGGTTGGCGGGAGCAGGAAAGGTCGGGTTTTTATAGTTCGGTGAGCTTTCTTTTTATTCATTTCCTTTTTTTTTATTTTTGGATTATCCTCTTTTTTTTTTAAGGGAAGGGGAAGAAAGAGAAAACATTTCGGAATTTGTTTGGGGAAAAATCGGCACAAATGATTACTGAACCTTGGCTCAATGTGCGATATAATTCTTAAACTTTTAATTTATTCAACGCGGTCTCTAAACTTTCGGTACATGTTCAAGCCAGTACACATGCTATATGAAAATGTTTAATGCCAACACTGAACTTAAATTAATGAAAAGATAACATTTGACATTTTCATATAGTCTAGGGATTAATTTGAAGAGTTTAGAGACTACATTAAATAAAGTAAGAGTCTAGGGATCATATTGCATATTAAGTTAAAGTTCATGAACCATTTGTGTCATGATCTCTTTGTTTTACGACCCATTAAGTTCGCGAAAATGCTTTCTGGTCCTCGTTTTTCCCGTGGAAAAATGGAAATAATAGCATTTAGCCTTGTTTTCTCAAAAAACAATTTATTCGAAAAAATAAAATTATGAGAACGCGTTTCAGCATGTTTTCACTATAATAATAGATTCAACCGGGTCCTTCGTTCAGGATAAAAACTTCGAAAATAACTTCTTTTTTTCCAATTGTTATTACAAAAGATGGAAATAATTATTATTAATTATTGGAACAAGTACCACCAAACCTTTTTAGGTCTCGTTTGGTTCCACTGGCAAAAAACAAATCCACGAGTGAATTATCGTTCCTGGTAATGGCATTCCGTGGAAGAGTATGTTCTTTCAATTGTTTTGGATGACTAAATTGTGATTCTCTAAATTAGGCCTCTAGGGTAGTAATGCTTCTTTCAACCGCTGAACATGATCGCCTATTCGTCTTCAATAAGTATCAATGAATAAAAATTTGGAAATAGCTCATCTCTTACTGTACATTCGTTTAGCGAAAAATAAATTGGAAATTATTTTCAAATCGTTTGGAAAGAAAAACGTGCTTTTAGTTTTCTAAAGGGACGTGTACTTTTCATGTGATATAAGTGCTGCATTTGCTATATCATAAAAAATTAGAACATTTATCGAATTGAATTTTCATAATACAAATAACTTTATAGATTGTTAAAAATATATATATTTTCCTCTTATGGAATTCAGCCTCAGACGCTTAGGTCTGGGGCCTGACCTTGGGATACTTGGGCTCAGGCACCAAAATCCCGGACCCAACCACGAGGAACCCGAGCTCAACCGTCAAGGTCCTTGGGACTTGAGCACGATCATCGAAGACCTAGGCATGGTCACCTAGGTCTCGGGCTCAACCTCGATGGACTGGGACCGGGCCCGGGCCCAGGCGCTGGTGACTTAGGTGCGGGAGCTGTATACTCATCACATCCACAGTAATTAGTTGTGTGCAAGAATTTTAACTCTTTCCTAAGGCAAAACATCCCAAGGCAAAACTCCTCCCCATATACTTGATAAGTTCTCTTGTCGCGTGCGACAGTTTAAGGAACCAAATCACAAATAAGACTTTGGTTAGTTTTTCTTTTCTTCCTTTAGCCCAACTATCTAGAGCTACTTCTGAAGTTTACAAGCACATAAACCAGGCAATAGAAAGCTTTTACATGGTTATGTCTGGAACTAGTACTTCTCTATGCAACTAATTTTTAGCAAACTCAAACGATCTTGTACTGTTGGAATTATAAGAAGCTGGACAAAAAATTGATGCAAATCTGAGAGAACTTGAAACAAAACTATGATACTGACCTTTTTAAATATGTCAAATTGCAAATATGACACATTCCTAACCCTCCAACCTTGTTCAACCATCTGTTAATATTTGACAGGTCCTCTGAGATGGAACGGGGTGAAGATAAACTACAAGCAACCCCGAAAGAATCTTAAGATGAAGCTCTACTCTTCCACTGCCAAAGTTCTAATGGTACCTTCAAATCTTCAGAAACAACTCGATTCAATCCTGTTTTGGTAGTAGCCTCCACCCCCCACGATGGCGTCGCAAACTGCAGAGCACTTCAGTCACAGCTGAGGTAACAGACATTGATGTTATAAGTTTAAAGGACAGCAAATGTGCTTAACAAAAACTTAAGGACAGTTATATCTCACAGCAATTGTTATATTTTGACAGCTTATTTACTGCTATTAATCATCATTAGAATGAGGTATTGGCATGTGACATCTAGGACCTCCAGGATTAAAGAAATCCTTCCTACTATTCACAAAGCATAGAAAGCTGAAATGTTAATTGAAAACCAAGCACAAACAGAACATACCGCTTCAGGCAATTATGGGAAACTGGAAGGGCCAGCGTCCAAATTCACTAATTCTGTGCCTTGAGCGAATCCATTCCTCTGACCAAAAAAAAAAAAAAAAAAAAAAAAAAGGAACAAATCTACTCCTCTTAAGTATCCAATTAAGGTCGAGATAGAAGCTGTTCCAGCTCTTGCTCGAAGTCTTCATCTTCTCCTTCATCTGGTTCCTCCTCCAGCTGATGCTGTACTAATTGTAATTGCTGCTGTTGCTGTTTTTCACCACCATGCTGATTGAAACCTATCTGGCGGTAAAGCATGTCTCTCTGCGCAGCCCAGTTTTCCTCAATCTTCGTCAGTTCATCTCCAATTGGTTTCTTGTCGTAAGCTATATGTTCTATGTTCTGAACATCGACCACCTCGCGAGCCTCTATAACAAGAAAATAAGTAGGACACAGAAAAAAATTGATCAAAGGGAGAAAGGGGCAATAAAGGCACATTGTAGTTCAATGATAATCTAATGCAATATATATATATATATATATATATATATATATATATATAGAAAAGTTGATAGAATGAAGCTTTGAGGTGCTCGTAGTGAGAAGAGCAGAAAAAGGTCAGTCAAATGTACTATGAATCACACGCTATCCCTGAAGAATTTTCCTATTGGGGCAAGTAGCTTCTCCCCAGACCTTTGAACCAAGCTAAATAACACAGTGAAAGAAAAGTGCTTGAAGGGGGAAAGGAGAAGTCCTTCATTTCATAGTTCCTCCTCTGCCTATCCTGTGTCATGACAAGCTAGGGATTAATTTTCACCTAGGAAGTTTTTGCTCCTGTTCTGCTCGCCAAAGCAAATATAAAGGACAAAGAATGATCTTTGAACACTACTACACGCACCTCGGTTAGGTAAATTTGAGTATAGCAGGACTTGAAACGGCGACCACTAGATTAAAAGCCCTATGCTCTACCAATTGAAATATACGTGTACACCACAAAACGAATGTAGAACAGCCACATAACAAGAAAAGTTCGTTAATTAGAGCAATAAAAAGACTAAATTACCCCACACATAGTGACTTTAATGTATAACCTTAATATATACCTTTCTCGGCCTCCTAGCTAAGATCAAATGTATAACCTCAATCTAATAAGTGTAATTTCTTAATATAGACGTATTTTGATACGGAATAGTTAGTAAAACTAAAAAAACATGTCAGAAATTTTACTTTCTAGCCAATTCTTCCTCTTGTAATCTAATAGAACTCCGCCTTAATAATGTCCTATAAATGCAAATGTTCAATTTCAGTGATTTACAATATATATACCCCAAACAAAGTTCTGAATAAAAATCTTATGTTTATAAAGATAATGAATATGAGAGAGACAGAGAAAGAGAACCTTTAATGGCTCTTTTCTTGGCCTCGGCATATTCGTTTGACATATTCTTGACCATATCCATATCAATTTCCATACCCTGCCATTTATGAGAACAAAAGGGGTGCACTTTTTTAACGTCATACACCCAGAACATAAACAGACATCAATTTTATTTTGGTAGGGAAATAAGAGTTAGCTACCAAATCCATGTGAAGAAAATGCTCAATCCTTGTATTAGCAAATAACCTGCAGAAACAGTGTAAAGATATGCAACCAATAGTCAGAGAATGCTTATGTTTTTTTACAATATCACAAAACGATGAAAAAACAAAAATTGTGTGGTAATTTACTTCTTATAAGCTACTTGAACACGTGCGTTCTGTAGTTCCATGAGTTGGTTTACTCTTTCTGCAATAGAGCCTTCATTGATTTCAACAGCCCCAAATAGAAACATGTTCTTTTCCAGCATTTTCTTGACCAGAGGCGATACCACCGTTATTCCTTCAACTTTTGCACTTGCAACAAGATGCTTAAGATTCTTCAGCTCTCCTGACAAAAGGAAACAGATGTAAGCATAGGACAAAGTCGAAAAAAGGGTAAGGTGGTGGCAAATGAATGATAAGGAACTGTATAGCCTGAGAAGGGACAGTAGCTTGATCACTCAAAGCTTAAGCCAATTGACACTGATTCATAATATAAGAGAGGAAAGAATGTAATATCAATAAAGAGAAATTTTAAACCAATGACCACGTGAAACAGCTTTCACTGACCAACACCAGTGACATCATGACAGACACAAAGATGGTAATAGACCCATTCTAATCTTTTCCCCTCAAGCATCAAAGGTTATTTACGTGATTTATCCTTCTGCACCAGCTTAGAAAAGACTATTAGTATCAAACCAACCCCCAATAATACGATTTCCTAGATTCTTGATAGGATTCAATATCCTAAAAACACTTGAAACCTAGGCCCAATCCAAGAAGGCAGTGAACCATTTGAGATAATAATTAAACACATTCTAATATCCATCATACCACGTGACAGTGGAACAGCTCCAATACCAATAAAAATCGGTTAGGAAGTCTGACGTGACAGCAGAAGCAAAAAGACCAGTATTATTCATTTTGAGAGAAACGTAAGGGTCCAATCTAATTTTTTTTTTTACTTTGGGGTCTACTCAAAAAACCAATGTCGGAAAGTTTTGTGGGGGTGGTTTGGTACAACAACTCAATTGACAATTTAATTAAAAACCAAGCTCAGCTTCTTCTGCAGATGATGAGTATCCAAGGAATTGATGAGCAAGAAACTACACAAGACTAGTAAAAAGAATTTCACTATTTGATGGTAGAACGTCTTTAAGTAGCAACAAGAGCAAGCTCAAGTGAAGATTACTGCTATAAATTGATTGACATAAGCTCAAATCTATACTCTGTATGCTGCTTAACTCTTTGGATGGTGAGCTAGGAATATGTTAAGAAAGGGAAGAATTTTGAACCCTCTAGTTGTATGCCTAGAACTAGAAGTATCCCACCTTCCAGAAAGATTATTACCAGAGGCAACATGTATATTCACAAACAAAATTACCTATAAAAAGAAGAAAATCACAAAGGAGACAATCAAATTAAGCTACTGAGTAACAATCGTACCGTTTGCAAGGACAAAAGCAATTCTAATCCTAAAAGTAAATCTAGCTCCCACTTCTGTTGTTCAGGATAGAAGAAGGTGAAAGTCCCTATATCAGTTTAGAAGCCACAGCTAACACACATTAAGCTAAAGGTTCATAAGGTCCCACGAATAAGGATCCTTATCCTATAAGGGTTTTTCCGTTCTTTTTTAATTGATATTGACTTGTAAAAGTCAATGAAAATCCTCCAAGGATATCTTAAATTTATGGTGGTGCAGAGTGCATATACTTTCAAGTTATTGTTCTTTATCTTCTATATACCTCTGCTAAGCTCAGTTGCGAAGTGGGGAGAATATAAATGACTAACACTGTAAATCTTGTCAAACACAGCAGCTTAGCCAGACTAATGAAGTAGCTTGACCATCAGTACACAGACAACTTCTAAGAAAAGGTTTAGGTTTTTCCTCTGCAAAGTAAGAACAGAATTTCGAAACAATAATAGGGGATCGAGCGCAGATAACAATTCTTTAAGATACACCAAAAGCAAAATCAATGTGATCACAGAATATCTTACCCAGAGAGAGATAAATTCTGTATGGAGGTTTGAATGGCTGAGTCTCATAAAGACAGTAAAGGCAATACAGTCCACCTAACCGGCAAGATAGGGACTCTGAGCTGACCATGTGACCTGCAAAAACCCTATCTATAGTCATGGCCTTGTATGAATTTAAAGTAAACTCACAAGAGATGCTAGTTGTTCTTAAACTTTTCAAGTCACTAAGATGACACATACATGTAAACCAACAAGGTGCTAAACAAAGTACTTTTCACCCAAAAGATAACAATCGTTAAGGCCAATTAAAGAATTTTCCAACATAAAACTGTTCAAATAGAGTCATCAACTTGCTTACAAAAGGTGAATCTTTTCAACACTCACTTAAATCCAAGTCTCGGTTTTTCAGCTAAATTGAACCCAAGCAAATTACAATCCAGCAATGCATTCCTTGACTCAATGACCAACACCCCAACCATGTCGGAGCACCCGCCCTCGCAAGCCACAACCGTGAAAGCTTTCGATTTGGCAAACTATACCACCATTAATTCATTCAAATTTCGCAATATCAATCTGACAAAAAGAAACGGAAAGGCCTCTTGCTCTCGCTCACCGATAGACTGAGAATAGAGCGTTTGCATGAAGAAGGTCAAGTTGGACGAAGGACGAGCCTCGTAAATGTAGGAGAACTTCCTCGACAGCCATACGCGCTTCATATCTGCCAAACACCTCGATCCGCCCTGCACACAAAAACCTCACATCACCTCACAGAAGCTGAGAACGGAACAGCCGTCCGAAATTACCTGAGCGAACTCGTTGATCAGCTCATCGACGTCCTGCTTGAACGAGGAGAGATCCATCGCGGTTAGATGCCGGCCCTTCAATGGGGTCGAAACGGCGACGAGCGCTCTGCGCCGGCGAGCGCGACGACAGCTGTCCGTGCTTTCTTCGGCGAAGAGTCTTCACGGGAACTACGCCCGCCGTACAGACTCCGGCGACCTCGGAGAAGCGATTCCGCCGGCGGTGGGCGGCAAGCGGCGAGCCGGCGGAGGGAGACGGCGGAGATCTGTTGGCGGGTGAATTTGAGCGGGTCGTGGAGTTTACCCGAGAGAGACAAGAGGGGGTCTGGTTTTACGCTTTTTTTTGTTTTGTTGCAACTTGCAACATGTGTTAAATAAATCCCTTTGTTTTGCGGAAAGATTATATATTTTTAAAATTATTGCTTGTACCGGTTATATAAATGAATGAACAAAAAATATATTTATCGTCCATAAAAATATTTAGATATAAATTATTATTAACAAAAACATTTTTCATTACAATACAAACGATTATTTATAAAAAAAATATTTATTAAATTATTTATTTTACGCGAAACAAACGCTTTTTGAAATTTTATGTTCTCGAGTATAACTTTGAAAAATTGCCACAACTACAAAATCGATAGCCTAAATTGATTTATAATAAATATATGAGAGCTAGGCAATCGACTCATGCATCAAGCATGGGATAATGTCGGAATTTGTCCCTACTTGCATTCGATGATACGGCTTGACAGACTTTGCTCGAAATGAGTAATAATAATGGCTCAAATCGAATACTTCGATCATGAGTATGAAAGTCTTATGATACCGCTTGGAGAAGTCACTCGCGTTGATCGTTTCGTCCCACCTTTTTTATTAATAAATAAATTTGAAAATTCTCGACAACTATGGGCCAAAATTAATACCTAGACTTTAGGCTGATAATTATTTAATGTAATTTATTTGTCAAGACTCTTCCCCCAATTTAGCAATCTTTTTAATAAAAGAGAATAATTTTAAAAAAATATTTTTCAAATTACATACTTTTCGCAAAACAAACGCACCTTTAAATGCACCAAAGCTATGTGAGCCAAGAGACGCATAATCCTTGATTTTGGCGAGTCCAACGTGAGATACACGAGATCTAAAGACTATGGCGAAGGTGAACTAGGTTTACATGCACCGGACCACCCAATAACGACTTGGGAATACATCAGTTCAAAGCTAAAAGTTACCGGGAAGAGAAGATACACAACTGATACCTCCTGTGCTTTTAAGTCCATGCTTTCAAGCTGAGACTCAATCTACTGCAAGTAAAATGGTAAGAGACTTGACACGCGAGAGGCCATCTCCAGTTGCAGAAAGTATTAGTTAAAAAGAGTGTTGTAAGTTGAACTAACCGAGGTTCAATGATCAAGAATCCAAATTCTAAACAATCCCACTCAATGGTAAAGTGGTATTCCGGGAGGCAAATTACATCCTATCAAGCCTAGATTTTAACACAAAGTCCAGATTGAGATGAGAGCTAAACCTACATTTCCACTTTCACAAGGGCGTTTGATATCTGGGACGAGCCGTACTGTAGCCAGTCCTTAGTGCACAACAGGGCTTCCACTGTGTCGGGTCGCAGGGAACACCTGTACCTATCCATCTCCTTAGGTGCGGTATTGAATACAGAATCGGGAAGAACGGTAGACACTGGGATGGACAGGATGTCACGAGCCATTTTAGAGAGGGTTGGGTATTTCAGCTTGTTCAGCTTCCACCACCCTAACACATCAAACTCTTGCACTCGAGGCAACAAAGTTTCATCCAGATACTGGTCCAGCTCCGACTTCATCTGCTGGCCGCTAGTCTCCATGATATACATATCGAAATCAGTCAGTCCATGGTCTGTCAGAAGATGCCCTCCTTGAGGTGATTCCTCCATCTTGTTTCCATTATGCCCTTCTTCAGCGTAAGTGGGCGTCAGAGGCAATGGAAGCGAAACATATTCAAGAAACAGCTCGTGGATGCCTTCATCAACTATCTTCACATAATTTGGAGCATCTTCACCAAACACTTTAGTGAAACTGAACTCAACAAGCTTCATCTTGAACCGAGGATCCATGACCACAGCCATGGCCAAAACCAGGCTGCAGTCGTTCCAGTATTTATCAATCTTTTCAAGCATCGGCTTGGTAAGATCAGAGATGAAGGGATCCTCACTTGTGACTGCACGAGCAAGATCTGCTTGTATCTTCCACACTTCATGAAAGAATGTAACTGCAGTAGGGCCGGTGGTGGTCGTAAGTATAATTGCTGCTTCATAAACTGGTTTTAAGTAGGTACAGAGGGTTTCCACCTGCTTCCACTCTTCCAGTGTCGGGGCTTGCTTGTAATCGGGATCGGAGGTATCTAAGCAAGAGAAAACTTCCCTCAGTTCCGAAGCAGCCACCAGCATTTCATATGTTGTGTTCCACTGAGTTTGATCATCTAAAGAAAGGCTCCTCTCGCTTGGAACTTGCAGCTGTTGCTTGAGATCTATGAACTTTTCCTCATGTGAGTCTGATGTCTTCACATACTTTACACTGTTCCGTATTTTCTTTACAATTCCTTCCCCTGCCCCAAGTACATCTTTCGCCACAGCAGTCAAGGTACGTGCAACACAATTGCTGATCAACAACTGACCATTGAGAATATGTGGGTTCTTGATAGCAAGAAAAGGTTTTAGATTTTCACGTGCTGCTTCAGTCAGTGGCTGATTAAAGGTAACAGAGAACAATTTACTCTCCAGATTCCAATCAGCAAGACAAGTAGCAACTGCATGACTTAATGCAGAAAACGGCTCCATTACAATATTGAGAAGCCTGCGATGCATCTTCCAGTCACTATCCATGAAATGGCCAGTCAGAAATAGATAACCCAAACTTTGACTAGAAGTCCAAATATCGACAGTGAGGCAAACTCGTCCTGGCATTCCCTCGATGAACTTCATCACACCTTGCTTTTCACATAAATAAGTTGCTACACAGTCACCTTGTACAGCATTAAAAGAGACCAGATCGAACCGTGGTTGAAGGTTCTGCACAAAAGTCACAAACCCAGGATGCTCCACCATGTGAAGTGGGTAGTCATGCATTATAATCATCTTAGCAATCTCATGGCGACACTGGTCCTGGTCGAAAGATATGAGAGGGACAGCAGAAGTTCTATAGCGACGTTTAGGAGGATCAGAACCCATTCTTCCAGGTGCAGAGTATGGTGTGATCTGATTCTTGTCTTGGTTACGTAGAAGAGCAGGACAGGTGCCCTTAGCAATATGACGTTTGAGGTGGCTGGTGCCAGCAACCTTTGAGCCTGTACTATAAGCAAAACTTTGCTTGCACTGCTTACAGCAAGCCCTTCTACACCCAGGACTCACAGTTTCTATTGTGAAGTGTTCCCAGACAACGGACTTCTTTTTTCTCCGCTTGTTGGGCTGTGTTTCAGGAGTTTTCACGTTGTTGTTTT
Source organism: Syzygium syzygioides (assembly GCA_031216285.1). Lineage (NCBI taxonomy): Eukaryota > Viridiplantae > Streptophyta > Magnoliopsida > Myrtales > Myrtaceae > Syzygium > Syzygium syzygioides. The sequence goes on along the minus strand of CM062244.1, from coordinate 13,455,156 downwards.
CTTCTAGGGTCGCCATCTTCTATCTAAAAACAAATTCCTGCCCAATAAAGTCAGAGATAAACAACAAAAGAAAAAGGAAAGGTATGGAAGAGAAGGAGATTTGCAATATTTTGACAGAATAAGGCAGATATATTACATAAATCACTGATGAATGGGCTTGAACCATATATCAAAGTAAGATGGCCAGAAGAACTGTACAAAAATTAAAAAAAACTTCTATAAAAATTGACACGACAGTCGCCAATCATAGGGAATTGATAAATTAGCTTTCAACACGATGAGGAGAGTTTAGACATGTTAAGCTAGCAGCAAAACATCATATTCCGCTTTGTATTGCATTATGTAGGTCACGTATCCACTATGGTGAACATTCCTGCATAAAGTCCACGCCAGAAGCACTCCAAAAACTCAAAGGTAGACTATTCAGAGTACCTGCATTTTATACTCAGGAAACACAATCTAGTAGTAGCTTTAACATTTGATACCTCATCTCACAGATGCAACAGGAGTTATCTTGGTCGGTGGTCGGTGATCTATGTGTCAAGAAAGAACCAACTTGCGTCGGCCTCTGTCTTAGTTATAGAATTCTAACCCTCGATCTGGCTGAAAAGTGCAAACAACAGTAGGCTAATGAATCTTTTTCGCAAGCTAATTCAACTTCTCATAGTCAACTTGCACACAATCATCATGTACAGCCAAAGAACTTACATCTGAATGAGAAGGAAGGGAACTACACAAATCACCTTAGTCTCCTAGGTATATCAAACACGAAAAAGGATCCAAGCAGAAAGAAACTCTAACTATTGAACAAAGGGAAAACTCCAAGCATATATCCCAATTACAGAGAACCAACCGAAAACAGAAGTGAAAGTACTGCGATTGCTAGTGCCCTTTTTTCAGTCATTGAAATAGAAGTAAAAGCTTTAAGGCATCCATTGGCATCAAACTTGCACAAGCCACTTTTCACTTTTCGGTCAATTGAAAAATCTCAGAATGTACTACACAAAATTCATTAAAAGGTCTACCAGCAAGCAGGGCACGAAACTATCCCTCTCCACTATATCTTTCTTCAAATTCAATGAGTCTCGTTCATGTCGATGGTATCTCCCACTCCCCAATCATATTAATCTTGATCACTGCCTTAGTCCTTGGCACTTTGAATGATTAACAGGTCATGGTAACAGACAACGTGAAATGTTCAGTGTCACGCCCTCCTACAGCTTACAGGTCAACAAGTAGACTAGCATTCATTGATTCTTTGGGACAATATCTCATGTCAGTGAGACATGAGTACATCTAAGACATGTAGTTATGTTTCACCATACAGAGTAGGCAAGCCACCAATTTTCAGACAACGGAAACCAAAGCACACAGTGATTCCATGGAAAACAAAGCGTACAGTAATTTCTATACTAATTCGAGAACGACGAGTTCATCCATTCCTCCTTGTGCACCCACATTCCCACCACCGATCTTCTCATAGACTAAATTAGCTACCAAATGAAAACGAATTCCACGGACTAAAATTGTCCCCCCTTGTACCCTTGAGCCACACAAAACACATGCATAGCCAGTAATATATCATACCCATTTCCATTCATTAAGTCGGCATCTTCAGATGGTGATGTCTTGGAAGGAAGAAAGAAAGAAAGAAATTAACATATCTCTAAATATCATGTCTTGACAAGTTAACTGGACTAACGTCTTCTTCCTTTTCCTTCCGCATCTTTTTTTTCTTCTCTTTTTCTTTTTCTTCCTTCGCTTATAGCTGCTAACGTTAAAAAGTCGGGCCACACATTCCTCACTCAGCCCTCTATAAGAGGGGTCGCCGACTCCACCAGGTTTCAGACAACAGGCCCCCGCAGGCAAGCATCCTAAACAAAACCCCCCCTTGGGCGCGTCGGTCGGGCAGCAACCGAAGACCACCCACTCGTGTCATTCACTTCCGCTTCCAGATAAAAAGAGGGGGGGACACCCAGTGGAGCAACGAAGCTGGGTCTAAGCCTTCTTGGGCCCAAGCAAAGCCTTAACAAGCCCAAGCCCGATCACCACCTAGTCCTCCACACCAACCAAACCACACAGACCCCGACCCTCTGCTGCTAAAACCCGCTAGGCTCCCTCTTCTCCTATGGCTCGGGAACAATGTCAGGTGCAAAGCCGGTCCTTTTTAAGTTTCGCCATCGCCTTCGGGCTCAAAATAGCTTTGGGGGGTAGATCAAAACAGATCTGAGCGCTCGATTCGAGCCTCCTGGACTCTTCTCAACGAGAATCGAAAAAAACCAACCGGAACCAGGCTCTTATACACACTGTATCCTTGCAGCCTCCCTGGGCTTTAAAACTTGGACGAACGCCAAAACGAAACGAAAGACAAAACACAAAAAGGGGTCCGGCGATCGCAGATCCGACGCCCCCGAAGCCGTGAACGAGCCGGGGGACTCGACTAAAAACCCAGAACGGATCCGAATCAAACACGAGCCAAAATCCACAAGCAACGACGAGACCCACGAACCCCCAAAAAAAGGAGAGGAGGAGGAGGAGAAGCCCATCGACAGGGAAAGGAAAGAACGAAAAACAACAGGTAAAACAGCATATCCAACAGCGACACGAACCAAAACCTCAGACGCGAAACCAAAGAACAGTAAAATCACAGAGAGACAGAGAGAGAGAGGGAGGGAGCGAGAGAAAGAACGGAAAGAGGGGGAGCCCCGACGTCAGCATCCTTACCGGTGCCGGGAGGACGAGGGCGATCCGCGGCGGGCGGGTCCGGTCGCCGATGAGCCGGGCCTCGCAGATCTAGGGTTTCGTCGCGGGTCTCGCGCGCGGCGAGAGAAGGGGGAGGAGAGAGGAGAGAGAGAGGGATTGGGATTGGGCTTGGGACCCGAGAACGAGACGCGCAATTGGACCGCACAATAGGGGTGGGTGGAGGGGTGGGGTGTGGCGGAAGAGTTCGGTCGGGATAAGGTCTCGCGAGCGGAGCGAAGACTTTGGGTGGCACAAAAAACCCGCGATGGTGGCCGGGCGGGGTTTCGATTGGACCTCTCTCCCCCCCTCGTTTCTTCTTCCTCTCCCAGCTTTCGTGTCCACGGGAGGGTCCAAATGGCTACATGAATTTCGATTCCTTTTCCCCCACTTCCTCTTCCTTGGCTGCAAGTTACAAGACTTTAGAAATTGGACCGCCCAAGAAAAGGCCCAACCCTAATCCTCATTTCATTTACTTTATGTTTATATATATATATATGGGCGTGTGTGTGTGTGTGTGTAGTATAGAGATTAGAAAAGAGATAGAGAGAGAATTGTGCTAGTTTTGAATTGTAATGGGTAAAAAGGCCAATCAATTTTTGGCCCACTAAAGATATATAGCCCTAGTGCTCCAATTCTTCATGCTCTTGAAACTTCCCTCTTTTTTTGAGGGGGGCTTCGATCAGCCTAATACATGCTGCTAAAGTACTTACTAATTTTGGGAGCAGAGAAGAGGAGACTTGGCGGAAAAGGAAAAAATTAGGGAAGCGGGGAAACCGCCGCCACCGCCTTCTCGTCGCCCCGACTTCGTGCCGGTCCGGATAACGAAGAGGGGGACCGGGTTTTCCCGCCCCGTTTTTTTTTTTTTTCCTTTTCATCTATATCTTATGGACTTTTCGTCCTCCCTTTTTGTCGATTTTGAAAAGGCCTTTCGGATAGAATGACAGTGAAAAGAGTTATATTCTCCGATAAAAAAAAGGATGGGAGTATTTTCCCTTTCTTCCTTAAAAAATTAGGTCGAAATAATAATTTAAACGGATGAAAATGTATTCAAAAAACAGTGGATCATGATGGTGGCGTCTATAATTTGTAATCCTCCTTTCTTCCTTAAAAATAGAGATTTTAAAAAATAAGGAAAAATATTTTCAATAAGCAGATATTTTCAAATATTTCCGCAATTGATTCATAAATACTTATCCTCAACACGTCAAGTCGATATTATCCTCAGCAAGTGAACTATTTATAACACGCGTGATTCATCACTAGTATTCTAAAAACAATGAATCTTCATGCTAAGCACAATTAATATGCCAAGAAAAGGGAATAGGCCTATGGCTTACAAATGCCAATAGGGATTCAGATGACTCGGCACGCTAAAAAATTAGTATTTAGATAATACTCCTTAGAAATTCTTAAAAAATAGGGATACTAGTAGCGACAGTGTACAGCTCCCGATTTATTGTGAATAATTTACGACGATCACTTTGAGGTCAAAATATTTCATGATGATTCATTCCAAGTGATAAAGCACAATTTAACTTGCCTAAGAATTCTATATGATATCATTATAAAAAATAACTTACCCAATGTGACTCGACAGATAAATTTTCCCTTTGAAATATATACCTAGGCACATTATTTAATGATTATTTCCCCAAATTATTTGCCATGTAGGATCTGTAAATTATCAGAAAAAGCCACATGGCATCCTCATATCCACCAATAAGGATCGACTTCAACATATCAAATAGACAATCAACCGACCTCACAGTATCATGAAGGACGATTTCTTTAAATTTCTTCGAGTCTGGTTGGTACGGCGGCAGCTAAAAAGCCGGACCGTGTCGAAGTGCATCCGTTTGGCGACACATTTTCCACGGGATTTTCTATCGTGACCATGATTAATGCGTTTGACAAAAGTTACTATTAGATTACTGTGATTATCGACAATGACGAAATCTGTATAGATCTGTTGTGTGGGTCCTTGGGTCTGACCCTAGAGCGTTCACTTGGAAGTTGTAGCACACAATTACGGGTCACACGCCACAAACTTCTTGCAAGAGGTGACGACAATGTCGCTTTCGGGTCAAGGTACAGTGGAACATTAGGAGCGTTGTGAGTGTGATGAAAAACAGATTAGTGGTTGGAAATCTTCATCTATATCAACGTTTCTTATGGAGATATTCACGCGGGTCGTTTCAAATGGAGACATCAAAGTGGCCCCTTATGCTATTCGCCCGAAAATGTAGGACAATAAGAATTAGGAAGATATGTTGCCAAAACTTACTTTTGCTCTGGAGGCAAGCTACTTCACTTTTGTTCATTAATTCAAAAACTTAGTGATAGAACCTGAGACTATAACACCCAACCTTGACTGGTAGATGATGTTTCGGTGCATTTATGGTAACGATCCCAAAAATGTGCAAGCATGTCCACCAAAACAGGCTAATATCCTATATTCCGTACGGTCCTCCTTTCCATGTTCCAGTCAATTTCAATCACTGATTGGAGGAAATGAGGTTGTTATTGCGGTCAAGATTTATCAAATGTGGAGATTTTTTTATTTATATCGTCATATTTTTAGCTTTTTGGGGACGGTAAAACCTAAACCCTAAGCCCTTCACCAATCCATGCTGAAAACAAAACCTTTTTACCGTTAATAACATGGCAGGTACCCCTTCATTCTACATCTCTGTGATTTCCCAAATGGCAATCGATTGTTCATTCAAGCAGCACTACAAAAAAATAGGATTTTTGCCACGAAAATTTACGACAAATTTTCCAACGAAAAGTAAAATTTATTGGAAATTTCCAACGAAAAATTTTTCGTTGCAAAATTCGTTCGAAATTTCCAACGAAAAATTTTTCGTTGCAAAATTTCCAATGAATTTTACGACGAAAAATTTTTCGTTGAAAATTTCCAACGAATTCAAAAAAACTCAGTATTGATCGGCATTTTTTATATTCGTGGAAAAATTCGTCGGAAATTTCTAATGAATTTCAATTTTCCGGGCAATTATTTTAGTGTGTACATTTTTCGTTGGAAATTTTCAACGAATTTTCCAACAAATTAAAAAAAAATCCGGTATTGTTCGGCATTTTTTATATTCGTTGGAAAATTCGTTGGAAATTTCCAACGAATTTTCCAACGAATTTCAATTTTCCGGGTAATTATTTCAATATGTACAATTTTCGTTGGAAAATTTGTTGGAAATTCCAACGAATTTTCCAACGAATTCAAAAAAACTCGGTATTTTTCGGCATTTTTAATATTCGTTGGAAAATTCGTTGAAAATTTCCAACGAATTTTCCAATGAATTTCAAATTTCCGGGCAATTATTTCAGTGTGTACAATTTTCGTTGAAAAATTCGTTAGAAATTTCCAATGAATTTTTTTTTGTTGGAAATTTCCAACGAATTTTGCGACGAATTCAAAAAAACTCGGTACTATTCGGCATTTTTTATATTCGTGGAAAAATTCGTTGGAAATTTCCAATGAATTTCAATTTTCCGGGCAATTATTTTAGTGTGTACAATTTTCGTTGCAAAATTCGTGGGAAATTTCCCACAAATTTTGCAACGAAAACTCTACTTCTTCCTTATTTAACATTTTCGCACTCATTATTCCCGCAACTCTCAATGTCTACATTCTCTCTCTCTCTCTCTCTCTCTCTCTCTCTCTCTCTCTCTCTCCGTGAGCAACCTCCATTGCAATTCCTCGCCTTCACCTTCTCCCTCCGCCTCCCCCTCCGCCTCCTCGCCCACCGCCCCCACTTCTCCTCCGGCTCCGGCTCCAGCTCCGACGCCATGGACACCAAGATCGGGGCCCTCAACTCCTACAAGCCCCCCTTAGGCGACGTCAGCTCCCTCCCCCAAAGGCACCGCTACAGCCATCCAGGGCCAGGACCCCGCGGTGGTCGGCGCCCCCAACGCCACCATGGGCCGCCATTTTGCCCGCCGCCTCAACCACCTCATCGCCGTCGCCGGTGAGGGCCGAGCTCGCCGGCCATGGCAAGGGAGGGGGTGAAGACGTAGAGGACAGCCCGGACGGAGCGGCAGCAAAGGGAAAGGAAGGAGTGGGCAGGCTTCGGCGAGTTGAGCGGGTCGAGGAGGCGGAAGTGAGGCCGGAGGCGGGCGGCGAAGGGGAGGGCGAGGGTGCGGAGGGGGAGAGAATGCAAAGAGGCTCGAGGCTCCTGTTGCCGCCGCCGCCACCGCTCTCGGCCGATCCGGAGCTCGCCATGGCCGGCGAACTTGAGCTCGCCCAGATCTAGGGGAGCTCGGCCCTCGCTGGCGGCGAGGGCGATTTTTCGACCAAAAAAAAAAATTTCGTTGAAAAAAAAATTTCCACGATTTTTCAATCAAAAAAAAAATTTGTAGTTTTTCCAACGAATTTAGCCACTAGTTTTCCAACAAAAAAAAATTCGTTACAAATTTCCAACGAAAATTGAAATTTTTCGTTAGAAAAATTTACAACGATGAATTACCAATGAATTTTTTTTCGTTGGAAATCTGTTTTCCAATGAATTTTTTCAAATTTTTTGTTAGAAATTTCATCGAAAGAAACATGTTTTTTTGTAGTGCAGGTGGGAGATGATGGCCATGGTTGCACTCTTCACGAGACAATGCTCAGAACCCAAGCCCCTCACCAATCCATGCTGAAAACAGAACTTCTTTACCGTTGATAACATGGCAGGTGCCCCTTCATTTTACATCTCTGTGATTTCCCAAATGGCAATCAATTGTTCATTTAAGAAGGTGGGAGATGATGGCCATGGTTGCACTCTTCACAAGACAATGCTTAGAACCTCCCTCCTCTTCTGCACAAGTCGCGCATGCACGCCTTAGCCATTTCCGACTCCGGTACATGCTTGCCTTTGCCTCCCTCCCCAGCATCTCTCCTTTCCTTCCTCAATGCCTCTTCCATTTCTCTCTCCTTTTCTCCTATGTGAATGGGGAACCCCATTGCTTTATATTCCAATACCAATGCTTATGGGAAAAATTGTCCAAAAAGTTATAAACTTATTAACATTTTGCTAATTCAGTTGTAAATCTTTTAATTATATCAATTGAGTCATGAATTTATTCACGTTTTGTCAATCAAGTCCATCCGATCAATTTTGGTTGAAAATCGCTGACGTGGACATCAGTACTAACGTGGAGTATTCTAAATAACATTTTTTCCTTATTATTTCTTTTCTTCTGTTTTCCTTCTTTAATTTTTTTTTGTTCTTTTTTCCCTTTTCTCTTCTCTTCTCTGTTTTCTTTTCTTTTGTTCTTTTCTTTTTCCCTTTTTCCCTCTGCTAGAGGAAGTCGTTCGACCTCAAGCGAGTGCTGTCGCCATTAGCCTCAAGCAAGGGATGCCTAGGCCTACGTTGGCGAAGGCAACCCTTATCTGGGAGAGCAAAAGGCTGCCTTGACCTGAGGCCGGCGACCTCTGCTGGCTATCGATGAGGCCTTGCAATGGCTGGCGGAGGACAACGAGGAAAAAGAAAAAAAAAAAGAAGAAGAGAAAAGGACAAAAAGGAAAAAAAAAGTGAAGAAGGAAAAGATAAGAAAACAAAAAATAAGGAAAAATAAAAAAATTTAATGAAAGAAATTCGATAAAATATTTAAAAAATTATTAAAAATTATCCATGTCAACAACTACTATGTCGGTGTTTATGTCAGTGATTTTTGGCCAAAATTGGCAAGATTGACTTATTTGATAAATCGTAAAAAGGTTTAAGATTCAATTGATATAATTAAAAGGTTTAAAACTACATTAGAAAAGGTGCAATAGGTTAAAAACTTTTTGGATAATTTTTCCATTGTTTATCTGTATTATAAGAACTTTTGCAATACACCATTTTCTCCTTAGCCACTCCCAACTTCGGTATGTGTTCTTGTCTCTTATTCTTCACCTCCCTCCCCAGCATCTTTCCTTCCTTCCTTCCTTATTTCCTCTTCTGTGTTTCTCCTTCTCTCTTCACTCCATACTTAAATACCAATGATTATGTCCGTATTACTAGAACTTTTGCAATACACCATTTTCACCATATAATAATTATGATGGTGTTGTCATTATCATAATTATTATTTCATTTATTGCTATTATAAAATTGATATATTCTTATTTGTTATTCTTTTCATTTTTAATAAAAAAAAGTTTGAAATAAACAGCAACAGTAGCAATAATAATAGAATTAGGATCATTATTGACATTATAATTATAATTAGTTTTTTTTTCATTTTTCTCTTAAAAGATAATAGCTGCAGTAGAGGGTTGGAGGTGACGATGCCGTTGAGTCACATGGTTGGAGGATAGAAAAGAATTGAAATTAAAAATTGGAACAAAATAGATTGGAGGTGGTGTTGGAGAAGCTTTTTTTTATAGTTAAAGAAAAAAAGAGAGGAGACACTTAGAAACGTATGTGATGATAAGAGAAGGGTGCGCTAAATCCACCTCTAGAAAATTTAGAGGATAGAATCGCCCTTTTTATGGTTCACATTGCTTCTCTATCTCTCATTCGATCATTGCATCTCTCTCCTCCTCTCCTCCTCGATCCCTTCTACTCATGTGCGCCTCTACCCTCACCTGCCAAATCTCGCCACTTCGAGCTCAAAGCCTGCATTGCTAGGGTCGAGGTCATTCAACCAAAATCCTTCTTACTGTTTGCTTGGCATTCCAAAGTCCAAGAGGATGTAATGCAATTGTGGATGCTTTGTGATTGGGCATTCTCCAATTTTGACTCTATTGGTGACTTCCATGCTGAGAGTTTAATTCTTGTTGTTTGAATAGATATTTTACATTATTTGTCTGGCTATAATGTTCATGTTGGTTTGTTAATTGGCTGCAAAGTCATATGAAGAATGGCATCATTTCCTTCACAACAAAAACAGAAGAAGAAGAGAAAACATAGCGGAAAAAGTCTTGAATGACGGCGGAGATTGGGACGGCAAGGCCAAGGAGGCGGCCCTGTGGATGGAAGTCTAGGTGTTGAAGCTGGGACTTAGATAGGATGGCGTTGGCCGTGGCCGAGAGGGCAGTAGCTCCAACGAGTGATGCGGGACAGCGGTGGAGCCAGAGGGTGATCTCGCCGTTGGTGAATTGATGGAGGGTGGATCCAGTGCTGTCCAGCGCTCAGAGGTACGTAGAACGCAAAAACGAGCATGCTTGTCTCACTTTCATCAACTGCTTCATGTACCTCTTCCTTGTTCCACAACGAGACACCATTTCTTCTCTCTCTCTCCTCTCGAGTAACGAGCCTCCAAAACACACCCCTTTTCACGTCCAAATTTTTCTCGTTCTCCTCTCTGGGTTTTTATTGGATTTTATCAAGCTACTTCCTCCATCACTAACAAGCATTTCACAATGTTCAAGCTCATGATTGGCAATTTCAGTGAGGGGCTCGACTTTGTCTCATAGACACAGTTGTGTTGATCACTCACTTTGCTTTGGTGTAGCCAGAACAACTTTAAATTAATAAAATGGCCCGCTTGCCGGCCATTATTAGAAGAACCAAATAAAAAAACTAAAGAGAGGTTTGCGGGTGAAGCACGAAGACTGGGTGGAGACGCAGAAGGTGAGGAATGGAACCCATAAGTTGCACAATTTCGTCTTTTCCATCCTCTAAGGGGTGGATAAATCCATTTTACTAGTGAATTTAGAGCCCCCCTAAGAGAATAAAACAAAATTTTTGTATGGGTTTTTTTGTCCTAATAAGATAATCCTCAAAAAGTTTAAAACTTGCAATATTTCAAAGGTACTAAAATAACTCCGTGGAAGTTGCTGTGAAATTACCTCAGCTACAAGGGTGCTCCAACTGTGATATCTTTACAAAACGTTTCGAAAAGCTAAACTATAGTAGTTGTGGAAGAACCGTACCAAGCATGCAATTTTTTTTTAACTATCGCAATAATTCCAACAACAAAACCTTATGTATCCTTTTTCCTCCCCAGTAGAAGTGATCGACGGTCTTGGGCGCCCAACACTACAAAAAAACCGGATTTTTGCCACGAAAAATTTGCGACGAAAAAATTTTCATCACAAATTTACGACAAATTTTCCAACGAAAAGGAAAATTCGTTGGAAATTTCTAACGAAAACTTTTTCGTCGCAAAATTCGTTGAAACTGTCCAACGAAAAAAATTTTATCGCAAATTTCGTTGGAAATTTCCAACGAAAATTTTTCACCGCAAAATTTGTTGGAAATTTCCAACGAATTTTGCGACGAATTTCAAAAAACCCTGTATTTTCTGCATTTTTATATTCGTTGGAAAATTCGTTGGAAATTTCCAACGAATTCCAAAAAAAATCGGTACTATTCGGCATTTTTTATATTCGTTGGAAATTTCCAACGAATTTCAATTTCCGGGGAAATTTTTCAGTGTGTAAAATTTTCGTTGGAAAATTCGTTGGAAATTTCCAACGAATTTCAATTTCTGGGGAAATTTTTCAGTGTGTAAAATTTTCGTTAGAAAATTCGTTGGAAATTTCCAACAAATTTTTTTCGTTGGAAATTTTCAATGAATTTTCCAATGAATTCCAAAAAAAATCGGCACTATTCGACATTTTTTATATTCGTTGAAAAATTCGTTGGAAATTTCCAACGAATTTTCCAACAAATTTCAATTTACGGGGAAATTTTTCAGTGTGTAAAATTTTCGTTGAAAATTTCCAAAGAATTTTCTAACGAAAATTTAATTTTCCGGACAATTTTTTTGTGTGTACAATTTCGTTACAAAATTCGTGGGAAATTTCCCACGAATTTTGCAACGAAAACCCTACTTCTTCCTTATTCAAATTTTTCGCGCTCGTTATCGCCACATTTCTCAATTTTCACATTCATTCTCTCTCTCTCTCTCTCTCTCTCTCTCTCTCTCTCTCCTTCACCTGCAGCTTCTCCCTCCGTCTTCCTCTCCGCCTCCCCCTCCGCCTCCTCCCCCGCTGCGCCCCCTTCTCCTCCGGCTCCAGCTCGACATCGGCTCCCTCCCCGCGGCGCCACCGCGGCCGCCCCCGATGCCCCAATGCCCCCGACGCCCCAATGCCCCCGACGTCCTAGATGCCCTCGACGCCCCCGAGGCCACCATGGACCGCCCCCAACGCCACCAAGCCTCATCGCCGGCGAGGGCCGAGCTTGCCCAGATCTGGGCGACTGGGCGAGCTTGAGCTCAGCCCTCGCCGGCGACGAGGCTGGCCCTCACCGGTGGCGAAGGCAATTTTTCGAAAAAAAAATCGTTGGAAAAAAAATTTCCACGATTTTTTGATCAAAAAAAATTTGTAATTTTTCCAATGAAAAATTTTTCGTTGGAAAAAAAATTTACAGGATTTTTCGAACGAAAAAAGAAATTTGTAATTTTTTCAACGAATTTAGCCACGAGTTTTTCAACGAATTTTTCCAACGAAATAAAATTCGTCGCAAATTTCCAACGAAAATTTAAATTTTTTGTTGAAAAATTTCCGACGACCTATTACCAACGAATTTTTTTTCGTTGGAAAATTCGTTGGAAATTCGTTTTCCAACGAATTTTTTCAAATTTTTCGTTGGAAATTTCGTCGGAAAAAATCAGTTTTTTTGTAGTTCAAGCCCAAAAAGTAAATGGGAGTGCTTGGGCAATGGTCCTACATAGGAAAGCCTAGCTAGCCCATCTTGGGTGCAAATCTCGCGACTCGACCAGAAAATTCATATATAAATTTTATGATAAAGGTGAGTTTGGGCAACCCCATTTAATTTGAGCTTTAGGCCCGAGTTGCATCGAAGGGGTGAGCAACCAGAGTGGTTCAACTCGGAACTTCGATGAGCAACCAGAGTAGTTCAACTCGGAACTTGCTTGAACTCGCCTTATCCGGCTGATTCAAGGTTGGTTCACAAGGGGACTGATGCGATTCCTGGTTATATACCATGACTTGACCTATTCAACCCAGGAACGAAAACCTGGAACCAAATCAATTTTTAGTCGATTTACCCTTAACCCTAAATAAGTTCTTTTACTCTCTCTCTCTTTTTTAAACAGAAGATATTTGTTGAAATTAAATGTGTTTGACATATTATACTCATGCAGAATAAATTGTGTTTGTGTTCGATACAAACATGTTGTATATATAAATGAAAAAAAAGCCGTCGTTGGTTCTCGGGTTGACCTTGAAACTGACCGATTCGGTTTTAGGGTCAAGAAGGCCAGTTTCCGATTCCAAAAAGTAAGAGCTAACCTGTTGGAAATACGATTTGATATTGTTGGAGATATGGTTTGATTCTGATTATATCGTCGATCTCGATGGACGATTGATTGATTCAGAGAATCACTTATTGGTTCTGGAAAATAGGAAATTGTAATCTTTGTATATTATTTCCTGTTTTCTTTATATTTTTTACATTATAAATAGATCAATGTACATGTATATGAGGTACATCAATACAATACAGTTTTTCTCCAAATTTCTTTCACTTTCTGTCATGGTATCAGAGGTTGTCTTCCTGGCATAGCTTCCGCAAACCTCGAATTGGCTCCGTTCCTTTTTTCTGAATTGTTGTTGCAGAACAAATTCCTGCAAAACAAATCAGCACTCGGATAGGAATTTGAACCAGAGATACCATGGCCAAAGATAAGAGTACAACCACTGGAGAAAAATCTTCAACGGAGGAAATTCCAACACAAATTCCAGACTCACCTCATATTGCCGGTTCACATCACGGCGATCAAACTGAAGACCAACGATCAACAGCTCAAGATCCTGCCCTTGCTCCAGTTCACGTTTCCAGCTCGGTCCAATGGGCACCGATCCACTGGGTTCCGGTGCAAGGCCCATGGGCCATCGGGCAAAATCAACCGTGGGCCCAATATGGCACAACTGGAGAAGAAGCAGCTTCGAACCTTGGAACTCAGGCTACTGAAGGTGGGCCAACCTTCCCCAACATAGGGATGGGCTGGACGGGTCCAAACCATAGACCCGGATCCATTCCACCGGGACCAGGGTCGAATCCCTACCCGGGACTGGGACCCGGATTCATGCCCTATGCGGTCGCAACCAGCGGTGGCCGCCCCGAGCCAGGCGACCCCCTCTACACGTCGCCGGCGGACGGCCCAGAATTGCGTCTCATCAATTTGCAGCTGACTGGACCAGAAAACTACACCAATTGGTCTCGGGATTTCCGGCGAGCTCTCGTTACGAAGGATAAAGAAGGGTTTCTTGATGGAACCATACCCATCCCGTCCGATGACCGCTTACGGCGTCACTGGCACAAGTGTAACCAGCTTGTGCGCACATGGATCGGGAATTGTTTGGCTCCTGAGGTCGCTGCCGGACTCCCACCGACTGAAGATTCAAAAACGATTTGGGATAATATCCGTGAAATGTACGGAAAACTCGACCGAGCAAAAATTTTTTCGCTCACCCAGGCTTTGTCGGAGTTGAAGCAAGGAAACCTACCGATTACCACTTGCTTCAACCGACTCTCTGCCTTATGGAATGAACTCGAAGCAGCCGAAGAAAAACTTGAAGGGCCCGACGAAACCCTCTGGCAGTATAAAGCAATTCGAGAAAGGGAGAAAGCTACAAGATTTTTACTGATTCTAAACGAAAATTACTCACACTTCAGGTCGCAAATCCTCGCGATGGAACCCGCGCCGCCACTCGGCCGGATCTATCAGTTAGCCGTCCAAGAGGAGAGCCACCAAATAGCCGCGGCCGAGCGTGGACGTGTGAGTGATGCCGTTGCTCTCACCGCCGTGTCACCTAGTTTCGCTCCAGCTGGATGGACAAGCAGAGACCTCACTGGAAATTTTGAAGCTCTCGGGAGTCTGGGGAGCAAAGGAATGGCTGCTGCGGTCAAAGGAAATGAAAGAAACTTTAGGGTTTCTCACATGGACGGTCGTGATCAACAAGGGGGATCGAATGGTCCTTATTCGGCCATCAACTCAGCCGAATCTAACGGCCACGATCAGACCACAATAGCGCCAAGTTATAGGGGATCATACGGCTCACGCGGTGCCACGTCATCAAAGAAGGTTAGTGGGCAAAACTCAAAATTTAAAAATAAATATTGTGAGTATTGCAAGCGTCCACACCATACCATTGATACGTGCTGGAAATTACATGGGAAGCCAAATGATAAAGACAAAAAGGAGAAAGAATTTTTTGCTTATCAGGTCTCTGCACAAAAAAATTGACGAAGCACGTGAGACAATTAGTAAGGAACAGTACCAGAATATTATGAAAATGCTGAGTCAATTGAAGACCGAAGACAAGAATGCAAGCTTCTCAGGTACTTTTATCTACAAGGCGAATTCTATTTCAGTTGATGCATGGATAATCGACTCAGGGGCCAGTGACCACATAATTTGCAATGAGCATTTATTTTCCCATATTGATACAGATGCACAATCTTCCGTGTCAGTACGTCTTCCAAACGGAACTATCACCTATGTTACTAAAATGGGCACCGTTCATCTTGGTCCAAACTTTGTCCTCAGAAATGTCCTATATATCCCTGATTTTGAATTCAATCTGCTTTCTGTCTCGAAAGTCTGCAAGGATAATTCCTATCGTGCCGTATTCAATTCCGAAAATTGTTTCTTTCAGGACCATTCGACTGGCAAACTGATGGGCTTGGGTAAAGTTGCACAAGGATTGTATTTCTGGATTGATTCCCCAGGAGATTTGAATTTATTCAATAAAAGCATTTCTTGTAATGCCATTACTCATAATAAAAATCTCCTTTTCCATAAACGATTGGGTCATAGTGCAGTTTTTCCCCACCCAAAATGTCCAATATGTCCTTTGGCTAAACAGTCTCGAGTATCTTTTCCAATCAGCACATCTCGTGCTAACCATGTTTTTTCATTGCTTCATATGGACATCTGGGGACCTTATCATACCCCTCACCGCGACGGTTCCCGATTCTTTCTCACAATTGTGGATGATTACACCCGTGCCACTTGGGTTTTCCTCATGCAATCAAAAAGTCAGACATTTTCTCATTTATCGAATTTCCTTTCCATGATTAGAAATCAATTCGATAAATCTGTTCAAAGAATTCGTACGGATAATGGGCGCGAGTTCTTTAATTCTGATTGCATAACACTTCTATCTTCTCATGGGATACTTCATGAAAGTTCTTGCACATATACTCCACAACAAAACGGAATTGTTGAACGCAAACATAGACATCTCTTGGAAGTAGCACGGGCATTAAAATATCAAGCTTCCATTCCAGAAAATTTTTGGGGAGATTGTGTGGTCACGGCAGCCTATTTGATTAATCGTATGCCCACCAGAATTCTTGAAGGCAAAACTCCTTTTGAAATGCTTTATGGAAAACATCCTGATATTCATCATCTTAAAATATTTGGATGTCTATGTTATGCAACGACTGTGGGCCCTCGGGATAAAATGGATCCCCGTGCCACTCAATGTGTTTTCATGGGATATCCCCCTCTCCAGAAAGGATACCGAGTTATGGAGATCTCCACAGGGCATTTCTTTATAAGCAGGGATGTTATATTTCATGAAGATGTATTTCCGTTCCAACAGACGACATCTTCATCTTCAGAATCACAACACCACCGTCATTTTCTATCCGATGACGACTCATCCATGGCTCCTCAATATGTTGCAATTGCACCACAACCATCTATGCCTGTTATAAGAGAATCTTTGAGCCAAGCAGATGAATCTCCATTATCTGAGAATATTCTTTCGCCTATCCCACCTATGGCAACTTCACCGCAGCTTGCTCAAGAATCCTCATCAAATATATCTGAACACGTACCAACTGAGCAACCTCGACGTTCTGGACGCAATATTCGTCCACCTACATGGACCAAAGATTACATATGCTCCACATTGGGCTCTCCAGGTACACAATATCCTGTATCTTCATATGTCTCATTTAGTAGACTCTCGCCAGAACATATGTGTTGCATTAGTCATATTTCAGAAGAACAGGAGCCTTCTTCATATCATGAAGCAGCACGTGACCCTCGATGGCAAGATGCAATGGCAATCGAAATCAAAGCCCTAATTGATAACCACACTTGGGATATTGTTTCCTTACCCCCACATCGAAAACCGATTGGATGTAAATGGGTATACAAAATCAAATTCAAGGCTGACGGTTCTGTTGAACGTTACAAAGCTCGTTTGGTTGCTAAAGGATACACACAACGAGAAGGTTTAGATTATCATGAAACCTTCTCCCCTGTTGCCAAAGAAGTAACTGTACGTTCCTTCTTATCCATTGCTGCTGTTCGTAATTGGCCACTGCATCAGATGGATGTTCACAATGCATTTCTTCATGGAGATCTGGATGAAGAAATTTATATGGAACTTCCACAGGGTTTACGCAGACAGGGGGAGTCTCGAGTATGTCGTCTCCGTAAATCCCTATATGGGCTTAAACAGGCTTCTAGGCAGTGGTATGCCAAGTTCACTACTGCACTTACAGGTGTAGGATTTCAACAATCCAAACACGATTATGCTTTATTCACGTGGACTGCAGGTACTTCGTCAATTTATTTGTTGATATATGTTGATGATATCCTTATCATGGGGAATGATGACTCTTATATTGCGAAATTCAAAGAATATTTGCATTCCACATTCCACATTAAGGACTTGGGACCTCCTAAATACTTTCTTGGGATTGAAATCGCTCGATCCGACAAGGGAATTAACCTCAGTCAACGAAAATTCATTTTGGAAATTATTTCAGAAACAGGAATGTCAGGATGTAAACCAGCTGTCATACCAATTGAACAGAATACCAAGTTGACAACACATGAATATGATGTGAGTTCATCTTCATCTATTAAAGATCCGTTACTTGAGGATCCATCGGGATATCAGCGGCTTGTGGGAAAATTGATATACCTTACCATGACAAGGCCAGACATATGTTATGCAGTACAAATACTTAGCCAATTCATGCATAACCCAAAACAGTCCCATATGAATGCAGCATTGAAGGTGGTAAAATATTTGAAGGGATGCCCAGGACTTGGTATATTCTTGTCACGTAATAGCAACATGAAGATGACAGCTTATTGTGATACAGACTATGCTACTTGCCCAATGACCAGAAGATCCGTCACTGGTTTTTGTATCAAACTGGGAAGATCATTAATTTCATGGAAAACGAAGAAGCAGTCAACGGTATCATTATCATCAGCCGAATCAGAGTATCGAGCCATGGCAAAAACTGTTTGTGAAATAATTTGGCTACGAGGACTGTTATCAGATCTTGGAGTGCAAATCGATGGATCGAGTGAACTATTTTGCGATAATGATGCTGCACTCAAACTAGCAGCAAATCCAGTTTTTCATGAGAGAACAAAACATATAGAAGTCGACTGTCATTTTGTTCGAGACAAGATTCAAGAAAGGATTATCGTGACAAGAGGAATTGGAACTGTCGAACAACCCGCAGACATCTTCACTAAGCCACTATGTCAAAAACAACATACTTACCTGCTGAGCAAGCTAGGTGTCCTTGACATATATAGGCCACCAGCTTGAGGGGGAGTGTTGGAAATACGATTTGATATTGTTGGAGATATGGTTTGATTCTGATTATATCGTCGATCTCGATGGACGATTGATTGATTCAGAGAATCACTTATTGGTTCTGGAAAATAGGAAATTGTAATCTTTGTATATTATTTCCTGTTTTCTTTATATTTTTTACATTATAAATAGATCAATGTACATGTATATGAGGTACATCAATACAATACAGTTTTTCTCCAAATTTCTTTCACTTTCTGTCATAACCCTAACAAGATAGGTGCCAACTTCCAGATTTGGAACCTACCCATCACCCCTAGGGTTGGGCATGCCTAATGATCACCTTTTACTCTCTTGGCCTAATTTTGTAGCCTTTCAATGTCGGGTTTCCTCATCTATGATTCCCTCACTTGTAGTAACATCTACTAATAATTATGTAACAGTGGCTATAGTCTTCCCCCTCAGGTACGAAATTGGGTAGAATTGCTTGACTTAGTCTCTCCCTACCTCGAGTCAAGCTTCAACAGGAGCTCACGTCGTGTCCAAGATATATGTATCTTTGCTAGACCTCAGCTCAAGCTTTGCCTCTTCTCAGCCGGGTGGAGCTCCGATGCGATAGCGGGTAGTTCTATTTCCATTAATGACAACATGAGAGAGTGAGGGAACGGGGCAGGAAGGAGAGGACAGAAACATATCAAATGCGGTTGGGAGAGAGCAGAGAGCCGAGAAAGGAGAGACGAAGAAAGCGACGGCTGATGACCATACATAGAATTCACAAATTTCGTAGGTTATGTGCACCTATTTAGGAGTGCTTTTAAGAGCACTTATTGCCTGCACCCGACTCATGTGAGCCCAACTCACATTAACCGAGATGTTTAGTAATTTTTCATCTTTTAGATTCCACCTTAAAAAGTACTTGCTCAGTGTAGATTCGCAATCTACACCATTTAAATAAAATCGCTGACTAGTTCATTGCTTTAATATCTTTAGCGCTGCATCAAAATCACTCTCTATTTTGGGGAGGGGGGGGGGGTTGTTGGGGTTTGTTGTTTAGATGATAGTTTAACAAACCACCAAATCATCAAACACGTTCATGTCGAACTCCAAACAATAATGGAAAGGAAATTTTATAAATTATCATGAGCCAGAAGTAAGAGACACAAGTCCAACTAAGGATGCATGTGGTGGCCAGTTACTGAAAACTCTCTTTACAACTCTCTCTAATTTCAAATCTTTAATCAACACGTGCGCCTGACTTATCAAGGTTGTCAACCTTGTATTCTTCATTTTTTTGTTGTTGATAATAATAAGTAATATTGATATTGAAGGACATATGATCTTAACTACTGCTCTCTAGTATTGGCAATGCACCGACACCAACTCATTCATACTAATAAATCCAAGCTAGGGCACATTCTAGGGTTGTTGATTATGTACAATCAGGTAATTATCAACTTCGGGTTTTTCTTCTTTTTTTTTACGCGTGGAAACAAAATTGTAAAATTCTCGCTGACCCAAATAAATATAATGGAAGCCCATTATTTATCTGGGGTTCTTAAAGTAAATTAAAACGAAGGAACATGAGAGAGAGAGAGAGAGAGAGAGAGAGAGAGAGAGAGAGAGAGAGAGAGAGAGAGAGAGACGCGCTAGTTTAATGGGGAAATGGCAAGACAAGTTTATGGGTTGAATCGAAGAGACAAGCCAACCTCACAGCAGTGTCGGGCATGGGATGTGTGTTTGAAAGATCGATCAGAACAGAAAGTCAAGTTGTAAAAGTGACAGAAGAGCGCATGCATTTCCATGCACTTGTCCCCATTCTCCTACACGTATTGCCACCCACAGAACCTTCCTGAACAGCCTTCATGCATGGGTATTGACAAGGGCTATCAGCTCGTGTGGCCTGTATTCCCAAGCTATAAAGTTGGTCCGAGTTAAAATCCCCAAACATTTAGTGTTTTAATCACTTTAATTAGCTCTACTTTCGCTGTACAATCCCCGTGAAAACGTGTAAAAAGTACTATGTTGGGAAGAGAAAAAAGGAGGGTTAATTACAAAAGCCTAAACCCTCGAGGGAGGGAAAAGGAAAATTTTGTTGAATGTCTGTTTCTCTTTCATAGTCTACTTAGATATTCACTTTTTTTTTCAGAATGAATGACTGAATAATGTGGAATGACTTCAATGATTTGGGAGAGAGGAAGGGAGAGGGCGGAGGAGTGGACGTGGGTAGTCAAATCGAAAGAGGGAAGAGGGAAAGTAATGAAGATAGGGGAGACCAGACAGTACACATTTGCTTTGTAATCTCATAGTGAAAGAGTACAACTCCCCAGGCAAAAACTCCTGTCTTTTGTTCTGTTTGTCAAAGGGCAAAACTCCTGTCATGACAGAATATGTTAGCATGTATCGATGCTGGGTGTGTGTATAGACACGCACACTCGAGTAGTGAAGTCTAGTGCTATCTAATTCGACCCGCGACCTCCACCGAACGACTTTGCCAAACCCCTCGGCGCGACATCGCCACTCTCGTAGTCGGCCAATAGCAAACCCCCAACCCGATCAATCTCTCTCGCTCCCTCTGAGGCTGCTCACAAGTTGGGTCATGGCTCCTAACGCCATATCCGAAATCATGAAGCCTCGCCCTGTCCTTGTTAGGCTGGGCGAACATTTATTTGTCTTTTTCTAGATTTATCAACTTTTTTATTGAGTTAATTCTTATATTTGCCTTGCCAACTTGGTGAATTACCAATACTTTTTAGAAATTACTATTCTCAGTTAGAGCCACTATTAACTTTTCATTGATGAAGTTAGCATCTGATTTTGGGTCCCAACTCTTATTTGATTTTGTTACCAATATTCATTTGTTTTTTTTAATTGCCAACTTATCTTATCTATGACAAAAAACATCTCTTATCTGTTTCCAAACTTTTATATACCTTTCTTACTGACTAAGTCATCAATTTCTTTTTGGTTGCTAACTCTCATTTGAATTTTCTACCACCAGTTATTTATTTATAATTAAAATTACCAATTTTTATATTGAGTTACCAATATATTTGGCTTTACCTACCCTTCATACTACACGATTAAGTTATCAATTAATTTTGTATTATCAACTCTTATTTGAGTTAACTACCAACTTTATTTGATATTTTTAAATTAGGAACTTCTCTTACATTTACAAAAAAAGTTCTTTCTTACCAACCCCTCAAATTTACCAATTATTGTATGAAATTATCATTTTTTATTTAAGTGGCTGACTAACTTTTTTCTCAATTAAGTAATCCAATTGAAAAGTTGGAAAATTAAAAAAACTAAACTAAATAGACTTTAGTAACTCACTAATGAGAGTTGGGAACTGAGAAGTAGTTGATAACTCGCTCAGGGAAGAGTTGATAAATCGCATAATTTAGAATTAGCAATTTCATATGAAAGTCAATAAAAATAAGGCTTAGAAGAAATAATAGTTGGTAAAATTACGTGATGCCGAAACGAGATAGAAAATTTGACTGAACGAGATAGAAAATTTGACTGAACAAGAAAGTTCGATAGAAGAACAATTCGTCCTCCAAATATGATTATCAAATCAAAAATATCCAAAGTCTGCTTAAAGGAAACCCTAAAACAAGCTTATATATCCCCAAACCTAACCCTACTAGGATTAGTAAACATCAAAACGTAAAATTACGAAACTACTCTTTATTAAATTAACCCAAAAAAAACTAAAAAAATAGAAAAATCCATCTAAACAATCTTGAATCGTGAAAATCCATCGTTAGTCGCGGCCAAAGACCGTGAGTATTGATTAACACGCCATTTCGCTTTAGCCGACCAAATTTGAGCTCAATCCGATATCGTTGATTTCAAGCCCGCAGGTTCATCTAGTCGCATAACGGGTCTGCCGGTCCCCCTAGGTGCATCATTACGTGAAATATAAAGAGAAAAATTAACTTCATAAATAACTCAAATGAGAGTTGATAACCCACAACCAGTTGTTAACTTAGTTAGAACAAAGTTAATAAGGTACTGTAATTAAATTAATTAATTTCTAAGAAGAGTTTGTAAATATTAGATGTTCCTGAGAATTGCAATTACAAGTTTGTAAGAGAAAAATTATCAAAAAGTCATAAACCTATTGTATTATGTCAATTGATTCATAAACCTTTTGACTGTGCCAATTGAGTCATAAACTTTTTGACAATTTAGTCATTCTTGCCAATTTTGGCCAGAAATTGTTAAAATGGATGTTGACCATCTTACGCGGCACAATTGATGCTAATGTTGACAATTTTTATAATTTTTTTTTAAATTCAAAATTTTTGATATATTTTTTGCTCCTTTTCTTTCATTTTCTTCTTCCTCTACCGGTCACTAGGCTTTTGCAACGGGCAGTGACCGGCCACAAGAGAGGGACAGTGAGGGCTAACCTCGTTGGCCTTAGGTGAGGCTCGAGCTCGCTAGATTCCGATGAGGTTGAGCTCACCCCAGGCCTACAAACTAGAGCTTGCCTGATCCTGACAAGCCCAAGCCTTGCCGAGATCTGGTGACGTGGAGTCTCGTCTAAAGCCGGCGAGGTCGGCCCTTGCTTGTGACCGGTTGTCGGCCATCACCAAGGTTCGCGATCGGCGGAGGAAGAAGGAATAAAAAAAGAAAAGAAAATAATAAAAATTAAAAATTTCGATTTTTTTGACTGTAAAAATTGTCCACAGTAACGTTGATTGTGCCATGTAGGACGGTCGGTGTTAAGGAATTCATTTTGCTAATTTTAAGCATGCCTATATTTCTTTGACCGTAAATTATTTTTCATTGACTAATCATTTTCAACAAACTAGATTCGTAAAAATCCAGAACACTAATTCATTAAAAATTCTTTCATTCAAACAATATATGCCCCGATCGAGTTTCATGCGGTAAGGAAAAAAACAAAAAAAACTCGCATTCAATGGATGGGGGAAAAATTTCACTCCTACCTAATGCGCAATCACAAAACGTCACTTTTCTACCGGCGTGGGCTGCGATCCGTCAAAGTGGCACCAAAGCACCATCCCCCTACACGTTGCATTCAAGAAAGCAAGGGACGCGATGGCAAATTGGAATAGAAACTTGTTTAATTACTCGCAAATCAAATCAAATCAAACCCTTTGAAAATAAAAACGGAGAGGCATAATGATGGGGTGGGTTCGAGGGTCGAGGGTCATTGACAAGATTGGCATAAAATGTTAATTAAGTGATTGCCAGCTAACTTAAGAGAATGCACCTACCCACTAAAACTCCAACCCAACAGCCAAAAACAGAAGGATAAAATAAATGGAGTGCCTTAACGTGCGCACATCATGCTTACTGCCAAAAAAATATCCGTGCTTATTTGAATCCGCATCTACCCACGATGGTGATTAAATAAACGTAGGGATGCAACCGGATCAAGTTGAGCCGATGTATTGCAAGGTCCGGGTCCAGCTCATCTCGACAGCGGTGCTCAAGACTCTACTCGAGCTAGATCGAGCATTACGGTTCCTGCTCGAGCTCGGCTCGGAAGGCACTCGCAAAACGCAGGCCCTGCTCGGCTAGGCTCAGTGATGTGCGGTCTCGGTACAATGCGCGGTCCCGATGTCTTTGATGTTGAGATTTCTTGCGGGCGGCGAAAATTCGCAAACTTTAAATCTAGGCGCTCGATACAATCAGGGTTCCGATCCGCTACGAGCATAATTAACAAGCCCGCGTGCTCGATCCATCGCGGCACGAACCCGAGCTCGGCTCAGAAACAAAACGAGCCCAGCCGAGTCTAGTCGAGTCAAGTCCATCCATATCATAGTCGAATTCGAGCTACTCACCGGCAACTCGACTCCCCCCTTACTCAATAACTAGAGAGAGAGAGAGAGAGAGAGAGAGAGAGAGAGAGAGAGAGAGAGAGAGGGCAATGCATCGGCTTGATTTCGGTCCATTTTGAACACGGAGAAGGGGGGGAAACGGGGCAATTGTTCCGGTCCGGAGGTCAAAGTCAAATGAGTAATTGTTTCTAGTGACTCGAGCTTTTGGGAGAGCCCCACAACAACAACAACAACAACCTGCAAAAAGAAGTGTTTAATATTCAAGGGAGAGAGAGAGAGAGAGAGAGAGAGAGAGATAAGAGAGAAGTGAACAAAAGGGGGAGAGACTCCAGGGGGCGAACCGGGCCGACAAAGAGACCTCCGTCCCGCGAAAGACGGGGGCGTACCGCCAGTGTCCCGACTCCCACGCGCGCTCCCTCCCCAACGGTGGGTGGGTCACCCCCCCCCCCCCCCCTCACATGCACATGCCTCCATGTGAACTCCCCTTTCTTGTCCCTTCCTTCTGCCCCCCTCTCCTCTAACCTTTTTGAAATTTCTCTTATGGCCTCCCCCTTGCTTTCCTCTTCTTTGGCTCTCCCCCTTTGCAATCCATCGTGCACGCACACCCTTTGGTTCGTGTGGGGGCGGGGGTGCCGATATATGGTCAAGGGAAGCACGCGACGATTTCGACCCCCCGGGAATTCGTCGCCGGGCCCCCGTCGGTCGCCCGCCCTGTCCTCTTCTCGTCCCCGTCCGTTTCGGGTCCGAGAGTGAGTTTGGCGGGTTCCCTTTCATTCCCCGCCGAGCAGTCTTTTTCGGGATCGCTGTTTCAATCGGGACCGTGAAAGGAGACAATGGAATTCAAAGTTGGACCTCATGCGTTAAAGGAATACTTGTTACTGCATAGGCCCACCCTCTCCCCCCCTCTCTCTCTCTCTCTCTTTCTATGATCGCTTTGGAATAATGTGACCCTTAATTCGTCACCTTAGTGGCCATCGTTATCAACACTTGAGAAAAGTTGGGTTTATCTAGAAGCAGCAAGTAGCTTAAATTTAGTAAGATAACCCACACGGCACATTACATCGGTATCAAATTTAAGGCTAGAATTTCCATCGATCTAGAAAATTACGCACACAAGACACCTAATAATAGGACGATCGTTCTTCGGATTTCTCCAAAATTATCTATGGGAATGATGACATCGATTTACATATAATATGCTGTCCGAAAAAAAAAATCCGCCAACAAACTAGATCATTACTATGTATCATAATGTAATTATAGATTCATTCATCTTAATTATATCGATTCATTCCTACCATTATGTAATGAGGGAAGGAATAGGAGGGGAGGGGAGTGTGTTGAGGGTTTAATTGTCCGGCGATTGTCGAACAACCGCCGCGGGGCGCGTGGGGCTGGGGCCATTTTCGCACTTCCCTCCTCCCAAAAGAGAAGAGGACAGATCTGAGGTGGGGCCCGCCGGTTGTGCGCCCCGTGTGGGGTTTCGATCACCGTCAGATGCGGCAACTTGCATCGCAGCCGCACGTTTTTTGATGACCTTTTCTTGTGACGGGGTTTCTGGGTCACCGGGGAGTTGGGATCAAAACGGTGTCGGCATTTCCAACACTAATAATATTTGAGAATTTCTGGTTTTTAAACTTTCATTAACAAAATACCTTCTTATAATTTTTCAAGTTTTTGACTATATAGGGTGCATGTAATTAATAAATTTTTGAAGAATAAGCTAGTTTGGGAACTTATGACATGGGATAAATTCGGGAGGTGGGAAATGAAAATGTGAATAAAATTAGAGTTTTCTCTTCATCGCTCTCTCACGAAAATTTTCACAAGCATTTGCATTGCTCCCACTTTCTTAGTTTCTAATCAAGCCTCAAGATTTGTCTGTTCAGCATTAGGTTTAGATAAAAAAAAAGTACAATTTTGTTTTCCTACGTAAATTTCAGAAAATAAAAAAAGAAAATGCTTGTGAATTTATACCGTAAAAGGTTCGGGTGTTTTTGTTACTAAAAAAGGTCAAAGTATGTCTGCCGCAAGATTTACATTTAAACAAAAAAAAATGGCAAATTTAGGGTTTATGCTGTATCAGCCTCAAGTGCTTTTTAAGACTTTAGTGAAAATACAAGATATTTTATTGAGGGAAACAGTTCCAGAAAAGAAAAATGGTGGATTCAGCAATCTCTCAGCCCAATATTCTTCTAGGGATTGGTGGTGGAGGAAAAAAGGCACTCAATTCTCCTATAAATACCACCCCTATCCTAGACCCTTTTCTCTGCCTAACCTTCACCTACTTCTTCCTCTCTCTCTCTCTCTCTCTCTCTCGAGCTTTTCTTGCTTTTAGGGTTTTCAAGGGTGTCCAGGGAATGGTCCTCTTTGTATTCTTCCACAGCTTTCTTGAACTGCATATATTAATTGGGATCTTTTTGAAGCGAGTACACACACACACTCACCACTCTTTCAAACAAGTCCTTGTTTCGATTGCGGTTCAAGCTAGCTGTGGGAAGATACAAATAGGGCCAAGGAAAAATTCTCCGTCCGAATCATCTCCGTGTGGATAGTAAGTATTCGGAATTTTGCGCAGTTGGTACTGATTTGCTTTTCTGTTGGGTCATGTGAAGGCTAAAAGTGCGGTTCTTGATGTTGTTCTCTGCAAATCTGTGATTCTTGACACACTGAAACGAGAGCCTCTCTCACGGGGGATCTTGAGAAGTGAAAGAATTTCGTCATTTACAAGTGCAGAAGTTCTTAAAGTTTTGTTTTTTTCATCCACTGGTTTTTCTTTTGTTTTCAGAATTCTTGTTTAGTTCATCGGTGTTTACTTGTACTTCTTTTACGTTCTTGATTGATCTCATCATTGATAGTGAAATGGAGCCGTACTCTCTCTCTCTCTCTCTCTCTCTCTCTCTCTCTCTCTCTCTCTCTCCAAGCAGTTCTTTAGACGCGGATCTGGTGAAATTTGTTATTTTTTATGCCAGATTAATTGTTTGAGATACTACTTCTTTTCCTGTCTCAGAGAGTCACCCCCCATGTGGGGCGTCTGTTACAGATCAATAAAAGATAAAACCTCACGGTCGATCAATACAGATCTAAAAGCCACCACTTTGTATTTTTTTGTAAGGAACACGTTGCTGATCTAATGATCTGTACTTTGGACTGTGGTTTTTCTTATGTTTCTGTACTTTTGAGCCTTTATCTGGATTCTGGCCTCGCGCATCATCATTGCCATTGTGATTGATCATGATTTTCACCAGAGTGGGAATCTTCTGATATTAGTTCGTAATGTTCTTGATGGTGTTCACCTGCACATGGGTGCAAAGTTACGCATTTCTCTCTGTTTGCTTACTAGGCATGTAAGTAAAAGGTTAGTCACACGAGCCATGTCTGAGTTGGGTGCTAAAATGTGCATTTGAAGAGGTTAGATGGATTGCTTGTTTATATGTACGCGTCATTGGTACATTATAGTATTGCTAGCTTTACATTGCTAAATGTCCCGAGAATAAAGCTAGCTATATCTTTGCTTTTATAGATTATTGTAATTCAATTGCAATGAATCTCTCGTACTTTGTTCTAAGTCGAATCATCCACTCAACCAAACCTACTGAGGGTTTTGGGGCAATTAATCTTGAGGATAATTGGGTAGATGAAATCTTGATTTTGAAACAAGAAACCAAAGACATACATCAACCAACTTGCAAAAAATGGCCTTTTCTCCGGGACCCCATGAAACCCCATGAAAACGTAAGTCTAATGCGAAAAGGAAATTAGGGTTTCCTTTTGTATGTGAGGCTAAAGACAAGAGAGAGGCAAGAAAGGTCCCCCTCTATAGACGACTCTGCAAGTAACAAAAGAAACATTGTTTTGTCTTCGTTAGAACTGATGTGCCTATGATAAGATTCTCATGTTCTTGCCGGCCTCTCCTTTTGAGGAAATGAATAGTAGTTTTTTCAATACGAAGTTCTTCTTTCAAAACTCATAACCCATAAGCCCGATGAAATTTGTCATTAATTTCCAATGCCCGAGCTTATGCAAATTGTTGCTGCATCATAAAATTTAGATCAGATCTAATGAAGGGTCCGGCGTAAGATTATTCAAATTATTGTGTGCGGATCTTTTTGATATTTTATTAGCGGAATTGATTATTATAATAGAGGCCGCAAGAATAATCTGATGTGGCTTCTTCAATAATACACACACTTTCCTTTACTTTTGTTGCTTATTATGGCTTAAGATTGCTGGGATCACTCATCTTTTTGTAAATTGCATGATTCTTTACACTCATCAAAGATGATCAATTGACTTTACTTTATTTCTCTTTTTGGTGCTCCCTCTTTATATATCAAAATATTTTCTCTCAAGGATGCTGCTGATTCCGTTGGCAAAAGAGATAGTAAAGAAGTAGTTTGCGTGATCCATTACGCATCGACTGGACTATTTGAGTGGTTTTTTGCTAGCTATAGTATCTGTCCTTTGATCAATGTTCAATTTATGTTCTCTTCAAAAAGAAAGAAGAAAAAGACAACCTTGCAATAAACAAGTCACAACAGTGGCCTTTTCTTTATGCAATTATATTTGTAATGCTTTCATTTCAGAGGGAAAGATGATGAGATTCACAAAAGTTGAATCTAATCTCCATTCTTTTGTTATGATATGATAAAGGCCGACAAACATTATTACCTACCAATTACTTTCAATATCATTTTTCTCGTCCAATAAATGTACATTAGAAACTAAAATTATAAGATAAATACATTCAATGGCAAGCAAGTTGGACCGGCCAGTGAGGAACAAAACTTGGGTGCAACCGGATGCCCGAGAACCGTACATCATGTAGACCTCACATGTTTTTAGCAATTATCTTTGAATCCAAGACAATCAATGTATGCGAAAACAACATGTGGAATTATGAATGGCGCATATGAGAGCTATCTAGGTCTTGCGCATTTTAGCTCTTGGTATTTAATTCAAGCCTACCAGTCTAAAGTCAAACTATAGCTTCTCTTAACCAACTACTCTAGTTGATTATTCAAAATTTTCAATGTAATCTCCCGTTTGTTTAGTCAAAACCCAAGCAAAAATCCTTTCAAGACTATACACATCTATGAAAGCATTCCGTTTTCTCTCTCATTTAGTACATGCATCTTTAATTTGTGGTAATATGTCATTAATCTATTACTTATCTTTTTTATATTTTGCATTGTGTTGGAAGAACGCGATGCCGTTATGAAATGTTGTTGGAGGAGGAAAAATGTTTCCTAGTACTATGTAGAAGGTTATTTATTGATGAGTCAATCTCCCATTTTTATGGATGAAACCTCAGTTCCTCTCAAATTGAAGGTCCACCGATTCGTCAATTTATCGAATTACTAACATTGGGACCGAAATTGGGAAGGTACAACCTAAAAACCATGACATCTCACATACGATTCCAATTAGCAAAGTATAGTTGTCTCCAAGGACTGACATAGAACGATGTTGCTCATATCGATCACCCTAGCTTGTCCTAATTAACCAATTATCATGAAAGAGGAAAGGGAATAGTAAGAGGAAAATGGCAACTTTATAAGGAATTTGCAAATCAAGAAAACCTTCTGTCCAAATATCTTCTCCATCCAATCAGAAAGGTTTCAAATTCGCCTCAGGGAAAGACAGCCTATGAATCGGAGCCAATCACGTTCGACCAATTTGTTTTGCAGCTTTCATGTGATGAGGAGGTGGTTGCAAATGCAAATGCCCAAATGGGTTGGAGGAATATTAATAGGGTTGTGAATGTGAATAGCGACGGGACACATCTCCATCCCCTTGGCCAACGAAAAAATGGGGGGACGCCATTATTGATTTGTTGCTTCTCCCTGCCATTTCCCTTTCAAACTAACCCATGTTCTCCGTAGTGCATGCTCATCATCCGAAACTCCAATAGATTCCCCACTTTCCACTGAAACCCTTGTTTGATTCTTGAAGTTGAAGGCATTCTTTGGGCTCCTAATTTGCTGTTAGGGTTAATTCAAGGACGTTTGTAAGCTAGCTAATGTACTTAATCTTCCCCATTCTCCCAATTAAGGAGAACTTTTCTCTTTTGAGAACGGTTCGAAGATGATAAAGTTGTATGAGGGTATAAGGGTGTTTTCGTAAGAGGTGAACTCATATAACTAAGCTAACCCGCCAGGATTATCCTTTGTGATTTGGTTTGCATGTTATCTAGAATAAAATTGAGCATATAACACACATTATTTGCTTAACCTAGAATTTTTTTTTTTGCACTGTGTGTCGATGGAGAAATGTTGCGATAAACTTTCTACCACACATATAGTGTGATCAATTAATATCCTTTGTGTAGTCAACAAGTTATAGCTGTTGCATCTGGGGTTGAGTTGCTTTCATGTTCGTGCTCTCTTAAAGTATGGTGTCCAACTGTTATGAGCAGCTCTTAGGGATGCTTTTGACACAATTTTATTTATTTACTTTTGTTGATTGATGAGGAAATCATCTTAGGTAGGTAAATTTTGAGGCCTAGAAGTGAGTTAAAGTCATGTTGGATGGCTCATATATGAAACTATATGCAGATAATGGAGTGGGAAGTAGAACTTTGTCGTGCGCCTAATCCACATATGTGAGTCCACTCTTTAACCACTAAGCCAACTCCATACACTTTACATGGTTGGAGTTCCGGTGCATTTTTCTTTTCTACTATTGCAATGAGAAAATGAAGTATCGGATAAGGCATTCTAGTAATAATCTAGAGAATGAGCATAAACCTGATTGTTTGGAAACCTATAGAACACCCGGCAAAACCCATGAACGGTTAAATCCAGGCCTTTGGCTTGTGCAAGTAATCCCGCTTCATCTCCATGTGATCAAAGGTTCAACAACTTAGTTACTTGTCTGATTCATTCAACAACTACCATCACATTCACATAAATTGTTGTCGTTTTGTTTACTTAAATTCTCCTGTAAGTTTGACCTTCAAATGTACTCTTCAATGCTAGCTTTTGGGTCCCAACCGCTCACGGTCACCTATTCCATTAACGGAAGGAAGAATCCCAGCAACTTTTGGATTAATCAATCCACAAAAGAACAAGAGGGAGGCGTTGCAGTTAATGAAGCAAGAATTTTGGCAAACATAAATGAAAGTCATGATCTTGAAATCAATGTGCATGAGATTTTGTGCTTTCCTTTGGAAATATCATTATGCTATCCCTAAGGTCTACCAGACTTGGATGTGGTGTCATGAATTATCATCATATGTTTTTTTTATAAATGAGATAGCTAGCTACAAACGTCACCGTCATGAATGTACGCTGTATTACTAGCTTAATAAGTTCATGTTACCTTAATCATCTCATGTTACTCCACTCGGGGTGAATTTTTTATGTAATGATCAAACATGAAATACTATAATTTCCTCTTTCCGGACGACATGGTTTTTACAAATCTCATATAAGTCAAAATTAGGTTATTATGCAAAATGTCACTTAGCTAAGCAAAAGTAAGGTCAATGACACATAATTGTTGTCCTTAACATAAGGAGTAATGTAAGGATATAGGCACAAAGAGATTCTATGCATCTGTCTCGAGAGAGTCTGAGAACATTACACCTAGCCAAAGAAAGTGATTAATGAATGAAATGATTGCATAGCCATCATACGGTATGGGGAAAACTATCACTGACCAAGTTTCTACATACTAACCTTTCTTCTAGTTTACGAATTGGATTTGAACCAATCAAGCAACTTTCCGTCTTAGTAGATCGTAAATGGATCTGTCCTCCTCCTCATTATAGTCCATTATAGTCCATTATAGCCATAGTCCACCCCAGCTCTGCTACGTGGAAGAGTATCCCATCAACGGCATCTCGAAATTCGAAGGCTTATAGCTAAGGATAAAGTCATGACGGCACAATGTGAAAACAAGATTGGTGGGGATATATCGCGTGAACGTGCCACTTGATATTAGCCGTGCAGAGGAAAATGTCTCCGAATGTAGTTAATTCCCGGAGCGTACTTTTGTTTTGAGTAACAAGTTGATAAAGTAAAGGTATACATAATCGTTACATCACACGAAAACAGTCTAACCCCACCTTATCCCAGCTTTACAAGCTAATCTCTCTCAGTGGACCTCAACAACATTTCATCAGTCAGTTAATACTCTCATTATAGAACTTTGTAACCTAGCATTTGGCAAAGATTCCTCTAGAGAGAACACCCACCTACTCGATTCCTTGATGTCACTTCAATCTTGATGACCCCATGTTGCCTTGTTTTGGCTTACTAATTGGTCATAAAATTGAATGGTGCGTCGCATTAAGTGATGATGGTTGAATAGGATATGTAATTCATGCATTCCCAATTAGGAAATAAGGGGAAATTGTCTAATCAGTCACAAACTTATTGTACGTATGTCAATGCAGTCCTTAATTATCGCCTCTCCTATGTGTCATACCGTCACGTCAGCGATTTTTGGCAAAAATTCATTGAAAGAACTATAATGAAATTTTGCAAAAAGGCTTAGGATTAAGTTAGTAAAATTGAAAAGTTTAAAACTAAATTGATATCTGTACAATATGTTTAGAATCAATTGAGTAATTTTCCCAATTTATTAGTTATAGATGGGTAAAAAAAGAGGCTAATTAGCCAAAACCAAAAGGGCATCGAAACGAAAAAAGGAAGAGCTAAAAGTTTGTAACAATCCATCATTCGCAAGTTTGAAATTTTATTTTAGGGAAAAGGGTCTTGTGGATCATGCTTGATTGGTCTCATAAGCCAACTTCCACACGTTAGATTATGTCTACTTACTCAGTCCAGTCGAGAATAGCTTGTTGCGTAGTCCAGTCGAGAATAGCTTGTTGCGTAGCACGTACACAACACTAATTGAATTTGCGAACATTGAAGTGGGAAAAAATATAGAAGTTTCGCGGTTATTATTGACAGAGAAAAGTATTTATTTGAGGTGAAAATGTCACGTGACATATGAATATGTGCGTGTAGATGTATGTGCATACATAAATACATTATAAGCGCAGGTAAACCCTAATAAATCTGAAGACAAAAGCTCCAAACAGAAACAAAATTTTAAAATAATTGAAAAGAAAACGTAGCAAATGGGCTCAAACTGAGTACTTTGGAAGGCCAATTCTAAATATTGAAATGGATCGAAACCCACATAAGAAGTGGATTCGAGGCAGAAGTGAGCTCAACATTATTCATTTGGCAATTAGACTTAGGGCATCAAAGTTATGAATAAGCTATCGGATCGCATTTCCGAGCTCGGAACTCCACCTGATCAAAACTAGTCGTGATCCATTTTACTAAGGGATTTGCAAGGAATTACTCGATCACTCGCTAGCATGACTCGAAAGGTCATACCAAATAGATTATGAACACAGATGTTCGAGCTCTAGAGATTTAATGTCCAGCTTGTAAGTGACGAGCTATTTCAAGAAATGCTAAGACTCTGCCCATATAACTTATATGTATTATGTGTCTTTGAAACAGCTTGGACCTTGTGATAAAACCTAAAAGTCCAAAGTTTAAATGTATTCATGCATGAAATAATTCAAAAAAAAGCTGGAAAAGCAGACACAGTAATGAAAGCAGGTTTAAGCTGTTATGATGCGTTTCTCTTTCACTCTCCTGCCTGTAAATTGTCAGAATATAATTGGGTTCCACAAAGATAATCTTTAGGGCTAGTAAGATGTAAATTATTTTGATAAGTTCGGCTAATTAAAGTCTTTGCCAATATGGTCAGAGCCTTATTGCAGATGCTAAGAATTATTGGTCAAGGTCACTATAGCCTAGCTAGACACAGTTGGACATTTTCTTACTTATGCTAAGCAATGAAGCATATGTATAGTACACTTATGTCAAATTTGAATTGGCAAATATTCAATTAATTGTATACATGGCCCAGGTCCAGAAGCTAGAGAAAGAGATGCAATTCCTACACATTAGGAAAAGCTAGAACCCAATAGATATTTATTATTTAGTTTCAGGGAGTGGGTTAAGAAAGGGTGCAATATAAATTAGCTCTAGGAGTTCTAGAATCAATTAAATTACCTTAATTTGGTCACAACGTTTGAGAAAAAGCTTTCAACAATTGTATCGCGCTTTGATGTATCACCTAACCAATCGTTCTTCTTTGCCATATCAACATTACTTAATTGATGATCACAAGATTTTCAAAATGTTCATAGGCGTAACTATCTAATTTGCTTGTTGAAACATTTAAATTGATTCACGATGGGCACGGGGTAGAGTGGGGATTGAGACTACGTTCCTCCTCCCCATCCCATGAGAACATATATTGTACCTATTTTCTTGGTGCCAACCAATGTCCAAAACAACCTAGCTAGAGTTTGAATATAGATCAAAAACCTGATACGTTTGAAATAAAGATTTATTAAACGACATATCCCACAACGCGCAGAACCAGTTAAAATACTCTAAAAAAAGTCAAAGAAGCCAAACAATTTAAAAGTCACATTTTTCTCTTCTACAGGTATTAATTGTATTGATTAAAGTTTCCAGTTGAATATATTTCAAAACTGTTTTTTTTGGTAAGGATTATATTTCAAAACTGTTGCTATCGAAGAAATTTATTTTCTCGTCAAATTCAATCTTCACAAGCAAAATTGCTGGACATTAGCAGGAAAATCCTTTTCCCACAAAATTTTGGATAATGTAGTCAATAACGATTTTTTTTATATCCTTTACCAAAAAAAAAACGATTTTTTTTATATGATAATATTACCATATATAGCTAATATGCTCCCAAAAACTCTTAAAAAATAAGGATTAGTAGTATCTTGCAAGATAGAGATACTATACTCAAACATCATGAGTTCACATGGCAACAACTTAGAGAGTTGTATGGAAGATTTTGAAATAATATTATTATATAGATATGGAAATAGATTGCTGAGGTGTAACTCATGTTGAGGTAAAAAACTGTACATATTATTTTCTAGATAATACACATCACCCTTATACGTCTAACACATTTTAGATTATCTGATACCTTGAATTTTTTCATATTAATTGAGCTGTCAATTCAGGTTGCTCCATCGTATTAGTATTGTTTAATTTTTTTCATCTTCCGACATTAATTAAAATTTTCAACATAAGTATAAGTGATTTTTTTTAATTAGCCAAAACATATGAAATTTTTTGTCATAGAGCTATTCATCATGTCACGCCATGTCCAATTCGGGTCTCTTCAATAAATTTTGTTGTGTGTTACCCATGTTCTCGTGTTACATCAAGAATTGTCATCCTTGGTACTAACTAATGTTGCAATGCTAATATGACATCAATCCTGCTCTCAAATTCATCTAACTGAAATATAGATATGCCCTGTAAAGAGTTTCGATTCTCGTCAAATTATCAATCATGCCGACAACATGGCCACGATACAGCAAAGCTCTTCCTAGTGCCGGGTCCATGCGAATTAGACGGAGGTGGCATAGGAAGCCAGGCTCGCAAGATATGACGGCTCGGATTCATCCCAATCCACTCTAAATACAAATAAGTTGTTCACCTTGTCCTATGACTTCGCCATATATGCAAGAATCCCAATTCCAATAAAAGAAAGTTTGGTCGGGATCAAACCGAATCTTCAGCTTCGACAATTCGGGCAATTGAACCAAACCAGTCACCAACAATGAAGGGGTAAAAGATCAAAAAGAAAAACACTCCCTGAGGTCACATGGTGACAAAGGTAAAGCCCCGCGTTTTTTCACTGAAACTTAGGAGATCGCAACCAGACAATTTGAGGACCACAAAAGAAAGCCAACAGGAAGAGCCGCAATTATTGCTGATGCTAAAGAGGAAACTGAGGCGAATCTTCTCAGCGACAACAGCTTCTGGTGTCTCTCTCCAGATCACGAGCTTGATTGGAGGGTGACCAAACCCTAATTCCACTGACAAAAGCTTGAGATGAGATGAGATCCAACTCTACCCAATGAGGATTTCCCCATCCTTTACTTTTGTTTCCTTGTATCTTCCCACATGAACGGTTCCTTTCGAGTGAGAACTTAATGGATCGTATCCTGCAATAATGCAACGTGGGGCTACTTGTCCCAGCTCATTAGGGTTCTCAGCAAGAAGCGTTAGTCTGACTTATACTGATATAGAGGTTCTGTGATCACGTGATGATGAGTTATCTTAAGCTTCTCAACAACGATGTGATGCGATCTGTAACAGTTCGAACGTGATAAGGGAAGAAAAAGAGAAGATTGCACCTATGAAGTGCGTATGTCCTTGTGTTGTGATATTTTCCGTGCCGACACTTCGAATGATTCCTCCATAGCAATCTGCGTACCATCCCTTTGTGACAACAAAAGTTCTTCCGCGATCTCTAACAAGAAATCCTAGTAAAAGATGTCCATTTAGCGACATCAGAGTGCCTGGGCTTTGCTAGGAGAAAATTAACTTAGTCGGGTGGTGACGGGAGAGGTCGAGCTTCGCTATGCTGCGCATAACCTCGGAGGCCGAATGTTGCTTCTTTCACTCATTATGAGGAACTTAATGCGCGCTCCCAAGGCCAAACAAACATTTCTTTCACTTGTTTGTCATCTCGTGTTAACTTTTGACCGCATTTTTCTACCACAGTCCTAAACTGAACCAAGACGCTTTGAAATAAGCATTACTCACTAAACGCAACACCTATTTATATAGCTCTACAAATAAACCCTCATATCACAAAAAAAAATTTCATTGTAAATTAAGCTCTACCACCTCTCTCTCTCTCTCTCTCTCCATTTTCATCGCATTTTGGATAGCAATGTGATGGAATTACTTAAGTTGACGATAATATGTGGTGTAGGGACCGTAATTATCACAAAAGAGATGGAGATTAACACTGAACATTCTAAAAGCACGTGGGCCAAAAGTATAATATCTTGTAGCTACTGAACGTAGGGGAAGTTTTTGCTTGAACTTAGTCCATGGATTGAGTGCAATCACGGTCATTGATCTTGTGCGGTACAAGCAAAAAAATCGTTACCCTGGCCTCTATTCTTGCATTTCTATGACCAACCAACCCACAACCACCATGGTAGAGATTCGGAGAAGAAAAAAAATTCAAAAGAAACGCACAGATCCAACGAAATTTACCTGAATTGTATGCCGGTGAATTCAGCGCCGTGAGAATAATTCTGCAGACCAATTAAGACTGAGAAATCCTGAATCGCCATGTCGTCCCACAGCTTTCTTGAGCTTCCGAGTCTGTAAAATCTCCACAATCGAGGACAGACGTAGTAGCTGAGGAAGTTCAAGAAAGCTGTGGAAAAGCATGACAGGACTTGAACGTCTTCACCTTCACCCTCTACGATCTCGCACAGATCATAAGTATATACTTCGCTTTGCAACAAGCAGCTTCTTTCTTGTGTGTGTGTGTGTGTGTGTGTGTGTGTGTGTGTGTGAGAGAGAGAGAGAGAGAGAGAGAGAGAGAGAGAGAGAGAGTTTGGACCCCTCCATCGGGTGATGAAATAACTCGATTCCGGCTAATTTTATAGACGGGGTAAGGGACGGACATTATACAAAAATGAATGCTTTGTTGGCTGTCTTACTACATTAAGCCGAACTTCTTCGGATTTACACATTCACTGTCGGTAACCTTTTTATTTTTACCTATAGATTCGCGCTACCCGTATGTGTAATATCATGCGCCTAACAAAAACAACTTTTTTCTGGTGTGAAAAAGAGTTTCCTCTCTCCCTCCCTGTCTCTCTTGCCCGAATTCACCGGCAAAA
This sequence comes from Syzygium syzygioides, assembly GCA_031216285.1. Classification (NCBI taxonomy): domain Eukaryota; kingdom Viridiplantae; phylum Streptophyta; class Magnoliopsida; order Myrtales; family Myrtaceae; genus Syzygium; species Syzygium syzygioides. The sequence goes on along the minus strand of CM062244.1, from coordinate 13,417,373 downwards.
CACACCTCAGCTGCCGCTCGCCCCTCACCGTCATTGCCGCCGTTAGCCTAAGTGAGCCCATTTCCTGTTTTCTTTCAACCCTCACCCCTCGCTGCTGGCGCGCGGCCCAATCGTGGCCGAGACTCTGGCCTCTAAAGGACTGTTATTCCTTATATAACATAGAGATTTCTGTGTATCTTTCGCATCCATATAGAGAACTGTTACCCCTTTATGGTGGTGATGAGCAATATTCACAACGTGCAAAAACCTCAAAGATCGAACTCCAAGGATAAGCCAAAATAAAGTGTCCATATTCTAGATACACCGACTCCACAATAAATCTGTTCATTTTGAACCACGTACGATCGATGGAATAGTTATTGGTTCGATGGTGCTGCAGGACCTGGCATTAATTGGATCAAGAAATCTTGGCCAATCCCACCCACGATTTGAAAAATCTGAAAAACTTATATGCAAATCTGTCAAGCTTAGTCGGCCCTTGACACCCCAATGATAATTTAAAAGGCTCAATAGCTCTCATTCTTATTATTACGTTTTCGTTTCCAAAGGGAGAAAGAACATATTTGAAATGCCGTTTCATTTAAAACTCGAATCTTGAAATCCTTTCTCTCGTACTTCACACCTCAAAAAACACAACTATTACAAAAGATAGACATTTTCATATCTCTTGACCCGAGAGTAGATGGGAAGAGAAAAGCTCCCCTTTTTCAGTGTACTTTCGACAAGATGTCCGATGAAAACAGGTTGGCACCTGCAGCTCAATGGAATGGAGCACGTGGCCACGATCCCACTGTATCGGGGGTTCAAATCCCTCCTTGCCCACAACTAGCCAAGAACACGATAAGTACCTTTCCGAAACCATGGAGCCACTTGCCCCTGGGTGTACCCCACCCCAAGCAGCAGATGAGGTCGGGCCCAACACGTCGTCGAGATCGTCGGGCAGGCCTATCGGTCCGATGGGCTGGCGAACGCCTCAGGCCCGCCCATGCCCTGGCGTGGGAATGAATAGATTGTTTTGCCTCGATTCCGGTCCCCACGTGATGGTTTCATCTCATGTGATCGAGTGCAGCGATGAGATGCTTCGTGTCGAACTGAACGTATAGGTAACGTGGGATGACTTATGAAATCAACGTTATCACATCACTGGTCACGATCACATGATGTGCGGTGGTACGATTGCTGATCTGGTGGGTGGGCCTCGATGTGATGTTTGTACTCGCCAACCGTGGCCCACTTGCCCCACACGGGCCTGTTGTTGTATAAAGTTGGAAGGCTCAGTGGGCCCACTTTCAGGCCCACCTCGTTGCCAGCTGTCGCATCAATTTGTTTTTTCACCCTTTGGTCAGATTTTTCTTGTTCTTATTGGCACTCTTTGTAGCGATTTTCCTCAAGGTTTTGTTACTTATGGTCTTTTTGTACTTGGTCTGATCGAGATATTCTTTGGGCTACGAATCTAAAGTGCATTGATTTTTTTTGGCCATGTACTGTTATAAGGTGCATCGTGCTGTGTCATGTGGTTCGACTGCATTTTTTTGGACTCCTTCCCGTTAGGAACCGTACCATCTCAATCATTCAAACCCATCGAGCTTGTTATAAGTTCGAGCCCATATGATCAACATACTCGATTGCAATGCGAGAATTACTGCCACCGGTTTCATATGATAGAGTGTCCGTATAAAATCTGTCTTTTCACTAAAAGCTAAAGACGCGAGAAGCGAACAAAAATTTACTGAATCGACACACCAACTCCAAAAAAATAATCGGGTCAGTTAGATATTTAGCCCCCACCTCCCATTGAGGACTAGCTCTTATGGCCCAGAGACTGCCCTTAGCACGATACATGTTCATGCATGACAAATTGGACGTAAAGTCCTTAAAAGATATATAGCTTGGAGCTATATATCTTGTCCCAAACCCTAGCATGACCATTGCATTTCCTAATATTTGGAAAAATGGCAGGGTGCTGCTTGGGGTAACTTAAAAACTTTCAGACCCAAAATATTATTTTAAGGCTTTATTTATTTCGCGAAAAATAAAAAAAAAATTGAAAAATATGTTCCCAAATATAAGTGCTTACATCGCTGAAAATAACTAATCAATGAAAATTATTTTCATTACCGACAATAATTTATGACTACTAAACATTTTCATGGACGTTGAATATATTTTCCGTTCATTCAGTTTTGTAGGCGATTCCAAATATCGTTGTTAGGATTATTCATTTTTCGCGAACCAAACGTTGTCTCTTGAGCCAACAGACCCACCAATTGAAACCGACCCTAGCAATCCAAACTCTAAAACCCTTGAAAGCTTCAAAATCACATCATCTCGTGATCCATATTAACCCATACACACCAATATAATTAGACAATGAAAGATATTTTCATTGTCGATAACAACTTATATCTAAATATTGATATTTTTCGTTCATTTATTTTTTGTAAGCGATATGAGCGATTATTTTTTAGGAAAAAGTTTTCAAATTCATCTTTCTCAAAACAAACGGGGCGTGAGTTTCATATCCACGACGAGGGTCTGAGGCATCAGATGGCCGGATTCGAGCATAATGCATCTGGTGAAAAGGATCCAAAAGAAAAGGGATTGGATTCGATGGATTGGAGAACGGTGAGGCTGCTGCTGACAGGAGGCGATGTTGGTCCAATTATTGGGGAAAAATAATTGGTGGGTTGTCTCCGTCAGTGAAAGCGAGAGGTGCTGCTCAGTTTCCGCCGGCGCAATTTCAGCTTCCGCCACTTCCCCCACTGCCCTGAACCCTCCAAGCCCGTGGACTGACCCACCTGCCATGGAGGATCCGGTGCAGCACGAAATTTGCAGAACCCTAGAGATGTCGTTTCCTTCCTTTTCTTTTCACGAGTTAGAAAGTGCGGAGCGGGGGGGGCAGGCGAGCGGGAGCGGCCCCCCTCCCTCCGAAGGTAGATGGCAAATCACGTGATTGCTACCGAAGTCGTTCATAAACCGGAACATCTTCGAATTGTTTGTGTTTATAGCTCCGTGCGGCTGCCGTGCAATTAGTGGCTTAGGATCCCTCGTGTGGTGATTGAATGGTCGATGATAACTGCCTCCGGGTTGAAATCAGTGGCGGCAAACTCGTGAGTACCGATGAAATGTAGATAGGAATTGAATCGAAGCGTCTCGCACTTGTATTCCGAAAGTACAACAGAGATGCTGCCAAAATCAAATGCATGAGGTCTTTCACTGACCTGAAAGTACATAGGGTCAAGGCACAATTTACTGTTGGACGCAGATGTGAGCGGTTTCGGAATCGGTCCAAATTTCACCAAGAACTTAAAACCTACCAATTGAAATCGATTCTCTAATTTTTGGAAATTTGGAACTTACCTGCAGATCTTGGAATATGAAATCATGCTCACCCTTGCTTAGATGCATATTCACCAACCTGGAATTCACCATTAGTGCATAAGCCTTACATCTGCTCAATGAAACAAGAGCTTCTATGCGGAACAAACTTCATTGCTCAACCCACTTTTCTCATTGCACGAAGAAGCCTTACATTTATGGCATTAGTTGCTGGTTTTCTCATCATTCGGATCGAAGCTAATCTTGTAGAGAAGTATAGTCATTTCCATCGTTGAAGACATCTTTCATAGCTAAATTCTTCATCGAAAGCTTTCTCTGTCGACATGATTCCATTGTTTCGTGTTTAGAAATATAGAAAACCAAAACTAGCTAGAAGCGGGCCAGTCCCTGAGCAGTGGAATCAAATTGATTCGGACTTTCAAACAGTAGTGGACTCATATTTCAATCAGGGGGGTCATGGAAAGAACGGGTTCAAAATTATGATCAATTTCAGTTTTCAAATCCTGTTCCAGCTACAGGAGGCCATCCGTCATGCCATCAAAGCTCTGTTTATTTTGCAGGAAATGAATGATTTGAAAAACACTTTTCTCGAAAACGATCATTTATATTGCTTGAAATTAATAGTCAATAAAAGAAAATGTTTCTATTATTGTCAACGATTTATGTCAAAATATCTTTGTATTTGTAAGTTATATAAGCGATTGTTTTAATTCCTTTTATGTAAAATAAATAGGTTTCAAAATGAAGCATGATAAATATGTATCTTTTCGTTTTTCAATTTTGGGGTAAATTCTCTAAAAAACCCCAAATTTTAGTTCTAGTCCAAAATCTGCCCCAACTATTTTTGGTCTCATAAAAAATCCCAAACTTTAAGTTCAGTCTCAAATTTGCTTTGAACTTTTTTTTGTCTTAAAAAAAATCCCAAACTTTAAGTTCAGTCCCAAATCTACCATGAATTTTGTTTTGTGTAAACGAATTAGCAAATTTCAATTTATTTTTAAAAATATACCCCCGTGATCCGGTCCCACCTTGATGTGCACTTCCATGTCCATAACAAATTAACATCAGTAAAGTAATGAGCGATAGATACATACCAATGTCGCATTTCCACTTCGATAACAAATCCAACCCAATTAAAATTGTTGAAATTATATAAAATAAAAATATTCTAAAATATGAAAGTTAGGGACGATAACAAATCCACCCGAAAAAAATTATTTAAAAAAAGCCTAATTTTTTGGTTCAGTCCAAATTTGCTTCGAACCTTTCTTTGTCTAAAAAAAAGCTTTATTACTTTGTGATATGGATTTGTTATCGATGTAAAAATACCACGGCAAGTTGGGATTGGATCACGGGATATATTTTTGAAAATAAATTGAATTTTGGTGATTTATTTACACAAAATAAAATTCAGGGCAAATTTGGGACTGAACTTAAAGTTTGGGATTTTTTCTGAGATAAAAAAAAAATTCAAGGAAAATTTGAGACTATACATAAAGTTTGGGCTTTTTCTGTGATAATAAAAAGTTCAAGATAGATTTGGAATTTAATTTTTTGGTTCAGTCCAAATTTGTTTTGAACTTTTCTTTATCTAAAAAAAAGCCGTATTACTTTATTGATATAGATTTGTTATTAATGTAGAAGTGCCATGTCAAGTTGGGATCGGATTACAAGATATGTTTTTGAAAATAAATTGAATTTTGTTGATTTATTTACATAAAATAAAATTCAGGGTAAATTTGAGACTGAGCTTAAAGTTTGAGAATTCTTCTAAGATAAAAAAAATTTAAGGCAAATTTGAGACTATATATAAAGTTTTGAGTTTTTTTTTTAAATAAGAAAAAGTTCAAAATAGATTTAGAATTTATTTTAAAGTTGGGTTGTTTTTTTTTGGGAATTATGCCTTCAATTTTGCCTTTTGTGATGTGTGTTGCATGCGATTTGATGAGACTGATGCATGACAAGTAATGTGCACGAGCAACGCCCTGCATCTACTGACACTGCATTGTGCTGCGCTGATGGTGTAGCATGGCCGTACAGGGACTATGCCGCAGTTCCCCAAAAAAAAAAAAACAAAAACAAAAAAATCAATGGCAAAAAAAGAATTGGTTTGCTTGGTCATCAATGTAGAGTAATGTTTTTATTTTTTCGTCAAAATTTAAATCATCGTTCGAATTTAAAAAATTATATGAAATCTACAAGTACATATAAAGACATTTTCAATGGTATCAAATATTGTACATAAAAAAGAGAAAATTACAATGCTGGTAAGATTTGACAAAGGTAAATAAAAAAGTTGAAGTCATTTTAAACAGATCTTAATCACAAGATGTGATGAGAAGGTATTATGTGGATTCGTATCATCTAAAGATTGTGTTCACTACCGGTGTGCTCAAAATCAACGTCGATGGGTCATTCGTCCCAGAAATAGGTGAAAGCGCCATAACTTTTGTGTGCCGTAACTACCATAGAACATTGATTAATGGTTGTGCCCACTCGGTGCCCGTCTCCTCGGCGATTCAAGCTAAAGCAATGGCTATTTTGGAAACCCTAAAATACTCTGTAAGCCTTGGCGAAGTGAAGCTACGTGAACTCAAGTTGGAACTCGATACAGTAGTAGCTGCAATAAATCGGTACTAAATATCAAGCAAGTTGGCAAGTAACTGCTCTTATTATCGAAGCCTAGGCCCACGTGAAGAAGTTCAATCACCTCCATATAGCCCATTGCAATAGGGAGAGAGTAATCAGATTGCGGATTAAGTTGTGGAAACCCATCGTAACAGAACCTTACCCTCGAATTAGGTCTCTTATGATCCCCTTAACCTTTCGAATTTACCGTGTTGTAAAGCAAATTTTATGTATTTTCGAACTACTTCTTATTGAGAATTTTAAAGCTTTTTAGACCGAAAAAAAATTGCAATGTTCATAAATCATATATTTGCCGATATCTTAATGTTGACACCGATAGATGGATACCACATTTTAGGTTATCGCATTTATGACATGAACACACTATTCTTGTTTACGATGTAGGGTGCCATAAATCAAAATCCCAATCCACCCTTTATTTCATGGACCGATGCCTTTCAGGCCATCCTGAGCCCAAGACTTTTACCTGGGCCGGGTCAAGAAGGATTTTGGGGTCATTCATCCAATTTGCTGCCCAAAAAATATGTATATGTTGTGACGGGTCAGGTGAGCTTAGCTCGAGTCTGCCCAATGATAACGCGTAGCCCTACCTCGGTATCGTGAGCCTTTGGTCTATGGTTATGTTGGAGACTCACTATTGTAAACGTTTTCCACACACATAATGCTTATCTTCTCATCAATTGTTCGAGTTCCCATTTCTCTCGAAGAAATGTGTACAGGCCAACTGATATACTCACACGTGCATAACGATGCTAGAGACACCGGGGTAGGATCGAGGATTAAATTCATCGAGCTTGTGTGATAGATTTCTCTTGAGGGCTTTGACCTGACTCCCTCGAATAACACACCGTTACAATCCGTCATCTCACTAAACAAATCGATTTTGTCAACTAGCATTAGCAAATGGCATAAAAAGTAAAAGAAAAGGTCGAATGGAGGAGGGTTGATATGTGTGACTTATATGATTATATTCATTTTTTAGAACTATAGGAGTGTTCAAAACGAAACTGAAAACCAAATTTAAATCAGAACCAAAACAAACCGAACTGAAATTTTGTGCATTTTTAGTTCGGTTTGGGTTTTAGTACAAATAATGAAAAAATAAATATTATTTTCTTCCAGTTCAGGTTTACTTCGATTCTAAACAAACCGAACTGAAATTCTAATAAAAAACTAAATGCACTTTCTCAGCCCTCTCAAAATCGCCATGAAAAATCATAATATCTGGTTTTCTCATCCGAATCGAGGGTTCGGTTCATATTCGGTTTGGCTCAAAATTCGATTTAGTTCAAGCATACACCCTGGTGGTTCGGTTCGGTTTGGATTTTCAAAGAGCCCAAATCGAATCAAACGGAAATCCAAATTGAACCGAACTGTTGACACCCCTAGTTAGAAGCTTTATGAAAAGACCAATTAATTCTTCCAGTCATGATTTCAAAGATTAGGGTTTCCTCTCCACCAATCCCTTGAGAGATGAAGCCAAGAGCACCTTGGCTCAGAGCCAGTTCTGACTCCCACACAGCGCACATCCATAAAATTGGTCACCGGTGCAAAGCAATTGAAGGACAAGAGAACAAACAAAGAAAGCCCAAAAAGTTCAACATGAATGGGCTGAAATCTAGCCTAACATGACCCAATAGAAGACAGAACTACTATCCATTCTGGCACGCCCCATCTTGATTCGAGGATTCGAGGAGACAATTTCATCAAATTAGTGAAGACATCTATGAACCATTGCTAATCCTCAAACTCATCTTAAAAAGCAGGGTTCTTGCATTACATACTATAGGATATTCTGACAAAAACTTTCTGTGAAGTTCCCCCCCTCTCCTTACCATAGTATTAATCTTGCTTTGCGGGGAAATAATTAGAATGAATCCTCACGTACAAGAATCACTGGCTGGCGTCTTTTTTACTTTTCGTGGGGCCCGATTTCTAATGTCGCATAGTTTCCTCGAATGATCGAGCTACACCTCCAGCAAATAATTCGGGAAAATTTTCATGATTATGTTGAGAAATCCCGGCATGTAATTGGTGCTTTTCATCAAGATGCTTACAGGAAAGTGATTTTAAGTGTGAGAATTGTGAGTGATGAGTAACAACATGTTCACTGCATTCTCTCTTGTCCCTGTCTCAGAAGGACAGATGGGCCTCTCCTCCTCCTCCAAGCAGCATGGCCGGGGGAGAAACTTTACGACCTCCAAGAATGGAATATCTTGCCTTGCCCCATATGATGATTGAGCTTTTGGCGCCCCACACATCTCTCTCTCTCTCTCTCTCTCTCTCTCTCTCTCTCGCTATTTGCTTCTTCTTTTCGGTGGGCCGTGGGCCCATGTAGTGAGTGCCTAGGTGGGGGAAGATGGGTATCACTCCTTTTCCACGAGGGGCCTTTGTCAAGTTGCTCAGCACAGTCTAGAGAAGGCACCTTAAAACCAAAAAACAAGAAATAAGGATCTCTCTTTCTTTCTGTCTTTGTTTCTTTTGGGTCAATTGTTCGTACTTCTTAGACCCAATAGCGTCGAACGGCGACGGTCTCTCTGTTCGGCGTCCGGTTGAGTGATTACAGGCACGGAGAGATCTTTGAGGACGGCTTTCGAGAGAGTCGTTTATATTAAGATTCAACCTGTAATCACGATTTTTGAGATACAATCTGATGTTGAGATATGGTTAGGTCGATGATTCGTATTGATAAAAAAAGGAAAAGGGAAAGAAGAATAAGGATCGGAAAATGCTTTTGTCCAACCAAAGCATCATAGAATATATTTTCTTTGGTGGTTGATGAGATGACTCCTCACCAAGCACTACTCACACCCCTCCCACTCCCCCACTTCACTTTTTCCCCGTCTCTCCTTTTTTTTATTAAAAAAAACCCTTAACCATGGAAGCCCACCCTATCATAACCCTCCCATTTCCCATCCATGAATGGAATAATTGGGAGAGAGAGAGAGAGAGAGATTTTGATGGGATTGCACTAAAAATATGCTCCTTGACCATTCCTCCAGCTTTGACCACACAATTATAGGCCCAAGAATCGTTCAGATTTTATTTGCGGTCTTTGAAGCAATAAAGAATCATTAGTAAGTGGGAGCAATTTGAACCCTCTAAATTAGGTAACCCTTTTGGACATTGCCTTTGCAGCTCATGCAAACAGATGTGAGATTTTCTTGCATACTTATCTAGTAAATGGTATTGAGTTTATGTAAATCAACATCGAATGTGAATATGTCTCAGCATGAGAGAGAGAGAGAGAGAGAGAGAGAGAGAGAGGAGTTCCAAACAGTTTGGCAAAGTTATGGAAATCTAGATAGCTATTCAAACACCCAATGGCCTTCTATAAGAGTTTTAAAGCAATAAGCGGACAATAATAGGGTGCATCATCATGCCTCAAAGGCATGGTGCTCCCTTGTTTTCCTGTCGAGACCACAGAACTGGCTCTCAACCTTGTTTTGCCCAAAAGAAAAGAAGAACAAAATAATGCAGCAAGGCCTTAGAATATTATTCGGGATTTTCGGGAAGTGTTGGGCCTTTTTCCGAAATTAAATCGGCACCAATACTTTACCAAAAAAAAAAACAAAATAATGCAGCAATATAATTAAATTACTCAGAAAATCATTGTCTCAGACACAGCTTGTGGAGAAAATCTTGGGCCGGTCCGCTTAAAACTTTTTAGCTGCGAGATTGATGCACTTATAATTTATTGCCAAAAGCCCCCAGTTTCGAACTTTAAAAGTTATTCTATGCTTACTCTATGTGCATTATGTTTGTAGATCACAAGTGCCTAGGGTTATAAGTTACACTCCGGTCATTCATTATCACCCCTCTTTCATAGTTTAAGCTGTTGAAATAAACGGGCTAATCGGATCAGTTCGTGCTATGCCAAATTATTCTATAGAAGAAATAAGAAATTGATTAATAACGTGCAAGAAGAAACATGAGTAAATGGTAAATAATTATTGGAGGAGTATTTCAAAGAAAAAAATGAAAACATAAAGGTACGACTCTTATATGCATGTAACTTTCCTTTGGCTAATGATTTAAGTTTTTGGTTTGAACATTTCTAACTTGTCTGAGAGCTAGTTCCACATCCTTCGGAATCAGTTATTCTTAATGTAGGTCCTACTTATCTTATTTTTCCTGTTCTTCAGTTCCAAGTTCACTTTACCTAATATTTCATCACATATTACCCAACGTGGGGTTTCTTTTCCCGAATTTGCTCACACATGCACCTTAACATTTTGGAACTAGACACTTACCTTTACCAAAAAAAAAAAAAACATTTTGGAACTAGAATTTTTATAAACTTCATAAGCTTAAAGCAGGCTATTACGATTGTGTAAGCGTTCGACATAGATTATGGACGTGGATGGTGATGAGTGAACCCAAAAGCAAACAATAGGTGAATTAGGGCTCCATTTATTTTGGCGGAAAATGAATAATTTGAAAAATATTTTTCAAAAAATGATTGCTTATATCACTTGCAAAAACAAATGAACGAAATTTAATGTTTAAATATAAATTATAGTCGATAATGAAAATATTTTTCATTGGCTAATTATTTCAAGCGATGCAAGTGATCATTTTTATGAAAAAGTTTTTCAAATCATTCATTTTCCGCAAAACAAATGGAGCTTGAAATAATTAACCAATGAAAAATGTTTTAATTATTGTCTAAACATTTCCGTGGACGATTGAAATATTTTTCGCTCATTCATTTTTGCAAGCGATACAAATAATTGTCTTTAAGAAAGTTTTTTTCAAATAATTTATTTTAGGCGAAACAATTGGAGACTAAGTGAGAGAAATATTTCCTCAAGAAAGGGATGGAGATATCATAGATCTTTGAACTTTCTTTTAATTGTTCAATGATATCTTTGGTTATTTTGATGATCAACAAAAACTTATCAAAGTACTTGATGGGTGTTTTTTTAATGAATGTAGAAGAAATATCGCATGTTAAAGATTTTCTACGGGGTACCTCACGAGATCTGATTCTATGGAGATATTAAGTGGAGATATTCATGTATTAAATGTTATATTTACCTGATAATCATTGAAAAAGGAAGCAATCAGACATATACACGACATAATATTGATGTAATTCGAAGATAAGAAGTGCCAAAGATATATGTGCTACATTACTCTCAAGGGTTTCAAATTTGTGATGTTTAGTCTAGAGATGAAAGCTTACTTGTAGATCTTCTCTATATACTTACACTTGGCTGAATGTGAGAGGGAATAAGGGTTATTATTATTGTAAGTATGTTTGCAGAAGTTATTTGTTTCGCAAACTTATGCAAACACTGAATTTTGTAAATCGGCTGTGAGATCGGCAGAGGGCATCGGTAAAAATAAAGGGTTGATTCCGCCGTGAAGAGGAACTAGTCTGGTAAAAGGCGAACAGTAGTTGAATTGTTTTGCGTCGAAGCAGTTTATAATGCTTGCCGATAGTAATTGATACGACTTGATCGAACTGCTAGAGTTGAGAGGGTAAAGTAAAGCTGAATCGCTACAAATCTCGCTTTGATACTCTGTTCCCATCTCTCTTTATTAGTTATAGTCACCTTATGATATATGGATGCTAGAGTAGAATTAAGGTAGCTCTGCCTTCAGACCTAATAAAATTCATTCCCTTGACACTATTTCGGCCAAGAACAATTTACGGAACTATTTCTAACTCTTTATGTTAAGCTTAGTTGCAACATATTCTATACACTACTGCTTACTTGCTAATAACAATCTGCTGGCTAAGATTTTCTTGATGGCCGGCAATGTCACATCCAAGCACGTCCGGATATTGCAACATGACAATGTACAAGTGAATTATCTCTTTTCGTGGAAAATTTCAAAACTGATTTGATAAAGATTGGATTTAGCTCGACCTCACCGACCGTCGAATTGAGTAGATGTAGATCTTACAACTTTGTTCCATCCAATTTGCGCTTTAGCATTGTTGGAGGAACTTTAGACAAGTTAAAGTTATTTTTGTATGCTAGTGAGAATCATGACCTAAACTTCCTGTTTATAGTTGAAGATGCATCATCTTGCAGAAAAGCTTCTTGCAAGTCTTTGCTTGCACTTCTCGTTTTCAAGCAAGACAATGCCTCAACTGTTAAAGCAAGAACGTCTAGGACAACCGGCATTGCATCAATCACACTGTGTTTGGCCTCGTTATTTTCATAGTCGTTTTAGTAATTTTGGCCAAATTTCTACTCTTGAGAGAGAGAGAGAGAGAGAGAGAGAATTGCTTCCCATCCCCCACAAGCAAAAAGTGGAGGGAAAAAAAGTTCTTTTTGTACACACCGCGATGATGGTGATGATGATGCCTGCAATCTCCAACAGCAAAAGAACACCAAATTCCTCTCTCTCTCTCTCTCATGCTCATATTCCTCTGCCTCTCTCCTCTGTTTCTCACACCTCATAAGTATGTTGAATCTCCTTTTGTCCTCGCCCCTCTCTCTCTCTGTCTCTCTCTGTCTGCTCTCTCATCTCATGAACTCAATATAGTTAACACCAACCCATGAAAGTGAAAAGGGAAGAGGGGTAGTGAAGAAGAAGAGATGGAGAAGAGCAGGTGTGGTTGCTGGGCTGTTCTGAGACGCACCTCCTCTGCCTCAAGAGACTCTGCCAATTCCATTCCTCGTACCAGCACAGTTTATGATGCAGGTAACAGCAGTAACATGATCGTGTCCTTTGAGTTTCTGTAAAACTCAATCTTTGTTTCATGTAGAAACAAAATGGGTCACTTTCTTTTCCTCATAGCATCTCGCATGTTCTTTTCTTTTTCTCTCTTAATTTTTTCCGAATGTATTCCTTGAGGGTATAATTAGTTGCTAGTTAGTTGGAAGCAGTTTTGATGCTACAAGCTTTGGACCCGTTTCATGAACACATCATCATGTTTTCATTGGGTATTACAGTTTGGAGGAGTGTATTGTGTGCTGATTTTGGGATGTAATAATCCCTAACAGATACCAATTCGACAAATCTAATTGGAATCCGAGCCATCCGTTTGGTATTGGCTAAGGACAATCTTGTAACCAGCAAAAGGCTTCTCTCTTTTCTTGCCTTCTTTTGTTTTCTTGGCTGAGTTTTTGCTTAAATTATTGTTTTTTCCAGTTGCTGATTTCTTTTGTTTTCATTTAATAGACTGTCTGTGATTACTTGCATAGCTCAGGCTTTGCATCAGGAAAGTAGTCATCCAGGGTTTCAGTCAAACTTGGAAATTGGAACATTCAATGCCCTGAAGACTAATTTTTTTTGTTTGGCATTTGGAATCTGACTTCCATTGCACTTAACTGAGCTTAGACTAGCAATTGTAATGAGCATTAGGGCGAATCCAAGTCAAATTCAAGTTCCAAAGTTCAGCTGATGTCCCAGCTGAACTTGTTCAAATTTCAACTTCTATATTTTGGGAAAATCGACATTGCAAATTGACGGGAGGCAATTTCTTGATTTTGATGCAGCAGCTGAGACGCGATACCTCAATGCGAGCAACCGTGAGATGTATCCTCCTAATGAAGCTCGCTTATCCTCTGATGTGCCAGAGCCACCAGTGGCAGATAATAAACCCAAGTGCCAGCTTCTCCAGTTCACTTTTCAGGAGCTAAAATCTGCGACTGGGAACTTCAGGCCAGATAGTATTCTTGGGGAGGGGGGATTTGGTTATGTCTTCAAAGGGTGGATTGAGGAGAACGGTACGGCGCCCGCAAAACCTGGTTCAGGAATTACAGTTGCAGTCAAAAGCTTGAAGCCAGATGGTCTCCAGGGGCACAGAGAATGGATGGTGAGCACATTCTAGAACTCTGGCTAGCAAAATTGATGTCTCAAGTATGTTTCTCGCCGAAATGCTGAGAATAGAGTCATAATCGACAGATTCGTTAATGTAGGCCGAAGTCGAATTTTTGGGACAGCTTCACCATGCCAATCTTGTTAAGCTCATTGGCTGCTGCATCGAAGATGATCAGAGGTTGCTTGTCTATGAGTTTATGACCAGGGGAAGTCTTGAAAATCATCTTTTCAGAAGTAAGTGTTGATTTCTGCCTTTTTCAACAGTTCGATGTAGCGGTCCCATCAGAATGGAAAATCAAATTGCAATCTTGATTGAGAATGCTTCCAACAGATGAGAAGTTTGCCTACTCGTTAGAGACCCGACATGAATTTGCCACATTGGGTTTATCTATGTACCTGGTTAGGTGGCATGCCTATCGTATGCACAATTTTCCCGCTCAACATAATGTTTCTGATGAGCTGACTACCTCCTTTGCATGGCTGTGGCATCATATCTAAGTCCTATGGTGTTCTGACCAGTTGCAATGCTAGGTTATGCAATATATGCCAAAATGGTATAAAGCACTGTCGTGAGCCAAGTTGTGGTTCTTCCAATTGATTGCGAAATTGTTTGCCCTTTTGTCATAGTGGCTCCATGTCTGTCACTGTCACTAAAATATACTGATGACGTCGTAATTCTTGAAGGAGCCGTGCCTCTTCCATGGTCCAACAGGATAAAGATTGCCCTCGGCGCGGCAAAAGGATTGGCCTTCCTGCACGGAAACCGCAAACCTGTCATTTACAGAGATTTCAAGACTTCAAATATTTTGCTTGATTCGGTACATACTCCGGCACTATACTGGACTGCCAATATCTGTTCAGTCTAAGAACTATAGCAACCTTTGCTCTGCAGGAGTACAATGCAAAGCTTTCGGATTTCGGTTTGGCGAAAGCCGGGCCACAGGGAGACAAAACTCATGTTTCTACTAGAGTTGTGGGGACATATGGCTATGCTGCTCCAGAATATGTAATGACAGGTACTCCTGTGATATCTGGTTTGTTAAATTGGTTCCAAAAGCTTTATGTATGATCATTTTCAAGAAACATACAACTCTTTTTGTGCCTTGACCAAAATTGTCTTCAACTGTCATTGCTTGTAGCTCAAAAAAGAAAAAGAACTGTCGCTGCTTTGTCAGATAGCGTTGTGATTCACCAGAAAAAGCGAGTTTCATTCTAGATATTAGTCTATTCATCGGTTGAGTAACCGAGTTATTAGTCATGAGCCGATTCACCAAAGTTGCACAAGTGAAATTATCTCTTATCTGAACTAAGTTGTCACACTGATTTTCTCATGAGACAAACATTGGCGGCATTGAGAAGATTCGGAGTTTTTCCGCACTATCAAAGCCCTATGCTGATGCTTGTCCTTTTCTCATTTCGCACAGGTCATTTGACGTCGAAAAGTGACGTCTATAGCTTTGGCGTTGTGCTTCTCGAGATCCTAACGGGTAGAAGATCAATGGACAAGAAACGTCCCAGCGGAGAACAGAACCTCGTCACGTGGGCCCGACCCCATTTGGGGGACAAGAGGAAGCTTTACCAGCTGGTTGATCCGCGCCTCGAACTGAACTACTCAATCAAAGGAGTCCAGAAGGTGTCTCAATTAGCCTACCACTGCCTCAGCAGGGATCCCAAGTGCCGGCCCACGATGGACGAAATCGTCAAGGTGCTCACCCCATTACAAGACCTCAACGACCTCGCAATCTTGTCTTGCCACTCACGGTCATATCAACAAGGAAGGCGCAAAAAAAAGCCGGACCCGATTCAGCAGCGGAGTTACGTCCAGACCAAAAGCATTAGAGATTCTCCCCTGAACACCGGGAAGCAGAACTCGAAGTGACGGGTCAGCTGTTCCCTCTCCTTCTGATTGATTCGAGTACTATTGTAAGTTTGGTTTTTGTACTAGAATGTTTGGTCCTAATTAGTGCCGGATTGAGAAAGAAAAAGGAAGACGGAAAAGTGCTTTCCGGTTCTTCTTCCACGATCTCTCATTCTAGAGAAACTAACCTTGGGATATCCCCGCGAGTTCTGTATTGTAGTTGAGTTTTACATCTGTAATTAGATGAACGAACCCCGTTGTTCTCTGCAATTGTTTATGTGCATCTAGCAACGCGATGTCGATGTCCTTCGGCACGAAAAAGGAGGGAAAGAAAAGCGAAAAAGAAAATCTTGATGTCAATTGCTCAGAGTTTGAAGAAACTGCACCCTTTTGAGATTTGTCTACGAATGCGTGCAAACACGGCGTCTTTTCTTCAATCTCGGGAGACAATCCTGCGTCTTTGCTTCGTGTTGAAGCTGTCAATCTTCTTGAGAAGATGAACGTCAGCGAGAATCTCAATGAAGTGCACTTGCTCTCGGTGAAGGTGGACTACATAAACTAAAGCAGCTAATCATAACGCTGACTCAAGAAGAACCAAAACTCAAATTTTACGTAGGAAGAAGAGATTTAACGTCCATTCCCGTACGTTTCACATTTTCATATGCCAACTACCACAGGTTTTTGGTGACACACGCACATATATATAAATGGTGTGTGCATGTTCTTCTCCATATTCTATAAATATATAAGTGTTTGGCGTGATGAATAGTAAAATGATGATGTGGCATGCACGGAAATTTAGTTTTCTATATTAATTCTTAGGTTTTAGTTCAATATTAGAAAAAAGCCAATTCTCACTCTTCTCTTGGTTTGGAAATTTCACAAACAAATTTAAATACTTCTACCTTGGAGGTCATTGTTAAAAAATCAATTCCACATCTGTAATTCTTTCATAAGGATATTAATTTGGTACGCTGCATATAGAACTGTCATCGTTACCGTACTAGAACAATCAATGAAATATGCATTTACCTGGATTCTAGCATTTGTCTAGTCCATAAAATCGCACAAGTGTTTCTTTATTTGTAGCCTTTAAATTTAGTAGATATATGTAATATAAATCCACTTGTTTAATATTAGCAATATCTATGGACATACATAAGACTAATACTTTTCCGGTTCTTTCGCCACATCTTTTAGACAAGTTAACCTATGTGAAGTTATATTATAAATTAGGGATAATTGTCCAAAAATTCCTAAATTTATTGTAAGGCAACCAATTTAGTCCTAAACCTTTCAATTGAACCGTCCTAAACCTTTTAACGATTTTCCAATTCAGTTCCAAACCTATTATTTGAATATTTGGTCAGAAGGACTACATTGGCAAATCAGCAAAATACTTAGGACTAAATTGGTGAATCATCAAAAGGTTTAGGATTAAATTTACACAAATGAAAGATTTAGTACTGCCTTCTTACAATAAGTTTAGGATTTTTTAGACAATTTCCCCCAACTTGAACTATTATACCAATGTTGAACAAAAAAAAACTATTATACCAAGATTGACAACACATTACTCATGAATTGCATCTTAGCGGGGAAATTGTTCATAAATTTATTGTATGGATGCTAATTCTGTTATAAATTTTTCAATATTACTAATTTAGTCCTACACCTCTGCATGAAATTCTAATGTAGTCATTTTGACAATTTTTTGTTGGGAACCATTGAAATGATAGTATATCACATAGGATGGCCGGCAATACTAAACTACGACATCAGCAATTTTTGATAAAAATTTACTTGAATGACTATATTGGAATTTCGTATAAAGATTTATGACTAAATTGACAAAATTGAAAAGTTTAGAACTGAATTGACATTCATATAATAGGTTGAGAACTCACTGAACAATTTTCTCATTAAAAGAGCTGTGAACAATTGGTCAGGTTTATCCACCCATCGGTGGCTACGTTGATTTGCGCTTAGTTCTTTTCACGAGAGGTCCTGGGTTCAAACTCGCCCATTGGTGATTTAAGTGGAGGGTCATGGCGGTGGAATGCTGCGCTAGTCCCCCTCAAGGACTAGTCGAGCATCACTGCTGGTTTGAGCCCTAGCTTGCCAGCCGCGCGGACACTTCGGTTATAAAGAAAAAAACAATTGGTCAGGTTTACCCACCCATCGGTGGCCGCGTTGGTTTGCGCTCAGTTCCTTTCACGAGAGGTCCCGAGTTCAAACTCGTTCATCGGTAATTTAAGTGGGGAGTCGTGGTGGTGGGATGTTGCGCTAACCCCCGTCGAAGACTAGTTGGGCATCACCGTTGGTTTGAGCCCTAGCTCGCCGGTCGCGTGGACACCTTGATTATAAAAAAAAAAAATTGGTCAGGTTTTGCAGCGAATATACTTTTGTTGATCTAAATATTTCAATTACAAAGAGGGTATTAAAACTTACATGAGTATTAAAGAGAAAATATTATATTTGTATTTAATGGTTGTAGATGAAATTAAAGACAAAATTCAAGGCCATTTGCTACCCAAGGAGCGCGTCTTGCAAAGCTAGATGGCTAGCATATTCAATCTAATAAAAGTGGTAAAATTTGGGAGGTTAAGTTAATAGCAGGCATACATTAACTATATGCCAACCCCGTATCATTGTCTTTTTTTGGGAGCAATTTGACTTGCATACTAATTCTTTTCCCGTCGGAGATAAGAAATTAGTCATATTGTGTTTTCGATATTTTTTAATCAGGTCACTCTGTCAACCGCTTAGAAAAAAAAAATTAATAGAAAGCTAGTGTGGCACTTACTATTCAGCGATGTCGCATTGGGCATCACGGCATATGGCATAGCATATGAGTACCTTACTTTGCAAAGTGATATGCTCGAAATTGAAATCACTTATATGTCACTTAATTGATAGTTTTAGAAGTTTAATAAACTAACTCAAAGGAGGATCAAAAGTGGATGAACAAGTAAGAAATAGGAAAGGAATTTTTACTCCCCCTTTTTCTTTCTCTCTTTTGCTCAAAGAAAAAAAGACCATGGAAGAAATAGTATATGAAGTAGAGAGATGGAACCGCAATTAACAATATATAAACTCCCAATTACTTCTTGAGGATCCGTTTATATTAGCGATTATGTGCACCCATATAGATAGACCCCCAATTTTTTTTTGATCTTACTCTTCTTTTTTATGTACATGTATGTGTGGTGCTCATGGGAATAAAACCCTGAACGTAATACTTTCCGGTCCCACCCCCCAATCACTTTATTAGCAGGACTCCATGCCTATTGGCAACAGGCCCCTAGTTTGAGCAATATTCCTTGATGATAATCAAAGAAGTTTACAAGCTAGAAAAATCAAATAAATATGGTTAAATAAATCAAATGTGAGTTGGCATGAGTTAGACTAATTTAGTTTGGTAATTTCTATACATATGCTCATAAGTTTTAGACTTGTATTCACTAAACTCTTTTAAGTGGATGGCATCAATTTCTTTCCGACCAAAAAAAAAAAAGTTGGTAGTCCAAAACTAGACAGTAATTTAATAAGGCAAAAGTTAATAAATCACTCTAATTACGATTAGTAATTTCGTATAAGAGTTAACTTTCGGGGCACTGGCAAGTTATGTAAATTAAAATTATAAGATAATACAAAAAAATGCTAATTTGAAAATTATAAAGAAAATTGATAATTCCATGAAAGTGTTACCAACAAGTTACTTTGAAAAAACAGTCATTGACCATACTTTATCAATAAAATTTTGACACTTGCCAACACATAGTTGGATTATACCTCTACCAAAAAAAGAAAAAGATCCGTGGACCAATATAATTCTGAGAAGAGAAAATATAGTATGGTATTCCTCCAATTGTCCTTTTTGACTTTGCAATATAAATAATTTGTATTTTCCCTCCACCTTGTCTTCCAACTAAACTCGGATCTTGCATCATCAATTTATAAATTCGAAACAAGATCGTGTCTTATATTCCTGTGTGGGACTTCTAACACACTAGATCATTCTATTACAACAACTATAGAAAATCAAACAGAACAGATGAACAGAGAGAACCCTATCATTTGCAGAAAATGGAGAAGTACAAATACATTGATCATCAGAGAATGAAGAGACATTGCACAGATAATTTTTTCGCCTCACAGATCGAGCTGCTTCCTTCCCAAGTGCAAATTTCACCGGTACAATGCATGAACTGATTTGCCAACAATTGAAAAATTTCTCGCATGTTCTTGGTGCACGCCAGCCAATACATTTGCATCCTTGAATTCGGCGAATTGCGCTGTGGCGAAGTCCATCGGATGTAAAATCTAGACTTATGTGACTCGCACGCACCAGTACAAGAGTTTATCAACTGATTGACTAATTTTATTGAAGAAACGGCCATGCGATGGTACTTCTTACCGGAAAGTTGATGAGGAACTTGTCGGCTAAAGGTGATATATGCTGCTTCAACAAGTAGCTGTACTCATGCATTTTCCACAACGCAGACTGAGCAACATGTTTACAGTGTTTTATATGGGCGTAGACAGAATGTTTGTACTGTATGTTATTTCCAGAATGTACTCGATCAGCATCTTTTACATCAATCAATCACAGATAACATGCTTATCGAACAATTCATAAGTTCATACGTTCACGTCACATTAAAAAGATCCCTTAAATCTCTTTTGCTGGTCATTAAACAGGAGGTGATTCATTCTTCATTACTGTACTTATAATTTGTATCATCGCAACTTATCAACTTTTACTACTGTATTTCACCGTTTAAACTCTGCAACTTTACTGTTGAGATCGCTTATGCACTTACTTTCAAGTGAAGTGTCATTGAGAACTTGTTTCCGCATCGAAGATACATAAATAGTTGTGATGGCAAAATGACGGAGTAGTGACATGGAAACAATGTTGAAAGTAGTAATTAAAAAGGAGTAATTGCAATGATACAGGTTGAAGTTTAGTAGCTACAGGAAAAAACTAAAATAACCTAAGAATTAAAGATCAGAAAAGATATGTATCTACCCATCAAATACATAAATCTTACATAATTATTTATGGAAATATGCTGTATTGATAGAATGGATATTGACAGTGCAACTTTTACGTACCTATCTGTTTCCATGGAGGGAACGTGCTCAAGCTTTTATAAGCCAAAAGCTTCAACTCTGGGCCCCGGAATAGAACATTAATGTACAAATAGAACTCTGAAAGCAAACCACATAATTAATATGGGACTTATTTTGCTTCACGGGATGCGTGACTGTTGCATATGTTGTCGTCTCCATCACCGTTGAGACCGACTATTACAGTTTTGGGAATAAACCAACTATTCCAAATCAAGGGTGCTAGAGATATAAATTGTGCAATCAATCCGAAGACTACGCTAGCTTTGCTAAAAAGTCCAATTTGTAAGTCTACTTTTTTGCTAATTATAGATAAAGTCTTCGAATTTGACAGATATCAGTCGTCTAAGATGACATATAGGATGAATTTGTCGACCAATGACCAACAAAGTAAAAGCTCACAGAATAGTTGTAGCATAGATGAGAGAGAGTTGTTATACCCTTTTCGCTAATAAATCAACATATAATTTAGCATATAGAAATGGTTCTATTAGAAAGCCAACATGCTGTCTAGCGTTTTCTTGTTCAATCTAGGAATTTCACCTTATGGATATATTCACAACTCAAGAAGTATTTCGTTGATCTGATGGAAACAAGGTGCAAGATGTGAGCAGAAATCCAAATGGGTAGTTTGGTACGTGCTTCCTCTAATATCTTTCATGCAAGTAAAACTGAAGATCAGATGAGAAACAAAATCGCATTGAGAGAAAAATCAGATGAAGATGGAGTGTACTCGATCAGCTATGCCACATATGACCGCACCTGATAGGAGAAGTAATCTTCCGACTGAACAGCAATGAACCTCGATATGTAGAGAGTGATATTGGCGCGGCTCAATCTGAGATCGTCTTTTACAACCCTATATGCAAATCCGTCTTCAGATTGAACCTCACCAATATCGCTGTCTTTTCGCCGCTATAGCTTCATTCCCACCCATACCTGTCAAACTCGTCCATAGATAAAAGCCAAATGCAAAAAGTCAAGGACTTAACTTCCATCATTAGCAGGACACACGTTTGCCCCAACATTCTTTTGCACCATGTGAATAAAGAGCCTTGTGCTGGTTTCAGCTTTCAGATCAATACTCTCATGCTGCTTGAAAAAGCACGATAACATAATTATGAGCTGAGGCACCTTTGGTAGGGAAAAAGGTTTCCTTGGATTGATGGAGTCGATTCATGGGTTTTGTTGGTGGTTAGAAGAATTATCTGCTGGTGAAGTGGGGATCACCCAAATCATTGCGTATTCTTGGTATTCATGTATAAAAACATTCTATTTGCCACTATTTTGTGTTAATAAAATTAATCTTGTGCGTCAGTACAAGATTGATAATTTGGAAAAAGCGAAATAAGAGCAGATGGAATGAATTCAGCTAACTCATTTTCAATAAGTTTAGTATTCTTGGTGATCAATACGCTGCTGAAATCGCCTAATAGCTCGAACAAAAATGAAAAGAGGAAATTGCTAGAGATTGATGAAACACGAAAAGATAAAAACACAACACAAGTGCATGACAGTAGCTATATAAATGAATATATCAAGCCATCGAAAATAATGAGTTCCTGGAAAAACTTGACTCAGAAGTAAGGTTTTGGGTTGGCTGAAAGAGGGTAGGGTTTCCTTGCATGAAGAAATTTATGAAAGTGATCGACAGACTCCATACCCATGACCAACACGAAGGAAAAACTCATGCAATGAATAATAGGTGATGAGGGAGGGAGAAAGAGAGGGAGCGAGAGAGAGAGAGAGAGATTGTGTTGAAGAGGAAGGGAGGGAAGGAGGGGGAATGTATACTGGAAGGATTTGCCTCGGGATGAGAAGGGGAAGAAGGTGAGTGGAATGATGTCAAGAGGGAGCAAGCCTCACTTTTAGGGTTTGTCATGCTTAGTTTGCACTCAAAAAATTAACATAAAAAAACTCTCTCTCCGCATGCACCTTGAAATATTCTCTCCACCCCAAAAAAGAAACCCACAAAATAACTCCTTTTCATTGTACTATTCTCCCTTCCCCGTCCACATTATCATTATTGAAAGTCTTAAGACACCCCAACTTTTTGTTCATGCTTGCATTAATTTGATTGAAATGCTTTTGGGTGAGAGAGAGAGAGAGAGAGAGAGAGAGAGAGAGAGAGAATTGGATGGTTGGCTTACATGCACGCTCTGTAAGCAGAATCATCATTAAACTGTTACTTATTTAGACACTAATCATAAAGAAGAATGAAGAGAACCAACTCTTTTGATTATCAGAAAGGGACATTCTTATGTTTGAATACTTATAAAGGAGGGGGTGGACACTTTATGATCAAGAACATTCCATGGTGTCCTTTTACCGAATAATGCATGTCCCTGACAGCATGTTGAAGTGGTAAGATTAGGTTATGCTTTTCCTGGTGAAGGGAAAGAGAGAATTGCTCATTTTGATTCCATGGGCCTCGCCTTGTCTAGAAAAATTAAATGAACTTTTTGACTGAGGTTTCCATCTTGGTCACGAGGAGGTTTTAAACGGGTCAAAGCAATTGTGATAACAAAAAGAAAAAGATAACGCGTAAAAAATAAAGAAATCTCAATACCCATGGGGACGGGATATAGGAATTTTATCTAAAACTCTAATCAGCAATCAATATGTCATTAGTTTAAACATTGTTACAAATACCTGGAAACATATAGTAATCTTGAGATCACCTAACACCAATTGGCTCTATGTCATGTGCAACGTATCCATTGCGGTATCACCGCTATGATACTAGTGGTTGACATACTTTTGTGTTTGTGATTTTAAGATGACCTAATTCTTGCTAAATGGAACACCCACTATTCAACTTATTGAATATATAGCAGTTACGTCTCTAGCCTAAAAGCCAGATTGGAGAAGCAGACAAGTACAGAAACTGACATCCCTTGAGTTTATTAACTACCAAGGCTATAGTGAGTGGCTAGCGTGCTTAGAGGCAGGCAGTCTAATGTAATCACATCTTTTGAACTTGCATTTCTTATGTGTTGACAAGTAGGACTTCTTAAGCACGTACAGTATCAATATCTGATTGTTTGCGTATTCGAGAGCCAAACATTCAGTAAATGCAGACGTGTTACATACATGGCCAGATTCGAATATCATACTGAAAGATAGGAATTGTTCTTCCATCACAGGCGGTCAAGAAAACCGAGTATTAAAATCCGAAAAATTCGCAATGGGAGTAAGCAAGATTAGGTAAGGTAATGGACCCGCTTTTTCTGCAGTCCTGTTCAGGTATTTTCCAGTGCTCGAATATTCACACATCAAACCTTATAAATAATATGGAGAAACTGATGCCTAGGGAGACTTAAATTAAGAGATATCGTGGGTCAAATAACATGAGTGCGTAGGGAGGAAGGAGAGAATCTTAGTTCTTGAGAACAGGAGTGCAGAATGTCAGCGAAGCTGAACAGGTTTATTTATATAAGTTTGTTTGTCTAGAAAGAAGTTTCCAAGGAGTACGTACAAAGTCTGATATGGAACACAAACCAAAAGCACTTTGCGAACAGTGGAGGCCTAGAGAGGCAGAGGCAACCCAGCACCGGAGACACCGGCGTTAAAGTAGCCCTGCCTTGAGCTTGCATGAGCACTAGGGGACACTCTTCTTGGGTTTTGCTGACCACTTTGATCGATTCACTTCATTATTATTTTTTTGTTGTTGTTGCATGTTGTGTCCCTCTTGTGGTTTCAATCAGCATTTATTTTGTCCACCACGGGTGCAAAAAGGGAATTGGATTTTTTTTTTTCACTCTATGTATCCACCGTGAAAAAAGAATTATTTTTTTGTCCAATATGTGAAGATCTGGTAAGATGTGCAGTTAAAATCTATTTTATAGAATGATTGAACTTTCAATATACGTGTGGCTACGTTTTAACACTGTGTATAGGAAATTCATTATGGATAAATGCTTCCATTATTATCTAAATTAAAATCTTTTGCTTGTGTAGTGTTAATTCCATTTTCCTATAAATAGATCTCAAACTCAAAGGGCACACTTTACAACTCTTGGCATAAAACTTGACTAGACATGCGAAAGATCTTGCCATCACTTGTAGGAATAGTTCTTTCCATTATTTGTATTTAGCTGTTGGGTGATGTCCGGGTAAGTTTTCATGCAAATTAGATTAATTCACTTCTTCGGGCACTATTCAACTTGTCACATCATCTTTTCAACAAGTATGAGTTTTCTGGGAGGTAGGATTAGGATATAATATTCCTACGAAAATATGGAACCAATAGAATTGCAATACCTGAATTTTAAGAGTTATGAACTTTAAGTGATTTATTAATGGTCACGTACGATTCAAATTGAAATTATCCGGGATGGAGATGAAAACCATTTTCAAAGTTGAATTGTCACCATGCCATCTAAGTACCAATACTTTCTCTTGATGCTAAAATTATGACAAATTTTGACAAAATTAACGACTCCTAAACACTGAAACTTTAATTGAACTCACGACCAAAACAACAGTCCAGGAAAACGAATTAGATCCCAAAAGTCATGGGCCAAAGCATGAAATCACTCCAATCGAACTCTTAATCTTTTCAAAGCTTCAATGCATCCTCTCTCTTTGAAGAATTTGGGGAATCGTGAAAGACCCTTTTGGTAAAAAAGATGAAGGCCCCCGTCTCTCTTTCTCTCTCTCGACTGATTTAGCGCGATAAGTTCGCGTGCCACAACCCTAGGCAGATTCATCCCACGCCTTAAAGACAAGACTAGTTTTCAGGATTTGTCAAACTCTTTGCTTGTCTGTTAGTAGGAAAATGATATAAATGATCTTTGAATTAAACTTTTGTTCAATGTGCAATGTCGCTTCCAAACTTTTGATTTATCCAGTATTGTCCTTGAACTTTGGTCCAATTTTCAATGCATTTCTCGAAAATTTAAATATTTTCATATAACCTAGATATTACATTGAACAATTGCTAATAGTTCATGGGGGGAAAAGTGCCAAAAAAGTCCTAAACCTTTTGCATTAGTGTCAATTTAGTCCTAAACCTTTTTTTATGTCAATTTAGTCCTAAACCTTTTCCATTGGTGTCAATTTAGTCCTAAATCTTTTTTTGGTGCCAATTAAGTTCTAAACTTTTTAAATTGGTGCAAATTCAGTCCTAAACCTTTTGTTTTTGTGCCAATTTGGTCTTTTTGGTTAATTTTAACCGGAATTTGTCGACGTGGACGCCTACCGGCTGGCGGCCGGTCAACGGGGTTGACGTGGACAACTTTAATAATATTTTAATATTTTTTGAATTTTTATTTTTTTTCCTTTTTTTTTCTTTTTTTTTCCACTTTTTTTTGGGTCCCCCCCTCCTTCCTCTCGCCGGTCGCCGGCCACTGGCGAGGGCGGCGGCCTGGCCCTACGAGGGCGAGCGGCGGCGGCCTGGCCCGGAGAGGGCGAGCTTCGCCTTGGTCGGTCAAGGCTCAACCTCGCTAGATCCGGTGAGGTCGGGCCTCGTTCAACCACAGTGAGGCTCGAGCTGTCGCCGGAGGCTGCGGCGAGGCCCGACCTCGCCGAATTTGGCGAGGTCGAGCCTCACCCGACCAAGGCGAGGCTTGCCCTCTTCGGGCGAAGCCGCCGCCGCTCACCCTCGCCAGGCATGGCCGCCGCCCTCACCAGTGGCCAGCGAGGTCGAGCTCACAGGCTCTGGCCTCTGGCCGATCGCAGGATCGGCGACCGGCCAGAGGAAGGAGGGGAGGCCAAAAAAAAGTGAAAAAAAAATTAAAAAAAGGAAAAAAAATAAAAATTCAACAAATATTAAAATATTATTAAAGTTGTCCACGTTAGCGCCACATCGGCGTTGGTGACCGGCCGCCGGCCGGCAGGCATCCACGTCGGCAAATTCCGATCAAAATTGACTCGAAGGACTAAATTGGCACAAAAACAAAAGATTTAGGACTGAATTGACACTAATTTAAAAGGTTTATGACTTAATTGGCACAAAAAAAAAGGTTTAGGACTAAATTGGCATCAATGGAAAAGGTTTAGGACTAAATTGGCACAAAAAAGGTTTAGGACTAAATTGACACTAATGCAAAAGGTTTATGACTTTTTTGGCACTTTTCCCAGTTCATGGGCCATATTAAACAAATTAAAAGTCTATGGACGGCATCGTAATTGGGCCAAAGATCAGGGATTGTATTGCACTGCACAAATTAAAAGTTTAGGGATGACATTACTCATTAGATCAAAGATTAGAGACCATTTGTAATATTATCCATTTGTTTTACTATTTTCACTGGATCCTGGGACTTCTCATCCCCTTGAATGTGTCCCCTACCTCTCTTTCAAACGACAAGACACACAAACACACCTCTTTCAAAAGCTGGGAGGTCAAAAAAGCTTCTAGTTCCATGATTTTGGGTTCAGCTTGGTATTTTCCCCACCGCCATCATTCCTTCTTTTTAAAGCTTTCATTGTTTCTCTCCAAAGTTGCAAGTTGCAATTGCCCCACTTTTTTCTAAACCATCCATCAATCCATCTAGTAGTCATCGCAATGTTTATTCGTATGGAACAGGTTATTCCTAACTTTTTATGAACTTCTCTTCACTCTTTTGTTTTCCTGGCCTGCCTGTTAATCGGCGATTCGAAATTAAGGGAAATAAGCGCTTAGCAACTCCATGCTCATTGCTTACACCTCTCCTTTGAAAATATGAAGTTTGCATATCATTTGGTCGATCGCAGGTATCTGCCGCGATAAAGATTTAGAGGCTTTAGAGTATCCAAGTGAAGTTTTGCCTGATCGAGTTGCACGGTATGAGGAGCGCTAGTTGAAAAGACCGTGAAGCTTTTGCATTCATTTTCATTCTCTAATTGAAAAGCTTCGTGAAGGTCAAGGGAGTAAGGGACATGTCGAGTTGATGGCGGCATTCAACATAACGATGTAGGAAAGCGAACATGCTTTCACATGACATGTTGATCTATTTTCTTGCGGCCGCTAATAATTTAAAGTTGTTAGATGCAGCAATATTCACGCAATACACGGCTACTTTAAGGATGCTTTTGAACGGCCGAGACAATGACGGAGACTTAAATGAGACCAAAGATCACAGTCGATGGTCACTTCGTGGTAGAGACATGGTACGAGATTTCGACTTCTCATCTCGAACGTGAAGAGGGAAAGAACCGGGGAGAGAGTTTTCTTTAGCCCCCTTTCTTTGGGCTAAGCAGGAAAAAAAGAAAGTTGTTGAACTTGAAGTTTGATGAATATGTCTCAATCATGCCCAGCAATCAGGGCAAAGTCCATTGTCATGTTCCGGAGACAGCACAGACACGCCCTATCCCCCACATTCTCTCTCTCTCTCTCTCTACAGCCACCTTTTTCTACGGAGAGAGACTCTTGACGTTCACACACGAGTATCTGAGACCAATGCATTTCATGCAGTTGCATGTACATACGTGACCTTACACAGACAGAATGCTACTTTGGGAAAAACAACAGATGGAAATCCAGCGTAAAATTAGTACGCTGAGAAACAGAACAATGCATCAGCAAATGCAGAGATGGCGATCGAATTAGAATGCAAGGAGAGGGAAGAGGAAACAGTTTCATCCAAAGAGACGATATTCGAAGCACCATACAATGCCGACAGCATGATATCTAATGGCCATCCAGCAGAAATCAAAAGTGACAGAAGAATCTTCTTTGCCATAACTGGGGTAAAAGGCGCCTTTTCGCTTTCTTGGACAGGGGAGAAAGATGGGAGCAAAACGAGGGATTGACAATGGGATCTCCTTTTCTAAGGGTGAACAGGACATGAGCATGCCAGGACCGTGCCTAACACCGTGACAGGACAATGTGATTAACTATTGCATGCTAGTCAGATGGAGCGATTTGTTCAACTTATCATTCTCCTCTTAATCACGTCTCGTACTTGGTCTGAAATGGCTCAAATTCTACCTTTCTGTGCACTTCTGAATTTCCCTCACAGGTTATCCTTAATGTCTTGTCTATCTCAAAAGAATTGTAGCAGGACCACATCACTTATGTCGAAGGGAAGAAAACAGTGGCCAGGTAACAACAATGTCTCTTTTGCACTGGATGTGTACTGTCTCGTGAGGACATAATTCAGTTTGCCGCACTAATTGCACTGCGGTAGGGACGAACAAGCTGGATAGCGAAGGCAAGCCTTTCAAAAGATTTAAGAGGGAGGATCCTTGCCCAAAAAATAAAAATAAAGCCAAAAAAAAAATTAAAGTCAGGGTGTGCTGCCCACTGACTTTTAGTCTTTAACCATCAACCCTTCTTCTCTAAGTAACTTCCTCAGGCAAATAGCCAAATGTGAACCAGGCAACATTGGGATATTACAACGATTAGAATTGGGTCTCTCATTGAGGAAATGAAGTGTGCCACCACACCTCCACCAACCGAGTTGGCAAATGATCCATTACCCTAGAATCATACAAAATTTACATACCGCCTACGACCAAATAGAGAAGTTTCATAAAGTTACTGAAAATGCTTATAGGAAAGCTCAGCTCTCATATTAGCTTGTGAATTTCTTTAATGGATGCTAGAGAAGTCTTCAGGTTTCGATTCGAATTTCAACTATTCTAGTAACCTTCGTCCCAAATTTGGTTGTTGATTACTTGATAGACTTACATCAGAGAAAACAAAAATCTCACAAGCTGCTTATCACCTTATCTCCCTTGAAGTTTACAATAGGCATACAGACAGGACCCTAGAAAACCAAGCGATTGGCCGACGACATTCAACTGGAAGCAACAGTGGACATTAGCTCCTGTACAATCAAAACTATGAAAACTGCAAAGAAGGAATGCAGTTGAGGCTTTTATACTTACCAAGTCAAATGGGAGCCCACCAAACATTAGCCAGCCAAGTCCAATTGTGAAAAGATCCTATCAAGCAGAAGTTATTAATACATTAAATTTACAAACAAAGAAAAGAAAGAAAAAGATGAGAGTAGAACATCTAAAGAGGTCTGATAGTGCAAGAATGACAATTTTGACTCTAGTTGGCATTAAGAAAACATAAAGTCTGTGAGCATCTTTCAGTATACTCACGGGAAATGCAAATTACGATTCGACTCTTCTTGCTTATCCCTTGTGAACAAACTATGGTTCAAGTCAAAGCATAAGGAGAAATAACCTTACGATATTTCAGATATGGTCGGGTATAGTCAGCTAATTGAAAATCTTACAGTGCATTGATTTCGACTACCAGCAAAAGCACTCCAAGGAAGAAAGTGAAGCGAGAACAAGTGTCCATGACATCAAACTCCAGTATGAACAGTGCTACCAAATAGCAATTATTCTGGTGACGTAACTATCAACAGGGACAAAATATCCTGGGAAGACATTTTTTGAATGGTTGTGGACCCACTTATTACAAAATACCTTCCCGATAGCATTGACAAGAAAATTGAGATAATGGCAGCCAAGACTATGACTCAAGAACCATAATCCCATCAAGAAGTAGATATACTAGATATACTTCTTTAGCATCAGAATAGCTATGTATAACTGAGCATAAGAGGAGAGGTAATACTGGGATTCGGTGTGCATATCAAACCTTTAGATTACCACAAATTGTCTGTGTGAGCGCTGAATTTAGCATTGTATTCCAAAATACACAGTAATTAATCAGGAAAGCCATGATGCAGGAAAGTGC
The DNA here is from genome assembly GCA_031216285.1 of Syzygium syzygioides. Taxonomy (NCBI): domain Eukaryota; kingdom Viridiplantae; phylum Streptophyta; class Magnoliopsida; order Myrtales; family Myrtaceae; genus Syzygium; species Syzygium syzygioides. Next base: position 13,386,960 of record CM062244.1, on the reverse strand, counting down.
CATGACAGCCTGCAATTATAAATTAATTGGACTCCCCGTAAATAAAATGGATGAGATGTATCATAGTCGCTAAAGGAGAAATTTTTTTAAATGTATTGCAGCGTGGGAAAAAAACGTGTAATTGCAGAATGCAAAAGTAAATGCTTTATAACTCTGATAACAACAAAAACAGTAAATGAATAGTTTGCATGTTTGTGGAGAAGTTTATGAATTTCATTTGTTTAAAAAATCACCTGAAAGCCAGGAGAAAATAAATTTGGGAACTTCATTGTCGTTTCTAGGTCACCACTGATTGAAGTCCAGATCAGCAAAATTGGTCCACATATTATGCCTACATAATGTCCAGAGGGATAATTAAATTTGAAACAAACATGTGCCAATAACACCTGGTGACCAGCAGGCACTTCGTGGCAGAAACCAGGGAAGAAGATCATTGTGCTAGTGATGTATCTTACCATTACACCACATAAGGCCAAAGCTGTTAAGTCCACTAGATTTTCCTAAACAGAATGAAAAGGAATCAGAAGTTCTCCAATGCATCATCATATACAAAGAAATTGCGGAAGGGATAATAAAATCTACCAATTCGTGCTATAGAAGCAAGATATACTGCAGTACAGATGTTTGACATAAACACAACCGTGTATCCATATGAGTCAAATGACAAGTCTCTTGCTCCAGCAATAAAAGCGCTCAGTATAATGATCCCCACACTGATGCATCCCTTGGAAATAATCCAATAAGAATGGTTAGGACGATGAAAGCCTTTAGACAAGCATAACATGTTCTGTCAGATTGCCAAAAATCAACACCTTTCCACTAGAATATCTAATTTTCAGAGAGAGAGAGAGAGAGAGAGAGAGAGAGAGAGAGAGAGAAAGAGAGAATAAATGTTCCAATGCACGCAGTTCTTGTTTGATTCTTTTACCAAAAAGTTCGGACAGGTAATGTTAGAGAGGAAAAGCCTCAAGTGTTGTCTAGTTCTTCTACATCCCATAAAGCTGGCAAAAGGCATATCTGAGTCAGGTGGCAGTAGTAAAGCAACTCTTTGCCAGCGTGAACAGATATTGAAGATGAGGGAAGTAGAGTCTAAGCTCTCTTAGATAGCATTTCTTGAATAGTTCTGCAGTCAATTATGACACTTCCATTACGAGTAACAGAGTATATTGGGCTACTATATATGAGACATTCGATTCCATAAAACTTCACCTCTCAACCAAGGAAGAAGGAATCGAGGAACTTCCCAATGTTAAAAGCTTCAGTGGGCTGAAAATGAATTGGATCTTTTCCCTATTTGTCTTGTGAATTCATTCTTCCATAGACAATCTCATAGGCGTACATGGAAGATGGTTCAGTAGCAGATATATTTTTCATTCCAGTAAAGTGTAGCTGTTTGTGTCACCTAATCCTACTATATCTTGAGGAAAAATGCAAAGGTCTTAACAGGACGAGAAGGTTCCTTACCTGCCTACAACAGGGAGTGAACATCTCTGTCCTGTTAGAAAATACTCCACAACCATTGTGAAGGCCACCGTAGTTCGTCTGAGCGTAGTGTACATGGGAACATTTACACCGCGTATGGACTCCATGGAGACCAGCTTTAACCATAAGGAAAATAAATCAGGTATACCAAAAGAAACCGCCAAAAAAAAACGAGCGAACTAGGCAAAGTCATACCATATACAGCAAATAGGACACCGCAAGAGGAATAGTGCGAAGCAATGTCTTAAGGGGAATCAGTGTTGCAGGGTTGTAACTGATGCTCTGGGTTTCTCCAGCAGAGAAAGAAATGATGTCCCAGCATCTCATTGCATACAGTAACAAACAGGAACATACCATCTGAAAGGAATAGACCATATAGAAGGCAAGGATAAAATTTTGATACATTAAAATTACCAAATTCAAAAAAATAAATGCATGAAATTGTGATGATAAAAGAGTAAACTTCGTAACAGTGACTATCTTCACGGTACACTCTTGCAATCAGACTTCATTTCCAGAGATCAAAGGCAAACTGGCAGGTATTCTTCTTTTCTTGCCTCAAATTATTCAAAACCTTTGACAAAGGAAGAGCATGCACCCCTCACCCAAATCCTCTCATGCCATTCACCCTGTCTAAAATCATATCCTTCCCAAGGTATTAGGAGATTAACATGACCCCAGGTCTTTCCACAGAAAGAACCCACTGACATAGCATTAGGAGATCAACACGAACAAAGGTCTTCCACAGGCTACATCCTTTTCCTGAACAATCTAAAGCTTACCTACAAGGTGAGAATACCTCCAGCTATCTCACGATGACTGCTTCTTGACTTCTAAGTTTAGAGAAAGATCCCCAAAGCATTGTCACATTTGAATAGCATGCTATAAGAAGGTAATCAGAATTTCAAAGAAAAGAAAGTCCAACCAATATCTTATGCCTCAGTGAGCATCTCATATGATTTAACCTCCGCAATGGACCAAATGATATATCTGGTTTATTTGAAAACGCAATGCTTTGGGAGGAATCTCTAATTCAACTGTAGAATAATTAACAAGGAGAAACAGAGACAAATAAGAAGAGTAAAAGTATAGTCAACAGGAATTTATTTTTCCGAGAATAGTGTATCTTCACATCAAAGCTTGTCTAGAAAAAGTCCAATACCAGGTTAATTGTTTGTCACATGTCCCTTCTAGTTGGACTAGTAAAATGCTACGCCAAGAACAAAGAGTTCATGAGTTTGATTCTTTCATTTCCCTCTCCACTCACATACCTATTAAATATATGCTAAATTACAGACCAGGATTGCGTAGTTGACACACAATCCTAGTCAAGGCATGCAATGTACCTGAAAAAGTGTGATCACATTTGCACAAGGGAAATGGTATGAAGAGAGGGCCGCTTTGTTGAACATTACCAAGAGAACTGCATGAATCAGTAAAGATATAACTGTTATGTAATTACCAAGAAGTAGCTTCATTACAATTTACAAGTAGAAAAACCACATTATGGGACTTCCCAGGAAGATAACTACTAGTAGTGGGAACATAAGATCATACAGCTCGAGTTTCTCATTCACAAAGCAAGACTACGCAGGCTAAGTAAGTAAAATTACAAAATTTTGGAAAGAACAACCAACGTGTGTAAATTCACAACCTTATCACATAATTCAGAAAACAAAAGGAGCAGCTATAATTCATTGGATGGAAAAACACCAGCATCAAAAAAGAGTAAAAATTTGGTTCCTATTCATATACCACTTTTTCATATACGATTTTTAGGAAAAAGAAAAAGGAAACTGGTGTAATGTAAAGTGACTGTGACACTCGCTATCATCTCCCAGGCGCGTATCGTACATCCTGATATTTTTGCTCGAGTTCGAGCATGACTGGCCCATTCACGAGAACAATCACACGGGAAGTCAGTGCAAACAGGTAAACTGGCTACCTATATCAGCGGTAGGAAAACAACAGATTCCATTGTTGAATTTGGCTTGTCCCGGAAAACTCAAAATCGTTAGACTTAATCACGCGGATTCAAAACACAAGAAGGCACTTCAGCCTCCGAATGAAAACATCCAATATAAGGAAGAGAACCGATCTCAAGAGCGCGTTTCTCTCTCCTTCTTCCATTTCCCCGTGAACCGACGTGCGTTGGTACAGGAAATGTAGTTATCTAGATGACGTGTTTATCCATATGCAGCACTTGTGTGCACGTGAAGCGGAAAAGTAAAGTAAAGCGAAGCTCCACTAGTGAGTGACCACTTAAGCATTTTCTGCAGAGCAAAAAGGGAGAACGTAGGGGAGGGTAAAGTTAAAGAGGGTGAACCGAAGATAAACCTGCACAGGCCATGTAGGAGGCGGCAGCGTAAGCTCCTCTCCTGCTCATGGCGGACGACGACGAGGTCTTCGACGAAGGATCGGTCACCGGTATCATGTCGTGACCCTTCGTCATGATGACGGTGTGCATGTTTGAGAGAGAAAGGAGAGAGAGAGAGAGAGAGAGAGAGAGCGAGCGAGAGAGATGGTGTTTGGTAAGAAGAAGAAGAAGAAGAAGAAGCACTGGCACAAGCACAAACGGAAGGACAGAGCGAGAGCGAGAGAGAGAGAGAGGGGAAGAAGGGCATATTTGAGAGAGAGTGAGAGGGTGGCTGACACGTGGCGGTGGACAGTGGATGTAGGGGTCCACGTAGAGTAGGTTGGTCCCCATTTGGACTCCATGATTCTTTTCTTGATCTTGGCCTTTTGCATGGCAGATTTTGCTTTAAAAAATGAATTCTTCCTTTGGTGGAGACTTGCTTTTCACGGGGGATGTGTTTCTTTACCGTATTTTTGGGATTGGCGTGTTGGTTGGATTGAATTAGAAAGTGGGTTTGGCCTGAAAAAGGTTAGTAGATATTATTAAAAATAAACTCATTTTACTATATGTTCGATGATAACAGAATGGCACATTTTAATTGATTAATGGTATAAGGGCATGGATAGAATAATAACTCTCTATAACAAAAACACAGTCTAATGTAACATTTACCATAAGTATTTGAGAGTTTCGCAAAATGGGGTAGTTTGATAAAAATGGAATAAACGCCCATTTTGTATCGTGTGCTTACCAAATACACACCTCAAATAACAAATACAAATGTATTTTTTGGTCGGTTTCCGATGTTGCATCATGAATAACTTGGGAACAAGTAGTGGTAGACCAAATAGGATACAGATTAAACCAAATCCCATTTCATGTTACCAACATACAAAATTATTTTATTTCATTAAACTAAGAAAGGATAACAGCAAATACATATCTCAGTTTTTGTTGAATGACAACTATGGACCTTTTAAAAAAATTAAATACATATATAAGTGTTACATGTGGAGAGTTCTTTGGACCTTCACGATTATTATGTCGGTGTCCTTATTTGCGAAAATGTCATTTTCTTTCAAAAAAATGACAATTCCCAAATCCTAAAATTTTAATACTCACCCAAAACACTTCAAAACCCATCTAAAAAGGAAACCATCCAAATCCTAAATAAGATGCTAAAATGAGTTTACAAGGATAGGAGATATGGTTCTTTCACCGTGGGATTTTACTTAGAGTTATGTGAGTGACGTCAACAAAAATAGAGGCATGTAAGTAATTATCAACTCAAAAGTGATGTATGTTTTTTTTTTTTCAAGAATTTTAAGAAACAAAAATGTGCATCATAGGAATTAAGGATAAAGGTTCCGAAGGTCCCCGAACAATCTCATAATGTTTAATCTAGCCCCCGATTCTTTTTTTTGTTCAATTAGGTCTCTAAACTATATACAATTTTTTGTTTTCCAAGTTGATCCTTAAAAACGAGACAAAGATGTTGCCTTGGCGGTTAAATGCTAATATGCATCACAAGTGGCATCCTAGATGATACTAAAGAACCTAAAATATGCTGTTCAAAGTTTTAGAAAAAGACTTGAAAGTCAAACTCTCCAAAAGAAGAAAAAGCAAAATAAGGAAGAAGGGGAGGGGGAGTAGCTCGGCCGAAGGGCTCGAGGCCGAAGGGCAAGGCGAAGGCTGTGGTAGTGAAGCCGAAGTTGATGGTGGAGATTTGCTCGAGGACGCAGAGGTCCTTGGCCTGGGAAATGAGGTCTTCCAAGGGAGTTGTCAATTGTCGGCACGGGAGAGGCAGAAGAAGTCGGCCATAGCTTCCTCCTCCTCCTCCTTCTTCCGGGCATGCAATGTTTTTTCGGGGTTGTGATTAATGTTGTGATTTCTAGATGTTAGATTGGTTGCTGTAAGGGTTCTGTTCTGCATATACAGTCCCTCGATTTTTCGAGCAGTGTTTTTTTGGCACTGTCGCGACCATCCCTGGACGTCGCTCCTTTTTCTTCGGGACCACTGACTACACTTCTGACATTGTCGGCTTTGCGCGACACCCCCTGCCGCTGTGTGACCTCTCCCTCTACAACGCGTTCCATTTTGCTCCCCCATACCAGCGTCTCCCCTCTACTTCTTTGCAGAGGAAAGGTGAAGGGGAAAGGAGGTGGACCAGGCCGGGCTAAAGGGGAGAGTGGCTGGGCCGGCCCTAGCGAGAAAGGGAAAAGGGGAATAAGATCGGGCCGGGCTGATCCGATCCACTCGAACCGGGTCAGACCGGGCCAGATTTTATTTTATTTTATTTTAATTTTTTTTGGATTTTTGGTTTTTGATTGATTTTTTTAAAGAAAAATATATCTAATAGACTCCTTAATGCAAATGCACCTAACATCTATACACTATGCAATTTAATGAAATTATGTTTGTCTAGGGGTTAAAATTAACCCCTAATTTTACATACAATTAACCTAAAACGGATATGCAAAAATTAGGTGTCAACAATAGTCTCTCTTTGAATGAAAGCTCGAAAAGGTTTCTTTCAAAGACAAAAGACACCTAAATTTTGCCGGCATATTGCAGGGGATGGCACAATAGCTAAGACATGAGGGGTGATTGGATATATATATTTTGCAGATACCCACCTAACAGGAGAATCCTTTTATTCGATAAGGTTTTACCATATAATAATGGTTTTGACCAAGAAGGACGTCTCACCATGTAATAATGGGTTTTGACAAAAAGAGGTCTCACCATGTAACAATGGGTCTCAACCAAAAGAAGAGGTCGTACCATATAAAAACGGACTTTGATAAAAAAGGACGCCATACCGTATAAGAATGGGCTTTTGGCTAAATGAAGAGATCTTACAGTGTAAGAACGGACTTTGACCAAAAAGGAAGCTATACCGTGTAAGAACGGGCTTTTGTCTAAATGAAGAAGTCGTACTGTGCAAGAATGGACTTTGACTGAAAAGGAAGCCATACTGTGTAAGAACGGGTTTTTGGCTAAATGAAGTCTCACCATGTAAGAATGGGTTTTGACTAAAAAGAAAACCTTTTGAAATCATGGTTTGAAGAAAGACCTAAAACGTTTTTGAAATTATAGTTTATGGGAAGACCCGGAACCTTTTTTGAAGTATGGTTTGAGATTGAACCACAAACCTTTTGAATTGTGATTTTAGGTTGGACCACAAACCCTTTGAAGTGTGATTTTAGGTTGTACCACAAACCTTTTGAATCGTGATTTTAGATTGGACCACAAACCTTAAAAGTCCCGCCAAGGAACTAAGGCCCTATAATCGGCAATATGAATAACACCTCAAAGGAATGCTTAGCGACTAAAGCCCTATGAACGTCAAAAACTCCGCCTAGGGACTAAGACCCTATGAACAGCTAAGATGGGGGAATAAAACCCTGAAAGGCCAATATTTCCAATTCAAAATGTGGAGGATCCCAATAATGAACGGGCCAAAAGCAACTTTATGGGCTACGATAAAGCTCCGTGTAGAGACAGTGCTTCAAGTAGCTGTTGAAGCTTGCTTGTATATCAACTTTACTAGGGGGAATTTGCCATATGGCAATGATTATGGGCTGTTAAGGCTTATCGCAATTGTCAATTTGGAATCTTTCGAAGTGGTCAGTGCACAATCTAACAGGATGTGTCATAACAAACGCCTTGGTAGCGAAGGCATATCAGGCTAAATCATTATCATTTGAGTACACGTCCTTAGAGACAATATCAAAAGAATATCATCACTGAAAAAGTGTTGATTACATGAGCAATTCAAGCTGGTTTCAATTGTTTGGAAAACATTTTGCATCATTCAATATCACAAAATTGCCGTTAGGCTTGAAAAGTGTCATTAATCATCAAATTCCCTTAAGAGAAAAGTTTTTGTCAAAATGATCTTGACTCATGAAAAAGGCTTGTTAAACATGTCAAACAAGAGCTCAATAGTTAGAAATGGCTTCTCACAACTCTCAAGAAGATAGTTTAATCCCATTCATTGATGTGGAAAATAGTATGAACTCTAGTATACCTCGCATTACTAATGTCGAAGGCTTTGAGAATCATTCGCGATAAGTATGCATCGACCAATCTAAGAGGTCTTTTGAAGGACCATAATATATGTTTGGTCATGGTTTCAACAATGGATGAACATCAGTGGCTAATAAATGAAATAATTGTCAATCAGCATCTTCGCTAGGTTTACAAGTCAAGAAACCTTAAGATGAGATAAAATAATTTTTCCCCAACTTCTTCAAACGGTAGCTTCTTTAGAAGTCCAAATTTTTGCTTGAACAATCCCAATCAGAAGAGACTTTGGAAAGGGTTGTAACGTTGGTTTGATGAAAGGCTCAAAAGGGTTCAAGTTTTTCAAAAGAGATTTAAGAGCGAGTGATTATCATGGCATCATTATCATACCATCCAGTCCTTTTGAAAGGTGCATGACTCCTTGACTTGTCTTGAAAGTCCATCGGCTAATCATTTCAGCATAAAAGTTTTGCTCTTTTTCTAATGGCTTTTGCATTTGCAATAATTTTCCTTTTCTTGTTAGCATTTTTCTTTTGACATCTTTTTTCACATGAGAACTTTTCTCTTGATATAACTTTTCTCTTTTTTTTTTATGGGCATTGTCCTTACTTTTATCAAATACACTGCTTTTTCATGTTCCCTAACTTTCATTTGACTTCTGCTCAGTTGAACCTTTTGAGCTCCTAAGACTTTTGAGATTTTTATTTTTTTATACGTTATCGCATAGGCACCAATTGCTTTGGTAAATCATGTGCCTTACCCCAATGTGGGAAGATAATCGCCACTCGGACTTTTGAAATAAATGTTTAGGCTCAACTTGGCTAAGCAAATAATATGAGTGTTTGGGTATAGAAAGAAACGCTCTTATTCATTTCGAGATTCTTTGATCTTCCATAATGACTCACCTGAAGTTGCCACAAAAAGATTAATGCAAATAAGAGCAAAGAAGTCTTTCACATCTTCTTTACCAAATAGTGTCAATCAAAATCTCAAAATTTGCCCCATTGTGGGGTAATTCTTAACAGGTGTATTTTGTGAATTCTTCACATTTAAAGGCTCAAATAGGCTTAATTATGATCACCTGTAATGTGTAGGATATATGAAAGAAATGCCTCTTTTCACTTTGATCCACGTACTTCTTGCGAATGAATCCCTCATCTTTAAACACGGGTTTTCTTTTCCGCTCAACTCTCAAAGTGTTTATGGAACGTGTTTGGGAATGGCTCGCCTTTCCTCATTCTAAGTATTTATCACTTGGCATGATTAACATCTCACTTTCATTTTGTTGATATCATCTAAGTAGATTAATCTCCACGGGGAATATTGATTCAAAATGAATAATTCACAAGCGGACAAGACAATTTTTAGATAAAGACGATATTCAAAATTTTTGCGAAAAATTGTTTTTTCAATTTCCACTTTCATGCTTGTTTTTCTCAAATACGTCAAAAACTCTTTTTTTGCAATGAAAATTCTTCATTTGTTTTTCATTTGAATTTTGGAAGAAGGGTACTCACTTGCGGCACGACGACTTGGTAACCCTCTAAAGAATAAGAAAGAATGTGTTACTGCATGAATCTTTATTGATTGAACAATTGGAAACGATACATTGTTACTCTTTACTTGCATTTGTCCTTCGGGTCTTTAATGTTTCCTATTAAAGGAAAAGAGAATCATGTCAAAAGATGGTATCAAAATGGACAATTGGAAACGATACAATTTATTCTCATTTGAATTCGCCTTTTTGGGTACTTGACAACTCCCTTGACTTTTTAGCATTCCCTTTCTCAACATTTTGAGGGCATTGTTCCTTGGGTGTTTTGCTCCATTTATTGCATGTTTCCTTAGTAAGAGGTGTCGCTCCTGTGGTTAATGTGTGCCTTCGTCTATAACAGATGAGACATGTTAGTTCCATTCCAAAATTGAATTTGACTAATTTAGGAACGATACACCCTTTTGTACAAAATTGAATGTCTTGTTGTGATTTGTTGGCAAGAGGCGTTGCCCCGCACTCCCATCCAACACATGCTGCCCTATCATGCTTGCCTGGTGGACTTCCACTCGTCGGTCGAATGCATTCCACATTTAACTGGATAAGTTTGCCTCGTGCAATCCCATCATGGCCGACTAACGCATTTATGCTTTGTTCGAGTCATTCATCATTTCATCATTTTTTTTAAAAGTCGGGCGACTTTGACAGTTCGCTTCCCTGGTTTATTGTGCCGTTGGCTTCAATCCGTGTCCACTAGCATAACTTCATTCTGTCTTCATTATCCGTAAGAATAAGGCTTCTGATTTCGGCAAGAGAGTAAACATTCCATCGTTTCAGCAGATAGGTCAACAAGATAGATCAAAAACTGGAACGTAGAATAGCCACTCAAAAAATTATGAATAAGGCCATTTGACATTGATTGCCAGATGAAACCAAAAGGTGCACAGCTTCGCAAGCAATGGCGATTAATATGTGGTAGACTAAGAGAAGTGAACATTCTTGGACTTGGAGACCTTCAGATGTTTAGACAAGCAGTGTCTCAATCAGCATCATTGACTTTCTTATTATTATTTTCTCATTCCCGTGGGGTAAAGGGGACTGAAGAGGTTTATCATCAAAACAAGAAGCCAACATAGCTTCCTTGTGGTTCTTTGGAGCAACAAAATGAGAAACATTATGAGAAAATTATCGTGGAATCTCACTTCCAGGGATATTCAAGTTGTCCAAATGCTTTGAAGCAACCTTTTTAATTCTTCTCTTCACAGCTAGGAAGCATGCAGCAACAGGTAACTCTGTTAGCGAACATGAATCAACATTGTCTTGGCAAGCTGCGGAAATTCCAAGTTTGTAATTGTGAACCCGCCATTGAAGAGCCGGCCACTCTCATTACGCTGATGTTTGGAGATCATGAATCAAGCATCGATCCAATATGTGTTCCAAGAGATTGTACATGGAGCTTTGAAAAGACGGACAGTATACTTCGAAACTTCAAGAAATTATGTCTTCTAGGCTTGCCAACTTCGTCGTTTGCCCGTTGTGAATAATGATTCTTTTCTTCCGTTATCCATCTAGCAAGTACCACGAGAATCACGAGCACTGATACCGTGATATGCCCAAGTACCACGAGAATCACGAGCACTGATACGCCCAAGTTGCAATTCAATCGACGATCATGCCGCGTTGCATGTGCCTCTAGTTCAAAGGGCCAACATTTTGTCTGTCAAGAGGTATGTGCAAATCTCAAACAAACCCTTCATTTTACCTTGTCGACATTTTCTTCAAGACTTTCCATGATCCCTTCCGCCTCGTGTCCAAAAATTGTTGGGAAGTTGGAACTATTCTGGAAGGTCCTCTCCAAAATGTGACTCGTTGTGATAAAGAAAGGTGCAAATGATCCAACTCCAAACTTCGTGGGGCATCAGTGAGTCCATGGTCCTCTCCCCGATCCCTAGAGGCCAAGAGAAATATATGCTCCAGTTGCCACATGTATGTATTCCATCCAACAATACATGGGATGTGTAGCTGAACTAGTCTTCTCACGACCTTGGAAAACCAGCAAGGTAACATTCGAATTGCTTGATAAAATTGAACATCTGAACACATTTCTTACTTTACTTTCAGGAAAATTGCAATTCACATCTTGCTCTAAATATGCCCCTACATGGGTGCTCCACCAAGCTGAAAAATGTTGCGGGCTAAGTCGAAGGTTCTCCAATGGCCATTTTGAGGAAGTACTCTGTCCTTTCGCACTGTCGGTGCTCAAGCAGTAGTGAATAGGGATAGGGGCAGACACAAGAGTTGCAATAGCAGCCAATTCTCGTCCTTTTTCTGCAATCTCATCAAAATTGTCAGTGGCTGTCTTCATAACATCATCCATAGGTCCGCTAATTAGATAATTGTTGGCGAATATCTCTATAACATTCAGATTACATCGCCTACATCCTCTAGCAATGAATCATGGGATTCGCTCTCCAATCCAATTCAAATGTGTCTATCTATTGTGCTAGGCAGCGAATTACCAGAAATGATTTAGAACTTTCAATCACCTGTCGCGAATTAAGGCATCGCATCTAACAACGAGGCAGCCCCTTCCCATTTGATATGGTATATTTGATACTCAAGTCACAAGTCCCCAAAGGATGTGAACTCCATGAACACTCTCTTCATCAATCGCTGGATGTAAAGAATTTTCACTGCCATTCATCCATGAGCTTAGGTCGGCTCCACCAATCTTACAATATTTAGTGTTAATATGGACGAATGATAGATTCATCAGTAGATAACTCGGCATCTGTCGAACTCAATGCTTTCCTTATATCAACCAATCTTTGGCCTGGCTTTTAAAATTTTGCGCACAACATTTGGCGACGATTTAAATTCTCTGTCTTCTACGGGAGATAAATACCAATTTTCAAAATTTTCCATTGTCACCTGTTAATGAGAAAATGTATGAACAAATCAGTTTCGGAATAAATTGATTTAATTAGAACGATCACAATTTACCATCCTAGAATTCCTCTTCCATGCTTCCATGAAAATTCAACCCATATGGCTAGCTTGCAGTATCTCTAATTGCCCTCAAAGCTTGCAAAACGATATTTATGGACCAGAATTTCTTTACCCAAAAATGTGAGTTGCATGATTTACAAAACCATTCGATTGGGTCTGCAATCGAAATCCAAAATGCAAAACATGGTTTCGACTAAAAATAAAGACAAGAACATAGTACAAAAGACTCTTGCATAGAGGAATGCAGTAAATAATTCTCGTCCTAGCTTCGAAGTCCACTCCCTCGCATGACTAAGCAAGAGAATTTCAAGGAACGACTGTTATGCATAACCTACAAAAGGAAGACAATGTCAGTATGAGAATGAAAAAATTGATCTCTCATTGAGGCCATCCCTTATAATGAAAGCAAGGCAAAAACACTTCACCCCCGAATCCCCGCTTACGAGGGTTAAGTGTTTTGCCACCATTTCACTTGTAAGAGAAAGCATCATTGAAAGATCATTCCATGGTTTATCAATCAAACGCCCATTCAGATTTTGCAAACCAAATTAGTTTCAATCATTTAAGTTCGAGAAATTTTCCTACAAATTTGTGACTTTAATTTTGAAAACTTCACCCATTAAAATGTGAATCTACTTTTGAAAAAATTTCAATTTTGAAAGATCCAAACATCCAATATAATTTCAATTCGACATCTCAAATGGCAACGTTGACTTTGAAAAATTTAGTAACAAAAATTGATCTTAGACTCACAATTGAAAATTTCGACAAACCAATTGTTCTGCGGGGTCAGATGGGAAACATTGGCCAACGTTGCATGTAGGAATTTTCTTATTATGGGCCTAAATCATGTTGGGCATTCAATTGATTTCCATGGATATTGCGAAAATAAAATTTCAATTCAAAGTGAACCAATAATGAGATAAATCATACTTACAGTGAGTAACAATCGTTTTTTCAAATCACAAAGACACTCAGATGCGCTTGTGAGGTTCACTGAAAGGTGAGATTCTAAAGACTTACGATCTCCATCCTAAATAGATTAAAATAGTTTTTCTCACTCCGCACTTGCGTTGGACAGTCCTCTTTATCACTATTTGAAAATGGGCGGAACCAAAAGGGGATAGCCATGGGTCCTTCCCCGCATGGTTTCCACATTTTTGGCACCTCCAACGGGTTTCCTAAGGCGATCATGGTTCTAGGTCGCGAGTTGTGTGTGTGAGGTGTAGTGCTAAAGCAGGTAAAAACATGCGCAACAATTAATATCAAAACAACACTTCTATTTTCATTCACATACACATACACCTCTTACATCAATCTGCAAACAAACACTCCACTCCTTATAACTCCCAACATACAAAACCATTTAACACAACATTAGCGGGCTTATCTTAGCCTTCACGATCCGCTACCATAAGATCAAATTAATTAACGAACAACAAAGTTATATTAGGCCTAAATCCTTAAGTCACCAATGAAGTCGCCAAACTATCATAACCTACCCATCCCAATAGGGGGAATAAATATTTGATGGGTGAGGTTTGGAGGTATTTGTCGATTGATGCGAACATTAATCAAAGGATTGAGGCACTTTCAAGGCTTATATCTCATGCGACGAGAATTGTCTAAACTAAGCATTCAATTGAAGTCGCCACTAGCCATAATCATGGGTTGGCTAGAAACTTTAATTGAGGCGTGGAAGTGTTGTCTCGATATATGCAAAAATCAGAGATTCTAAAGATCGAATACTTGATTACACTAGCAATTTAAATAGTGCCCTTTTAGTACCTAAACTTGAACATTCGCAAACCAACGTACTGGGCAGCCTATCGAAAAAGCTTAAGATTCTACCTAACCGTTCTAAAAATAGAAAATAATGACCAATATATTAAATGTGCGCAATCAAATAATCATAAAAGAAAGTAGACAATCGGTGACCTAGTATTGTCTCTAAAAAAGAAAAGGCAATCAAAAGCCTTAAAGTAAAGTCCCAATGGTTTATTCAAATTTTTGGAAAATTTTTAAAGGGTTTTCTCAATTTTTATAAGTTTTAAACTAAATCTAGAATGAAATAAACACTAATATCTAGTGAAATTAAGCCAAGAACTGATTTCTAAACATTTCCTAATTTTTTGAATTTTCTAAACATTTCCTAATTTTTTGTGATTTTTTAATTTTTTTAATTTTCTGAAATTTTAATGTTTTTTTTATTTTTTCAGATTTTTTCATATTTTTTGAGTTTTTAAACATTTTCGAATTTTTTGAGTTTTTTTTTATGTTTTTTAAATATTTTGATATTTTATTAATAAAATAAGAACTCCGGACTGGGTCCCTAATCCGATCTACCCGATTGCTTGACCCGGCTCTCCCACTCGCCCAGGACTCCCCTTTTCCTATTTCTTTTCCAATTTTTTTTCCTCTTTTTTTTTTTTTTTGGGTTTCTTTTTCTTTTTCTATTTTTTCTTTGTACTTTTTATCTGTATTTCTTCCCCTTGTGGACGTCTTCTTCCCCAGAACTCCCACTGAGAATGTCTTCTTCTCAGTGGTTCACCGGCGACCCCCACACCGAACCAAAACTGGCCTCCTCGACTGGCGCCGACGTCGAATCTGCTCTGACCAGAATCACGACACCACCATCACCGAACCACCATCCTTAATCCAGCACCACCAGCCACCAAAACGCCAACTTTGATGACCGTTTTTTCACTTTTCGATCACTAGATTTCCCACGGCAACAATACGTGCTAAAATGCAAACAAACAGACATACACACATATGAAACGGGGATAGTGAACCGATGGTAGCGGCATCAGACCGCGGGCGATGCCGGCATGGGGAATAGATCGCTGGCGAAGGTCTCGTCCATGACCACTCGAACGACGAGAGATTTGCCACAAAACCAAAAGAAACCACAACGAAAAAACACAAAGTCAGACACCATTCGACGTATTTGAGAACTAATCAAGTATAAAAATCGAGTTCCAAGCACTGATTCCAAAAAAATGTGATTCGGACCTCCATTAGACATTTCCCCGAACACGTGATGTGCTAGTTCAAACAAGGGCTTAAGGCTGAGATTCAGTGTGATTCTTTGATTCAAACGTGATATTTAAAGGTCTAAACGCCCATATTTCATAACAAATTCGTCTTATTTCGTAAGAAAACACTGAAAATCTTCGCGACTAGACTCGGCGTTTTAAACCTACGTTGATTCATTGGGACGTTTCATCGAACAGGTAGTAGGCGACTAAAGATGGGTCGATTTGGACACGGTTCATGAGTTCTCTTCGACATACAACGTTTAAGAACACTTCTTTGAACGTAAAACAAGCGTTATCCTCCTTAGGTGGGGCCGGCCGATCACCGAATAGACTCGGTGTGCCCGGCACCCGAGAGGCAGGGGAGGGGGACCAAAACAGGGGAAAACGAAGAAGACCCACCTGGTTCACGGCTGGCCGGGGGGAGGTACGACGGCTGGAGATTCAACGGCGACTCGGACGGCCCTCCGGCGAGTGGGCGAGGCTCTCGGTCTCTCTTCTCGCCCTCAAGATCTCTCTTTTTCCACCTCGTTCTCTTCTCAAACTCTCTCTCTCTCTCTGTTCCTTGTTCAAGCACTCTCCCCCTCTTTATCCCTGGATGTCGCTCCTTTTTCTTCGGGACCATTGGCTACACTTCTGACATTGTCGGCATCGCACAACGTCCCCTGCCGCTGCGCGACGTCTCCTGCTGCAACGCGTTCCGTTTTGCTCCCCCGTGCCAGCGTCTCCCGTTTGCTTCTTTGCAGAGAAAATGTGAAGGGAAAAGGAGGTAGACCGGGCCGGGCTAAAGGGGAGAGGGGCTGGGCCAGCCAGCGCGAGAAAAGGGAAAGGGGAATAAAACCCGGCCAGGCTGATCTGATCCACTCGAACCGGGTCGGACCGGCCCGGATTTTTTGAATTTTTTTGAATTTTTTTAAAGAAAAATATGCCTAATAGACCCCATTAATGCAATTGCACCTAATGTCTATATGCCATGCAATTTAATGAAAATATGTTTGGTTAGGGGTTAAAAATTAACCCCTAATTTTATATGTAATTAACCTAAAACGAATAGGAAAAAATTAGGTGTTAACTTGCACTTCCCGATGAGGATTGGGTGCGCAGCTGGTCTTGCCCATGGTGACGGGACACTGTTCATGTGGGTATAGAAGCTTGCCTATCTAGGTGAAAAATAATTTAGAAAATATGTATCGAATTTGAGCCCAAAAAGGAAACAAACCTAATTCAAGTGGGTTTCCTATTTGAGTGGTTTTCTAGTTTAAATAGGATTCCTAAAAGAAATTTCCTATTTTGAATCAAAGTCTTGTCTATCTATAAGAAGCATCTTCATTGTGAAGAGTGTTTAAGAGGCAACTTCTTTGTGAATTGCACGCTGGAGTAATCCGAAAGTGTCGAAGCCAATAAATCTTGTGGTAGATTTGTGAATTCTTTATGAGATTGAGATATTATTTCATCAGAATTTGTGGAAGTAAATGCTGTGTTAGTTATTGGATGTAATTGGGGGCTGAGAAATACTTAAAATGTGTTTTAGTGATTCAAGTTTGATTATAATAACTATTGTATCACTTGATTTATAGTAGAATCTTTTGTCGCTCTTTCTATGGACTTAGGTTACACCAACTGAGTCATATAAATTTGGTGTCCGATCTATTTCCATGTTTAGTCTATTTTATGTTCAATCGCTTGTCCACGACACTAACATAACATGATATGAACTTTTTGACATTTCGTTATATATATTTGATTCGATTGAGTGAATACCGAATAGTCAAATATTCTGATCTGTCGCTAGAATAATCTACAAACTGAATATATCAGAGAATAAAGAATTTGCAATATCACAGTCCATGATCAAAATCATCCTCCTCAATCCAATGACAGATGGTGTAGAGCGCTCTCTATGTATAACAATTCTATTTATATAGATGAAAAACCAAAGTAAGATTAATGTAAAGAAGATTCCAACTGATGAATAATTAAATAAGACATGTGCGAGCATACAACATCACAATATTCCACTCCCATCTCGTGATCCATTTGGGCAATCTCATAGAATTGACCAATTCCACTCCATCAAATAAGAGATGCAAAGGCATCATTCACTCTCAATCTCAATCTCACTCGCGAACCACTTGGAAAATATTATACTCTGTCGAAGTGACAGAGTTAGTGCCTCAAGACACGGTCCATATGTAGCGTTCGCAACATTCGTTTTCCACCTAAGTTTGCAGTGAAAAAACACACCTGACAAAGAAGAGAAAACAGATCTTAGGGTGAACTAGGCCTGAAATTATAACACAAAATGAGCCAACATTGCGACTGCAGAAGGCGATTCTGTTAAGATGCTGGAGGCGTTGTCTCCATTTGTCACTGTGGATCGTTCAACTGCAGGAACAACACTAGCTCAAGCCAACAAGCCTTCTCTCATTTCGATGGCACCAGGCAATTTCGTTATGCTAGTGTCACGAATGTCCAAGATCCTCAGATTCTGCAAATTCCCAATGCTTTCAGGTAATTCCGTAATTGATGTCCGTCTTAAATTCAACTTAGTTAATGATGCCAAGTTTCCGATTGAATCAGGAATTTCTGTCAACGAAAGGCATCCTTGTAGCAACAAGCACTGTAGAGATGCTAGATGACCTGTGGAGCTAGGTAAGCGAACTAGCAATACACAATAAGAGAGATCAAGAGTCACAAGCTCCTTCAAAGAACCAATAGATTTAGGTAACCTTTTAATCCTTGTCTGAGATAAGTTCAGCTGAGTTAACGATACAATGGAGCCCATCAGTTCTGGAAGTTGAGCAAGTTGTTTACACGATGAGGCACTTAGAGTCTCCAGCTTCATCAAACAACCTCTTGAAATATGAATCTCTTGTATAGCAGTATCATCTAAGAAAAGCTCCCTCAATTCTTCCATTCTACGTACCCCTGCCGGTATCTCTTTCAGTCTATGACATCCCCTGACGTTCAAAGAGAGGAGGGTCCCGATGTCTTCGAGAGAAGGATGGATCTCTTCTAGATTCCCACAATCTTCCAGATTCAAAATCTCCAAGCTTTTGAAAGCAGAAACGTCGGGAGTTCTTCTTAAGTAATAACATTTTGAAAGGTTGAGAACTTTGAGCTTGGCTGCCATCTGAAAGAAAGAGAGGATACCTCAATGAGATTGGACCACTGCAACGTGTGATTTTCCACTACTTCTTGTTCAATTTTAGACTTTTTAAAATTCCTAAAAAATACACATGCGCCGATACTCCTTTTATTTAGACTTTCTAAAAAACTATATAAATGTCTCATAGCTCGGTTCCCTTCTATCATTGCTCTGATGCCCCACTACTTCATGTTTGTTTTACTTAAATGTTTCTTAAGCAGTACGTTTGGCTACGTCACCATCGTATAAATGTTTCTTTTCGAAAGAAGAAAAGAGAACTTGGTGCTATTGGACTTTCAACAACACGTTATTATTTTATAAGGTATGCTTTCTTTACATCTTACCTTGAGTGGACCCCATCCTCTCCAGTCATCCGAAATCCCACTCTGAGACAAATCGAGCACCACTAATTTCTTTGGTTGAAAGTTAGCTGCTGCGAAATCCCAAGAAGTAGTTTGCCACTGAAGCCATCTTAAATTAGGAAGTAGGTTTTGGAAATCTCCAGTGAGACCCCCAAACTCCATTCGAAGGAATCTCAAATTGGTCAGTTCTTTAAATTGTTCACATGTGTAGCTTTTTCCCCAGTCATTGCCAATTTGGAGAGCCTCAATCTTGCAAGTGCCCTACAATTCGGAAACATTATGGACAATAAATTTTGCACGATGAGGTGAGGCTAATTGTATATAAAAATAGATGGACTAATTTCAATTTGTTGTCATACTATTATGGTCTAGGCTAATCACATGACAGGTTGTGGCTGCATATCTTATTTATGTAAAAATGTGAAGCTCAAGAGGGTGTTTTTGGAATGTTTCTCTTCTAATGCCTTTCGCCATTTGCACCTTTTGAATTCCCAAAACGGAACCCTTTTTTTTTTTTTACTAAAAGGCCTCTATTTATGCACACAGTACTTCACATGTATCTATCAAAATTCAAGCCGTTTACATGTGAAACAACACAACCCAAATTCACATCCTTTATATGTAAAGCAACACGATTCTTACAATCCAATTACATCCATCAAACTTGCCATTAAAGCATGTATGAGAGTTAAGAATCGCAATTGTACAATCCCCTCTATTTTTTGGTGTACCTTGTTAGCAATTCTTGATAGTAAAATGAACACAAGAATGTCATTGCAAAAAGTACGTGATTGTTTTTTATATTTATTTCTTCTCATGTGTTTCTCCCGTGAGTGTTTTTCAGGTACATGGATGATTTGTTAGGGGGTTTGAATTTTTCCTTCAAACTTTTATTCTTTCTGAGGAGACACTACTTATCTTTCCTTCAAAAGTTTCTACATTCTAGCATATTTATTGTATTTTGGTCAAAAACTTTACAAATACCCCCTTTGTCAGTTCCAAGCAATGTTCTATTCAGTTTATTACATTTTTATTTGTGCAAAAATATGCTCGTTGAAAAGCAATGTTCTATCAGGGTAGCATGCTTTTAAATAATTTTGTTACTTCGTTATGTTTTGCACGTGCTTGGACAAATCATCCATGCTTGTACAAATCATCCATAGGTTATAATCGGCTTTAGCTGCGTACCTTTAAGCTTTCATGCTAATAATGAAAATTAATCATCACACAAAATTCAAAACCATATTTATTTACATGACAAGAAAATTTAAACTTAGAAGTATTGGAACGAGCCATTGCTTTGAATTTACCCCATTTTTACTAATCTTACGCATAGTATTATCATTAGTAAAATTTCATCAGTCACTTTTTTCACTAATAAATATTCTTTGTAAAATTAACGCGACGATGGATAGCCTTCACATTTATGTCTAATAATAAACAAAAACCTTTTGACTTAAATTAAGAATTACAAAGTGATAAGGGCTATCTCTAATTGTGCATTTGATCGTCTTAAAACATAATGATATTATTAGTTGTTATTACGTAAATGCATGGTTCTAAGACTTATTTGATGATGATAATTTATTTTAAAAAAATTTAGGATCAACATATTTCTTATCCTAAATTTGTCGATTGGATTAAAAAATTGTGTGTGTGCATATATATATTTAGTCAATATTACTTCTATGTAAGCATATGGTTTTGAATTCCAAAGAAATTGTAAAGGTAGTATTATGTGATCACTAAAATATAAACGTTTATGATTCTCTATCAAGAAAGAGCCATGTATGTTTTAAATAACATAGATGAATAGAGCTTTTAAACATATTCTCAGTAACCAACACTTCTATTCAAAATAGTGCATTTAAATATGCATCAGTTTTCACATTTTCAAGGATAAGGTACACTCAATTGATTTTTGATTTGGTTCGTTTGTTATGCGACTTACGATTCTCTTCTTTCTCAAATTCAAGATAGTAGGACCCACGATTTGTGTCATTTTCTATATTATTGCATGGAAAGACATTTCTCTACAAGAAACGACATTTAACAAATAGTATTATTCATATTATGATGAATAGATACCTCTGTAGGAAGAAATATGCTTGGACCAGACACTACTCTTTGCATTTTCAGTGGCGTAGTTAATTGATGACTTTTTTTTCTTTTTACCGAACATACTCTATGTTTTGTTGCTTTCTTTCTTTACTCTTGGTGATATAAGTTATACTGATTGATCTAATTCTCTAAAAAAAATCTCTAGCTTTAGGTTCAATTCAATTCTGCCCGAACTTTTTTTTTGTCTAAAAAGAAATCTCCAACTTTCATGCTAGTTTCAAATTTGCCCACACGTCATAAAATAGCCACTAATGTTTTCAAAATTATCATATTAAGGCTAGTAAGAGGTTCATTATTAGAACATGTGTATTCATCAAACACCTCCATCTTTGAGGAAAAGTGTCAGAAAAGTCCTCAACATTTTACATTGGTACCAATTTAATTATAAACCTTTTTTTTGTACCAATTGAGTCCTATAAATCTTTTGTCTTTGTGCCAATTCAATTCTTCCGGCTAATCTTGGCTAGATATTGTTGTCCTATAAATCTTTTGTCTTTGTGCCAATTCAATCCTTCCGGCTAATCTTGGCCAGATATTGTTGTCGTAGATGCCGGCTGGTCTACGTGATACCACCGGTGCTGACGTGGATAATTTTTAATAATATTTTAATATTTTTTCAATTTTTTTTACTCCTTTCTTCAATCTTGGTTCCTTTTTTTATTCACTTGTCTTAGACAACTGATACAACGTCTTCTTTTATATTGCATGAAAATAATGTTTGCATTCTATACTTTTCTAGTGTTGTAGACCGTTATGGCGGTAGAAGTCTTGTGCTATGCACGATATTTAATATTTACTTTGCATTTTCTACTGTAATGTAATATCTCGTAATTTTCCAGGATTAATTAGAATGTAAATGTGTGATTAACTCAATCTGATCAGACTACCTTGAGCAAAAAAAAAAAAGATAGGGACTAAATCGCGCAAACGGTGATACTTAAGGTACTAAATCTGTATTTAACCCAACTTGAATAAAACAGGAACCAAGATTGCTACTCGTGACAACAGAAGTCAATACCCGGTAAAAAAAAAATAGGAAGAGAACACCTCACAAGAAATCAAAAGAAAGAATCCAAACATCAAATATGTGCATCAAACATATACATGGGAAAAGCAAGAACTCTGACACATTATAAATGTCAAGTTTTCTCTAAAAGTTCTTTGTCACAAATTATGTTTTTGTAGATTTGTTGTTCCATTGAAGTTATTAAAGGAGAGTGTCCTCGTCACAACACTTGTATCATAAATAACCAAGAAATTGCTCCTCAATTATGTCCTAAGATTAGGCAATGACAACAATTAATCGAAAGAGCTCATTTGCTAGTAGAAACGGTAAGCTTTGGGGGCTCGGGATTGACTATAATTTTTATTTCAAACAAGAAAGAGAAGGTGGACTCACATTCATTGACTAAGACAAGTAGAGAAAACTCTTACCTTTTTGTTGTCAAGCACATCTTTGGCTTCCTCCTTATTCCATAATCTGCTACGCTTTTGAGGCTTCTCTTGATTTTCCAAACGTACAATTTCCCTTCCAAGATTTCTTAGTTGATCATGCATTATTATTTTGCCGTCCTTGTCAATTTTGATTAGGGACATAAGACTTAATGCTTCTATCCCCTTCCCCGGGAAAAAGCTACAGGCATCCCACATATAAGTTGGAATTTGTTTAGATGATCCATTAAAAAAACATGCAATATCCAAAAATATTTGTTGGACCTCTTCATCTAATGCATCGTAGCTAATCCTCAACGACTCTTGCACTTTCTTATCAGGCACATTCTTCAATTTCTTTGATGCATCTTTCCATGCTTCTATTGCCTTTCCACATAAGGATGAACCTATAATTTCGAGAGCCAAGGGAAGACCCCCAGTAGTAGATACGACATCACGAGACAAAACCTCATAATCACTTGGAGGAGAATCCTCTCCAAATGCATGTCGACTAAATAAGATCAATGATTGATCCAAAGGCAATTCGTTGAGTTGGTACATGTAGCTTGCCCTAGCCTCGTCAAGAATACTCTTGTTTCTAGTTGTTATGATGACTATACTTCTAGCTTTAAACCAACTGCCGTCTCTAGCCAAAGCTTTCAATTGAGTATCATCATCCATATCATCAAGAAGAATGAGGCATTTCTTACTTGTAAATTGGGATTTAATGATACCAATTCCCTCATCAACATTAGACACATCACACGGTTTTCTTGTTATGGAAGAAATGAGTTGCATTTGTAGGAATTTAATACCCTCATGATGAGTAGTTTCTCGAATATTTGCCACAAAGCTACGACCCTCAAACTGACTAGAGAGTTTGTTGTATAACACTTTTGCAAGAGTTGTCTTACCGATGCCGCCCATTCCATAAATTCCGATAATCCATGTACCATTGAATTTGGAGTCTATCTTGCTCATAATCTGTTCTACATGATTGTCAATTCCCACCAACTGTTCGGGAACATTTAGCTGAAAAAGTCTTTTTAGCTCGCTCATAACTCTTCCGACAACCATTCTAACTAATATTGCTTCATGCCTGTCAAATCAAAATATAAATTTTGATATATGATGGCAATATCTATATTCATTTTCAAGTAAGATCTATGTATGAAAAAGTAAACAATGTATTGGTGGAAGATAATGTACCCGTTATCAATTTTCTCCGATTCCCATCCTTTCAAGAAACTAACTTCTCTGAGTGCTTCTTCCCATTCCTTCACAACCATTTTGTCTAAATTCTTTTTATGTGCATTGATAGCATCACCCAATCCCCCTGTAAGATGTTTCACTTGTGAGGGTTCCACTTTGTAAAATATAGGCAACACTATTTGCCCTCTGCCTCTCTTGCACTTCAATATTTGAGCCAGCTCACGGAGGCACCATTTGCTCGACGCGTAGTTTTCCGAGATAATTGGAATTGAGATCTTAGATTGCCTAATACTGGAGATAAGCTCTGGACCAATCTCGTCACCAACTCTGAGCTCATCATCGTCTCTGAACACGTGAATTCCTGCTTCGATAAGATTTGTATAGAGATGATCAGTAAAGCCTGTACGAGTGTCGGTCCCCCTAAAACTCAAGAATACTTCGTAGTCATTCCCTCTCTGCTGTTCATCTCCACCTTCATTATCTCCTCCATGCAGAGGGGTCGATGAGGAAGACGACTCGAAATTCTGTTCTTCTGAATTCATCACGCAGGAATTAGGAGATTGATTGAGCAGAGCCCTAAAAGAAAGCAAGATTTCACTGTCCAGAGATCTGCGAATTGCAAGAATGTCTCTCAGAACCCAATTCAGAGGGACATCAATTCAAACTAAAAACAACAGAACTCTCACACACCTTAATCAGAAGAAAATGGAGCACTCAAAACAGGAACCAAAGAAGAGAAGAGAAGAGCAAGGAGTCATCCATTACCTGAGGAGTGCTGAAACTACACACAACCCGCCCACTTTCTCCAACTGTTGTGATCTCCCCCCATTCTCAGCCTTTCGACTTTAGTTTACCACCAAACACTCTCAGCCGTTGCGTCTTGGCTGATGGGCAGTCCTTGCCAGCGACTAGTCCAAGACCCTTTATGCTAATCCAACCGCTGCGATGGATGCATGCTGCAAGGAAAGGACAATCACTGACGGTGGGTGGAACCCACGCGGTTGCTTCTTGACTTGACTTGCTGTTTCCATTAATAAACAAAAAATAGAAAAGAAAACCAACGAGCGATGGAAATTTTGCAGGTACATTAATTTAATTGTCTTTTTCTGGATCAAATCCGTGTTTTATCAGGACAGGAGCAAACCCGCAGGTGCTCTACTGATATTTTTTAGTATAACGCGTAATTTGCACGGCATTATGCGGAAGGTGCGTGGAAATTTTGCAGTGCTTTGATAGATACTTGAGAGATCCAGCACGACTTGACTTAACTAACACTTCTTTTTTCTATTAATAAGAAAAAAATAGAATGGAAATCTGACCACCCGGTACAAACATGCTCCTCGTGCTAATCCACTAGTCAATAATAGGTACATCTCAGAGGCCAGGCCCAGATTATATAAAACTTGTTTGTGAGACAGTTGATATTCAAATATGGAAACTGGAAAGTATATTGTTTTTAATCCACAATCTGATCTTTTTCCCAATAGATTTCTCTAAAAAAAGGTAGATTTCGATATGCCACATCCTATCTAAAGATTACTTAATCATCACCCTTCACCTGAGTCACTTTTATCTCTCTCCAAAGATTGATAATTTTTAACATCTAGATGTTTCCGTCATCGGGGTTCTCCACAATCGAATAATTATACTGTGACATTTTTTTTCCCTTCTATACTTTTTCTCTGTTGAACTTTTTATTTCATGTTGGCATTCTTTTTTTTTCTTAGCATTTTAGTCAATATCTTCACTTATATCCGTAAGGGTGTGTCATTAGTGATTGGAAGTTACGAACCAACAACTATATTACAATAACATGACTTTGACCAACTATATTGTTATATAATATTGCATCATAACATGTTAACATGTTATATATCATCATGACTTGATCACATAACTTTGAGTGAATATGCAATCAAGTCCTCTAGCCAAGTTTGTTTGAAATTGCTGACTTGACAATCTAGTTGCTGCCAGCCATCTTACACGTCACAATCGGTAGTCTAACGTGTGTTAGAAAATTCTAAATGACTTGAAGACTCGATTATACATGGACGAACAAAACTCTTGCATAACCAAAGTCAAATGCGGAAACATGAAGAATCATTACTAACCTTTAGCCATTGATGTAGTTCATTTGAAAACTGGAATCGTCGAGCGTTGAATGGTCAATGAAGGATATCTCTAGCCAATTGCCCTCTCAAACGTAATAGTGTGTTTTCTAATCGTGAGAGGGTTTGGCTTGGAAGACCCCTTTATATCTATTCGCACCCCTTCATATGGCTTCTTCCATCAAGAAGTTGTACATTTTGGGCGGTCACAATATAATGGATAATTATGATGCAACATAACGTGGACAATAAACGTTAATGAAATTAATTGAATTTGAGAATAATAAACCGAATGTAAGATCACATTATTGATATTATAACAACATGGACATTCATTTTGAAAGCGACTCCGTTTTGCTTAGAAAATGACGTCCTTTGCTCCAATCTTACAAAAACTCAGACAAAAAAGGCCCCCAATTGCAAATCCCTAGTCGGCGGAAAACCACAAAGTGCAGCTCTCCTAATCGCAGAAATATATGAATGGTCGTGGACCCACTTATTAGACAATATCTTCCAGGTAGCATCAAAAAGAAAATAGAGATAATGGCAGCCAAGAATATGACTCAAGAACCATAAGCCCATCAAGAAGTAGAGATACATGAGATACTTCTTTAACATCACAGTATCAATTTATGACTGTACATAATGGGAGAGGTATTACTGGGATTAGGTATGCATATCAAACCTTTAGGTTACTACAAATTGTCAGCATGAGTTATGTAATTTAGCATTTTCTTCCAATTTACATAGTAATTAATTAGGAAAGCCCTGATGCTGGAAGGTACTGTGACAGCTTGCAATTATAAATATAATTGGAATCCTGGTAAATAAAAAGAATAATACCACGAAAAATCTCAAACTGGTACACTTGTGATAATTTTACTCCGAACTAATTTTTTGACTACCAAAAACTCTGAACTAGTATACCCGTAACAAATTTACCCCTAACTATTTTTTTGACCACCAAAAACCCCAAACTGGTATACTTGTAACAATTTTACCCCAAACTAATTTTTTTGACTACTAAATATCCCAAATCGGTATATTTGTGATAAATTTACTCTCCGTTAGTGTCCATTAAATTGGATTAATATTACAAAAAATCACAAATTGGTAAACTTATGACAAACAAAGGGGTTTCCAAACTAATTTTTTGACCATTAAAAATCTTAAATCGGTACATTTGTGATAAATTTACCCTTCATTAGTGTTCATCAAATTGAATTAATATCACGAAAAATCACAAATTGATAAACTTGAGGGATAAAACTCCAAACTGGTACATCAATCAATTATCCCGTGTAATCAAACTTAGCAATTTAATAGTAAATTTAACGAAAACTAACGGAGGGTAAATTTATCACAGATATATCAGTTTGGGATTTTTGGTGATCAAAAAATTAGTTTTGAGTAAACTTATCACAGACGTATTAGTTTGTGGGTTTTTTGTGATAAAAAAATAGTTCAGAATAAATTTGTTATAATTATATTAATTTGAATTTTTCGTGATATTAATTTTAAATAAAAATAGATGAAACGTGTCATAGTAGCCAAAGGAAAGAAATCTTTTGGAACTTATTGCAGCATCCGAAAGAAGCACGTAAATTGCGGACGGATTTGACCCAAAAAAAAAAAAGAAAGAAAAAATTGCCGAAGCCAAAAGTGAAGCCTCATAATTCGGATAACAACCAAAACAGTAAAATGACTTAAGTTTTCAAGTTGGTGGCGAAGTTGATGGATGTCGTTTGCGGACTAGTTTACCTGAAAGCCAGGAGAAAACCGATTTGGGAATTTCATTGTTGCATCTAGGAACGACCGACGAGAAAATATTGCATTGATAGGCCCATTCAATGGACGACACATTTTGGAAAAAAAAAAAATAGACGACACGTGGCGCCATGTGTCGTCCATGCGTCTCTCTCCTCCTCGTTAAAGATCGAGAAAATATTGGGTGGCCCGAGACTGCCAAGTCAGCATGGTCCCACCTCCGCATTCTTCGCTGTTCCTGCTCACCGACTCCGCCTCTGCCTCCGCATCCGCCGCCCCGCGGTAGCTTGATTTTTTTCACGCTTGTTGACTTTCATAAACACTAAATTTCTTCTCTTTTATTTTTTCTCATCTTTTTTGTTGCCTGGGTTCCCAGATTTTTGAGTTGTTTATCGATTTTAATGTTGTTTGGTTTGCAATGCAGATTAAGATGGACTCGTAATTAGTTGCTGGAATATGGTGGAGGTCGAGCAATTCCATTCCAAGCTCGTTGCGACTGATATTCTGGTTAGGTGCTTATGTTTTCCTGTGTTTTCTTGTGACATTCTTGGCTGACATTTTGTGCCCGGTTACTTTGTACATATCTGATTATATGATATGCTCTGCTTTTGTTGAGGCTCCAAAGTTAGTTAATGTTTTCTGAATGGTTTTTAGTTGTCTATCTCTTCTGTGAGAATGGTCACCTATTGTAACTAGACGGATTCTTTTTGAAACCTGTATATACTCTGATCCAATGTTCTTGAACCAGTGCACATGTTTTTGGAGTTTCAACGGAATCCATGCAGTTATCTTATGACTCTAGAGGGAGCAGCGTGCCAACAATACTGCTGCTTATGCAACGAAAGCTGTATTCTCAAGGAAGTTTACAGGTTCATCATGATTTTCTCTCTTAGCCGGTGATCATAGTTCAAGATAGATCCACACTCAGTTTGCACTAGAAAGCAGAGATTGAATCGCATATATATCAGGGTTTTGAATAAATCGCATATGTTCAGTTCCCTTTTGGCAGTAGTCAAATTCAAGCCAGTTTAGTTTGTAAATTTAGTATAGTCATTAAATGTGTTTTATTCATGCAGGCAGAAGGTATTTTCAGGATAAATGTAGAAAAACAGTCAGGATTGGCAGCTTAAGCCGTATACGGAGTGGATTGAGGCATCAACCTGCATTCCGGGGGACAATGCCTGTAGAGAAGAGTAGGGTGATTGGCGGCTAAAGCCGTATACGGAGTGGATTGAGGCATGGAAATGAAATATTTCTGCACTTCTAGGGAACAAGCTTCTCGATGACCTCATTGAGTGTAAGTTTGTATGAATCGGAGTCGGGAGGAGGTATTATGAAAGATTTGTGTTCTGTTTTGCTGTGCTAGATTTTAGGATTGTTTGAAACTGTTTGATGTTGCGACTACATTCCACTTGTGATCATATTAAGTGGACATTCATTCGTCTTTGCTTGTCGTTTGAACCTTGTATTGCTTGAGTTGCCGTTTATTGGGACACTGCTCTCTCTCTCTCTCTCTCTCTCTCTCTCTCTCTCTCTCTCTCTCTCTCTCTCTCTCTCTTCCCAACCTATATAAAGACTTGCATTTCCCGACATTCAACTATCCTGGATAGAAAACAGGACGAGTCCATGAAATGAGTACCCAATTTTATGGCACAGTCGTGTTGATGTTAATTGGAATATAATAGTATGCGTTACTTCTTGTCACTGGCACTCTCCATCCAATTCGCAGAGGAATGGTGTCGTCATTAACCTCGGAATGCATTCACTCTCGAATCTAAAGCAATGCGGCCCCACATATGTTAACATGCATTATTCTACCTAATGAAGGTTCTCTGTAGGAAAATTGTAAAAATTTACTCAAGTATGATCAAGAAATTGAGATGAGCCAACAATAGTCACCCCCGCCATAGGACTAGCTAGCAGTTAAGGCTGGGCATGACAATCATTCTATGCCCGGGAACAGATTCTGATAAAAAATGATTCTTTTTTATTCTGTGTTCGGGAACTAATTTTAAGTATTTGAAGGCGTTTGATAACGATCTAAAATTCTATGCCCGGGAATAGAAATGCGTTTGGTAATGGCATAAAATTTCTTTTTATTAATAATATTTTAAATATTTTGATTTTTCTTTTTTTTTCTTTTTTTTTCTTTTTTTCTTCTCCTCTTTCTTGGCCATGGTCGGTAAAAAATTTTCGTATAAATAATTTTTTTATTAGTAATTTTTTTAAAAACATTTTACTAAACAATATTTTTATTGAAAATATTTTTTTTCTTTTTTTTCGCCATGGCCTGGTCGCTAGCCATGGCCGGTCAAATAATTTTTTTATTAATAATATTTTAATAAAAATATTTTTATTGAAATTATTACTTTATTTTTTTTGCTATGCCCTGGTCGTTGGCCATGGCTGATAAAATATTTTTTATAAAATTTTTTTTATTAATAATATTTTTATTGAAAATAATTTTTTATTTTTTTGCCATGGCCTGGCCACTGGCCATGACCGGTAAAATATTTTTTTATAAATATTTTTATTAATAATATTTTAATAAAAAATATTTTTATTGAAATTATTTTTTTATTTTTTTGCCATGGCCTAGTTGCTGGTTATGGCTGGTAAAATATTTTTATTGAAAATATATTTTTTTATTTTTTTGCCATGGCCGATAAAATTTTTTTATTAATAATATTTTTTTATTAAAATATTTTAATCTTGCTAGATACGGCGAGGGTGGCTCTCGCACTAGACATTAAAAACTATATTAAAAATCAAGAAAAAGAAGAAGAAAAAAAACCTGATTCTCATTTTTGTTCCCAGAATCAAGAAGTTACTTTTTTTTATTCTTGATTCTACTCCAAAACTGATTCTGGGCATAAATTTTATGCCCAAAATCAAAAAATTAAACAAAAGGATTTCTATTTCCAAACTGATTCTGGGAACAAAAAAACAGAATCAAACACTATTTGGCAAGTTATCATACGTAGCCTAAGCAACACGCCATCTGATATCGATTTCTCTTATATCGCATGAGGGCACCCGAATGCAATCCACTTTCAGATTTCTTTCGGAAACAAGTATGACTTAAACAAAAAGGCAGGCAATATAATTAATCCTTCAATTTCACTGTAAATTAAGTATCTTTAGCAATTGAAGCCTCTAAAAGAGAGACACTTAGCAGAGTGCCAAACCTTTCTTGACTGGAAATCATGCAGGAGAGTGCTCTGTAATTATTCGATTCTCCTAGTAAAAGTGACATACTTCTCGTTTCGGTTATTTTCTTCCTACAGCCGAAGGCTTTTTTCAATCACAAGGAATCAAGGAGGCACCATGCGATCACGTTTGAGGATTGCTTCCATCCAAGGTGAGACGGACCTTGTATAGGTTTGGACGTCAATCTAGAAATATACCCCAGCTGTGTCTCTTGCGTTTTATATTAACCAGATCAAATTCCGCCACAAGAACAGCTTCCTCTTTTTCATTAGCACTTGCCACGATTTCTCCCATTGGTCCTGTGCAATACGTAATTCTAATTCAAAATATTATTCACAGGCAGAATATCTCTATTCTAGAATTACTTGCAATTGTCGACCTAATACCAACGAGGAAAGAGTGAGACCACATTCTGTGGTCTCACTCTTTCCATGCTCTATCTGCATTACTTCTTTCCCTATGCGATTTGAAGCCACCAGAGGTACCTATGTTTGTTGAAGTCAAATGGGATTCCTACGCAAGAAGTACCATATGACATGGGTCAATTATGGACTATTCCTTATCGGGGTTTCCCAACCGATACTCAAACAATAAATAACTACGTGACCTCAAAAGAGGAAGACTAGGGAGAGCAAATCGCAATACAGCAGATTTTTCCCGTACATATGATACAGTGGAGCAGATGCATAATAGAACAAGAAATTGCTCCAGGTTAAGTAATTAATATTTAGTCAATGGCTAAAGGAAAAAAAAAGTAAGAAATATTACTTAGACCAGGATAAGCATTTTCATGAAAAAGATGACACCCATTTACTTCCACAAGTTTGTGTGTCGAACATTAATCAGGCAACTTAATTGTCCCAACATTATTCACTAGTTCACAATTCGATCAAGCAGAGAATGTACCAGATTATCCCCAGCATGCCCTTACATAACTCTCTTCCAGTGTTCTCTAGAGCATTGTTGGGTATAACAATATTTCTGCCCCTTGCAAAACCATTGCTCGAGCCACCTCAGGAAACCACTGGTCCAAACAAATTGCTAACAAAGATAACAAAGTTGATCAACCTATCATATCTTACCCTTCAGCTTTGGCTTATGGAATCAGCCTAAAAATTTTACAAGTTGCAAGAAATAATTGCGAACCAAGATTGCACGTTCAAGCTCAAAAAAGAAGATGTCGCAAGAAGGCAATTGCTATTTGCTCCGTGTGGTTTCTCATGGATTTTGAACATAGTATTGCAACAGGCAGGTTACACAGAGAACAAAAAAGCTGCAGGGTATAACATATAGAGCTCCTTACCAACTCCAATCTTGGCAAATTTTGTCTCAAACAACTGTTTAGCCAGAGAATCAAAGTCAATCTTATGAATAACTTTGATTAATCTCACTGTTACGGTCCATAGCTAAGAAGCAAGAAGATCGAAGATTGACTAATAAAATTGCTCGCACACACCTTAAAGCCAGTGTCCCCTGGATTGAAGTAGAACTTCTCTTGGTAACCTGTGGATGCAATTCCCTGTGAATTCATCATCTATGAAGCACATAAATACTTAGGGCTAAAGCAAAAGTTTCGCCGGCTCAATGCTCTGTTCTAAAACGAAAAGAGGAGCTTCGTTCTTAGGTTGCGTTTGGTCATCTAGATTTTTAGTCAAAATAGGACTGGACATGAAATTCAAGGAATTTGCTATATCCCATCTATTGTTTGGTAAATTGCAGTAATAAAGCCAGATATTTTCACATCTTACTATATCCATTATTTGCTATAAACATCATATCAGTGTAAATGAACTTGAAGTTTGCACAAACGGAGATGATAAAATCTCTCGGGACACGCTTACTTACTTCATTTTTTTTTTTGCTTTTTTTATTATTATTTTCCCTCTCTTTTTTAATTCTTTTCTTTTTTATTCTTTTTTCTCCTTCCATAATTCTCTAATAAAATTTTGTTAAATATTAAAAATACTAATATACCTAAAATACGTAATAAAATATACATACTAAATGTATTTATTTATATATATGAAATTTATATTATAAGATAGTAAAAAATTGGAATATATAAATAAAAATATGAAGAAATAAAAATGAAATTATTGTTATTTATTTGTTATTTTGAATTATATATATTAAAATTGAAATTTTATTTATTTCCAAATATTATTCTAATAAGCTTGTTATTTGAGGAAAATAATTTTTTTATTATGGATATTAGAAATCCTATCCACCTTTATCCTATCTTTTCCATAGGATAATTTTATCTAGGTTATATCCCAAATATATTCGACTTTATCCTATCTTATATAAGCACCAAATATGGCATAGGATAAAATTTATCATATCCTGAATTTTATCCTAACTATCAAACATAACCCAAGAAGTTCGAGAAAACTAATGAATCATAACTGCAAGTTGGAAGAACAAATTCAGAGAGACAACAAAGAAGAAAACAACACCCACAAAACAACAGTGTACAGTAGAGCTCGACTAGTCAACTTCTAGCACGTAACCAAAGCACCCCACTTCACGTACCAACTAAGCCAGTCGAATCCATCAAAGCTCGGGACCCAGCAGCTATGACCGGCGAGCGGAGGTGACGTCAGAGGCGGGCGAACGGAGATGACGGTGGAGGTCAAGACCGGTGAGCAGGTGAGCTTGCTTCCAAGCAGGAGAGATTTTTCAAAAAAATAGAGAGAATGTGGGGCTTCTCACGAAGAGAGGGGGAGCGCCGAGAAGGATAAAGAAGGAGAGAGAAGGAGGTAGCCATTAATGAAGAGAGAGAGAAAAGGAGCTAACATTCTCAACGTGCTGGGCTAAGGGGCTAATGAACCCCATCCGCGCGATGTGATCCATGTGGCGCTTCATGAGTGGCCCGAGACAATGCTGACTTGGCGATCCCAGATCACCTAATATTTTCTCATGAAAGACCAGCCTCTTTTTTTTTTGGCAAGGAGACCAGCGTCTCTTGTCCCTCCTTTTATTTCAAATTTCACTCTCTCTCTGTAACAGTCCGGATTTTGGCCCATTTTTGGGAATTATAAAACGTGTAATTCGTCAGTGCGCTTATAATAGAATTTCTCCCAGGAACTGATCACTCTCTGGTTCTTATTTTTAAAAATAGAAATTTTGCTAGAATCGCACTCGATCGAATTTGGCCGTTAATTATACCCTGAACTTGGCAGTCGATTTCCGGGAGTTTCGGGTCGAAATAAATTGGACGGTGTCGAAATTATTATCGCCAGCGTCGGCATTATCAGAAATAGTGGAAAAGTGGATTTTTGAGCCGGGTGCGAATTTGGACTGGTAGACCTCCCTCGTAGTGTGGTTTGGGTATTTTATTTTGGCCGTATACCCTAGGATATTGTTGGGATTTATCGTGGATTATTAGGCCTTTTTCCGAACTTAAATCGGGATCGATAGGTCGATTTTCAGTTTGGACCGTGTCCGTTAGTTCGCGCTTAAATTCAAAATTTTAAGCTTTTCCCTCTCTTTCTCTCTCCTCTCTCTCTCTCTCGGCGAAACCCCCCTCCCGCGCGTGACCTTCTCTCTCCTTTCCTCTCTTTTCTCTCTCTCTCTCTCTCTCTCTCTCTCTCTCTCTCTCTCTCTCTCTCTCTCTCTCTTCCCTCCCCCTCTCGCCGCTCCCTCCCCATGCATGCGTCCCCTCCCCCCTGCATGCCTACTCCTCTCCTCCTGTCCCTCTCTCTCTCTCTCTCCTCTCTCCTCTCTCCTCTCTCTCCTCCCCCCCTCTTCTTCTTCTTCTTCTTCTTCCTCTTGTTCGGGCGTCTGGTTCGTCTCCGCCCCGACTGCCGCCTCCGCCCCGTCCTACTCGTCGCGCCGCTGCGTCGCCGTGCCGCCGCACCGCCGTCGCCAGCAGCCCATCGCCTCCGTCCCATCGCTGCCGGCCCCCACCCCCGACTGCTCTCTCTCCCTCACTGTCCTCCGCGCGCGGCAGCGAGACCATCGTCGCTGCCCATCGCGCCCGGCGCCGCCCCAGCCGCGCCTGACCGCCGCTCCATCGCCGCGCCGTGCCGACCGCCCCATCGCCACCGTAGGACCCCCTCTCTCTGCCTCTCCCTCCCCCGGTCTCCTCTTGCCCGAGCTCGAGCCGGCGAGCTCGTCGCCTGCCGGTCGGCTCGTTCGGCCGCGCTCCGCCGCTGCCCGCCGCGCCGTGCTACCCCGCCGGCCAGCCCGTCGCCGCCGGCCCGTCCGCCTGTCCGGCCGCCGCCCCTCAGCCTCCCTCTCCCTTCCTCTCACCCCCTCGACCAGCCACTTCCCGCCCCTGTTCAGCCCGTCCGCCGGTCGCCGCCGCCGCCGGTCGCCGTCGCTGCCGGCCAGCCACCGCCGACCAGCCGCTGCCGGCCAGCCCCGCCGGCCAGCCAACCGGCCGGCCAAGCTTGTCCCCGGGCCGTGCCCGTGCCGTGCTCGTGCCGTGCCCGTCGCCGTGCCCATTGCCGTGCCCGCGCCCGCGCCCGTTGCCCAGGCGCGTAGCCCATCCGCACGCCCGAGCGCCCCGGGCACGCCGCGCGTTCGCTGCGCCCGCGCGCTAGGCACGCCGATCGGCCATTGTGCCCACTTTGGCCGGTCAGCGCGCCCGTGTGGCCCACGCCCGCGCCCAGTCAGAACTTCTCCCCCGAGCAATTTGGAGCTCGAGTCGATTTTTCCCGGGCCAAAATTTGGTAAGCGACTTCCTAGACCCTACTTAGTATTTTGGGTATTTCATTGACTAATTTCGGGTTCGAACGGCTAGGGCGTGTATTTAATTTAATTATTTCATGATTAAATTAGATTATGTGGTGTTCTTATTTGGTTAAATTAGACTGGATTAAGTAGAGTGCTTGAGTGGGTGTTTGTGCATGACCGACTTGAATGTCAGGTCTGTGAATTGGAGTGGCGAAGTGTGAATTAGACTGAGTTGTGAATTTGAGTTGTTTGGCGTGAATTTAATTGAATCGAGTGGCGTGTGCCTGCCTGTGAGAGATTAAGCCCGGATCGATCGGATGGCTACGGACTTGGGACGTGTTGACGGCGGTCCGTGTGAAGGCAGGAATGGCCGATGGGCCGATTGGAATGCGGGCTTGAGACGTATTGACGGTGGCCCGTTAAAGGTGTGATTGGACCGGGACGTGTTTACGTCGGTCGTTGGAAATTGTTCGAATATCGTGGCTTGGGACGTGTTGACGGCGGTCACTGGAAATGAATTGAATGATATGGCTTGGGACGTGTTGACGGCGGCCATGAGAATTGATTGAAATGTGAGGCTTGTGAGCCTGGAGATTGAATTTGAGGCGCAGTGGCGCGAGTTGTGAAAAAGATGTTCGGACACGCATGTGATTTGAGTGTGATTGAAATGGCTGGTTGAGTGTGACTGGATTGGCTGATTGAGCGTGTGACTGATTGGCTGGTTGAGCGTGTGACTGGATTGGCTGGTTGAGCGTGTGGATGTTGATCGAACTGACTGATGGTGCGTGTGGATGATTGGTTGGATGGGTTGGGTACTTGTTTGGATTGACTGATTTCGAGTGGAAGTGTGTGTGCTGGTGATTGTGATGTGGCGGTGATTTGTACTTGCATTATCATGTTTGGACTAATATGCAGGGTTGGCACGTGGTTCGAGGCGAGTTAAGCCTTTCATGTGCAATTGACTGTTTCGACTGGTAGTTTGCATGTTAGACTGGTCTGGGTACGCATTATCCTAGGTTAGGTTTAGGTTGTTGCTTATTGAGACTCTGTCTCACGGTTATTACATAACCACTTTCAGATCCGCGACCGTGATGGATTCGGAGAGACCGCCGGAGTACCACAGGGATTGAAGGATAGATCAATTACCCTGTATTTTGAGTACCTTTTTGTAGAGAAGATAGGCTTGTTAACCACCGCCCCCTTTTGAAAATTGTGGTTGATTTTGGAAGCCGGGTTGCCAGTTTGTAATATTGAAGGCTTTATAATGTTGGGTGTTTATTAAATTTCGATGTCTATTCCTTAGTCATGTTTTTATTGTCTGGGTTATTTTACATGCTTCCGCTTGCGCATTTCTTTTGGGTCGGCGACGCGTCCTGGGACGTCGCGTTTAAATGATCGACCGGGGTCGGGATGTCGCGGGCTCGGTGGGGTCCGGGGTATGACATCCCCTGTTAAATTGGTATCAGAGCAAGGTCAGCTCGATCCAAGTCGATCGAAGCCTGGAGTGATAAGGAGCGATGACTTTGGGGTAGACAGTTAGGAAGACTCGCGTACTATGCGTACCCCAGACAGTGTGATTGTGATTGCTAAGTGATTTTTATGCAATATATGTAAGGTGCAGGTGCGTCGGGACTTGAGGTAAGTGCACGAACTTGTTGGTTGTGATTGGGTGCTATTTGTGATTAGCTGTCTGCTGAATGAATTGTATTGTGATTCATTGCCTAGGGCTTAGACTGGTATAGTTGGCCTAGGTTTCTAATTCCTGTGTGGAACTTAGCAGGTGGGCGTTTGTGAGAATCAGTAAGATGAGTGGTCGAGGTCAAGGTCGAGGTCGTATAGCCCCGCAAGCTGGAGTCGTGGGGGATCCTAGATTGGATGAAATGTGGAGGGTACTGGAGGAAGCAGGATTTTTATCGGGTAGACAGACCGGAGAAAGGAGTGCCACAGTCCCTACTGCAGCTGCCAGTGAAATCATCAGGAATAATGGGGATCAGGGGAATAATGTGAATGGTGGGAATCCGGGTGTGATGCAAGTAAATAAGGTCAAGCCGATGTCCAAGCTAGTAGAACAGTTCCTGAGGCTGAACCTCCGAAATTTGATGGGAAGGGTGACCCCGAGGCTGCACCAAGATGGGTAGAGAAGCTAGAGAAGGCTTTTGAGGTGCTGGGGTGCACTGAGGAAGAGAAGGTGACACTAGCAGTCTACCAGCTTCAGAATAATGCAAGTGATTGGTGGAGGGCCACCAAGGGTCAAGTGTTCCCCACTGGTACTGCTCTAAATTGGACTGTCTTTACTGAGACCTTCAATGGTAAATACTTCTCGGAAAGTGCCCGAGAGTAGAAGCTGGCTGAATTTATGAGGCTTCGACAGGGTCAGTCGTCAGTGGACCAGTATGAAGCCGAGTTTGCAAGATTGTCCAAATTTGCCCCCAGGATGGTGGAGGACCCAATGGACAAAGCTAGAAGGTTTCGGGATGGGCTGAAGCCAGACCTTCGTAGTCAGATGATTTCTTTGAACTTGAGGAGCTATAATGAAATATATGAAAGGGCTCAAGCAATCGAGCGAGATCAGACGGATCGGGCTGCCGCATCTGGATCGCGGTATACCCCGGCTAGGGACAACCGTCAATTTGGGAAGAGGCCCATGATGGGGAATAGTCGCTTCGTCCCGCCAGCTCAGGGGGCCATTGGGAAGCCGAACCGTTGTCAGAACGCCCCGTGCAGGTTATGTGGAGGAAGGCACAGAAATGGACATTGCCTGAATAGGGGTGGAGCATGTTTTATTTGTGGCGGGAGGGGCCATCAGATGAAGGACTGCCCCAATAATAGACAAGCTGGACAGCCTGCACTACTGCCGCCGCCGTCCCGGAATGGAAATCAATTCAGAGCTATTCAACCGGCAAGTCAGAATAGGCCGCCAGCCCAAGGACGGGTGTATGCAATGGCAAGGAGGGAGGCGCAGGATGCGCCGGGCGTGGTCACATGTACGGTTTCTCTCTGTGATCATGCTGCATATGCCTTGTTTGATTCGGGGGCGTCGCATTCGTTTATTTCTGAGCAGTTCGTTGAATTATCTGGGATTGAGCTAAAATTGCTTGATGTTATACTGTGTGTTACTACTCCGCTGAATGATAAGGCGCTGATTTCGTTAGGATGTCCCGATTGTAAGATAGTGATTGGCGATAGGGAAGGAAGGATATATTTGGCGGTATTGTGTATGCATGACTTTGACGTGATTATCGATATGGACTGGTTGGTCAAACAGAAAGCTGTTATGGACTGTAGTAGCAGGGTGATCCAGTTTAATCCGGCTGGACATCCTAGATTTGAGTTTGTGGGAAACCGAGGAGGAACCTCGATCCTTTGGATTTCGTCGCTCGAGGTATCGAAGCTGTTAGATGAAGGGTGCCAAGGATTTTTGGCAAATGTAGTTGATTCAACGGTTGGGGAGCCGAGGCTAGAGGACATAGCCGTAGTGTGCAATTTCCCCGATGTCTTTCCTCAGGAATTGCCGGGACTGCCACCTGAAAGAGAAGTAGAGTTCGTTATCGAGTTGGCCCCTAGAACTGAGCCAATCTCGAAGCCGCCTTATAGGATGTCATTGTCAGAACTGAAGGAATTAAAGGTCCAGATGCAGGAACTACTGGACAAAGGTTTTATCCGACCGAGTGCGTCTCCATGGGGAGCGCCGGTATTATTCGTCAGAAAGAAGGATGGGTCGCTAAGGTAATGTATCGACTACCGTCAACTGAACCAAGTAACGGTCAAGAATAAGTATCCCCTCCCAAGGATTGACAACCTGTTCGACCAGTTACAAGGAGCATCGGTATTTTCTAAGATTGACCTGAGGACAGGGTATCATCAGTTAAGGATCCAAAAGGAGGATATTTCGAAGACAGCGTTCAGGACTAGATATGGGCACTATGAGTTCACAGTGATGCCGTTTGGACTAACTAATGCCCCTGCTGCTTTTATGGACTTAATGAACCGGGTATTCAAGGAATTCTTAGACCAGTTTGCCATTGTCTTTATCGATGATATTTTAGTGTAATCGAAGAGTCCCGAGGAACACGAGGTGCATTTGGAAAAGGTTCTACAGGTATTAAGGGAGCACGCACTGTATGCTAAGTTTAGCAAGTGCGAGTTTTGGCTGAACCGGGTAGCGTTTCTTGGGCACATAATTTCCGAAGAAGGAATCTCCATGGATCCAGTAAAGATTGAAGCAGTAATGGACTGGCCGAGACCGACGACAGTTACTGAGGTTTGCAACTTTCTAGGGTTGGCGGGTTATTACCGGAGATTTGTGGAACGATTCTCAGCGATAGCCACTCCACTGACGAGGTTGCTTAAGAAGGAGACTAAATTTGAGTGGACCGAAAAGTGCGAAGAAAGTTTTCAGGAGCTGAAACAAAGGTTGACGACAGCACCAGTGTTAACAATTCCTTCAGGACCGAGCGGATACGAGATTTATAGTGATGCTTCACTTAGAGGATTGGGATGCGTGCTAATGCAATATGGAAGAGTGGTTGCTTATGCATCGCGGCAGTTAAGGCCTCATGAAATGAACTACCCGACCCACGACTTGGAACTGGCAGCAATTATTTTCGCGCTTAAAATTTGGAGGCATTATTTATGTGGAGAAAGGTTCCAGATCTACACGAACCATCAGAGCCTCAAGTATTTGTTTTCTCAGAAAGAATTGAATATGAGGCAGAGGTGTTGGATGGAATTGCTAAAGGATTATGACTGCGACATATTGTATCACCCCGGGAAGGCCAACCGGGTAGCGGATGCCTTGAGCAGGAAATTGAGCATCGCGCAATTGTTGGTTAAAGAGTGGATTCTATTGGAAGGAGTGCGGGACTCGGAATTTAAGTTCGAGATAGGACACCTCTCCAGTCTAATGGCGACATTAAGGATTGAGCCGGAAGTGCAAGCCAAGATCAAGGCGTTGCAGTCTACGGACCTTGAGATTCAGAAAATCGTGAGTATGGATGACACTAAGAGGAAGCCAGACTTTCAGGTGTCCGAGGATGGAATTCTTAAGTTTCGAGGACGTTTGTGCGTGCCCGATGATTCGGGACTTAAGGAGGAGATTTTGTCGGAGGCTCATAAGAGCAGTTACAGTATTCACCCGGGCAGCACTAAGATGTATCAGAACTTTCGTCAGCACTATTGGTGGAATGGAATGAAAATGGACGTGGCCAAGCATGTGGCCAAGTGTTTGACGTGCCAACAAGTGAAGGCACAGCATTGTAAGCCTGGTGGAATGTTGCAGCCGTTGGAAATCCCAGAATAGAAATGGAAGCACATCACAATGGACTTTGTAACGGGACTGTCAAGAAGCCAGAGGGGACACGACTCTATTTGGGTATTAGTGGACAGATTGACCAAGTCAGCGCACTTTCTGGCTGTGCGAAAGGACTTTGAGCTAGAAAGGCTGGCAGAATTGTATGTTCGTCAGATAATTCGTCTTCATGGTGTACCGGTATTGATCACTTCGGACCGTGACCCCCGGTTTACTGCGAACTTTTGGAAAAGTTTGCAATCAGCCATGGGAACTAAGTTGCAATTCAGTACGGCCTATCACCCGCAAACGGATAGCCAGTCTAAAAGGACTATTCAGACTTTGGAGGATATGCTGAGAGCGTGTGTGCTAGATTTTCAGGGCAAGTAGGAAGAACAGCTACATTTGGTAGAATTTGCCTACAATAACAGTTTTCAGCAGAGTATCAGAATGGCACCGTTTGAAGCATTATATGACAGGGCTTGCAAAACACCATTGTGTTGGAATGAAGTAGGAGAGAGAAGTATAACGGGTCCAGAGTTGGTTCAGCAATCGGTGGAAACAGTAAAGATTATCCGGGAAAGGTTGAAGACCGCTCAGAGCCGCCAAAAGAATTATGCGGACCGGAGGCGTAGGCCATTGGAATTCCAAGTGGGGGACCACGTCTTTCTCAAGGTGTCACCAATGAGAGGATTGTCGCGGTTTAGCAAGAAAGGAAAATTGAGCCCGAGGTACGTGGTCCATTCGAGATCTTAGAGAGAATAGGCACCTTGGCTTATCGTCTCGCGCTACTGCCTAATTTATCTCATGTGCATAATGTGTTCCACGTGTCTATGTTGAGGAAGTACGAATCGGACCCGACCCACGTACTGAATTTTGAGCAAGTGGACGTGGACGACAGGGTGTCGTACGTGGAAAGGCCAGTGCGGATCGAGGACAGAATAGGAAGAGTATTGCGGAACAAGAAAATTTCGATGGTGAAGGTGATTTGAGAGCATCATGGGACCGAAGGTGCGACGTGGGAAAGTGAAGAGTTGATGCGACACCAATATCCCCATTTGTTTGAATAGTTGGGTTGAATTGTAAATTTCGAGGACGAAATTTTTGTAAGGAGGAAGAATTGTAACAGTCCGGATTTTGGCCCATTTTTTGGAATTATAAAACGTGTAATTCATCAGTGCGCTTATAATAGAATTTCGCCCGGGAACTGATCACTCTCTGGTTCTTATTTTTAAAAATAGAAATTTTGCTAGAATCGCACTCGATCGAATTTGGCCGTTAATTATATCTTGAACTTGGCAGTCGATTTCCAGGAGTTTCGGGTCGAAATAAATTAAACGGTGTCGAAATTATTATGGCCAGCGTCAACATTATCAGAAATAGTGGAAAAGTGGATTTTTGAGCCGGGTGCGAATTTGGACTAGTAGACCTCCCTCGTAGTGTGGTTTGGGTATTTTATTTTGGCCGTATACCCTAAGATATTGTTGGGATTTATCGTGGATTATTAGGCCTTTTTTCGAACTTAAATCGGGACCGATAGGTCGATTTTTAGTTTGGACCGTGTCCGTTAGTTCGCGCTTAAATTCAAAATTTTAAGCTTTTCCCTCTCTTTCTCTCTCCTCTCTCTCTCTCTCGGCGAAACCCCCCTCCCGCGCGTGACCTTCTCTCTCCTTTCCTCTCTTCTCTCTCTCTCTCTCTCTCTCTCTCTCTCTCCCCTTCTGCGCGCACGTCCCCTCCCCCGCTCCCTCCCCATGCATGCGTCCCCTCCCCCTGCATGCCTACTCCCCCTCCTGTCCTCTCTCTCTCTCTCTCTCTCTCCCTCTCTCTCCTCCCCCTCTTCTTCTTCTTCTTCTTCTTCTTCTTGTTCGGGCGTCTGGTTCGTCTCCGCCTCCGCCTCCGCCCCGACTGCCGCCTCCGCCCCGTCCTACTCGCCGCGCCGCCGCGTCGCCGTGCCGCCGCGCCGCCGTCGCCAGCA
This sequence comes from Syzygium syzygioides, assembly GCA_031216285.1. Taxonomy (NCBI): domain Eukaryota; kingdom Viridiplantae; phylum Streptophyta; class Magnoliopsida; order Myrtales; family Myrtaceae; genus Syzygium; species Syzygium syzygioides. The sequence continues at coordinate 13,344,253 of CM062244.1, read as the reverse complement.
GCCCGTCGCCTCCGCCCCGTCGCCGCCGGCCCCCACCCCCGACTGCTCTCTCTCCCTCACTGTCCTCCGCGCGCGGCAGCGAGACCATCGTCGCTGCCCACCGCGCCCGGCGCCGCCCCAGCCGCGCCTGACCGCCGCTCCATCGCCCCGCCGTGCCGACCGCCCCGTCGCCGCCGTAGGACCCCCCCTCTCTGCCTCTCCCTCCCCCGGTCTCCTCTTGCCCGAGCTCGAGCCGGCGAGCTCGTCGCCCGCCGGTCGGCTCGTTCGGCCGCGCTCCGCCGCTGCCCGCCGCGCCGTGCTACCCCGCCGGCCAGCTCGTCGCCTCTGGCCCGTCCGCCTGTCCGGCCGCCGCCCCTCAGCCTCCCTCTCCCTTCCTCTCTCCCCCTCACCCCCTCGACCAGCCACTTTCCGCCCCTGTTCAGCCCATCCGCCGGTCGCCGCCGCCGCCGGTCGCCGTCGCTGCCGGCCAGCCGCCGCCGACCAGCCGTCGCCCGCCAGCCTCACCGGCCAGCCCCGCCGGCCAGCCAACCGGCCGGCCAAGCTTGTCCCCGGGCCGTGCCCGTGCCGTGCTCGTGCCATGCCCGTCGCCGTGCCCATTGCCATGCCCGCACCCGCGCCCGTTGCCCAGGCGCGTAGCCCATCCGCTCACCTGAGCGCCCCGGGCACGCCGCGCGTTCGCCGCGCCCGCGCTAGGCACGCCGATCGGCCATTGTGCCCACTTTGGCCGGTCAGCTCGCCCGTGTGGCCCACGCCCGCGCCCAGACAAAACTTCTCCCCCGGGCAATTTGGAGCCCGAGTCGACTTTTCCCGGGCCAAAATTTGGTAAGCGACTTCCTAGACCCTACTTAGTATTTTGGGTATTTCATTGACTAGTTTCGGGTTAGAACGGCTAGGGCGTGTATTTAATTTAATTATTTCATGATTAAATGAGATTATGTGGTGTTCTTATTTGGTTAAATTAGACTGGATTAAGTAGAGTGCTTGAGTGGGTGTTTGTGCGTGACCGACTTAAATGTCGGGTCTGTGAATTGAAGTAGCGAAGTGTGAATTGGACTGAGTTGTGAATGTGAGTTGTTTGGCGTGAATTTAATTGAATCGAGTGGAGTGTGCCTGCTTGTGAGAGATTAAGCCCGGATCGATCGGAGGGCTACGGACTTGGGAAGTGTTGATGGCGGTCCGTGTGAAGGCAGGAATGGCCGATGAGCCGATTGGAATGCGGGCTTGAGACGTGTTGACGGTGGGCCGTTAAAGGTGTGATTGGACCGGGACGTGTTTACGTCGGTCGTTGGAAATTGTTCGAATATCGTGGCTTGGGACGTGTTGACGGCGGCCACTGGAAATGAATTGAATGATATGGCTTGGAACGTGTTGACGGCGGCCATGAGAATTGATTTAAATGTGAGGCTTGTGAGCCTGGAGATTGAATTTGAGGCGCAGTGGCGCGAGTTGTGAAAAAGATGTTCGGACACGCATGTGATTTGAGTGTGATTGAAATGGCTAGTTGAGTATGACTGGATTGGCTGATTGAGCGTGTGACTGATTGGCTGGTTGAGCGTGTGACTGGATTGGCTGGTTGAGCGTGTGGATGTTGATCGAACTGACTGATGGTGCGTGTGGATGATTGGTTGGATGGGTTGGGTGCTTGTTTGGATTGATTGATTTCGAGTGGAAGTGTGTGTGCTGGTGATTGTGATGTGGCGGTGATTTGTACTTGCATTATCATGTTTGGACTAATATGCAGGGTTGGCACGTGGTTCGAGGCGAGTTAAGCCTTTCATGTGCAATTGACTGTTTCGACTGGTAGTTTGCATGTTAGACTGGTCTTGGTACGCATTAGCCTAGGTTAGGTTTAGATTGTTGCTTATTGAGACTCTGTCTCACGGTTATTACATAACCACTTTCAGATCCGTGACCGTGATGAATTCGGAGAGACCGCCGGAGTACCACAGGGATTGAAGGATAGATCAATTACCCTGTATTTTGAGTACCTTTTTGTAGAGAAGATAGGCTTGTTAACCACCGCCCCCTTTTGAAAATTGTGGTTGATTTTGAAAGCCGGGTTGCCAGTTTGTAATATTGAAGGCTTTATAATGTTGGGTGTTTATTAAATTTCGATGTCTATTCCTTAGTCATATTTTTATTGTCTGGGTTATTTTACATGCTTCCACTTGCGCATTTCTTTTGGGTCGGCAACGCGTCCCGGGACGTCGCGTTTAAATGATCGACCGGGGTCGGGATGTCGCGGGCTCGGTGGGGTCCGAGGCGTGACACTCTCTCTCCTCCTAATAATGACCAAGGCTAACTCTCTCTTTCTCCGTCACGTCCCCACCGCCTCTCCCCAAGAGGCCCCGCCGGTCCCAGCTACTGGGTCCACGCCTCCGCCTCCGCCTCCACCTCCGCTGTCGCCTCCAGAGACCCATCGGCAACTGCAACGCCAAATCCCTGGCTATTTTTGTCGGGGCGATTGAGCACAAGGTCTACGAACGTGTCAGTCTCTTGGGGAACCCTAGTGACGTCTACTATGGTTGCACCATCTCTTTCAGTCTTGGCAACTTCTGGGCCTCCATATGAGCTCGTCGTCATGCCTCACCCCATCCACGGTCTTGTCCACTTTAATTCTCTCAATCTTCTAAGGTTTATATTGATTTATGTGCGATCTACGTTTTGGTTTGATTCTTCTGCAATGGCGTTTATTGACGCTGAGAAGTTGTGTGGACTCCTTTTTTGTTGTGATCTCGTCATGAACCTAGCTGCATTGTATTTTGTGGCAATCTAGGTTTGTTTTGATTCTCTTGCTCGTGCTTGAGTTTTGGAAATGTGGTTGGAAGTTGTGCACTGATGAGTTGATGATTAGTGTGAGAGCAACATTGTGTGTCCAGTCTCTGCAACTGCAATTTGAGAAATCCTACGAGTTATTTGTATGTTCTTGCTGTCTGAGAGGATTGATTAGAAATGAGTGCGAACGCAGGTGAATCAGCTGCAAAGTGAAGGGTACTATGGAGGAGTTCGTTTGCTCATGGCCCTCTGTAAACTTTTTCAGAGTTATTACAAGAATAACAACATCGATCTTCATGGAGATAATTTCACATCTATCTCTTATGAGACCTTTATCAACTGAAGATGTTTATTTGGTTTGTAGTGATAATCATTGTATGCAACGTGAATTGCTAAACTATGACATTCTTTTTAGAATGCTTCCTGCCTATTTGAATTAGATTGGTGAATTTTCATGGAAAAGGTCGATCGCATGTAACCACAAGTCACTATCCTAAACTCTTTGTTAGGTTCACAGTGCTTACACTAGCTCTGGTTACTTACTAATTAGTGTTGTGGCTTCTTGCTGTTTTCATTTAGCAAGTTTATTAACTCGCCCTCGCCCCCTCTCTATGAGTTATTTATGAAGGAAAGTGAGAGTTTCTTTGTCAATGTATAGGAGTGGCATACAAAAAACAATTGCTATTGGAGTGGGCAGATTGTGACATTCTGAATTTCGATCAATTTTTGAGAATTATAAACCGTGTATTTCGTCAATGTGCTGGCAACAAAATCTCTTCCGAAACTGATCACTCCTGGATTATTTTTTTCAAATTAGAGATTTCGTTAGAATCTTACTCGATCGAATTTTATCATTATTTATAACCCAAACTTTGGTGTCGAATTTCTCGGAATTGTAAGATGAATTTAATTAGACGGTGTCTATATTATTGTAGCCAGTGCCGATATTGCCAGGAATAGTGGAAGAGTGAAATTTTGGATCGGATGCGGATTTTGACTAGTAGACCTCTCTCTGGGTTTATTTTAATTAGTATAGTTGGAGATTTTTGTGGGCCGTTAGATCGTTTTCAAATTTGAATGTAGGTCGTTGGATCGCACTCGAGGACAAAAATTAACTTTTGTCCTCTCTCTCTCTCTCTCTCTCTCTCTCCCCCGCCGCTCTGCCCGCGTACGTCCTCCCCATGCAGACGTCCCCTCGCGCACGTTTCCCCCCTCCCCCCTTCGCCTTTCCTTTTTCTTTCTCTCTCTCTCTCTCCTCCCTCTGCCACATCCCCTCGCGCACGTCTACCCTCTCTCTTTTCCCTCACGTCCCCTCCTCTGCATGTCAAACTCAGCCATGCAACTCTTTCTCTCTCTTCCTTTTTCTTTTCTTTTCTTCTCTTCTTTTCTTCTTCTTCTCTTCTGTTTTCTTCTTCCTCCTCTTCCGCCTGACTGCCCTGTTTTTGTTTCTGCTCGCCTGACCGCCGCGCACTATCCGCCAGCCACCACCCCTAATTGATTGTTGTCACGCCCCATACCCCACTGGAACGTAACATCCCGTCACGGTCGATTATGATGCAACGCTCCCAGGAAACGTCGCCAACCCACACCCATACAGAGATCAAGCACAAGCGGAAATATAAAATAAACAAACCCAGACAACTTCAATATGAGCCAAAAATAGCCATACATCAAACACCATCATAGAAAATAATTACACATATATATTACTATTAATAACCGTTTGTACAATATTTACAAGTACTAACAAAAAGGCATACATGATTAGTAGCCACCTGGTCAAAAAGGGATAAGTGGCTAAGGAGGTTAGGCTAAAACTAAGGAAGAGGGCTACGATCCAAAAAGTTTCGGCCCTCATCACTAGCTAAGGACACTAGACGATCCTATGGCTCCCAGTCGGGATTGAAAGACTCGGTGGGATCGTCTGACAACTCCTCGGAGGCGTCCTCACTAGCCTTTGACTCCTCGGAATCCATCGCCTGGGCTTGCTCATCCTCGGAGTCTGGCTCCAACTCCGAGTCAAGGTAAGGCTCGAACCCCTCCTCATCTGATCCTAGCTCTGCCACCTCTCCATCCTCTTCTACGTCCTGCTCCATGGCTTCGGGTTCGTCATCCTCCTCCTCATCCATAGGCTCAGGGTCCTCTGCTAGTACATTGGGCTCCTCATGCACCTCCTCCTCCTACATCATCCACTTGGGTGTAACCTCAGGGTCTATCACCTCACCAGCATCTATAATTGATTGCATCAGCCCAGTATTATCGATAACGATATCAAAGGTCCTAAGGGGCTCTCCCTCATTACCATTAGCATTCCGATGGCACCATGCCACATTCTCTTGTTTCTGATAATAGTCCGCACCTATATTCACAACTACTTCATATCGATACCTCACATAAGCCTCCCCATTTCCTGAAGGGTAGGTAGTAGTATACGTCCGGATCTGCAGAGGGATCCCAAAAAGAGGCGGTGGTCTCTCCATCCTTATAGCCGGGGGTCTGAAAAGTTTCAGTTTATACAACCATGAGACGAATCTCAGTGAGTTCAATCCCTAAACCTAGGCTAGGCTAGCATGCAATCTCCTGACTAGAAAATAAATATTTAAATCACAAATCAACAATAACCAAATCATTCTTAAACCCTGCAGGTTAGACAGATTAATATATAATAATCACAGCACATACGTGGCACTCATAATCACACGTATACCAATCATATGCTTACGCACCGATTCTCACACTTTCGCATGCCAGTCCATGCATGTTCATGCATGCAATTGTCGTCGACGTGACACGTGCAATTCCCGGCCCACTGGCCCACACTGGCACACTGACAAACTGCCCAGTTTATTATTATTATGACTCGAGTCATCAATTTTTTTTCACGGCCCGTTACGTCTAGCCTGCTTTAAAATGCATGAGGCGCAGCAACCGATCTGGCCCGGTGTCTCTAGCCTGCTTCAAAGTGCATGAGGCGTAACACTGTTCTCCTTGCGAACCAGAGCCTGCTTCAAAGTGCATGAGGATGGTCGCCTTCCAGACGTACCGGGCATCGTCCTGCTTCAAAGTGCATGAAGACGGTATCGACCCGAAGGTCATGACATGAAGGTCCTTAGGTGATCACACAACTCATTATTATCTGAACCCAGCATATGACGCTTCAGGGTATTTTAGGTGATCACACAACTCATGGTAGGCACGCATTCTCGCACAATTCCACCACATGCCACACTCTAAGCATGCACAATGCGTGTCTATGTTATGCAATGTAATGCACCATGAGCACCAATGAAATTCAATCACAATTAAGCACAAATTACGAACAACCAGTCATCCCGATCACACCCGGTAATTTTCCAATGGACATCTAAATTGGCCAACTAATCCAATTAATCTCCCCAAATTATTTTCATTAGCCTACATAATTTTTCCGATAATAATTCCTATCAATTAGTCCTCAACCCAATCCGAGATACACACTAATACTACCTAGCCAATCGAAGATGCACTGATAAAATCTAAACCAGTCTAGGAAAAATGCACTATCAGTCCTAATCAGGATTTAGGAATTTCACTCACCTAGTCCGAAGTCAGGACTACGGGGAATGGTGGCCGATCACCGTGAAACCGGTGGCGAAATTCCCGGCAACGGCGTACGGACGGTGAACAGTAACCGTACGGACGCTGGTGAACAGTGCTTCCGTACGGACATTGTATGGACAGTTGGGGACGATGGCCAGCGAGGTGCCGGTGACGTCCGCGACGGCTGTACGGGACGGCGTGAACAGTGTCCATACTGACGGTGAACAGTAACCGTACGGACACTATACAGCCGGGTTGGACGAAGACGTATGGACAAGCTGGACGCCTGGGTGTCGATGGAACGGCGATCGGAGCTCCGGCGAAACTCCGGCGGTACTGTTTGCAGAACGGAAAGTGAGAAAAAGAGAGAGAAAGAGAGAGAAAGAGAAGGAAAGGGAGAGAGGAATGGACAGAACCGAGGCTAGGCTAAGGCTGGGGACCAAGGGGGTCGACGGTGAGGCACGGCGGTTAGCGGCGTGCTCCGACGAAGCTCCGGCGAGTGCTCCGGCGAAGCTCCGGCAAGAGAGAAAATGAGGGAAAAAGAGAGAAAATAGAGAAAGTGTGGGAAAATGAGAGAAAATTTGCTGAAGGGGAGCTGGTCTGATTGTGGGAGTGCGTGAGGAGAGAGAATATCAGTCCAACTTGGTCAAATTATACGGCTAGAGGTGCCATATGTCAAAATCTCACAAAAATGACCATTTTACCCCTCATCCAAGGGCCACCATTAAACCTTATCTAATAATTCAAGGGCATTTTGGTCCTTTGCTGTCATAATTAGGATAATTCTAGATTAAATTAATTTCCTTAATTATTCTCCAAAATTCGGAATCAAAAATAGCCCAAGGGCAAAACCGTCATTTTTCCGGTTCTAAGGCGAATTTTCAATTTTCGCACATACGCGTTCCATATGTGCATTGCTAACATAATATGGCGTCGGAATCACGAAATTCACTTTTTAAGCCCTTGAAAATTGATTGCAAAGTTCCGAAAATAAAATAATATTATTTTTTCAATTTTTGTCGAAATTTCAATTTTTGTCCGTAACGACTCCCGGTATGCGTGGCCACCCAAAAATGGCGTCGGCCTCAAAAAATTACCTCAAACGGCCTCAAAATCCAACACCGGCACCCACAGGAGCAAAATCGTAATTTTTCACTCCGGATCGAAATTTCAATTTTTACTCGTACTAACTCCAAATGCGTGTTGCCAGCAAAATATGACGTCAGATTTCCAAAATAGTCTTCGAAAATCGACATCGAAATCCGGGCCCAATTTCATGGATAAAACTCGCTAAACTTTCAATTTCAGGGTCTCTCACTAATGAGCGGCTGTTTAAAAGTTACGTGCATCGACCTAGGGCTATCCGTGTCATAATGGTCTCGATCATTGAGAGAATGAGAAATTATCACTAGTTCCAAAGATCACGATCGTTCGGTTCAGGTTCAGGACTGGTTGGCCACATGTACTTTCGGTCTTGTAGAATCACCTGCGTCCCTATTATACATCATTGGCCTTGGCTAAACCCAATTTATTATCCTTTCCTACGATTGGTCCACGTTGGCCCAAAATATTCCCTCAGCGTCTTTCGTGATTGGTGTCCGTTTCACGATAGGATCTCCGGTCCACGTACCGTTTTCTAGTTAGCCATACCCCATTGGTTAGTATTTCGAGAGTGATCAACTTTGGATGAGACTTACTAAAATGAAATGCGAATTAATATCAGTTTTATTGATCCCGGAATTACATCGAAATTCGGGCTGTTACAATTGTTCTCTCCCTCTCCTTCGCACCTAGCTTGCTGCTCGAGCTCGCTGTGCCCAACCGCCGCCACACCTGTCACGGCCCGGCCCTGCCTAGCCTGTTGTCTTGCTTTGCTCCGCCGCCTGCAACATCATCGTGTCACCCTCGACCGTCGCTGGTCCTGCCGTTCCCGCCACTGACCTTCCTTCCTATGTTTCTCCTTCCCCAAGCTCGCCCCCCGTCCGGCTCCGCCTCGTCTAGCCACTGCACGCTGTCGTTTCGGCCACCGCTGCTGCTCCGTCCGCTACCACCCAGCCCTCAACCACCCTGCCCGGTCACTTGCGGCCGCTGTGCCCGCCTAGCCCGCCCAACGCCGCCCCAGCCCAGCCTTGGCTGGATTGTTCCGGCCGTGGCCAAGCTTCCGCCGCTCAGCTGCCATCACCGTCGCCGTCGCTGTCCTGTAAAACTTTCAAAAGTGTTGACATGTAAAATCATATATATTATCTGTATATTTTTTGAAAGCGAATTCTTTTACGTAATTTCTTTTGTGGGAAGAATTATAAGTGGAAATAAGTGAGTGATTTTTGTAGCTTCCAATTCGGATTGGATTATGCTTGAAGTGTAGTTCTTTCTTTTTTTCTATAATTTAAAGGCCGGGCACACAAGTCCGATTATTTGGAAGTCCATGAAATGCCCTGCAAATCGCTTGAACCAGTTAAGTTCGAGTCTTAAACTTGTGCATATGACCTAAAAACATACCAGTGTCCATGCACACATAACTGTGGTGTGTTTAGCGAAAGCTGTGAACTCTGTGTGTGGGCATGTTTGAATGATGCAGCACCGGAAGCAGCGACTCTGAGTAAGCACCACGAGGGCGCCAAGTGCTCATGATGGTCATTGCCCAAGCCCGAGTCTAGTCGAAGGTTGTGTTGCCTAGATCTGCCGCCATGGCCGTCGCCAAGCTCACCAATCCTCTTTCTCTCTCATCCCTGTGTTTGTTTCATGGTGGGATGCACTATTGGAGGCGGTGACTGCATTCCTCATCAACGAGGGCTGTCGAGCCCTTACTGGCGGTTAGGTGGCGGCTATAGCATCCTAATTTAAAAATATATATATGTCTTTGTAAAATATTTTTAGAGGTTTTTAGTTGCCACTCAAGAAGTTAATGGAGCATTTAACGTAATGGTCACGTTGGCACTTCCATAATTATCTTTTTCAACGGAAGGACCACAAAAATAAAAAAAATAAAAAGTATATAATTTAGCGACTCGATTGAACAAAAAGAAACTAGAGACCTAATTAAACATATTGCAAATATTCAGGGATCTCATGTGTCTTTTTCTTTCTCGAAATTAAACACGTAATTTAATTTTAGGAAATTATATGTATCGCAACTTATACACACAATAATCGAGGTAAAAGAGGTCGCGGCGGGGGTGGCCATTGTGGTGTTACATCACTTGTGGGCGGTGCTACTAATCATGGCTAATGGAGGATGCTGTGGAGACACTACAAAAAAACTGCATTTTAGCGACGACAATTAGCGACGAACAACCGCAAATTTTCGTCGCTATAATTTTTTAGCGACGACTTTTGCGACGAACCAAATTTCGTTGCGAAAAACCATGTCGCTAAATTAGCGGCGAAACATATGGCAATTCGTCGCTAATTAGCGACAAACTGACTCGTCGCTAACACATCTGTCGCAAAACTCAGATATCGCAACTTAGCGACTAGACACACCATTAGTCGCCATTTAGCGACGAACTACACCTGGCGTCGCTAATATTTTAGCAACTACAAGAGTATGATCGTCGCAAATTTTTGCGACGATATTTTCCTTGTAGTCGCAAAAATGTCCAGCCACTTTTGGCGACGGGTATGTTTTCTCCCGTCGCTAAAAGTGTCCCCGAATGTAAATTTAATAGGTCTCGGCCACTTTTGGCGACGACAATGTGTTCTTCCGTTACTAATTAGCGACGATTAGATTGTCCGTCGCTAACGTTGTCCCGAATGCAAAATGGGTATCACTCGGCCACTTTTAGCGACAAGGTAGTCGTCGAGTCGTCGCCATTTAGCGACAAACGCAACTGTTCGTCGCTAAATCGTCCAGAATAGCGACGATAGTATATCGTAGCGTCGCTAAAGCTGTTTGAACGATTAATATGTATTTTTTGTTTTTTGTTCAGTTCTACCTGATAAGTCATAACATTCAACGCAAAACGAAATATAGAAGCAAAAAGTAAATATCTAAGAAAAGTACCCATATCAAAAAAATTAAAATGTATATATTGCAATTATGTTAAGCAAATGTATCTAAACAATTATCATTCGCACATATCAAAAATGTTCAGCAAATGTATCTACTCTTCATGGTCTTCATCGGGTGGGGGTGCCGGTGGAAGTCCAGTCTGCTCGGCTGCTTCATCCTCATCGTCTTGCTGCGAATGCTGACCATGCTGTTGTCTCATTAGCATACTCAATTGTTGTTGCATGATGCGCATTGCCTCATCTCTGGCATCTATGGCATCTAGTCTCTCCTCCATCTTCTTCATTTTTTCGTCTTTCTCTGCAAGTAGATTCTCGAGGTTTTCCACTTTTTTTTCCAGCTCATTCTCTCTTGCGCTGCGCCTTGAACTCGTTCCAGCAGAAGAAGTGCCTACCGACTTCATGCTGTCCCGGGCTAACGACCCCAACCCGTACACCTTCCCTTTCTTCACTGCTGCAGATGCCTGCCACCACAGCTTCTCCTGCTCGGCCTGCAACATTTCAATCGCGGGCGACGTCCCTTCTGTATCCTCCCCGCTGCCACTACCCCCGACACCCGCCGGGGAATTTCAATCGCGAGCTAATGAACTAACAAGTTCATCTCACTATCCCCTTTGTAAAGAAAATGGAAAAGAAAAAGAAGAACGAATCTCGCAATTGCATCAGCTCGATAGTAACGATATGAGCAGCAAATCTGAAGCATAAAACAAGCCCTCTCCTTCAACAAGAAGAGGAGCATAAATCCAAAGCACAAATTGGTTCCTAATCTTTTTGGGCAATAGAACTTTGACCTTGTGTATAGGAGAAATTGTTCAGCTAAAATTACCAGATGCTGATCAATCATATATGTCTCCGGCCAAAACAAACAGATCAGTCCATCATCATTCTACCTGATCCGTCTGAACTATAGACACGGAAGAAAGATGCGAAACAAAGGCATTAAAATTGAAGCCACTCCAACGTTCAATGGCCTCTTCAGAAAATTCTAAAAAAGTTCTCTTTTCCTCAGCCTCCATCTCGACAGTCACCTATGCATCGCCTGGTTACACAAACACGGTAGCCCCGAATTAGATTTTATTCGCATGGAGAGCCGGCAGGCCCGGCTCTATACCGATGAATCGCCATGATCAAGACACCGAACAACGCCAGAGAACCCCCCCAATCCCACTAGAAAACTCGAGAGAAGCACAAAGAGCATGCCTCTTTGACCTCTAAAGTCTCCGCGCCATTAGCTAATTCCAATGTAGTGCAGATCCAAGAACAACCTCATCGACTATATCCAAAGCAAGGAACCCAAGACGGAGAGCGCAATTACTTAACGAACCCACCAAGCGCGCGCGCGGGGGCGCGCAATCAGCAGCCCCCAAACTCGATTCGAGCGCAGCAACCACAACACAATCATCTCCCCGAATCTTCCTAACCACAACACAACACCCACGGCACCCACCGGCCTACCAAGCATTCGGGACGCGGCGGAGGCCGGGACACGCGGCCGCCGGAGGCGGCGTCGGCGGAGGAGGAGGAGGAGGGAGCGGGGGGGGGGGGGAAGGGAGCCTACCGGAGGAGGAGAGGCGGCGGCGGCGGCGGCGGCGGCGGGGCGCGGCGGCGGAATGCGGAATCGCTCCGGGGCGGATCTCCTCCTCCCTTCGACTTCGACTCCGGAAATTATTTTAGGGAGAGCGAGAGTAGAGGAGAGATAGAGAGAGACAGACTGGGGAAAATCGATTTCGAACTTAGGTTATCGTGATTCAGCGACGGCATAATTGCGACTCGTCGCTAATTGGCTACCAATTTAAAACCTCCGTCGCTAGTAGAGGAGAGATAGAGAGAGACAGACTGGGGAAAATCGATTTCGAACTTAGGTTATCGTGATTCAGCGACGGCATAATTGCGACTCGTCGCTAATTGGCTACCAATTTAAAACCTCCGTCGCTAATTGCGACGGTATAGCGACCAAGTAGTCGCTAAAACGCCATGGCCACTTTTAGCGACGACATGCGCTCCCCGTCACCAATTAGCGACGAAGATATGTGATCCGTCGCTAATGATGTCCCCGAATGCTGCGAAATGAATGAATCGTCTGTTTTGTTGCTGATATAAGCTATATTTAGCGACGAAATATATTTATTTCGTCGCTAAATAGCGACTAATAATTAAATCGTCGCTAAAGATAGTCGCTATTCAGCGACTAAACACAAGTCGTAGGTAAATATAGTAGCTATTTAGTGACGGTACTAATATCGTCGCTAATTTGAGACGAGATTGCGACAACTTAGTCGCTAAACTGTCCAGAGATCAAGAAACGTAAAATGTAACATTAGATCACATTAGCGACGAAGTAATTACGATGCGTCGCTAAACTGTGTTTTTGCAACTACCTAGTATTTTCGTAGCTACTTAGCTATGATAAAAATGCCGTCGCTGAATGTAGTCGCTATTTAGCGATAGAAAAGCGTGATCGTCACAAATTGGCGACGACATCTTTATCTCGTGGCTATTTAGCGACGAATTAGCCACTAATTGTCTGTTGCCGTCGCTATTTTCGGTAATTTGCGACGAAATTAACTTGGTCGCTAATTTCGTCGCCACGTAGCGACTATTTGCCTTTTGTTGTCGCTAATTAGCGACGATACTGTTGTCGTCGCAAATATGTTGTAGCTAAATTACAGTTTTTTTGTAGTGAGAGTGGCGGTGGTGGAGAAGTTGGAGTACTGGGTGGGGGACGGCAATGGTGGACAAGTTGGGGTGGTTATGTCAACCGCCACTGCTGCACTTGGGGATGGTGATGGTGGTGGTAGAGCCTGATGAAGGCATGGACTGTGGGTCAAGGACTCGAGGTGATGGTAAAGCAAGAGGAAGCGATCGTGGCGGCAGCGGTGGAGGAAGTGAAGCCATCGTCGTGGATAAGTTAGAATCGTATATTCTAATTTATTTGGAAGAAACATGTCACATTCAAAATAGCATGCTCATTTGCACCGATGCTCTTCCTTGAGAACTCTTATTCTCTGACCAGGAGAAGACGTTTGGACCCGGCAAGAAAAGAGCAATTAAGACATCCAATGCTTTATCCACGCATTGGGACGTAGCTGCTACGTTGAAATTGCCAAATTGGGAAACTTTATCGAGATCAGTATACGAGTGACTCGTAGAGAAAAGAGTATGGGATCATAAAATCTTCTCTAGGAAAGCAAATTCTATGGTTTTAAGAAGGAACTCAATGGCTAGGTATTCACGGAGGAAATAAAGCTATAGAGACGAGGTTTTTGGCGTGACCGAATGCTGATCAGCTGTTCACCTTCACCCCATGATCCAGTCTCCTCTTTCTTCTCCTCCCCCCTCCAAGCTGCGTCTCAGGCTGCGCAACCGACCGCCACCATCTGTGCCCATCGTCTTTCCCGCCTTCCCCTCTTCTCTGTTCTCGCCCTCCTGCTGTTTTTTCTTAGCTTTTGCGCATGCGGCCGTCGCCTCTTCTCGGTGGCTAGCCCATGGTCGTCAGAATCTGGGCCATGCCGTCGGACCCCGTGGCCATGGACAAGCCACCTTGCCAGATCTGGAAACTCGAGGCTTAGGCTCGACGGCAAGAATAGAGAAGGGGGTTAGCTCAACACCGGAATCCATTGGCCAAGGCTCAGCTCGGCTTCCATGGCTTGGAGTTTCCGGCCGAGTCTTGGCTGAACGGCAGCGTGGAGCTCAACCAAAGAGATGATTTAGAAAGAGGGACAAGGGCTACGAGGATGAAGACCGTGGGAGTGAACTTGCCGTTGGCTGCGGCAGCGACGGTGGGAGTGGAGTGGCGAGGATGGATGTTGCAGCGGCTCAGGCACACCAAATGTCCAAGCATTCTGGTTTGCTTTTGTGGAAAGGGAGGAGAGAGAGAGAGAGAAGGATTAGATTTAGGTGTTGGGATTACATCCTTATAAGTTTTTGATGATTTGAAAACTATAAGTACAATGTTAATATCAAAATGGACTCTGATGATATCAATGATCTCTATGAGCTCAATGAAGACCAGAACAAATATCCTAACAGAGGGAGAAGAAATTTCAATATGACGAGACGAAGACTTGGAGATAGCGGGGTCGATCTTTGGTCCACATAATGTCTCTGAAGGCAAATATACTTAAAAGGAACATTGGATAAACAATCGCAAGTCCTTTTTCACGGATTAACCGCGGACAGCATCACCAGACTGATGATACCGAGCACATGCTAGTAGTGAGCACTAGATTGTATCGATATTAAGTTTCTAGTGATGCCGATAACCTGTTCGTCCGAAGATGACCGTCGAACGAAGAAAACATAGATGTTAATGGGCTGATTTTAGGAGCAACACTTAGTGATTGTAACGTATCTCAAAGATTACTAGTGGAATCCAACTTGTGTTGAGGCTATCTTCTAAAGAGCGGGCGTAGATTTGAGGAAAAAGTCGAACTGCTATAAATTGCTTTGTATTTTACATTTCACATTTATCATTACCATCATCATTAGTACCATTTGCGCATAATTCTCTAGTCTTTTTCTGGTGCTGTTGAGATACATCTCATTATATTACATGAAAGAGTTTCAAAATCTTGACGAAATCTATTCACCAAACTCTAGATTGTATTATTAGTCTCAACATTAGGGAATTTTAATATGGTGTGGATGAGACGAAAAGGTAGCGGGCATAATGACATATATCGGTGCCATAACTTATACGGCGCCCATTTTGATGCCAAAACTTTTCAATCGATCATTTAAGTGGCGCAACTTTTGAATAATGATCGCTTAAGAGACTTTGGTGACGTAAAATCCAATATGGCTTATGGAGTTAATTAAACAGACCCTTTTAAAAAGTTTGGCACTAAATTGATCATTCATAAAGTTTTGGACTATTAAATGCATCAATTTTCCAAAATTGGGAAATTGGGGTCAGATTAGCTCGCCAAACATTCCATACATTTATTCTCCTAGTTAATCAAAGAGAAGCAATCCTTTCCCACAAGTCTCCAAGCTATATTATTTAGTCTCAAAACAGAGCAAGGTCAGAGAAGTTACCAGAGTTGAAGAAAATTTTACTTACTTCCTTTTTCTTTTATTTTTTAGTTTTTTTATTTTAAATGAAATAATTTGGAGAGAATGTTTATTCTCTTATTTTGCTTTTGAGTTTAACTAAAAGAAAAAAAAAGAGAAAAATAGTGGCAAAGTCGAATATTGGCTTTGTGATTTTTGCTTTTTGGCTCGTGTCGCCGTTTAGACAAATTTCTAATTTTAAGATTTCAGACTTAAAATTTTATAAATGATGAATTTAATACCAAAACTCTATAAACGACCAATTCAGTGAGACCTCCATTTAAGTGACTTTAATGAGCCGCAGAGCCACTTAAATGAACGCAATCCAAAAGTTTTAGCACTAAAATAGAGGAAAAATTCTCCAAAAAAATCATAAATTTATTGTACTTTTTCTAATTCAATCATAAATATTTTAATTATACATTGAATCCTAAATATTTTTAAGTTTTGCCAATTAAGTTCATCCGATTAATTTTAACGGAAATCATTGACTTAAATGCCAGTGATCCTACGTGGCACGACAGATATTAACATGGATAATTTTTAATAATATATTTTTAATTTTATTATTTCTTCCCTTCCTTTTTTTTCCCAATGGTGGGCCAGCAAGGGTCGCGGCCTTTACTTGTGGCTAGCAATGGTCGGCCGGTGAGAGTTACAAGAAAAAAAATATAAAATATAATTCTATAAAATATTAAAAAATTATTAAAAATCATCTATATTAGCGTCGTCCGTACCACATAAAATGACCGGCATTCAAAATTGGCCAAATGAACTCAATAGATATAATGCGAAAAGATTTAAGAGTTGATCGGTATAATTAAAATGCCTAACACTGAATTGGCAAAATAATAATAAATTTATAACTTTTCCGATAATTTATCACCAAAATAGACGCTTTACAAAAGTTGTGACACCGACGCCGCGTGACATCAACTTGTATGCTAAGATAGCACACGGGTTCACTCCCTCAAAGACGAGGAGGACAAATAATAATCGAGAACAATAATCAAATTGGGGGGAAAAACGGTACCAAGGAATCATTGAAAGGGAACCTCAGAAAAAAAAAAAAATCCCCCCTCTCGACTCGCCCAATTATCGGAGAAAAAAAAAACGAAAAACATATATATAAATCAAAAAATCGAGAAAAGAAAAACACAAATCGTCCGCGTCACCATTATTCTCTCCCTCGCTAAGCAACCGCGCTCCCCTCCCTCCTCATCGTCTTCTTCTTCCCCCGCCCCCCACGATCCATCCATCCATCCCATCTCCCCTTCTACAAGAACCTTCTGCCCAGAAAACCCTAAGCGCGATGCACGAGACGGAGCTCCACGACCTCTCCGACGACGCCGATTACGCCTCGGCCGCCTCGCAGCTCCAGGCAATCCACCCCCCTCCTCCTCCTCCTCCTCCTCCCCCCTCCGTTTTCCGTTTTCTCGACGGCCGTCGCTCGATCGCCGCCCCCCTCATTCGGCGCCGCGATCGCCGTGCTCTGCCGATCGGGACGGATCGTCGCCGGTGGTCTTTTGAATGATTCTCGGTCTGCTTTTGCGGTTTCCCCAGGGATCGGTGAGCATGGAGCGGAGCGACAGCGCCAAGACGAGCTCGTCCGCCGAGCCGGAGGGCGCGGAGGTGGTCTATGCCAAGGACTACGTGTCGATTCACCCGTCGCAGCTGGCCTCCGAGAGGATCAGCGGCAGGTTGAAGTTGATTAAGCAAGGGCCGTCTCTTTTGCTGGTGAGCTCGGTCGATCGGTCTCGCTTGTCGTGTCGATCGTCGGGAATGATCGTTTTTTAGTTGCGGGCGGTTGATTCCTTGATTTTTTTTTTTTAAATCTGTGCGCTGTAGACCTGGATACCCTACAAAGGTCAGGACTCGAACGCTAGGCTGTCTGAGAAAGGTACTGTGCAACTTCCTTTTTTTGGGTCTTCGTGATCTCATTATGCATGCGGATGTAGCTTCTGAGACCGTTTCCTTGTCGATGGTTTGTGCAGATAGGAATCTTTATACGATCAAGGGGATTTCTTTCTCCGATATTAGGTCCATCCGTCGCCACAACCCGACGCTCGGGTGGCAGTACATCATCGTCGTTATGTCCTCAGGTAAAGAACCGTGCAAGTATGCAGTGTCTGCCTTAAATTTCTTATCTGCGGATCGGCTAATGTAATTGCCACGCCAGGAAACGCTCTGTTGACAACATTAGGGAGCTTTGGTATCTGATTGACCTGATGTGTCGTAATTTCTGTCTCGGGGGAAAATCCATGGAAAGCAATTGAATAACTGGTTTTCCTGTCTGTTTTATTGGTGAAATTTCATTGTGAAGACAAAAATGTCAGGGAAAGTATGATCTTCAAATCTACCAAAATTGTTTTCTGCAAAGAATGCGGATATTGTATATTTGTGGCTTTGCACAGTTTGTCGACTATTTTTTCAGCTTGTCCATAGACGTCATCTTTTATTATTAGAAATCTGAAGTTGAGAGCTGTTCAATGATTCACTCATTCTCTTGAGGTCATCTTTTGGTTCCAAATAGTATGTCCTTGTTGAGCATTCCTTATAAGCTGAGCATGACACAGAGAGGATGTCAGAGCAATAAGACAGCTTGAGAGGGTTTTTGCTGTCTTAAAGTTATGTTCGCTCGTTTAAGCTAGTAAAGAAAGCATGCTGTTGTTCTATGTAGGAGGAGAGACTCTGCTTTTTCAAGATGATCTTCGATTTTGACATGAATATCTTAATTTTAACTCTGTAAAGCAGTATTCAGTTTTGGAGAAATTGGTCTCAACAAACCTGATGATGTTCTATTTCTTCCAACAAATGACCTTGTCCAGCAAAATCGGACTCTTCTTGGTATGCATTGTGTGATTGACAGTAATCTGCAGGACTTGCATATCCTCCTCTTTACTTCTATAGTGGAGGAGTCAAGGAGTTTCTTGCGACAATAAAGCAACATGTTTTTATTGTGAGGTACATTAGTCCTTGATTTCCTTTTGTTGGTAACTCGAGTTCTCAAATAATACTTGTTTAATCTCTGTATAAGGTACGCAAAGAAGCGGTAATATGTTATACTTGAAAACAAATTGATTTAATAGTCGATAGAGCATGCGCATCTTCTTGAGTCTGATTATTTGGGGAAAGAGACTAATGGTGTTAATAACTTCTATTTGTTGGAGAGGTCTGCTGTTGACGTAGATATTAAATATGATATGCTGTAGGGGCCTTGGAGTCTATATATGCTGTTAAGTGTTAACACCCAAATTCTGATTTATGTTATTTTTTTAACTTTCTAAAGGGGGGGAGAGAGAGAGAGAGAGAGAGAGAGAGAGAGAGAAGTCATCATGATGGTGGAGTGGAGTTATATTCAATTCAAATGTTGCTGTGCTTATGAAAGTACTATAAACACACTACAAGAGGAAAATTTTGAAGGTGTAATGAAGTTTTTCTGCATATTCTGTAAAAGAATGCGCTTAGTGCAACAAGATTGACATTGTTTTGATGATTATAACATCAAATGATGTTTCAGACTATAGTCTGGCACATAAATATCATCCTTTTCCTTGTATTTCTGATTGTTTTGGAGATTATCATGACTTAATCCATAGATTTTACAGCTCAATTGATAATCATCGGTCATATTGTCTTCTTTCTTGAGAAAGAAGCCAGTTGGGATGTTGAGCAAGTACCTGTTCATGCAATCTGACTTTCTCTATATCTCTGTTGGGTTTTCTTTTATTATGTTGATTGAAATATACTAATCCCATCATGTAATAACCTTTCAAAGGTGGTCTCTTTTAAGAAGGAAGTCTAGGATTAAAGAAAGTAGGCTGGTATATTTCACGAATTTTCAGTGACATGTATTTTCTCCCTGCAGTATTGTAGCTGTGCTCCTAGGAGCCTAAGACTTGGAGTAAACATGGTAGTAAAATCATATGAAGTTTAAGAAAGGACAAAGATCAAATTTTTTGACAGCCCATTTGGTGCTTGCTGGCATTACTTTAAGTTCATTTTTATTTTCAGATCTTGAAAATATGTCACCTTTGTTTATAGATCTAGGAACCTAGTGGGCAACATAGAGAGAAATTAGTGATTTGACCGTTTACTACTAATACCGATAGACTTAGAATTGCTGATGAATATCTCCTGCGTCACAAATATAGCCCTTCTTTTCCCTGTTGCTTGTTAGTTTCTCTAAGTAAGTGATCCTATTTCAGGTCAGCTGACGATGCCAACGCATTTCTTGTGAACGATTTTCAAAATCCTCTTCAGGTGTGGGTCACTTTGCATTCTCTTGCTTTTATTTGGTTTTGTTTTGGAAAGTACTTTTAGGCATTTAGCCATCTATGTGCGCCTTATGAAGGTACCTGTTCATGAGTGCTGGTCAACGATGATGCCATTTATAACAGATAACAGATAACCTACTGATTGGATTATAGATTATGGAGATGCAAGGATCCTTATTAGTGTTTTCTTTGTTCTTGGTCAGGCAATAAATTTCAATTAGGGAATAGTACTTTCACTAATGGAATCTTTTCAATGGCTAGAGCGATAGTGGCAACTTAAGTAACTGTCATTCTTCTTTGTTGCTTGACTTTTGAAAGAGGCTATGTTGGCTTGTCAGAGAACTTTATCTTCCTTGGAGCTGCCCAGGGCTGTTGTTGCAAATGGACTCTCTGCATCCACATCTATTTCAGCTCCACATTCTGCTGAAAAACAGCCAATTGATGATGGTAGTGTTAGTGGTGAAGTTGCAAGTTTGTCTTTGTACAATGGGAGGCCAAGACCAAAGGTTCATGATCCTGCTCGGGATCTTTCAATTCAAGTACTGGAGAAGTTCTCTCTTGTGACAAGGTTTGCTCGTGAAACGACTTCACAACTCCTTCGCGAAAGTCTAAACAATGGGTATGGTAATGATAGGAGAGACCATAGCCTGCACCATCATGATTACTCTTACAAGCCATCCACTGAGCCAGAGAAAGCTCCTGAGGAGGTTCCTGTTGTGCCAGATCCTCTGGAGGTAATTTTCTGCAACCTATGAATAATGATATCACATGCTATAAAACTTCAAATTGTGGGACTGCTGTGTCCTTTGTATTTCTTTAGAGATTTAGTGAAATCTGAGTGCTTCATTATAGTCTCCCCTTTCACTAATGAAGTATATGGTCCCTAATAGCACCAGATTGCAAGTTAGCGCCATTCTTAAATGAGTCTCAGGTGATTAATTGGCATCATCTTGAATGAATTACTACTGTGTTGATAATTTGACAAAGCTTTCTAAAGGCTCTTCTGACTGTAGAGGCAAAAAAGACGGTCATGATCATCTTTGCCATTAGGGAACTCTCGCTTTTTTTTTTTTTATGCGGTCCTGTTGATAAATGTCATGTAACTACCTCATTTACATTGTTTACCGCTGAACTATCGGTTGTACCTCTTCTATTGCTTTCCTTGCTGCTGTAATGCATTTCTTGGCATATGTACTTTTGTAGTTGTCTCATTTGCAATTTTTTTTTTTCACTTGCCTTCTTGTATTTCCTGTCTACCTTGGAAACTTGAGTTACTCTTCACTTATTATTTTCTGCACAAATTCTTATGTTGCTTTTTGGCAGTTTGATAAATTATCATTGGTATGGGGAAAACCACGACAGTTGCCGTTAGGGTCAGAAGAGGTATGAACATTGCCCTTCTAGTATAAGTTCTGTCAATTGTTTAAAAGGAATCCATTGATGGCGATTTTTTTTCATTCTATGATGTAAATGGTACTTGTCGTCCTTTCTTTTCACGTATTAGAGATAGATGAATGCCATGCCTCTTAGCCTTGTTATTTTCTATTGTATTTTCAGTGGGCTACTTTCTTGGATTCTGAAGGACGGGTGATTGATTCAAAAGCACTGAAAAAGAGAATATTTTACGGAGGAGTAGAACACAGATTGAGAAGAGAGGTGTGTATTTTTTTGGTTTGGATGGATTATTAGTATCCTAGTTGTCTATACAGAGTGCTTTTTGGTTTTCTCCATTTTAGCATTTTGCTGGATCATGTGTTGATGTTGTTATAGTAACGTTAATGTTTGCAGGTCTGGGCACTCTTGTTGGGATACCATGCCTTTGATTCAACGTATGCGGAGAGAGAATATCTTAGGTCGATGAAAAAGTCAGAGTATGAAGCCATAAAACACCAATGGCAGGTATGCATTAATTTCCGCATAACTTCATGCTTTTTGTGCGCTTTGTATAAAAGACCTCCTGGTGCTGCATGCTCTTTAGTGCCCTTCATGCATATTTCTGCTTGGCTAGGCTTGTGTCTGTGATACTGTGTTAAGCTTTAAAAATTTCCAATATTTCTGGGGTTTCATTTGTGTTTTATTGTGGTGTCATCCTATTGTTACTTTTGCTCCCCATCCTACTGATATCATGGCTCTTCAATAGGTTTTTATCTGTGGTAATTTCTTTCCAGCAGGAGCTCGTTCACTTTCGTCACTGCCTTCTGGATCTTTTTTTTTTTGGTCGAAGCCTTCTGGATCTATTTGTAGTTTTTTTTCCATTTTTCTAGTGGGATGACAGAAAAGTGGATAATACAAGTAATCTAATGACATTTACTTCAGTAATCCCATGTGAAATTACTTAATGGTAAGAACATTCTATGGACAACATTTGACAACAAAACGCTGTCACCTAGTTCTTTGATAAATTACAGATTCATCTTTCCTCATAAATAAATAAAAAATGATCTAGGTATAATAAAATGTAGTTACAAATAATAGCTAGTTAGCGGTGCCCCCATTTGTTGAACTATTTCATAGAGAAGAAAATGAAAGAGAAGGATATCAAACCTTCTTTTGGGTTTCAGTATGGCTATGGGAGTATCCCATGTGTCTAAATGGGTTACTACATCCAACATTAGTTAGCCTTTTTGTTCTAGTTGCTCCGCCATATGAATATCCTGATCATCCTAGGAACATATCCATATTTCAGTTATAGTCTTTTCGGACAGATTCTATATGAATCATAGAAAGCACATTTGAGCATCACCTTTTAGCAAATTGCATTGAGTTAGTGATTTGTGATCTAATCGCAAATTAAATCAAATTCATTTAGTGCTTATTTGTTTGCCAATAATTAAAAGCGAAAAGATATTTTTTGCTTTCTCGGCAATATTTAATATAGTCTAAATTTCAAAAAGATTATCAAAAAGTTACATGTCAATCTATGCAACATGTATTTAGTATGGAAGTTTTAGGTGTTTTGGATGACAAAAAGTTTGAAACACGTGAGCCACAAGATTTCGATTAAGCAAAAATTAAAGAGTAAAAGTAAATCTAGACACGCCCTTATCATTTTGAATCTCACGGTTCTTGCTCTTTATACCTATTGAGTTGATCCGTCTTGTTGGTGAGCTGAACAGAAAATCGCCCAATTTGAACTACACTGGTTTCTGATATTCTTCTCTTTTAAAGTAACTGAGTGAGAAGTAGAGAAGAGGCAGTTGTTATATTGTCTTCTTTTAATAATAATATTGCATAATGGCTTAACAAATAACAGTGAGCATGTGTGTTAAGAGCTGCTATCAACCAATAAATTCAGGAATTGCAAACCTTTGTTCTGGTTTGTAGGCCAAGGCCAGCATGTCTCCTATTATGTAGGGGAAATGAGATTAATGCATATTTATTCACTTTGCAAAGAATCAAAGTACTGTTAATTCTATCTTTGATGAGGATCAGGACCAAACACTTTAATAATTGTTCTTATTTTTTCAAGAGTAGAAGGTGTATTCACTGAATGGCAATTGTAAATGATGAAACTTTTAAAGAGTGAAGTCTAATAATTGGTAGGTAATTGTTTCCTTTGCATGAGCATTATAAAAGGTGCATTTCTCAATTGTTGCATGCTAAGTATGGTCATGTGAAAGCAACAGCAAAATGATTTCTTTCTGTATGACAGAGTATATCTGCAGAACAAGCAAAGAGGTTCACTAAGTTCAGGGAGAGGAAAGGTCTTACAGATAAAGATGTGGTAATTGAAGTTTGGTGTGATTTTCCTGTATATTTGCTGCTGCTTGTGGAATTTGATGTGTTTGACTTTTTATCCATCTTCCATATTGAAGGTTAGGACTGATAGGTCACTCTCATTCTACGAAGGAGATGACAACCCAAATGTGAATCTTCTTCGAGATATTTTATTGACCTACTCATTTTACAATTTCGATCTTGGTTATTGTCAGGTAATAGTTCTCACTTACTGCTGTCTGGTGAAACAGCCTGTGTTTGAATGTCTTAAAGTTTTATTTGGCAGTTATTTTGTGGTGGCAGTTATCTTGTGTGTCCTCACTCCAGAAGGCTAAAGCCTCTGGTGTTTGAATGGTAATTTCGATAGTAACACTTTACTATTCAAGCATCTGGGCTTCACTTGTTTTTCTTTCATGATTGCCAATCGCTGTATTGAATTTACAGTGGTCATCAAAATGTCTTGGTGTAGGTTTGGGTGCATAAAGGATGGTCTTTTGGTTCAACCTCCCTTATCATGTTTGCCTGACAAGGGGGGTGCTTTTTTGCGTCATTACCTAAAAACCCTGTCCCTCAGAGGGTTTTCCTTTAGAACTTAAACTTTAGAAAATTTGAATTTAATAATGAACTTCAATGTCCTTCTAGCCTATTCTAGTAACTTAGTCAGTCTGACCGTTAACTGTTGATGCACTGGCCAACAAGTAGTAGTGGCATGAGGTGGATCAGCCTTCTTTGAATAGATGGAAATTAACCATGTGATGCATTGAAGACATTTGAATCAGAGAGAGAGAGAGAGTAGTCATGGATCCGAGAGAGAGAAAGAGAGAGAGAGTAGTCATGGATCCGGTTACCAACATTCATAGGAGCTAGATTCAATCAACCCTGATGTTATGTAGTCTTATACGTGAAGTAACACTTCAATAGAATTGAAACAAACTTAAATAGGGGTATAATTAAAATAAAAGTACTTAAAATCCTGGGTAGAGTTTTTTGTTTTTCTTGCTTGCTAAACAATCCGGGCTAGATTTGAGATTTAATTAAGCTTTTAAGTCCCCTGTTCACCATATCAAGTGTTTATGACATTTGCCTGTTTCAATACAAATTGTTTTTTTTTTTTTGGTAAAGTCTGTTTCAATACAAATTGTTTGTTCTTTAAATATGCAGGGTATGAGTGATCTTCTTTCTCCCATATTGTACGTTATGGAGGATGAATCCGAATCTTTTTGGTGTTTTGTTGCTCTGATGGAACGACTTGGACCCAATTTTAATCGAGATCAAAATGGCATGCACTCTCAACTATTTGCATTATGCAAGGTCTCTCTCTCTCTCTCTCTCTCTCTCTCTCTCTCTCTCTCTCTCAATAAAAAAAAACCCAGAGAATGAACAGTTATCGATGTTGATTAAAGTTTTTATCTGCTTGCTGATTGTATATACTCTTGTAAATTTTGCTTCTGGATGACATACGTGAAACTTGGGGACTGAAAATCATACTGTAATTTTTGCAGCTGGTGGAGTTGTTGGACCGTCCACTGCACAACTATTTTAAGCAGAATGATTGCTTGAATTATTTCTTTTGCTTCCGCTGGGTTCTGATTCAGTTCAAAAGGTAATTTATCTAGAAGATTGTTGCTTAGTCCAAGAAACATGTCGATTCTATTGACAGCTGCAGTGTAGGCTAAATTATAATCCTCTCTTCATCCTCCAAGTAATGTTTCTGCAAGTGTGCATTTCAGTTTTTTCCCCTTACCTCAGATACTTCCAAATGTCAATTTTTTTCTCTTTGACCAATAAAATGATTTGGTGGTTTGTGTTGTCACTTTCTTAATGTTTGATCAATGAAGACTGGACTTACAAAATTCTGGGACCTACTTTTTGCTAGTTTTTTAAGAAGATTCCAAGCTTTTTCAGCATCCGTTGGTTTTATCAGTGCAATTCTGTTTCTATATGCTTATCGATAGAATCATTCTTACCAGCTGCATAACAATTTGTTGCTGTTTTGGTAGAATCATGTTGCACAGCTGAAAATGTTTGTTATTCCGCTAGTTGAGGAACAAAATATGCTGATCTATGTTCATTTCTTTTGTACCTGCTCTCCTTTCTTTCCTCCTGATTACTTTTTGCACTTTCAGGGAATTCGAGTATGAAAAGGTAATGCGCCTATGGGAGGTTTTCTGGACACACCACCTGTCAGAGCATTTACACCTGTATGCTTGCGTCGCAATCTTGAAGCGGTACCGCAACAAGATAATGGGCGAGCAGATGGACTTTGATACGCTCCTGAAGTTCATCAACGAGTTGAGTGGCCACATTGATCCTGATTCAATCCTTAGGGATGCAGAGGCATTGTGCATATGTGCAGGTGAGAACGGCGCTGCTTGCATCCCACCTGGAACTCCACCTTCGTTGCCTATCGAAAGTAGCTTATTATACCCTCAGCAGGATGACGACGTCTTGTAGATGGGCTATGCTGCCTTTACCGATTACTAATTAGATTTGTTTTCTCGTATTATGAAGGGGACCTATATTTCCTTTAAGTGATTTAATTGTCGAAGCCTGTACAAAAATAGCAGATTGTATAAAGCGGACTAGCAATTCACTCTTTCAGCTTTCCTGTCTGTAGTGAGGTTAAAGTGCAAATGCATGATCATCTCTGAGCCTGATTACGAGTCTGAGATGATGCGATGACGAACCTTCTTGCTTACCATGAGCACTTTAGTCTGTGCATAAATCATCTCAGAGCAGTCCTTGCCCAGTAAAACCTTTCATCCTGATTTGATGGGAAATGCACTTGATGAAATGTCAGACTCAGTAAACTGTCATTTTTCATGGACCGTCGGCCTGCAAATTTCGAAGGTTACTCGAGCTTTAGCATATTTCGGTACTTAAGACTTTGGACTACGCCGTGGCGGGTGAGAAGTTCTCTTGTTCCCGTCACACAGATAATTTCAATGATACGGTCCTGCATGTGCACGGCTTTTCTTGCAATGACTTTAAAGATGAGAATCTCGAGTGTGTGCACGTTCCTAGTTTATGATGCACACCTGGCGAAGATGTTTGTATCCGGTGGGAGCGGGAACTAGGCATAAGTAGTCATGCCGAGAGGTCTGTGTCGATGTGCATGCATATTGGTCAATTGGTGTACCATTAGAGTTTTTTCATCCAACGGTACTTAAGGCTTGGGCGTCCTCTCATTTCCCCGTATTAGTAGTAATGAACGGTGCATCTTATGGTGGCAACTGTCTTTCATTAATAAGGTTGTACCTTCGGGATTCATATTCTTGAATCGAGTCGAAAGGGATGCGCTTTGCTTGATGTTAATCGTGTCTCTAAAAGGGCTGAACTAGGAGATGTTGCTTAGGCTTTTTGTTCTTCTATGTTTGTGGATAACCAAGTGGCCAGTACAGGCTTTAAGTATTAATGCATCCTGGGTTTGTTGGGAATTTCTGAGGTACGATGGCGTAGAGTTTCCGCAATTTTTTTTTTATGACTCTTATATTTGATTACGACGAATCACGGTGTACCATAAAACTGCCCATGCTTGAATCAAGAGAATTAAGCCTCCAAGACTTTAATTTGATCTAGTACTTTTTTTTTTTGGAAAAATTGTCCAAAAAGTTCTAAACCTAGCATACAACGGCCAATTTAGTCATAAACTTTTCGATTGAACTAATTTAGACATAAAACTTTTGACGAGTTGCCAATTTAGTCCTAAATCTTTTGAAGATTTGCTAATATAATTCTTCCGGCTAATTATCTTAATAGTTGATTATTGGTTTATGATTGAATTGACAAATTTTACCACCCGCCTGGGTGGCGCTGCTGGAACGCGCACTCTTCCTCTCGCAAAAGGTTGAGTGTTCGAATCCCGGGCGCCGCAGGGTGACTTAACCGGTGGCACGTGTGTGGTGGCTAGCATGTGTCGCCCCCAGGGTTTACTTCCCGGCTGTCGGCCGTGCGGAGGTTCCCTGGGTTATCAAAAAAAAAAAAGACAAATTTTCAAAAGGTTTAGGACTAAATTGACATATTTAAAAGGTTTAAGACTAAATTGGCATATCGTAAAAAATATTTAGGACTAAATTGACACAATTGAAAGGTTCAGAACTAGGTTGGCTGCCGTACAATAAGTTTAGGATTTTGCGGATAATCATCCCCCAATTTTTTTCTTCTTTCTTTAGTTTGTTGGTCACATGTTCGAGCAGAGGAGAGAGAGAGCTTTCTGCAGAAGGTGCTGGAACATTGCATATGCTAAAGGTGCATCAACAAGTCCAATCATAACATAGAAAAGACGTCCTTGCCACCATAGGGCCAGCGAAAAAGTGATGCTCGATTTCCTAAATTGAAGCTCCCATTTCGGTCATCCGGGCCACAAACTCTTAGTCTAGTCCACGGTTAATGATGCACCGTTTGAACAACAGCACGGCTATCACATCACACCTGAATCTCTTCATATCGTTGCAATCCAAACGCTTCAGACAAAAACAAAGGAATCCAACCAGGGCACAAGCTGCTCTTCATCAAAGACAAGCGGCGCGGAATAATTGCTCACCGGCATCGACAGCGGCGATCCCATGTCGCAGCCGTACACGAATCTCTCTCCGTCTTCCAGTCTCTCTTCTTTCCTTCCCGTCGTCGTCGATTCTGTTACGTCGAGGTCATTGCTTCCGTTGTGAACTAGTGGTGGAGTAATGGACTGTGGACACGGTACGTCCTTGGCTGCATCGGCGGCCGAGGCGGTGCGGATGTTCTCGTCCTCGCGGCGTCCATTAGAGGCGATGTTTTTCCTTTGTCTCTTGGTCAAATGGGTGTTCCAGTAGTTCTTCACTTCGTTGTCCGTCCGACCGGGAAGCCGCCCAGCAATTAGTGACCATCTTCATCACAGCAAAAGTAGCAACACGAACTCATTAAGCTCTAAACAAATCTAGAAAAAAAATTTCTCTACTTTTCTCTTATTTTTGGATTCAAGATATAGAGGAAGGTAAGCTAAAGAATAGTCGTAATTACCGATTGCCGAGAAGCTTATGCATGCGAATGATGATATCTTCTTCTTCTGGGGACATCCCACCTCGTTTTATGTTTGGTCTCAAGTAATTCTTCCATCTCAGTCTACAGCTCTTGCCTCCCCTCTTTAAACCTGACTAGAAAGATATGTAGTGAGTCGCAAGGCCGAGTCCTTCTGTGATTTATCTAATCATCACTGTTCACGTCCGAATAGAATCATTCATCACTTGTTTATACCATTTGGGTTCCCTATGAAGTTCAAAATCGAAGTTAAATACGAATTTTTTCACGTGATGAGAGCTATACGACCGACTATAATTGGAGTGTAATTGTACCGGATCTTTGAGAGACAACTGCCCAGTTGCCTTCGCCATGCGTCTCGACGTACTGTTTCAGTATCATATCCTCTTCTGGTCTCCACAAGCCCTTCTTGATCACTCTTGCCTTCATACTCTCTCTCTCTCTCTCTCTCTCTCTCTCTCTCTCTCTCTCTCTCTCTCTCGTGGGAATAACTGTGCTGTTAGAAAGAGGTAAAATGTGAAAGGATTTTATAGATAGAGAAAGTGTGTTTTGTGTGCGTGGGTGGAACTGAAAGTGATGCTGAGGAAAAGTGAGAAGAGGCACCCGTGCATTCCATGGATCACACCATTTGCCAGATTTCCAATTGCTTGTGAATGTGGAAGTGAGAGGGACCCCCTCTTCTTCCGTTTAATCACTCCGCGCTTCTTCTTTTCTTTTCTTTTCTTTTTTTTCTCTTTTTGTATGTGACATTTCCCCTTAAAGGAAAAGCAAAATCTATCCTTCCACTTCCATTTGCTGGAAGCCTATACCTTGTGGGAGAAGAAGGCAAAACACAGCACCCATATACAGATTTAAGGCGACAATTAATGTTGCGAACCCTTGCGTGTTTCACGTTCCAATTTTTCATTCTCACTTTAGAGAAAGACTCGTTTGTTTTGAAAACTTTAGCTTTATCATCATGTCATATTAAGCTAAAAATCCTTCAGAAAGCTAAATCGCAGATATCATGATTAGGAAGGGTTGCTTTTAGGAGAGAATGAACCGCTTGACTTCAAGAAAACACTTGGTAGAATTTGATATTCTAGTTACGAGTAGTACCGCGCTCTTTCAATACATTTGAAGTCTACAGCATATTCAATGTACAACATTTTCCAAGTTTCAAGTCATCCAGGATGTGTATAACATAATATAATATACCTACATTCTACAACATTCGTGTCCAAAGAGTCTTGCTTATGAAGTGTAATTGAACTTAATCTGCAGTCATCCATTTAGTCTTGGCTTCTTATGAGTTTACAAAGATATCTTGGTTCCTGGCTACTCAACAGAGCCAGATATGGCTCGTTTGAGAATTCGAGAAGGGTCTGCCTCCGTTATAGGCCTGGCTTCGCTGATGACAACACAGGCAACGTACTTTATCGCCATGGACGATCACACACGCACAACAGAGGCTGGACAAACTTGGCCAAAAACTTGCAAACAATGACACCGACGGTGGTAGCTCGAATTTGGAAGCACGACGGTGGTTTTGGAGGTAGCAATGTCAAAGGAGGACGCAACGGTGGTAATGGAAACCGGGCTTGGTAGTTAAGGGAGTGGAGAGAGCCAGAGAACTAAAATGTAAAGGTTTGCTTCCTGAAGATGTTGTTGTGTTTTTTGTTAGGGTTTTCTCATGTAATATGAAGTTGCAGGTGGGGAAATTAGGGAAACACCGATGACAACCATGTGTCTAGGCAGAAACGTTGATGTTGCTTTTCAACAATGGTAAAACCTTAGAAAAATTATCTAATCAGTCCTAAGCATATCGTTTATATGTCAATTTAGTCATAAACTTTTTAAATTTGTTAATTGAGTTCTAAATATATACGCGAAATTCCTACGTAGTATTTCGGCCCAATTTTTGCCGGAATTCGCTGATATGGTAGTCCAATCATAGCCGGTCATCCTATGTGGCACATTGTCACGTCAACGATTTTCGACGAAAATTAGCGAAAAGGATCACGTTGGAATTTCGCATAAAAATTTAGGACTAAGTTGGCAAAATTGAAAAGATTAGCACTGGGCTGATCAATTGCTGCATACAACCTTCCCCAAACATAAACTAGAATATTTGCTATGACCAAACATCTTTGAATTTGCTATCCAAGTGCCATTTGTACCACCATATCGTCATTGAGTGCGCTAATAAAGAGTACCTAGTTATACATGAGCCTTTGATTAAGAAATGGGCATGGTCCATTCAATTGTAGCTGACCACACATCCAAAATGTATTTAATCACCATAACTCCTCTCTCTCTCTCTCTCTCTCTCTCTCTCTCTCTCTCTCTCTCTCTCTCTCTCTCTCTCTCTCTCTCTCTCTCATCACCATTAGTCGTTAGCAAAATCACTATCCTACGTATCATCTTCAGAGAGTTGACCACCAATTGGTCTTTTTCATTTGGCCTTCGCCACCATCATCTCTCGAATCTCTCAAAACACTCCACCATCGTTAATCTCTCATACCGCATCTAATTGTCTGGATTTTTAATTAGAATAGGACTGGATATGATAAAATATGAAATTCAAGAATGTTGTTATATCATATCCACTGTTTGGTAAATCGCAATAATAAAACCGGATATTTTTACTTCCTGTCATATCCATCGTTTGGTATGAATGGCATATTAGTGTAAATGAATCTAAAAATTGCACAAACAGAGATATTAAAAATCTCTCACAACACTCTTGCTTGCTTCATTTTTGTTTGCTTATTCTTCAAGATTAATACCACAAAAAATCCCAAACTGGTACATGTATGACAATTTTACCTCGAACTTTTTTTGTTATCACCAAAACCCCCAAACTGGTACACTTGTGATAATTTTACCCCAAACTTTTTTTTTTACCACTAAAAACCCCAAACTGGTATATCTATGACAATTTTACCCCAAACTGGTAAACCCGTGATAAATTTACCCTAAACTATTTTTTTGACAACAAAAAACATCAAACTGGTACACATGTGACAATTTTATCCCGAACTAATAAATTTTTAATATTATTATTCATTTTTTCAAATTTTCTTATTTTTTTCAGTTATTTTATTTTCTTTTTTTTTCTCCATCTTCTACCTTTGGCCAGTCACCGAACCGGCGACCGGCCAAAGGCAGAAGCCTGCGAGGTCGGCCCCACCGGCTGCTAGCGAGGGCCACCCTCGCCGATGTCGAGCGAGGGCTGTCCTCGCCCGACTTAAGCAAGGGCTGCCCTCGCCGACGTCGAGCAAGGGCCGCCCTCGTACGACTCAGGCGAGGGCTGCCTTCGCCGGATCTGGCGAGGGCGGTCCTCGCCAGCGTCAAGCGAGGGCTGTCCTCGCCGGCGTCAGGCAAGGGTCGCCCTCGCCTGGGCGAGCGAGGACAACCCTCGCCCTCCCAAGCAAGGGCTAGCCTTGCCCGACGCCAATGAGGGCGACCCTCGCCCGACACAGGCAAGGGTCACCCTCGCCGGCGTCGGGCGAGCGCGACCCTCACCTAAGTTGGGTGAGCGCTGCCTAAGTCAAGTGAGGGCCGCCCTTGCTAGATCTGGCGAGGGCCGCCCTCGCCCAATTCAGGCAAGGGTCGCCCTCACCCAACGCTGGCGAGGGCGGCCCTCACCAGCAGCCGGCAAGGCCGACCTCGTCGGCTTTCGCCTCTGGCCGATTGCCACTCCGGCGACCGGCCAAAGGTAGAAGATGAAGAAAACAAAGAAAAGAAAAAAATTAATAAAAATTCGAAAAACTAAAAAATAATATTAAAATTTTAGTTCATGGTAAAATTATCACATGTGTACTAGTTTGGGATTTTTTGTGGATGTTCAAGGTAAAATTGTCATAAATGTACCAGTTTGGAATTTTTTTAAGGTATGTTCGGGGTAAAATTGTCACATGTATACTAGGGTTTTTGGTGGTCAAAAAAAAAGTTCAGGGTAAAATTATCACACATATACCAGTTTAGGATTTTTGGTGATATTAACCCTATTTTTTATTATTTTTCCCTTTCATTTTTTTATTCTTTTTTCCCCTTCCATCATTCTCTAATAAAATTTTATTACATAGTAAACTATATTGATAGACCTAAAATACTAAAATAGCTAAAATATGTAATAAATAGAAATACTAAATATATGTATATATATTGAATTGATATTATAAGATAGAAAGAAATTTGAATATACAAATAAAAATATGAATGAATAAAAATAAGGAAAAATTACACAAACGGTCCCTAAACTTTGGCTGAATATGAATTTGATCTATGAACATTTAATTTGTTCAATGTAATCTCTGAACTTTAATTCGATGTATAATATAGTCCATAAACTTTTAATTTGTTCAATATCATCCCAAAACTTTTAATACATATTCAATTCAATCCCTAAACTATATGAAAATATTCAATGTAGTCCTTTCCATTAATTCAAGTTCAGAGACTATATTGAATATTTTCATATAGTTTAGGAACTAAATTGAACATGTACCAAAAGTTCAAAGATAACATTGAATAAACTAAAAGTTCAAAGACCACATTGAAGATTGGCCTAAAGTTCATGGACTATATTAAACAAATTAAATGTTTAAGGACCAAGTTGCACATTTGGTTAAAATTTAGGGACTGTTTGTGTCATCATCCCTAAAAATAAAATTAGTTTTATTTTTTGTTATTTTCAATTTTATATTAGAATTCAAATATTATTTATATTCAAATATTATTGTAATTATAATAATTTAAGAAGTTTTTTTGCAAGAAAAATAACATTTATATTATGGATATTAGAAATTTTATCAACCTTTTATCACACCTTCCCCATTGGATAATTTTATCCATGTTATATTCCTCTTATATTTGACTTTTTCATATTATGGGCAAGAACTAAATATAGGATATCATAAATTTATCATATCCTGAATTTTATTTTCACTACCAAACATGGCCTCATAATCTCTAAATGGCGCAAGTGTGTGACAAAGAAAATGTCAAATCATATAAACTGCTCTTGGTAAAGTCACTTGCAAGCCTGTCAAATGGGTTCTCAACCCATTTCTTAACTCATATTTGATAGGTTGGATTGTTATATGAGTTAGTTATATTCGGTAGATGGGTCATAAATAGGTTTAGAATGGTAAAGACCAAAATAATGTGAATGTTAAATGGGTTCACAATTTACTTAGACCCAACCCACTTCTTGTGACTCTCTTTTCACTCTCTCTCGCTCTTACTCGATCTTGCGCTCGCTCGCTCGCTCATGCTCTCATCTTAGTTTGATTATGAATTTTCCTAGATTATGCTAAATATAAAAGTATTTTAACAGCATGGGTCAGGTCAGGTATAAATTCAGTCAGATATGGGTTACTAGATGTGTATTGCATGAAAATTGATCAAGTTAGGTCAAATCAATTTTAATCTTACCTAAACTCAACCTAACCCACTCATTTAACAAATCTACTTCCAAATATCAAAGGTCTAGAGTTAAGTAGTTTGTGACTACTAGCCTTACATGGTATTTCATGAACTTTCATATAACCAAGTCTATGTTTGTGCCCGAATGGATCGTTGAAATATGCATATCATGTGAACTTATATCTGATATTGAGGATGAACTCCAAAACTCCCAATACCAATTGAGGCAAGCCTAAAAGGTACTTGGGTTTTCGCATGATAGATATAGCCTAAAATTCAAGTTGAACTTCCTATTTGCGAAAAGAAAAAGATCACCGCCTGCTACAAAACTTGAAAAGTGATTCCTATTTAAGCGTTGTACATTAATACCCTACAACTTTGGCAGGATTCAAATGCATTATTATTCTCCTGTCCTGTCGTCGCTTTATCAGTCATTATCACCTTGTAAAAGTCACCCAATACTTCATGTCTCCCGTACTTGAAAAGTATGAATTTTAGATGATTAGCATAACAAGATGACAAAGTGTTCCCTGTGGATCGAGTACAATCCATCCTTACTTTTCTTACTGAGTTCTTGGATATGCATGGTGGGTTTCCTTTATTTGTGCCATGACCAAAGCTGCCATATTATCTTGGGTTACCTCCCCATGCCATTTGGTGGATTTTCTTTTTCTTTACAGATGGCAAAAGTCAGAGTTCTCTCTATCGAGAAATTCTTAGGTGATTTCAGATCACAACTTCATCGGCCATCTAAGTAAATCACCATAATATCAATTGTTATGAATTTTTTCTTGCGAAATAATGACACATTTGTAAGTGATAATTGACTTGAATGAATAAAAATGTCGTCCTTTTGGGGGAGCACTTGAAACCTCCCCTCTACTTGACATATATCCGTATACTTGGCATGCCGAAGTATCGTCACTCACACCAATCCACCAATTCTTTTGCCTATTTGTCGCATATTAGATGATGATAATTGCAGACACTCTGACAAACAAGAAAACCTAATGATTGCATCACACACGTGTATGTCGGTGAACACTAAACTTTCGTGCATTTTGCAATTTAGTTACTGAACTTTCATTTCAATCACTCAATACACAAGGCTTTAATTTCCATTTAAGCGATGCACTTTGATTGGAATTCAAATTATCGACTAGGTTCGAACACGGCTGCCACATGTCATTGACGCGGAGTCTAGGTGCAAGCCATTCACCCTTAGGGCTAACGTAACATCCACTTGGACCACATGTTATCTTTACGTGATCGCCATGTTAGCATCATATGAAAAACTAGTCAGATTTCAATCAAAGGCCACTAATTGAAAAAACAAAAAATGAAGGTAGTTGAGTGATTATAGAAGAAATCAGAGCTCGGTACATTGGTTGATTGAAATCGTCGTCAATGAAAATTTACTCATCTTTTTTGTTCGTCAAATGGGTGTCTAACGTCGGCAAACTACAGTAGATACCAGTGCAAAATAATATGCCCTGATCCTCGTGCACAGGCACAAACAGAAGGAGCTAACTGGAGCCTTTGTCGAAACTGATGTTACCAAAGTTCTGAAATGGTAAAGCAAGATAGTGAATGGCGGTGTTCCCACTGGGCACACCTCTCGAAGTTCATGTGCTTTACCCCAATATCATGTGCTGCGCAACACTCTTTTAAGCTGGCAATGGTGGAGCTTTTAGTTTGCGATTCCCCACCTTCACTTTTTCAATTATTTCCACAATGATTTCGCATATCCATTGCACACAACTGCATGAATATTCGCTCCCGTAAAAGGTGAAAGCAACATCTTGTCTCATAAAACAGGGAAATTCTCTCACGCAATGCCTGATCCTCACCTTGGACATATTGACATGTAGCAGCCATAGTGCATTATCTTTTTTCTTATATAAGACATATCAAGATCGGCTAGAACTAGAGGGGCATTATGGATGCATTTATTGCCATGCCGAAAGTGAAAAACAAATGCTTTCAAAATGTATTTTTGAATCACCCTATATCCGTTCAAATACATTTAAATACCCTTAACTGTAGTTCATCCTTCAAACTGTGTTGTACCGAAAAATCTAATAAGATTGCTGAACTTTTCGTAAATAGACTTATCAAGTAGACACAATGTCTGACACAAAGTTAAAGTTAAAAATTAAATTTTAAATTAACCAGTCCATATATACTAACAAAATACACGAACAAAAAAAGTTTACCTCAACAAGACGTTAAAAGCTGATATTGTAATAAAACTACGGAAATACAGGTATAGAATGAAATTCTTGAGTAGAATCAGATTTTTGCATATAGCTTAAAAATTTTAGGAGGAATCTATCAAAATAATTAAATGTTAAATCACGCTTTAACCTATCAAATTAAGCTTTTAGAATGGTTAGAGTTAAAATTTTTCTATGCCCATTATATGCCTCATTAATTTTATATTTCAACAAGTAGTCTTATGCAAAATTCCAGCTTTTAGGACACTTGTTGGTAATTCCATAAAATTTTACATGACTATTGATTCTCGTCAAACTTTTTCTAAGATCTCTGGTCAAAAAGAATGTAAAAAATGTCCCCATCACCCTATCATCCCACAATTTAATTGGCCTAATTTCCTAAAAAAATCTTCCAACTTTAGGTTCAATTTCAATATTGTTTCCAACTTTTTTTTGTCTTAAAAAAACCCAACTTTCACTTTAGTCTCAAATTTGCCACGCATCAAAAAAGGCATTAGTTTCTTCAAGATTGTCAGCATCAGGCCAAATTAGAGATTCATTATTAGAATCTACATCTTCATCAACAGCCTCGCCTTCGTGTTGAACAACAGCAGCCTCCCGACAATAATAATCTTGAAGAAAATAGTTGTGATTTTTTACCGTCTAGGCAAATTTGAGATTAGAGTGAAAGTTTATGATTTTTTTAGAGATAAAAAAGTTCAAAGCAGAATTGGGGTTAGTCCTAAAGTTGGAGGTCTTTTAGGAAATTTGCCCCAATTTAATCCAAAACTATCGTGCATCATTAATATCGTGCGGACCATAAAAGTATTAAGAAGCTTGGGCTGTGATTAGTGGGCTTGGCAATTGGAGGGCCACAAATTCATTATTCAAACAAAACCGGCCAAGGCCCATCTTTATCTAAAATATCCCCATTAACGTGTAGTTTAGATGATTTTTAGAGCGCCTTCTCTTCTAATTAAAAATTGTCATACATTTTAAATAAAAGTTATCTAATTGATAAGTTTTAATTCAAAATAGGTATTACATTCTCGGTTTCCTTCTTAGTTTTAAAAATATACCAAAGTATATCTCTCTATTGCAAATCCTTTATGCACACAAATAAATTTATTCTGAGCGGATGGTTTAAATGATTACAAGCTAGTTTGTAGATTAGACCTGATCATGGACCTATCTATACACCAGCTTTCCTGGCCAAATGGGCTAATTTACACCATCTTGGAAAATGACATTTAGTAATGAAATTTGGAAAAATTATTCAAAAAGTCCTAAACTTATTGCACCTTTACCAATTTGATCATAAACCATTCGATTTTATCAATTAAGTCCTAATCCTTTTCACGTTTTGCCAATTGAGTCCATCTGATCAATTTTAGCCGAAAATCACTAACATGGACGCCAATTATCCTACAAGACATGGGCAGCCTTGACCTAAATAATTTTTAATAATATTATAACTTTTTTTCTTCCAAGCCCCAACAAGGGCCGGGAGCCTCGCCCATGATCGGCGAGGGCTTCGCAGCCCTTGCCCAGTGGCCAACGAGGGTCACTGGCCCTTGCTTGTGGTCAACAAGGGGGTCGGCCGGCTCTTGCCTGTGACTGGCGAGGGTTGGTCGGTGACCTTCGTTAGACTTGATAAAAAGAAAGGAAAAGAAAGAACAAAAAAGAAAATATAAAATAAATGAACAATAAAAATTTTATAAAATAAATCATAAAATAAATTGTCCACATCAGTACTAGCCATCCTATGTGGCACTATCGGCATCAGCATTAGCAATTTTTAGTTAAAATTGACCGGATGGACTCAATTGACAAAACGTAAAAAGGCTTAAGACTTAATTAGCGCAATAAATTTAGGACTTTTAAAACAATCTTCCCAATGAAATCTGGTTTAATTGGGCCTAGGCAACAAATCGAGGCTAGGCAGCAAGTTGAGCCGATGCTCAAGGCTTTGCCTGGCCTCGATCTGCCTAATGGTCAAAGGCAATCAACGGGCATAACTGATGACTAAAATAGTATTCTCAGCACAAACTCCATGGCATTTCACTTGAAAATAGAGGGATATGATTGAAACATTTTGTAAACATCATTTGATTACCCCTTTCAGTCGAAAATCTATCACAATGAGATAGGGACAGACTCATCTGAATCCGGATTCAAGAATCGTGCGCAATCTCATCCGTAGCCGGTGCGTGTCCACACGTGTAGGGTCGATACAAAATTCACAAGATCAATGGTCGTAATGAACTGAATCCATATCTCCAAATCACTTATTTTCCATCCGAGAAATACGTTATGATGGCGAAACCAGCTGCGCGACACCTAGTGAATGGTCCCCGAAGACCATTGAGCCCAATATCAGAGGTGCCACCCAAATCCCACCCGGTAAACCCACGTGTGCAGGTCGTGAGATTTCAATTAGCTAGAGCGACAGAGTGACACCCGAAGACATTGAGAGAATGAGAGAGACAAAGTGTGGGTGCTGTCCCCATCTCCCGTAGTTGCATGTCTTCGAGGGCAACTTCGAGGAGACCCCAAGGACCCGACAGTGATACTGCCCAGACATTGCAAACCCACCCACAGCAGGGTTTTCTTCATTCATTTATGCCAGCAATGATCAGTGGAAAGGAGAAGGATGCGATTCAAATAATTCGTCTTGAGAATGTTGAGAAATTGAATGATGGATAGCTACCTTTTGACGGGGGTAGGGAGAAGGATGGGGGAGAGATCCAGATTCGATGCTATGTGAAAAGCACCTAGGTCTGCGCATGCAAACATTGTTAGGGGTACCTAGATAGATGAATTTCCAATTGGAAGTAAAATTGAAAGCATACATAGAACCTATTTGTCAATATACAGTTGTTTTAAAATAGCAAGTACCCTCGACACCTAAAAAAAGACCCACTGAAAATTGTAAAAAAAAATTATATATCTTTAACTTGACATAAATTTAGGAATTTACTGAGTGGTGAAGCATTTGGCTTGATCGGATCGCAAATCGTATATGTATTTAAATCATGGCATTCTTCACTCGGAGTAATTTTCGGAGCCACGTCTATCACACTGTGTGAAGCCTTCTTCGAGACAGCTACGGAGGAATTCGTGCTCGTTCACATAGATTGGTCCGGTTAGATTTTTCTAGCTCCTCATATTTAGACAAGACCTCCTACACGCACGTTAATATCGCCCTCCTCTCTCTCCATTTTTCCGCCCAACCCAAGACGAAAGAAACCCTAACTTGATGGGACCTCAGAGGAAGACAATGTTGTCACAATTTTCAACTAGCCAATTCATCTAGACAAAGCCCCTCCCCTCCCTAGAATTCAGCGTCACCCATCGAGAATAGCCCCAACCAAACACCCCACTGAATCTCACGCACTACATGAGTGGTTGAGCTTCTCTCGTAGACTTTTCGTAGTTCACCATTTACTGAACTATCTAAATTTCCGTGTATTGTCTCGCTCATACTCATCCAAGCCCTGCCAATCTGTGGCTCCTATTGAGCACCCAAGGAATTAAACATCCTTGCCAAACACCATTGACCATATAGCACCAAAGTTAGGCCCTTCCAATTAAATTATCAGGGTCCCCGTGGTCCTGAAGCCTGACCACCCTCGTGCATTGCATGGGCTCCC
This sequence comes from Syzygium syzygioides, assembly GCA_031216285.1. Taxonomy (NCBI): domain Eukaryota; kingdom Viridiplantae; phylum Streptophyta; class Magnoliopsida; order Myrtales; family Myrtaceae; genus Syzygium; species Syzygium syzygioides. The sequence goes on along the minus strand of CM062244.1, from coordinate 13,304,548 downwards.
CCCCTAGCAAGCAGCTGATATGGGCTACAGGATTGGGACTTATCGTGTAGGCACTGTATGGCTTGTTCGAATATCGACGGCAACTCCGGGTGACTCGTACGTGATCGCTGGTCCATACCCCTCGTGGGCTTGTTGAATACTGCCACCGGTCGATCACCGAGTCGAGATTCGCTCCACTTGAATAGTGAAACTGACCGCGCGCATACGTGTTCATCTTTTAGATGACGACAGATCACCTCTCAAAGAGGATCCGACGATTGAATTTTCTCAATTCCAGCAATGCTCTCGAATTGTTACCTTCTAGATTCACCATGTTCGTATACAATGTATATTGATGAAGCAGTGTTTAGTTTAGTTGGAGTGACTGGTGAGCGATGATTTCCCTTCAAGCCTCACTAAGGTTAGGTATGATTTAATGTATGTAAGTCAGGAAATTTAATAGATGGGAGGGCATGCAGCCTTTCTGTTGCTTTATCTATTCTATCAACAACGGATGAAAACATGACCCAAAACAAGGGACATAGCAAGGGAGCAAGAACCCTTCTTCACTTGATATTTCTTGTATTGTATTGGCGATTTCGAAGGTTCTGGGCAACAATATTCGTTGTCGGTCGAAGTGTCCAAATCTTCCTCCTCCTCCTCCTCCTCCTCCTCCTCCTGACTGAAGTGGGACAACTCTTTATTGTTTCTCCAGATTCTGTCTGCTCGATTTGAATAAAATATTTGCTAGTATTTTTTATTGTGTTTCCATTCCATGTAGACTCTGCATAGGATAGAAACAAATAGATAATATTTGATTTTTTTTGTCCTTGGCTTAAAATGGTATCGATTTTGGAATTCCCAAGCACCTTTTCTTTTCATAGAACACCCACCAAATAATTATCCATTTTTATGTATTCAGTCCTCCTAATCTCGACGACAACATGGCATCTAGGAATTAAAATACTTATGTTTTGTCCATGCGGGGTTTTGTTAACGAATATTTTCGAGATACTTATTAGCATATCATATAAAAAAAATTCTAATTTTCCAAATATTTACATTTTATTACTAAAATGTTAATGCATTACTGTATCATTTCTCTGGTATATATATAATATATATATTCTCTTTGCGTGGTCATTATTTACTAATCATTTGTATCTTAGATATTCCTCGTGGAAGGGGCTAAACTACGTCATAATTTAATGGTAATTGCTAACGACCCCTTTGAGAACAAAGAGAAAGAAGCCCTCTTTTCTTTTTTGTTTAATCTTTCGTTACAAGTTTGCCTGGACCCACCTCGATACTAGGTTAGACTAATAAAAAATCAAATTAATTCAATAAGAGGAAAGAGAGGATAGAGACTAAAGAAAAAAGTTGTGCACCCAAATGGGATGTTTCGTTTCACTTTAGAGACATATGTAGCTTGCTTTTGGGACAAAAGAAATTGAAACAACGACGACGTGCCTTGTACACAAGAACGAATGTCGTGGGATTCGCATTGGAGAGATGGTCCATTTTTAAGATGTTGGGTTTTGCATCTTTTTCTTTAAGTTTTATCTCTCGAAGTGGCAAGATTTTTTCGATTCCACCGTCGTTGGTCGAAAGAGACGAGCGGCTTGTGCTAAACCACTTGACTTTTGAGGCTATTCCTAAACTCATATCAAGAAAATGATAGGAAAATGACTCCCATTGCGTGTTTTTTGTTGTCAAACAAAAGAGGGGAAAAACCCATTAAGTGGAGGTGCTCATGCACACCTACACATTGAGGAAGAACATGCACAAAAAGGTGAAACTTGTGAAATGGAAAATGAAGTAGCGAAAGCTTAGGTTTCATACTATATCGGGAGATAAAAAAGAATTTAAGTCACTAAGAAAAAGTTTAAGTTGTTATGTGACAGAGGGCTTATACATATCGAGAAAAGCGTGTCACAAAGCAATCCGAGATACCTTTGACGATTGACAAACGGATTGGAAATTGCGCGAAAGTTTCGTACGATCTGATAAAGTATGCTTCCACAAAAGAGAATCAACAACACCGACAAAGTTCTCGAGAGATCTCGATCGTGAAAGAGGTAGATCGAAACGGTTTATTCTGTAAAAATCGCGGGACGTCATCGGCCAAGAAAGAATAGGCGAACGATATTTATTCCGTAGCCGATGTAACCTAATTTCTCTTATCTTAGTATGGTAAATTGAGTGTATTCGAATTCACGCCGAGTCTCCCTACCATAGAATCATTAGTCACAACGAGCATGGCTAACAAGGCATCGCTCGAAATCAAGGATGTCGCAAGCGCGCTCTCTGCATCTTATACCCGACTAAAAAAAGGGTCAACCGAACCGAATCTGAACAGCTCCGGAAGCATCAGAAACATAATCCTATTCCTCCCTCGCCGTGGTCGACGCTCAGAAGTGAGCATGCAAGCAAGCAAGGCGGCGGCAGCAGCAGCAGCAGCAGCTTATGAACAGAATCTGAGGCGAAGTGTGTACTAATTGTTCGGGACATGTGTTTCATGAACCAACGTGTGTTTGATAGAGAGAGAGAGAGAGAGAGAGAGAGAGAGAGAGAGAGAAGGAGAGGAAAGCGGGTCGGCAAAAAGTGGAGCAGCGAAGCGGACAGATCAAACCTTGTTTCAACAGCTTGTCGGGCAACCCGCCCAACCCGGGACTCTATTCTCAAATCTGCTGTCCCTCCCCCTCGCTACCAAACACTTACGCCCCCCCCCCCCCCCCTCATTCACTCCCCTCTCCCCACTCTCTATCCTTCTCTATATAAACGCCAAACACGCCAACCGCACCGTCCCCAAACACAGTTGCCAATCGCCCCAGGAAACGAGAAAGAAAGAGGCTCACAAGACGCCCAGAGAGAGATCTTTGCTTATTTTATTTTGGAGTTCTCTTTGTTTGGTTGTTGCTGCTGCTGTTGGATGGTGTTATGGAGCTCCAACTGGGTCTTGCCCTCCCCAGCGGCGGCGGCTACGATCGAGCGCAGCAGCACCACCACCACCAGCAGCGTCGACATCGTCACAGGCTTGACCTGGACCTCAACGTGAACGGGTTCAGTCACGGCGGCTGTGACGATGACGACGAGGCCATGGTGGAGGCCGTGGGATCGAACCGGTTCGACCCCGGGCCGAGCCTCGAGCCGGGGTACTGCAACAGAAGCGAGGGGGAGTGCCAGTACGATGAGCAAGGGAATTGCGAGAGGAGCGTGCCGCGAACACTCCCGCTCCTGTTCGGGACTCAAAACGAGGACGAGGTCGGAGACGACGGCAGCGACGGGCACCATCACCACTTTTCAGGCAATAAGTACGTTCTCTCACTCTATCTCTCTGTCATCTAGAAGCAAATGACGATCGAAGAATGCAAATTGATGTTGAAAAATGGTTCTTGGCGATGTTGCAGGGAGTCCACGTACTTGAAGGTGACAATGGAAGGCGTAGGGATCGGGAGGAAGATCGATCTCAGCCTCCATCGCTCCCTTCCCTCCCTCATGTACACCCTCGTCAACATGTTTGGCTTGTGTAAGCTTCACGAAATCTCTATTCAAACATTTACATTTCTCTTCACGAGTTATACCTCAAAAATTCAAAGAAGAAGAAAGAACCAAAAGCCGAAAACATTCCTCAATTTTGCTGGGCTCTCGTTGGAACAGGCTATGAAGAATCCGAAAACCTGAAGCTCGCTTACCAGGACAGGGACGGAGATTGGGTGCTCGCCGAAAACGTGACTTGGAGGTGCGTCATGTGTCTCGTGTTACCTTGCACTCAGTAATCTCGTAACTATGAACGCTACACCTGATCATCGACCCGACAGCTGATCCGGGCCTCTGGTCTCCGACCCGTAAACAGCGGATTCGGGAAACTGAAAACGGCCTCGGCTCGAACGACAAGTTGAGCTCGACGCAGGATCTAGCTCTTCCTTTTGATCTGATCTAGTCTCTGGTATGCCCATGTTGCTCATTCATCATTCCGAGCAAAATCTTGGTGACGGTCTTTTCGGCTAGTGTAAGGCGACCGACCTAACACGTTAAGGTAACTCATCAAGATGGGCATGTAGACAAGCAATCTAACCAGAAGAAGCATTTCACTTTTCTTTTTGGTGGGCTTTCGGCATTTGCTTATTGAGGCCCGATTCAACCGTCGGGCCCCGCAAAGTTCACATCAAATTGACCACATTAAAGGCGGACGAAACACCAAATTTGGGAAATTTCGTAGAATCCTAAGTCTAACAGAAGCCTCTGGCCATGGCCCCCACTATGTAAGAGTAGGTAACGAAAGCGATTTAGCGAACTAGATTCATCATCATCAATCCTGCTAAAAAAGACCCATGTTGTTAGGCACTGATCAGTATGGAATTGGAAGCTGATGCACGATTTGGACAGAGTCTGCTCAACGATGAATGTACTGATTTTGTGGATGGTTTTGTTCCATTTTGCAGGTCTTTTGTGCGGTCTGCACAGCGATTGAAGCTGCTAAGGATGAGTGGTTGATTGAGATTGCAGCGGTTGGAAGAGGAGCAGAGTTTTGAAACATTTATAGCTTGTCCATGAGAGGAGAGAGCTTATCGAGCAATGTATAAAACAACACAGATCTTGTTGTCTGCTTGCCCTCTAATTAGATGCAACAAAGATTATATTAGAATTTCGTGACATTTGGATTGCGCCACCTTTGCCTGAGAATCTCGATGCGATAGAGTCGCTGTTAATCATTTTTAGTGGCAAAGGATGATCGGAGATATAGCGCACGCATGATAGTGCTAGTCAATTCGTGAGGAAAGCAAAGATGGCAATCCCGAGAGGTCCGTTACTCATGGGGAGGGGTTAGCAACCTCAAGACACCCTTTCAGTAACTTATTTTTCAATTGAATCTCTAAATGCAATCATCAAAATAATTTTCTAAATTTCTCAATACGAGGGTTTTTTTTCGGAAACGTAATGAGGTGAAAAAGTTAGATCTTTTGCGCTCGACATGACTCCGTGTGTCAAATGTGTTTCTATTTTACACCTTAATATGCACAATGGCGTGGCAATATGAGTCATAGATTTGACAAGTAAGCATGAGCAGTCAAGTAAATTCCATGATATCCAATGATGCGTGAATATAATTTTAAAAATGACAGTATCATGTTATTATTTGGCCTATTTTAATTGAATATTTCATCCTTTCATTCCATATATAATACTAGGTTTTTGAAAGACTAATATGGTTTTTGTACGATGATAATTATAGCTTTCAAAAACATTTTTCATATGATAAAATCGAAATATAAGCGCTGGAAATTCAAATACTAATTTTTAAGTATTGACAATTGTAAGTTCTGTAAATAAAAATAAAAAGTTATTTTTTTGGTTTGTGAAACAAAAAGTTGTTTGATTAGTAATTCAAGATTGAGAGAAAATGACGGGAGTTAAGCCACAGTTTATAGCAAACAAAAAATTATCAAAAAAATCATAAATATATTGCACTTGTATCAATTCAGTTCTAAACATTTCAATTTAATCGTAAGCATGTTAATAGTTTGCCAAAATAGTCTATTCTGCTAATTTTGGTCGGACATCGCTGATGCAAATGCTCGTCGATCGTCTTACATGACACGATCATCATTAATGTGGACAATTCTTCTAATTTTTAATATTTTTTCCAATTTTTTTTACTTTTTATTTTTTATTTTCTTCTCTTTTCTTTTTTTCTTCACTATAGCCAATGAGGGTCACTGGAACTCACTGACCAATGAGCAAGGGTTGCGGCCCTCACCTAGCCTCGCCTATATCTGGGCGAGACCATCATGATCGTGGGCCAAGGCAACCTTTCCTGCAATCGGTGAGGCTAGGCTCGTCCAAATCTAGGCAAAGCAACCTTGCTCGTGATCGCAATCGCCTCGCCCAGATTTAGGATAGGCTTGGTAAGGGCCGCGACCCTCGCCAGTGGCCAACAAGGGCTTTGTGGCCGACGTAGCCACATTGAAAAAAAAAAGAAAAGAAGGAAAAGAAAAGAAAATAAATTTTTTAAAAAATTAATAAAAATATTTCTAAAAATTTTAAAAAAATTGTCTACATCAGCACTAACCATGCCATATAGGACAGCGCATGTCTACATCAGCGATTTCCGACCAAAATTGGCCGGACAAACTACATTAATAAATTGTGAAAAGGTTAATGACTAAATTGATTAAAATGAAATGTTTATAACTGAATTGCCGTACATACAATAAGTTTAAGACTTTTTTGATAATTACCCTTTGACAACTGTGTAGATGTGCAAGGGCCATTTATGGACCTGCCCCTTGCTCCGCCTTGCCGACGTTGCACAACCCCGCCCCTGGTGGTGGAGAGTCTCGTTGGTCGGATGCATCTACACTTCTTTGTTGTTTCTTCTCAAATTTGTTCTTCTTTTTTTAAAAGTTATCTTGTAGTGAGCATTTCGCAGCACATCAGCAAATGGTATCTGCTTTCACCAAAACCTCTTTCGAGGTCTCTTGCCTCCATTGAAAGTTTTAAAAGCATCACTTTTTCATCACCTTTAAACTCTTTCAAGCTGAAACCCAAACATAATTAACTTGAATTCACCACGGCTATTCAAAATCTTACTTAAAGACTGAATGTGTTATCCCATATTTTTTTTTAGTGAAAAAATATCCATTGAAGTGGAGGTTTTTTTCAAACAACAAAGAACCGGATCAACTATTCAATTAAATGATATTGAGAGTATTTCCCATCTCCTTTCAAGAAATGAGTGAGCTATTTCTTTACAAAATTGTGCTCAATTTCATATGGTTATTCCGCCACGATAGCCTAAATTTAAAAAGGACCTTGAAATGTGCAAATCAACTTTCGTGGGAAATACATGTACTTATCTCTGAGTGCCGTGATCAGTTACTCCGGTTTTAAACTTAAACTTGACCCGTTGCAATAAAGAGACCAAATAAAGTAGCGGAATGGGCAGCTAAAGCCCAAAGTAAAAAAAGAAAAAAAGCCATTTCCACAAAATTGGTTAGACGGCCCACCACAAGCCCCTTGAAATTTGCTTTGCTTTGATCTCCCCTAGTGAGCTCCGACGTTTATCTTTGAGAAACAAATAAAATTGATTTCGACCAAAAAGAAAACCGGCACGACGACGCCGAAAAAGTCAAAAATAAAAACAAAAATAATGAGGGCCATGTGGTAGGAGAAGTCAGTGTAACCACTACATACGTTAGTCTTTTGGTACCTCTGATGCAGACTCTTATCAGCCAACTTTTTTAAATTATGTTATAAGGCACGAGGAGTCAAACAATAAGACAAGGAAGAAGCGCACAAAAAATAGGAAAATTAAATGAGCTGTATGGAAAAAGAAATGGGCCTACTAACTCTCTTTCTTTCTTCTTTTAGCTTTTTAATGTTTTTTTTTCTCATACTATAATGATTTGTCTATCTCGCCCGGTAAGAGTGATTGATTTCAGGATGGGTAGGTTCTAGTTCTAAAATTTAGAATCTATCATGTTATAACTGGTTCCCAAGTTTTGGAATCTGAAACTAGGGGTGATCGGTTCCCAGTCCGGTCCGGTCCAATCCAACCCAAGAACCAGGAACTAAATCGGGAGGATCGGTTCCCAGTTTCTAGGATAAGTGATCGAACCGCATAATCTCGAGACTATGGACAGGACCGGACCGGTGGTCCGGTCCGGTTCTAATGGGACCAATCACTTATTAGTAAAGGTAAGAGGGAATTGGGAAAATTAGATTAAGTATTCTATTTTTTTTCAAAAATTTTAAAAATTAAGTAAATATACATAAAAATTAGAAAACTTAACCACTCGAAAACCGGTTCCACTTTTAGGAACTAGGAATCAGACCGATATTCCCTAGAACTTGACCAAACTGATTGATTCGGTCTAGTCCAGTCCCGGTTCTGGCGATCCATCTTACTCACCCCTAGTGGAACCTACCATGTTTGTCTTGGAACCTGTTTTGGAACCGACTTGGTTTTTCTGATCCAATTTTTCCAATCCGATTTCAGGGTTTACCCGAGAACCCGTTTTTCTTTTGTTCTTATTTTCGATTTCATTTTTTCAATAAAATAATATAAGTAGGAATGAAACGTTTCAAAGTAAAAGATGAACACTATCTACCAAAAGCAACAATCCCTAAGATAGCAATAAAAATTATTATCCACCAAAAGCAACAATCCAACATATAGTAATAGTACAATCTCCAGCTTTTTTTTTAACAAGCTAAAAATCGGTTCCAAAACCGTTTCCAGAGGATTTTCACTTGGAACCGAGAACCAGACCAATTTCAACAGGTTCCCAAAAAATAAAACCAGTTCCCGGATCAGTTCAAATAGGAACCGATTCTTAAACCTGTTTTTCAAGTCGTCTGGTCCAGTTTCTGGGTAAACCCGATTCAGTTGCATACCCCTATCGCCCAATGATTATTTGATTCTTTGAGTCTTTGGAAATGCTAAAATCATTGATTTTTATGAACGACTTTTTTGTCAACGGTTTAAAATTTTCGAGATAATAAAGGGAACATTGCAAAAGACAGAGGATTTATTTTGGAACAACGAAAATTTACAGCTCGATGAACCGTGGCGAAATGTGTTGTTCAGTCTCGATAATTTTCCAGGAAATATCGTTCAGCATCACAAAGTGTGCTTAGCACATATTATGGTGCGTCGATGCACCGTACAAAGACTAATCAAGAAATTTTGCAAGATTAGCGATCTTAAAGTATTCTTGATCTTGAAAGATATCAGTTCGAAAATAGTAATATGATATTGATTAGTGTGTGCCAAAATTATAAACCGATGTAACCGAAGAATTTACCACATCGTTTTTGTATGTCACATTTGTGCTTCATGTGTAGAGACATAGACCTTGATTTGCACTCTACCAAGTCTGTCTCGATTGACTTACTTTAAATCTTTTGGGTTAATATCACGAAAAACTCCAAACTGGTACATATGTGATAAATTTAGCCCAAACTATTTTTTTTACCACAAAAAATTCTAAACTGATACACTTATGATAATTTTACCCTGAATTTTTTTTTACCATCAAAAACCCTACACTTGTACACATGTGACAATTTTACCTTCAAATTAATTTTTTGACTACCAAAAATCTCAAACTGGTACATATATAATAAATTTACCCTCCATTAGTTTTCGTTAAATTTTACTATCAAATTGTTAAGATTAATAATACTTGGTAATTAATAGGTGTACCGATTTCATGTTTTACCCCTCTGTTTGTCTCAAGTTTACCAATTTGTGATTTTTTCGTAATATTAATCCAATTTAACGGACATTAACGGAGGGCAAATTTATCACAAATGTATTAATTTGGGGGTTTTAGTGGTTAAAAAATTAGTCATGGTAAAATAGTCATAGGTATACAGCTTGTGATTTTTTGTGGTCAAAAAATTAGTTCGAGGTAAAATTATCACAAGTGTACCAATTTAAAATTTTCGGTGGTTAAAAAAATAGTTTGAGGTAAATTTGTCAAAATATACCAATTTGAGATTTTTTGTGGTAAAAAAAATAGTTCGGGGTAAAATTATCACAGACGTATCGATTTAGGGTTTTTCGTGATATTAACCCTAATCTTTTTACTCAAAACTTTCTTTTCTTGCACATTTTACTTAAAACTTTACGACACATGCAAATTTTCATGAAATCCAAATATCGACGCATAAATTCAAGCAAAAAAATAAAAAATAAAAAGAGAACTAATGTATGCTTTTACAGAAAAGTATCGGAAAAGCCCTAAACGTATTACATTAGTACCAATTCAATCTTAGACCTTTTAATGATACCAACTCAATGATAATCCTTTTGACCTATAGTTAATTCAATCCAGCTAATTTTGACCAAATGTTGCTAACATGGATGTCGACCGGCATAGACGTGGACATTTTTATTGATTTTCGAATCTAATTCTTTTTTTTCCCCTCTTTTTCCTCCTCTACCTCCGGTGGCAACCGTTGGCCCTCGCCTGAGGGATGCGTGGCTTCGCTGACCATTGCCTAAGCCAGGGCGAGGCTCGGCAAGGCCAACCAACAGGCATTAGGTCAATAGGGCTAAATTGACACTATCAAAATATTTATGGGGTTAATTCTAAAAAAAGCGGTAACTTTAGGTCAAGGGACAATTCTGGCCTGAACTTTTTTTTGTACCATAAAAAAGCATCAATTTTAGGTCGAGAGACAATTTTGGCTTGAATTTTTTTTTGTCCCGTAAAAAAGCATCAACTTTAGGTCCAGTGACAATTATGACCTCAACTTTTTTTTGTCTAGTAAAGAAGCACCAACTTTCACTTAAATCTCAAATCTGGCCTCCATTGATTTAGAACCATTGATTATCTAACTTAACCATTCTACTTGAGCAATAAATTCACGTGATTTGCTGACTAGATTTAAAATAATATTTATTGTATTATTATCTGAGCCACAATTTGAAGAATAACGGTGAAACTGTTCGTCACCTTCAATTCACCGACAAGTCAAAAATATCTCTAGATTGAATCTCTCTGGCCAAACGTAATCTGAAGTTGACCACCGCCTGTTGATAGACGTCATGGACGAGATTCACCAAACTCACCACCATAACCTTTTTTCTCAAATAATGGTGACTTTAGACAAAAAGTCAATAGGGATGGGATCAGGGTGAAAGTTGGTGATTTTTTATGAGACAAAAAAATTTGAGGTCCGAATTATCACTTGACCTAAAGTTGATCCTTTTTTACGGGACAAAAAAAAATTTGTGCCAGAATTATCTCTCAACCTAAAGTTGCTACTTTTTTATGGGACAAAAAAAAAGTTTGGAGCTAAAATTATCTTTTAATTTAAAGTTGTTACTTTTTTTTTAAACGAGGGCAATATTTAGGACTAAACTGCCACTATTTAGGGTTTTTCTAGCGCTTTTCCTTGCTTTTGCTGTACCTCGGACCGACCGGCTTTCGTCTTCTTCAGCGGCGTCAAGTCATCATTTCCACGAGACAGGGAAAAACATCTCTCCGAGGTTCCAAATTCCAAACTGCCAAAGGCCCCTTTGGAAAAATTCACGTGGAGACAAAAACTGAAGAGAACTCGAAAGTGGTCAAAAAAAAAAAAGATTTCTCATAATATAAGTGGAAAATAAAATAAATAAATGAGGAAAAAAAACAAAATGAAAATTCATTTGACGGAAGACGCCGGCCTTCACCCAAAAGAAGAAAGAAGAAGAAAGGGTCAACGCCCCGAGACAAGAGCACGTGGACGAAAGACGACGACGAGCCATCGATCGTTTCCCCCTACATCCCGTTCCACGGTGAGGCCGGTGAGGCGGGCCAATGGCGCGCCGACACGTCGGCCCAGTCCCCCGGCAGGTCCCGGTCCCCCCGCCTCGGAGTCCCCGAAAGGGACGGCCCTCGTTGCGTGGCGCGCGGGGCGGGATGGGGATATGGCCGCACGCGACCCCACGCGCTCCGAGGCACGTGGCTCACGTGACCCTCGCATCCCCACCACCACATCCTCTCTCTCTCTCTCTCTTTCTCTTTCTGACGTACAACTACCTCTACGTAGATAAATACGTACACTTTTGGGGTTGTAGATATCGCCAATGGCCTTGTGCTGATCGGCATCGACATGTCCCCGATGGAGAGATTATGGGCGCGCGCTTCTCGTCTCCGCAGGGCTTCGGTCGGAGCTCGCAGCGACGAATTGGTGAGTTCTCTCCGTCTTCTTCTTCTTCTTCGTTGTTTTTTTTTTTGGTAATTTCTGTTATCTTCCGTTTTTTTTTCTTTCTGGGGATCGAAGGTTTGTTCTTTTTGCTCCGGAGGAATGACTGTTGGTGCATGCATGATGGATCTTGTGTCGTTCGTGGGTTCGTGGGTTCTTGGTCGTTGGTCATTCGACTCTTTGTGGAAGGAGCTCGGGCGCATTGATTGCCAATTGCGATTGGTTTTGTTGTTGTCGATGCTGTTTCTTTTTTTGCTCGTCTTGATTTGCCCGCGTAAAAAGATGGGCTTGGACCCATTTTCGACGTTCTTGGATGGTTCTGGTTAATGTTTTGATGATCCTCAGATGCAGGGCAGGTCTGTATGTGAATTTTTTTTCAGTGAACTGCTATTTTTGATTTTTCGAAGCTTTTGTTTCCCCTGGAAGCTCTCGCTTAGATTGGTGTCCCTTGAGAATTAAGCTTTTTCCGCAGCATTGAGAATGTCACCATTTATGGCTGCAACTGGCTCCTGTTGCAGTTGGTGGATTTCTGAAAGCTTCCGAGATGGTACCCATCTCAGAGTAATGCCAAATACAGCTGTTATTTGACCGCTTCTTCCTTTTTCCCTTCATTCACGTGTTCTGATTTGGGTTCTATTTTGTGTTACGTTAGGAGTGCTTGGTAGATGGGTAAATTGATTGTGATAATTCCTAATGGGGTTATCCTGTTTGAGGTGCATGCTAGCTTTGATACAACTCGGGTTTCATGCTGCTTGTTCATGCTTACTAAAAGAAGAAGCATATCAAGACAACATTCTACAAGAGCTTTCGTCGTTGTGTGATTTATTTGGAGAGAAACTGGGTGGCCTAAAATCAACAGTGTGGTCTATCCCAAACCTTGAAGATTTCTTGAGGAATGTCATGTACTCCTTGAACTCCTCATCCAAAACTGCACGGAGTATGTCCCAATTAGGCTGGCCCGAGCGGCAATCTGGGGACTACAGGAATGAGCTCTTAGTCAATGAGAGGTCCAATTGATGTTTTTCGTTTGAGCGGATGAGCAACCAAGCAAAGCCATAAACTACTTCGTGGGCGCTTGCTAGTTCTAGGACTAATTGACTTTCATGTCCACTGAATAGTTATCTAAGCGTATGATATCACATCAATGGTGTGTGTTTGTCTAGTGGAGAGAAAAGTTGATTCCCCAAACCTAGTGAATTGGTTTGGACTGAAAGTTGGATAAGAAGATTCCATAACTCAGGGATGTTTCTTTGGTCATCATGCTCCAAAAGTCCAACATTCTAAGTTGTTTGCCTGACAATTAACACTGATTATAAGCAGATAAAACTCCTACATTTTGTAAAGGCTTAATTGGGATTTTTCATCATAAAATGACTGACCATGAATCAGTGTTGTTTGAGCCTGACAATTTGTGAATTTTCACTCTAATCGGTAGATGCCTCTCTACTGCACCATTTTTGGTCTTTGATGAGCTTGTCTTGCTGTTAAATTATCAGGCTTTATGTAAGATCACAAATTGGCTAGGTAAGTCTCAAGATCAAGAGCTAAAGTGATGGCAAAAATATTTTAGGGCACAAACTGGCATGTTTTCTACTAATTTTATGATCCAGCGAGCCCTCAAGCAAGATCTCATACTCTAATGGGTCTGAAATAACTTGATTTTCAATGTCCAAATAGTCCACCCATAATTCCTCAATCCAAAATATATTTATGGAATTGCTGTTGTCGATGTAGCTTGCCTTATCCTGGTGTTTGGAAACCTGATCTCCCAGCTCCAGTTCTTTTTTCGTTTGTCATGTTCAGAGTAAAATGTACGTTCTGGCCACATTTAAATATTGACTAAACAAATTTTCTCAGGTTATCTAGTACCTTCCCATGGAGCTTCGTCTGTTATTTTTCCGGCCCAGGGGAGTTAACTCGACTAATTCCCCGGTCTCCTGCACTGCCCAAGTATCATAATTGATCGTACTGAAGATGTTACTGTTAGATTCTTTTCATGATCCTTCGAAGAATGGCCACACGACCACAACGCCTCACGTCTAGACGAGCACCACCGAAGATCCTCTTTATCCTTCTTCTGATCATTGTTCCCATCTGTCTACTTGGGGTATTCACTTATGGCCAGAAAATATCATACTTTCTCCGTCCACTTTGGGACCATCCACCACCCCCTTTCCAACGCATACCTCACTACTATGCAGAGAATGTGTCGATGGAGCATCTGTGTCGCCTTCATGGCTGGTCCATTCTCCCCCAGCCTCGGCGGGTGTATGATGCTGTAATTTTCAGCAATGAGCTAGATATGCTAGAAATAAGGTGGCGTGAGCTCTACCCCTATGTCACTAAATTTGTGATCCTTGAGTCTGGTACCACATTCACAGGCATTCCAAAGCCTCTTTTTTTCGCTTCAAACCGTGCTCGATATGCTTTTGCTGAAGGGAAGATTGTCCATGATACAATTCCTGGTCGAGTTGCAAATCGTGGATCACATGACGACCCATTTAAGCTCGAGTGTGAGCAACGGGTGGCTATGAATGGTTTACTTCGCCGGTCTGGAATTTCATATGATGACTTATTGATAATGTCTGACACTGATGAGATTCTGAGCCCACATACTTTGAAACTGTTGCAGTGGTGTGATGGGATCCCACCTGTAATGCATCTGGAACTAAGGCATTACATGTATTCTTTTGAGTTCCCAGTGGACTACAGCAGTTGGCGAGCCACTGCTCATATTTATGGCGCAAAGACCCAATATCGGCACTCACGCCAAACCGATCTTATATTTTCTGATGCAGGATGGCATTGCAGCTTTTGCTTCCGAAGAATCCGAGAGTTTATTTTTAAGATGACTGCTTATAGCCATGCAGACCGAGTCAAAAGGAAAGATTATCTGAGCAACCAGAGGATTCAAAGGCTCATTTGTCATGGAGAGGATCTTTTCGACATGCTTCCTGAAGAGTACACATTTCAGGAGTTGATCAAGAAGTTGGGTCCAATCCCCCATTCAGCTTCTGCAGTTCACCTTCCCGCATATGTTATAGCGAATGCAGAAAAATTCAAGTTCCTTCTTCCTGGGGGATGTGAAAGAAGTCCAGACTGAAATCTTTCAAGCTGATTTAGCAACGTCGTCAATGCATGAGCAATGTCGATTTCATATTTAAATTGGACTGGCTCGAGATTTTCCTGCGAGTATATAGACTGTGTAGATTTTTAGCATTGATAGCAAGAGGAGTGCTATGGACAGTCGCACAGTGACATGACTGTCGATCTGGTCCATCAATTGCCACGGAACCCACTGTTGGTCCAACAAATACAGAGCAATGCAGACTGTCCCTAGCATTTCCCTTTTGTAGTGAGTTCAGGTCGAGTTCAGCTTGAGTTTAAGACTTGTTTCTCAACAGACAGGAATGTTGATGGCCAATTTAGATCAAGTGATACCCGCAATTCGCCAAGAAGCGAAACAGCTGAAAGCATTCCATATGTCATGTCTTCGAAAGAAATGTTTAGCTAATAGAAAGGGCCTCTGAGAGTTTCATGATAGGTGCCATCTTGCCAGGGATTTCATCCATGGCAGCAGCACGCTGGTGCTCTCATCTGGATCAAATGTTTCAATTGTTGCCGATATCCAAGGTTAAAGTATCTGGTTTTTTGTCAGTCTGAAATAGTATCGGATTCAAGCTGCCTTAACGTCTGATGATGTGCTGTGTCTCTATCAGAACTAGTCAAGGTCTGAAGTGCTCACCGGTGATGTTAGGAGCAGGTGGCTTAGTGTCTACTCTTCTTCTCAGATTAAGCATCTTAGCTTTTGCTTTTACATGCATGGATTCTGACATAAGAAGATGAGATAAGCTTAAGCTCCATCCTTAGCTACATACAATCTCTAGTCACATCCATAGAAAGGAGGTGTCTTTTTTTTTTTTTTTGGTAAGGAGAAAGGAGGTGTCTTTGTTCTCCCTTTATATCATGTTTCTCTTCTTTTTCTTCTTTCCCTTTTCTATCATGTTAGATGAATGACAGAGACATCAGAGGAGAGGAAATGGCCAAATTTCAATTATCACCGTTGCGTGCTCCAAGATTGATATGATGATTGAGATGAATAAGTTTCAAGCTGTGCTATCTCTTAACTAGGTGGGGGACCACCCTTTGCATGGGACCTTACCAAACATGTGCAGCATAATTTGGCCACATCATGTCGAAAATTGATACTTAAAGAGTACTCATCACATGTGTGCAATCAAATCCTGGCATAGGCATAGCAAACCAAATCGATCATATCCAAAAGGGTTAATGCGGAACATTGCGATCACAGATTAAGACGGCTATTCGGACCTGCTTCAGTTCAAGGACTATGAGCACTCGGTTTAGAGGCCACGTTCACGTGATCAAAGGATTTAGAGTAAATGCTAATCGCAAGACCAAATGATAACCAATTCCAATGCGGATCGCAGCGACGAATCGAGATCTAGACTTGGGGACAGATGATGCTATCAGTCGGAAACCAATGAGCAAATAGCCGAGAAACTACAGCCGCTTGAAACGGCTAGGCAATATCAACTAATTCTTACCTGAAGAATGTTGGAAAGGTGCTTGAATGGTGCCTGAGTCCTTTCTGTCTCGTACATGCACCAATTCTCCTGTGAATGGAGAACGTGGGGGCACGTGAAAATATGTGCGCTCGTCGATGCTTTGGTCCGTGTTCTTCGCCAAGAACGAACGCCGGATGGTAGAGCCGAAGGCACTGGAAGCTCGCCTAACGACGGCTTTCACGGACAGTGGTGGTGGCGGACGGACGGACGGTGGTGATGCTGCTCGGGGGACGCCATGGACTGCCGCGAGAATGCCGAAGAGGGAAAGAGAGGGCTTCGCGAAAGAGGCGTTGGTCTTGAGTTCGAAAGGCAAGGAAATATACGTTTCTTCCTATAAGCCACGATTCCCTCTTGATTTGTGAAGATTTTCGCCAGATCTTCTCTCCATGTTTACGCCTGCCGAGCGTGCCCTTTCCTTTCTTGGCTCCTCCGCACGAGGATTCTCCATGAACGTCTCCATGCAATAATGGGAAAGTCCCCATGAATTCGTCCCTTTTGTTTCCTTCTTCATCTCAGCACACGTGCCCCCAATCATCCTCTTCTTCCTCTGGCCAAATCTTCTCTCTCATGCCTTAGCGGTTTCATACGTTACTGTAGAACGAACGGAGACAGTATCTCTGCCTTCCCATCTTTGAGTCTCGCACGAAGCTTTCCTTTCGTTGGACGTGGGGCTTTCTTGCTCTCCTGCCTGATCGAACTCTGCTGCATGTATGGCCTCCATCTGCATTCCGTTCTCCGGCCATGTCCCTTTGTGGCCGAGGGGCTCGATAATGAAAATTCAAATGAGATAAGGGCATCCGTCCTTAATCCCTTGCAGCACTCTGCGCTAATCCCAAGGCAATTTATGACCGGACAAACTTAAATGCAATTTATGTGGACTTGCCGTTATTAAATGAAAATGTAAATGCGAACCATATTACTGATATATTTGTTTATAAGTCAGGTCGATTCCTAATTTTTTATGTGATGTGCGATGAAATGAGTTAACCAAAATTTAGGTATCGACAATGACAATGAAGATATCGACAATATAAGTTATTTGAGAGAATAAATCGGGATTCTTGCCCTCGGGAGAAAAAAGAAAACAATGTTCTTTCGAAAAGGTAGTCTAAAAAAAACAATGTTCTTTCAACCAATAACTCTCAATGCACGCAAACCGTCTTTCCTTGTTATTGCATAGGGTTATGCCTGCTGGTTGCGGATTGCCGTGAGGGAGAGATGTGGTGATTTGAACTCGAAATCGAGTGCATCTAAGACTTAAAGCTTGTCCATATTATAGTTTAATGGAACCGTAATTGCCATTGTACTGTTGTATGATGTGAAGTGTAGCTCTATTATATGATCGATGATACATGTTTTAAAACTGCGGTTAGTTAAAATTAAGTGAGCCAGTTTTTGCAGGACTTGTCAAAATGGGATACAGATACATTTATTAACTCATACTTGATAGGCTGAGTTCTTATATGAGTTAATTATATTTAATAATGTATTCAGAATGGTAAAACCCAATAATAATATTATAGGTATTAGATGAGTTCACAATTTACTTATAGACTCAACTTACCTCTACAACTCTTTCTTCACTCTCTCTCTCGCCCTCACTCCATCTTGTGCTTGCTATGCACTCTTATCTTAATTTAATTATGTTAAATATGAAAGCATTCTAGCAATATGAATCGGGTCGGATATAAGTCGAGCATGAGCCACTAGATTCGTATTGTGAGGAGATTGGTCAATTTGGATCGAATTATTCTCAGTTGGGCCCCATCCACCCGTTTGACCATTCTAATTATCCCAAGTTTAGAAGCCATACAGCTATTAAAGAGTGTTTGACGGAAGAACTCTACCGAAAGTGGCCTACCAAAATTGCTCAGTCAGCTCCTCCAGAGACACGCTAGAAAGGACACAGATGCTAAATGGCCGAATTTGACCATCTCCTGGACCCAAAAATTCCACAAGATCTTCGATTAAAAGCCCCAAAAATAGAAAGAAGAAAGGGCACGGACTGACTTTCTTGCATGAAATAAACGCCAATAGATAATGCCATGGAACGAGAGATGTAGGAAAAAAATTGCATTTGGTCAAGATACAATTATTATTAAAGTGGTGAGACTTTGGGCGAGAAGGGAAATTTGCACATAAAAACAAAAGGAGTAATCAAAGTTGTTGACACCTACTTTTTAATTGCCCAAAATCGATTACACAAAATTTAAGGGTTTGCGACAAAAGTTAAGTAATTAGGGGAAAGAAAATTAAGGATTGAGTCCTTTGCCTTGTTAGTTTCCATTTGACTTTACATATGGTATCGACGAATATGCATTTTTTTCACTTAAGTTTCGTCTGTTTTGCGAAAAATCAATAATTTTTTGAAAACATTTTTCTAAAAATGAACACTCGTATCACTTACAAAAATGAATGAACGAAAAATATTTTCATCGTTAAGGATAATGTTCAGACATAAATTGTTATCGACAGTCAAAATATTTTTATTAATTAATTATTTCAAGCAATATAAACAATTATTTTTAAGGAAAAGAAATTTGAAAATCATTCATTTTTTCCGAAATAAACGAAGCCTTTATTCCGCTTCTTTTCTTCCTTTATAAGGGAGAATGTCAAGTTCCGATTTCTCTCGTACTCGCAATGAGATTTTGTAGAATCACTCCCAACTGCTTTAAAAGCTTAAACTGTAGACGAAGATGCGGTTTAATATTTAACTATTCTATCATCCACGTTCTCCCCCGTACCCACATGGTTTGAAAAGTGGCATTGGAGCAGGTCGATCCAAGACGCAACGAACCCACGTCCCGACATGACTGCCCGTCTACCGGTAGCTCTCCAGCCCCGCCCGTCGCTAATTATCTGGGACCCCACTCCCGAGCGCCACGTGCCGACCCGACTCTACAAACTGTCGGGGGGGCCACGCGAACGGGCAACTGTTGCATTCGATAAGGAACCGGTCAGTCACCGATCCACACGAAGGGAAACGAAAGGCACGGGCGGTCATCTAGAAGGATCACAAAAATCAAATGGGTCCCGTGCCCTTTGAATGCTCGAAGGGGGGCTCAATGAAAAAATGCGAACGCGAATCATCAAAGATCGCCACGACAAAAAAAAAATCGATTTGAAAATAAGGGAAGAAAAGAGAGAGAGAGAGAGAGGTTGACGTAGAATGGAGAGATTGATTCGTCGCGACACCAGTCGCACCTAAAGAACGTGCCGTGCTTGCGAGCGCTTCCGGTCAACCCCAAGGGCTCAAACCGTCATTTCACGCTTCCCCCTCCCCCGCGGGGCACCTTCCTGAGCGCTATTCAACACGAAAGGACGAACCCGATAGCGACGGCGCCCGCCCGCGGCCTCTCACCCACTTTTACATGCACTGGAGAAGTCAAATGTGGATTCCTCATTTTTCCTTTTTAATTTCCTTTCTCCTTTTCCTTTTCCCCCTTTTTTTTCGCCTATTGTTTTTTTGTGAAATTTCTTTTTTAAATTTCAATTACGACCAACCTCGTAAATTTGAAGACGAGACATTTCTTTGTCTTTGTCTTTGTCTGAGTTGTAGCCCTCGGTGCAACGAATCCATGTTGTCGTTTTCGTGCATCTTTTTCCTTATTGACTTCGAAGGGCCTTTGAGTTTTCCAGAAAGAGACTTGTGTGTCTTCGAATTATTTGTCGACCGAAAGCTGGAGCATTTGAGCTTTTACACTCCCCCTTGCTTTCCACGCTCAATTTGCCAGTGGGCAACTGTCCGATTAGCCCTAAATTAGACCCGTCAAATCGGCTGGTCGGATCGAAAATGGTCCGATCCAAATTGACCCGTTTAACCCATATTGATCAATTTTTCATGCGATACAAATCGATTAACCCATACCTAACCTGACCCATATTGTTAGAATACTTCCATATTTAATCAAATCTAAAAAAAAATCATACTCACGGCACGGAGTGAGCAAACGCAAAATCGAGTGAGCGCGAGAGAGAGTAAAGAAAGAGTCATAAATGTGAATTGTGTCTAAATAAATTATAAACCCATTTAACACTCGTATTATTTTTGGTTTTACAATTCTAAACCCATTTGTAACCCATTTACTAAATAACTAACCATATAATAACTCAATCTATCAAATATGAGTTAAGAAATGAGTTTATGACCTATTTTGACGAATATATCCTAAACTTATTGTATGAATGCCAAATTTAATTGTAAAGTTTTCAATTTTTCCAATTTAGTTATAAACTTTTGCGCGAAATTTCAATAGAGTCCTTCTGACCAAATTTTTCACCAGAAATTGTTGACCTGATTTAGAATTGATTGAGGAATTTTCCCAAATTTACATGCCTTTACATTTCCGACGGATCGATCTAATATTGGACAATGGACCCACATAACTCAACAGGAAAAATTGTTAGCTTTCTTTTTTTCTTATTTTCTTTAACTCTAAGTAATTGGAGAAGCGTATGTGAATGT
The DNA here is from genome assembly GCA_031216285.1 of Syzygium syzygioides. Classification (NCBI taxonomy): domain Eukaryota; kingdom Viridiplantae; phylum Streptophyta; class Magnoliopsida; order Myrtales; family Myrtaceae; genus Syzygium; species Syzygium syzygioides. The sequence goes on along the minus strand of CM062244.1, from coordinate 13,283,809 downwards.
AAGCAATAGACGTGGTGCCCCACTTGAAAGGTTAGAAAAGTTGCCACTCATTTCAAAAAGTTTCAAGAGTTTGGTCGGTGCCAGCCTCTCAACATACAACAATGTGGTCATACCCGAATCGAGTAGCTCGTTCAAAGTTAGATCAAGCAGATGAGTTGTGATTTGAGTTTCCCTTACAGTATGAATAAAAAGCCAACTTGGATTTCTCGATACTTTAATTCGAGTAGCTGATTAGGACCAAGACCAACGGATAAGTATTCTAACAAAACAAAGAAAATGATAGTTGAATCACTTTTAATTCTTTTTTATTATCAATAGTCGTGCGGCCTTGCTCATAAAAGGATTGGCGGGGTGGGATGTTAGTATTACAGATGCAGGGTTCGATTTCAGCGCTTTATAAGAGGTAGAGCAAAAGCTAGAAAGTGAAAAGAATTAGAAATAGGATAGGCAAAAAAAAAAGGGAGTCTATCATGTTGTGATAAATGACGCTCTACTTTTGAATTCGAATGGTGCTTCATGAGATCATCAATCAGCTTCATCGCATCAAGCCCTCCTTGGCCTCTTCATTAGCCCTCGTGTCCTTCTTTGGGAGAATCATATGTTGCCCTCCAATTTTTGGGATCGTGGCAAGTCACCCCTGGATGTTTTTGTTTTTGCAGTTCGCCCCCTTTGTTAAAACCGGTGGTAATGTGCCCGCTAGCGTTGATTTTGGCCAAATTTTTTGTGATGTATTTGATCGCGCAATCACGTGTATTTAGTTACGGAGGCGGCAAAATTGGCCGCATATCATCTAAAATATGGAAGGGAAAAATAGGAACTGCTCCAAAATATGTTTCCGAACTACATATTACAGGTAATCGATTATAGGGTAGGTCAATTCCCATCTTGAAATCCGGAATCGGACCGGGTAGGGGTCAATTCCTGCCCTTTGGAACCAGGAACCAACCCACCTAGTCTTGGAACTGGTCCGATTCGCTTTCAGAGTCGGTCCCGGAATCAATTAATTGCGTTTTTTTTTTTTGTGTGTGGTTTATAATACTCCCAAAGAATGAATAGTCTCATAATCGAGACCTTAGAGCGAGAATAGGAGTGGTACGGTGAGGCAAACCCACAGAGAATGCAAAACAAGAGCAGTACGTTGAGGACGAAGTTGGCGCGGCGGATGGTGACAAGACAGCGAGACGTGAGACCACGGTGGTGGTTGCGAGAAACAGGGACGATTGAGAGCGCGAAAAAGACGCAAAAGGATAAATAGCGAGTCGATAGCCGAACGAGAGAGAGACAAGCTTACCTCGAGCGTGGCACCTTGTGGCGGGGGGATGGCAACGGACCGGCAAGACTGTGTCCGTGGGCCGGTGGCTAGCAGGATGCACAAGAGAGGGAGGAGTGGACAAAGAGTGAGAGCATGAGCGTGATGGTATGAGATGAGATCGAGAGAGAGAGAGGGAAAAAGGAGGGATGAGAATTGAACCTAATTTAGAAATTAAAGTTTGTTTTGCCTCAGAATAAATAAATAAATAAACAAATAAGGAACAAAGAGATATAGGCCGATTCGTCGTTCTAGTTTGGTCCGGTCAGTCCGGTCCTTGGGTGGAATCGGGAATCAATTTCCCCGGGAAACACTTGAAACCAGTCGGTTTAGTCTAGTCTGATCCGATTTCTGAATTGGATCGAGGCCAATGCACACCCCCCACTACGTCCGGATGTGCACCTGGCATCAGCCCCAGACAAATTCTCCTTGGAACTTTAGCCACACATGCAATATACTTCCAAATTATTATTTTATATTTTCTATTCGCGCGTACCCATATAAAACGAAATCTCCTCTCAATAATCAATCGCGGGCCATCACGTGCTCCATGCTCCGACCCGAAACCCGGCTGGAGCCCGACATCGCGGACACATCCCCACCCATTTTCGCAAAATTCAGGAGGCGAAAGCTAACGTCGGCACACCTCGTCACAACCCTAAAAACTTGGAGGCTAACGTATATACTCTCCACCTCCAACACCCCCCCCCCCTTTTTTTTCAAGCCTTTCTTGGCGCGTCGCTTTCAAAGGAAACGACGAGGCACGAATGTGTGTTCCGCTGTGGGTGGAACTCGACTGTGTGGACGTATCCCCAGCGTAGATGACAAGATTGGGTTGATGAAAGGAAGGAAGGACGGAAAGAAAGAAAGAGAGAGGTGGCGACGTTGTTATGGCGTGGCATGGTTTTTGCCAGTGAAGCATCCAAGAAAACGCCCCCCCTTCCTTTCTGATCGCGACATCTGTTCGCTTGAACGGGATTTTCCCTCCCCCCCATCTTTTTTATTATCGTCATTATTATTGTATTTCCTCCTTTCGATTTCCGTTTTAATCAAAAGAATGAATGAAACAAAAGGAAATTATTACTTTTAAATTGCAACTTTTTTGTCGTAGTGCAAATGTCCCCGTTGGAAAGGGATCCATCTCATCTCATCTCATCTCGTCTCGTCTCGCTCGCTCGCTCGCCTCGGATTCTGCACTCGGCCACCAGCCCCCACGTCACTTTCTCCTGCCCAAAATTTTCCTCCTTTCCTTTTCTTTTCTTTTCTTTCCTTTCCTTTCCCTTTTTTTGTCGTCTTGTTTGTATCTTTTACATGTAGAGGAAACGTCAGTCGCCGACGACGAATGCACCGAAGCCCGAAACCAAGGGGCCACCCCCCGCTGCCGCACCACGGAGCACGGCGTGTAACGTTACGACGTGTCAGTTTTGATTGAGCGTGGAAATATTTACGATGCCACGACTGTATATCATGACCGAACGTGAAAGAGTCGTGAAGAAAAGCGTGATAGGGTGCACCAGTATGTCTTGGCAAGTTTCCAAAGCGGGGATGGTACGCCTGTCGTGTTTAAAACAGCGGAATTTGGTTTTCATAGTGCCTTGGGTTTCGAGAGAAAGGGTGTTTGAACTTTTTTAATGGAACTCATATGAACGCTACTTTGGATTCGTCCGACCCGCTAGATATCAATTTCGTACTTATGTAGAACCTGAATCTAATGAGCACTCAACTAATTTGATTGGGGTGCTTATGCTGGAACTTATGTCTTCGAACATAGAAGATAGAAGAGAAAAGATTTTATTTTATTGCGAATTGTGAAATAAATCTTCTATAATTTTGTATATGCATAAGTTTATATGTTTAAAGTGGAATTAGTAAAGAATTCGCTCTTAATTAGCTTTTGGATAAGAAGCAAATGGTTGGTGGAATCTTTTTTTTGTAATCCATGGGATTAGGTCGTGCCATTTTCATTATAAATAATCACCCATTATTTACATGTGTCACGATCTTATGACGGCTTTTTCAGTAAGAGAAAAATAATTGATATGTAAATGTGCAATGTATTACGATTCGGATAAATAATTAAAAAATAATTTAGAAAATTGATAGCAAAAAATAAAATCATCAAGAATTGCGGAGTGAAATGCGTTTTCCCTCCATAAGCATTCTGCATATCGTTATAGCTCATACAAAGCTAGACATATCAAATGAGTGGGTTAGGTTGAAAATGGTCATATTCAAATTGACCCTTTAACACGTTTTGACCAATTTTCATACAAATTAAATTTTGTGACATACGCCAGACCCAGCTCATATCCGACCAGACTAATTCCAAACTAATTTTCATCTCACACAAAAATTCCAAATCAATACTCATGATCCAAATAATTTACCACTAAAATGCATATATGTCATCATACATGGACTTTTCATGCCAGATCTGCCATTCTCCATGTTGGATCCATATCTTATATATGGTAGATTTGGGTTTGACCAAATTGAATTTTTTTTTTTTGCAAAACCAAAATTAATTTGGAGTAAATATGTCATGAGGTACCATTCTGAAATATTTTGTGGTACGAAAATTAGTTTATGATATATCTGACATGCGATATCAATTCGGGATTTTTAATAGCGTTAACACTAGCTATACTTAGCTTGGAGCAGAGACCAAACGCCATATCTAGGGCTACCACAGAAGGAACGATAAAGTCCTAGAAATTGTAATAAGTAAAAGATCATATACCGGACAGGATCTAGCCGGTGCCAAAAGGTTCGGCTTTCTCATTGGGCATGAGAAAGAAAAGAATAAAGGGCTTGCTCCATGAAATTTCGTGCGGTACGTTGATAACAACTTGCAAAAGGAGCGAGCGAAAGGAGAAATTGCGCCTGCTGAAAGAAGGAAAAAGAAGAGGAGGGAAAGTGAAAAAGGCGACATCTTTTACCACATGCGAGTGTCTCCTGCGCGTATACAGTGTCAGCGCAAAAGGGAATTTGTTATAGGATCCGGGTTCGGAAAGACCGAGTCCAATCGTGACCGTCCGTATCGCGAGAGCCGCGGGATGGACGGCTGCGATGGACTCCGAATATCATTACGTGCGGGTACAGAAAACGGAAGTATAATTCTCGTGGACCGGAGGTGCGTGTCTCGAGTGGGATTCACCAAAATCGAAGGTCGAGTCGTGTTTAAGTACACGTGCATTAGCGTGTACGTATTAGCCAGCCTTCTATGAACATCTATGCCGTTTGTAAGGTCAGAAAAATAAGACTAAAATGATGGAAAACTACGGGTACGATTCTAAGAATTGTCACCGTCACGGCAAATACCACGAAAAACTTCGAACTATTCCATTGTGATGAAAATAGCCCCAACTTTTTTAGTGCCGGCAAAAACCCTAAACTTGCCTACCGTGGCACAAATACCCTCGACTTTTTTTTTGTGTTACGAAAAAACTCAAACGTATACATGAATAACATATATAACATCTATTCCAATTCCATCAATGGTGTATATTTTGTCATATCTATATAAGTTTGGGTTTTTTTTTTACGACACGAGAAAAGTTTGATTAATCTGTATCACGATGAGGAAGCTTAGGGTTCGTAGAGACACAAAAAAATATCGTGTATTCGTGTCGCGGTGGGCATAATTTGAGTTTTTATTTTGTTATCAATCCAAACCGTTTTTTGAAAATTAAAACCGTTAAAATATAGGTTTACAATATACACAACGCTTTCCCGTAGCCATTTCCTCCCAACAAAAAAATAAAAACAATTAAGCCATTAGAAAATGGGCCGACAATATATCGATAGTATATATGTTACTGCCCCAATGCACGATTAGTCTCCTAACATTCAATTTCATACTTTTGTTACCGAAACTAGAGTTGTTATGGTTATTTATATTGAGACATTTCCTTTTCTTTTCCCTACCAATGACACAATTAAATAAAAATATCTTTCAGATACTTCCCTAGAATTTTCAAACTTTATGACCATACTGCATCGTGCCGACATCATCATGCCATCGGGGCATGATGATGTCAGCAATATATCGATAGTATGTTACTGCCCTAATTGACAATCAGTCTCTTTACTTTCAATTTTTTTTTTGATAATCCAGTGAACCCCCGCACGGCCGACAGCCGGGAAATAAATCGAAACTAACGTCGTTATGGTTATTTAAAAAGACATTTCCTTTTTTTTTCCCTACCAAAATTACCAATGACACAATTAAATAAACACATCTTCCAGATACTTCTCTAGAATTCTCGAACTTAAGGATCATTATAATATATAGATATATTTTTGCATCGTGCTGACATCATCATGCCATCGAGGCCGTTTTTGGTTTGGTAAGAAAAATGGTCAAAGGCTAATCATAGGTATCCAAAGTCAACTTTTTCCTACCTTATCCCCCGAAAGCAACACAACATAAATCTTAGGGCAAACGCGAATCTTTCATATGTGGATTTGTGAATTTTAAGTTAATTCAAGAGAAGAATCACGACTTTCTAGCCATTCTGTCCCCACAAATGTGCTTCGGTTGAAGATCTAGGATGGAAATGTTTCACGTTCCGATAAAAATATTTCGGACCTCTTAGCTTTTCTGTGCAATTAAATCTGTCATATATCGATATGATCTTCGACGCATGCATATCGAAGACTACATATAATAAGGATATCCAAATGCTCAAATCGACACGAGCTCACAGAACGTGACGTCGGTATCGAATGGTAACTTACCACGATGACGTTTCTACTAAGGTTGTTAAACTTATTTTGTGCAAAGACAAGAGCGGTCTATTCGAATCATCACTTTTTAATGAGTCACGATCAAAACAGGGACTTTTTAACGAGTGCCGCCACTTGCTCTATAAAGGAAAAAAGTTTTAATTTTCACCGAACTATTCACCTATAACACCGAAGAGACGATACATCGAAAATAGTAAAAAGAAGAATTTCCTGTTCTAATATTCAACATGTACCCTGAAATATTGGGTAGCGAAACAAACTGAATCATATATAGTAAAGGCCGTGGAATCTCGGTCAAAATGCGTGCCGACATTATTTCTTCGTACATAATCAAAAACAACGCTAGAAATATCGACTATAATTTTCAAAGTGGCGAATTGAATTTTTATCCGGCGCGTTCATTTATTGGGGATTCGTCACTTCTTGCATTACTTTTGGCAGCAAAAACTTCCTTACACGCAAAAACGGAGCAATTCAATGAAATGGTGGGAAACCGACAGGGACGTGCCTACGTGGAAAACCCATCCCAACCCCTCCCCCCCCCCCAGACCAAACATGTCCAGAGTCAACCTCCATTATTCGCCCACGTGGCCATCCGGGCTCCGATTGGCGGGTCCCCGCCGCGCCCGCCGTGGGGCGCGGCCGCACCCGATCGCGGCTCTCTCCAATGCGAGACCGAAAACTCCCCACTCCCTGATTAGAACCGTTTAAAAAAATGTCCTGCGTCACGGCGAATTGACGTGAGCCTGTCCCCGCTCCCTCTCGCGCTCGAGACGATACGATACGGGACGAGACAGAGGACCCGCCCGTCTCGCCGCCCGATAAATCGCGGGTCGGGGCGGGGTGTGGGGGCCCGCGGCGGACGGGAACTCGCGCGAGTGGGGGGGACGGAGACTTTCTCATGTTTCGCATGACCGACTGCTCACTCGCTACTGTTCAGCTTCCCCACTTCCCCTGACTTTATCCATTCGATAAAACGTCCGTCACACGTCTGTTCAATTTATTTGTTTTTGTCTTTTTTATCGATTTATCGGGGGGCCTCGAGCGGGGCCGTGGCCCACGCGCGCGAGTAGCACTTCCCGCCCCCGTACTCTCTCTCTCTCCCTCTCTCTCTCCGCGCGCGCCTTCGTGGCTTCTGGGGGACGTGCCCTGTTGGTCAGACCCGGTCGGCCCCGACTTTCTGTTGTTTGTCTTTAAAATTCGGTCGACGTCCTGTCAACCAAAAGCGGTAATAACGCATCGTCGCCCTTATTTATTAAGGAAAAGGTTTTTTTTTTTTGTTTTTTTCCTTTTTCACCGGCGTGCTCGCGAAATTTTTTTGATTCTCCCGTAAATCAATCAATACGAGTAATAGGAGACGGTCGCGATACATTGAATATATGGCAAATTCTTCCTCATTCGAATGTTTAACAAGTGTTCCTGTTACCTGTGATGTCCAAGTCGGGAATGTTCAAATTTCCGGTGAAGTGACTCGCCTTTAATAACCATCGTCCATGCTTTGGAAGTCGCGTGTTTTCTTACTAGAGATGTGAGGCAAGGGCTTTGAGAGCATTTTTTAATAAAATCCTCGCAAAACTGATGTGTTAAAAAATGTGTCGCATTTATTGACATAAGGTAAATTTATTATAGGTGCATCAATTTATGATTTTCCACGATCAAAAAATTAGTTTATGGTAAATTTGTTGCGGGTGTATTGGTTTGAGATTTTCGGTGATATTAACCCTATTCTTTACATTGAAAAAAGGAAAAAATAAAAGGAGGAAGATTTGTGCTCCGTGGAATTTAACAGTAGATCTTCGTTGTCATTCCTTACGAAAAACCTGATTCTAATTTCTAAGTTACTTTCATTGCTCCTTCACTCTCTCCATAAGGTGAGCTTAGATCAATTTCGAAAAACAGCTCTGCACTTTCAAAGTATAACCAAAATAATATTTGACAGAATTATTTTGAAACTCTCTGAACCTAAGAAATTGCCTAGTTGAAACAATTACCCATCTTAATTTCACTCAACAAATTTTAGAAAGCGAAAGTTGTCTATGAAACGTTTCCCAGACTCTCTCTCCCTTGTGCGATAATTCAAAGAATAATGTAAAAACTCCTCATAAACCTGAGTAAGTTCAAGTTTGTGGCATCGCGGCCTTAACCTAGATCATTTTACATACAAACCGGGAGTTTTGAACGAGTGGCCTCTGAAACTGAACCCTCTCTCTCAAACAATGTGAAGTGATTCGGAATATATCATAACAAAGTACAATAAATAGTTTTGTTGTGGTCATCATTAATAAGCCAAAATTTTCTATCTCCTGGTGAATGAGACCGCAAGACCCGTTTTTGATTCAGTGCATATGGACAAGCTTAGACAGCATCTAAACAACTTTACTCAATGACCACTCATGGTGGTGGTTAAGCCCAATTCACATGCATCGAGCCCTTTAAAAGGAAAATTCAATTGACCCCTCACGGTGGTAGTCATCTGAAAGTAGACTTGTCGGAATGGGTTATACACCCATCTCTTAACTCATATTCAATGAGCTGAGTTGTTACGTAAGTTAGTTATATTCAGTAAATGGGTCATAAATGGGTTTAGAATGTAAAGTCCAAAATAATATGGGTGTTAAATGGATTCATAAATTATTTAGACTCAATTTACCTCTATGTCTCTCTTCACTTGATCTCCTGCTAGCTTACTCTGCATTTTCACCTCAGTTTGTGTATGAATTTTCCTAATTTGTGTTAAATATGGAAGCGTTTTAATAATATGGATTGAGTCAAGTATGTGTTGGGTCAGGTATGGGTTATTAGATTTGTATTGCATGAAAATGAATCAAAAAATGGGTTAAATGGATCACTTTGAGTTAAACCATTTTTGACCTTATCCAAACTCGATTCGACCTACTCATTTGATAGGTTTATCCGAGAGAGACTTTCACTTATGAATGGAGTTGCAAGTCCTTACATTTCGAAGGAATTGGAGTATCGCAAACTTCGGAATTAACGCACTAACGTCCTCATTATTATTGACGGGTCTAATCGGTCCTAAATTTATTGTACGATGCCAATTCGATTTTAAATTTTTAAATTTTGTCTATTTTATCCTAAACCTTTGCGCAAAATTTTAATATAGTCATTTCAGCTAATTTTCGTCGAAAATTGCTGACATGATGGTGGTGGTGCCACTTAAGACGATCAACGATAACTGAACAGCCATGTTAGCGATGTTTGATAGAAGGACTACGTTGTAAATTCGCGTAGAGGCTTAGGACTAAGGGTCCGTTCTTTTGAAGGAAAATTATTTCTGAGAAATTATTTTTTGACTTTCTGGCGTTTGAACGATGGAGAACTAATCGATTTATGGAAAACATTTTCTCATGGACATAAGATCACAAGCTTATATTTGGGGAAAATGACTTCTCCTTCTGATAAGAAGGAAAACAGTTTCCCTAAACCACAAATAAATAAAAACTAACCATTTTCTTTGAGAATGATTTTCATGGAATTTTCCATTGTCATGACGCTTTCGGTGAAAAAATTGCACTTAAATTGACAAAATTGAAAAGTTTAGGGCTGAATTGATGTTCGTATAATAAGTTTAAGGCTGATTGGTTAATTTTCCCTACTATAACTTAAAGCCTAAGACTGCATCAAGTAAGTAGGATTCTGGAGGAGGCCCCCATTGTAAGGACCTAGTTTGACGCGATAAGGGAGTGATCATCAGAGTCAAGAGATATACAATAAGATGCTAATCCTATTAAGTTTCTAAGATGACAAATGGGGCTAGACCGAATCGAATCACACGACAAATATGGATGAGTGTATTTGGGGTTATATGAGTTAGAAAAGTAAAACTAAAATTAACTGACAAGAAATACTTTCGATATAGCGATAACGTTTAGCATTGGATATCCTCAATTTAGTTATGCTTAAGTGAGAGCACTCCTAAAATGGTTACCTCTTGGAAATGTGCTTAACAAAAACTACGAGACAGGTCAAATTAGATAAAACATCTAATAACTCAAGGTAACACGTCATAATATGTCATAATACGGTATCAAAGCACAACTCTTTTAGTAAGTTTGTGGTTCAAGGAAGTACCTTGTGAAAGCTGGGGTGCCTACAACAGCTTGGTCCTAAAAGGGTGGTGAGTGACTGCCAAGACCAAGGAGGCTTGACTAAGGCGTGCTCTTGGTAAGCTTTAAGGTGGCAAAATGGGCGGGCATTTATCAAATTACACTTTGAACGAGAGGATAAGTGCTTCTGATATATGACATTTGAATTATTTCACAAGAAACACTTTTTAGTATAGTGAAATTTAAGTATTAGAACTCCAATATTAAGTATATTTTAAGTGAGAGCACCATTAAGATGAGTGGCCTCAGTGCTTACCAATACTCCTTCGATGAGGTGCTCAAGACACTGATGAGTTCAGAGGTGGTCACGGCACTTAGTTCTCATGCCGTGCTGCCTTATCGCTGCTCCGATATAGCTCGTGGCGAGCAAATTCGTTTACACGAGTCAGACTCTCGTAAGAAGTACTCGATGCGTGATCGTTTCGTAAGAAGTACTCGATGCGTGATCGTTTTCCAGGTAGCGAGTAATTTGGGGGCGGGGCCGGACTTATATGAATCAAACCGCAAGTTCTCTTTTCATCCGCCACATATACATACCGCTACATAAGAAAAATCAAAATCCATCCTTTTCTAACTTATTTATTGTTCTGTTGCACCGTCAGCCCCATTCGATGGACGAAAGCCCTGCGCATTTGGCACGTTGTCATCGAAGGAGAACCTGGTGCCTACGGCATTTGCGACCATAATAAAAAAGATGAAAAAAGAAAATGATAGATCAAAGTCCGTTTCCCAATAAATGTGCACCATGCAACGCCAAAACCAGCACCATCAGCTTCTTCTGACTAAGTGGTACGCGTGTCGCAGGTAGCTGTAACTTCTACAGTGTATATATACTCACATACATACATACATAAGTACGTACACATCTACTGCTTTTTTCTAAAAAAAAATTACCGTTTGGGGCTAGAACAATTAATGCACAAGCACATCATGATAATACTCGATTAGGAAATTATTAGGCGCCCCTAAAGTTTAACTTACCCTCCAGTTAACGTATCATCACGCCTCCGTGATTTTTCGATGAGCAGATTAATTCGTGCGAAAACGACAAGTCGAGAATTTAATTATTTTACTACGTGAAAAGGAAAAAAGAAGAAATAACACGGGTACGCTGTAGTCCAAAAAGTGAACTTTCCACGATTTCTTTTTATTCAGTCTTTTTTTATTTTCTTAAATCACGAGCATAACATTAAAAAAAAGAAAAGAAGAGGGGATGAAATCAAAATTATTTTTCAAATACGATCCACGTTCCTAAGAATAACGCCTTTACCTATTCGAATTTCCCACAACCTTTTCTAACCTAGGCCAATGGATTAGCGACTGGAATATATGGATTTTATTCTTTCCTTCCCCCAAATCCGTCCAATGGAATTTCGAAACGTGTCAATTCGACGTCGCCTTCTGCCAAAATTGACCCCAACCACCCTCCCCCATAGGGGGCCCCATACGTCTCCTTCCCCCCTCTTGCGCCTCACAGCCAAACCCCAGAACACGTCCCCATCCACCCTGTCCCTTGTCCCCTTTTATTTTCAATTTTCTTTTGTCCTTAAAATGTTATAATAATAATAATAATAATAACGACGATAATAATAACGATAATAATAATATCAATAATATGGAAATAGGCTGAAAATGGGAGGACTTATTAGGTTCGCCCTCGTGTGCACACTGAATCCAGCCGAATTAAAAAGTTGCTCGAAAATTTCCGACCTCAGCCAGAAGGCCTGAAAAAGGTATCGGTCTCTCGAAAATCCAAAAGGGGGAAAACCCGTGCGCCCCCTGAAATGGGCTCCGTCGTCTTTTGATGTGCTTCGGGCATGTATATGCCGTACAGAGCAACTCGAATCGAGGGATAAATATGATGCCGTCGATGCCTCGAAGCCCACGGATTTCCTGTCCATATCGAGCGGGACGCAGATAAGATCCGCTGACTAATCGGCTTGTGCATGGATCGACATGACACGCGATATGATAAGCGAGTGGCATCTCGGTACTGTCCAATTTCCAATCGGTTCGCCAATTTCCTTCTTCTTCCTTTTTTTTCTTTTTATTAATTTTCGGGGAATTCAAGCTCAATTTTCATTCTGCTAATGCGTTTCGCGGAGAGGAGGAAACATCACAGCAAGCAAAAAGCTTCGGAAATCCCGCTACTTCTGCCGGACACAGTTCCGAATCCCAGGCGTATCGACAGCGCACTTATAAGCCGCCCCGGGGCCCTATCCGGTGATAAGCGGACCTGCTTATCACTCGGGGGGGGGATAGGCAAGTGGGGGGTCTCCTATCACTCGGATAAGCTATCAAAATCTCGCCGTCTCGTCCCCGCTCGCCTCGCGGTATTTAAGGCTGCCTGGATACCTTTGTTTTTTCTTTCCCTTCACATCTCCCTTTCTCTCTCTTCCCCGAATCCCTAACCCCCTTTCTCTCTCCTCCCCCCCCCTCCGTCTATATAAACGCCAGCACGGTACCAGTAGAGAGAGAAAGTAGAGCGAGAAAGTAGTGCGAAGCTAAAAACTAGAGAGAGAAGGGAGAAGGAAGGGAAGAGAGGAGAGAGAGAGAGAGGGAGGGGCGTGGGCGCGCCGTGTGTATTTTGGCCGCGAGGATTATAGCTCGGGGAGCCTCCCGATCTGCTGGTCTCCGGAGCGAAAATCTCTTCGCAGGTTCGAGCTTCTGCGCCCCGTTGATTCCTCGGCTTCTCGCGTCAATTGTCGCTCCCCGATTCCTTGTTGCTTTCCTGTGTTTTGGTGTTTCGGTGTTTTGGTCGTGCTTTCTGTCCCCTGCTCACGTGGTGGTCGCGATGCGGTTTTTTTTTTTTGTGGCCTTCGGCGTGCGATTTAGGGATTTGCTGCTTTGGAGGCGTTGATCTGCGGAGGGGTTTTAGATCTCGGAGGAGGACGGAGGCATGTCTTCGCTCAGCAGGGAGCTGGTGTTCCTGATCCTCCAGTTCCTGGACGAAGAGAAATTCAGGGAGACTGTTCACAAGTACGCCCCCTTAATTCCGCCCCCCTCCCCCTCCCTCCTCCCTGTTGTCGTTTTGTGTCTTTTCTTTTCCTCGTGCGTCGCGTGTTTTCGTGTCGTTCGAGCTCGGAATTTTGCTCGCCTGGCGAGGGTATGTGTCTTGAATTGATGTTGGTTTTTTTCCCCCCGTGCTGTTGAAGGTTGGAGCAGGAGTCGGGGTTCTTCTTCAACATGAGGTACTTCGAGGATTTGGTTACGAACGGGGAGTGGGATGATGTGGAGAAGTACCTGTCTGGGTTCACGAAGGTAGACGATAATAGATACTCCATGAAGATTTTCTTTGAGATTCGGAAGCAGAAGTATCTCGAAGCTCTGGACAAGTAGGTCGAAAAATTTTTTGGACGATTGATGGGTTCGATTTGCTCGAACTCATTTCCTCTTGTTGGTTGAGTATCTGTTAGGTTGCTGGGCGACAAGCATTTTAATTTTCTGGTTGTTGGTCTTGCGTTATTGACAATTGCAGGAGGGATCGTGCTAAAGCCGTGGAAATTTTAGTTAAGGACTTGAAAGTATTTGCTGCATTCAATGAGGATTTGTTCAAGGAAATTACGCAGTTGCTGACGTTGGAGAACTTTAGGTACGAGGTCTTGGGTTGGAGAATCGTTAATTTGTAACTGACAGTTTTCTAAAGTTGACCTCTGGTCTTTTGCTATTATCACATTGACGTAAACATATGTCCTGCTTGCAGGGAGAACGAGCAACTATCAAAGTATGGTGATACCAAGTCAGCTCGGAGTATAATGTTGGCTGAACTGAAAAAGTTGATAGAGGCTAACCCCCTGTTTCGTGATAAGCTTCAATTTCCCACATTGAAAAACTCAAGATTACGCACATTGATAAATCAGAGGTCCTTGCTTTCCTGTTGCCTTCTTGTTAAGGTTCTACGTATTCTATTAACTAGAAAATATTATCGTACTCACTGTTTCATGGCTTCTGGCAGTTTAAATTGGCAGCATCAGCTATGCAAGAATCCTAGGCCTAACCCTGACATAAAGACTCTATTTGTAGACCACACTTGTGGACAACCAAATGGTGCTCGTGCGCCATCCCCTGTTACTAATCCTTTAATGGGTGCCGTCCCCAAACCAGGGGCCTTCCCGCCGTTGGCTGCTCATGCTGTAAGTCTGGAGGAGAATAATTCATGTGTTTCCTCGATAGTTTTTCCATTTAGATGCTGGCAACTCACGTTGGTGTTTTTTTTTTTGTGCCTTCCCCATCCTTTACTACAGCCCTTCCAGCCTGCTCCGGCTGCTCTTCCAACGACTCTTGCTGGATGGATGGCAAATCCAAACCCTGTACCTCACCCCTCAGCATCTGCTGGACCGATAGGTTTGACTGCACAAAATAATACAGGTACACGAAGCTGCTCTACAATGTCAATTTCTAGTTCATGGCTACCATTGCAAAATATCTAGGTCTATGAGAAGTTGCAATATGGATGTTATCTTGTCGGAACATGTAAAATATTATTTAGGAGTGAGGCTTTATAATATGCAGACTTAAAGCAGTGAAATTTGATTTTGTGGTTTCCACAAGTGCAAGCTATTAGTTTGTAATTCTATTTACTTTTTGTCTTGCGATACAGCTATCTTAAAGCGTCCCAGGACTCCTCCTACTAACAACTCAGCCATGGACTACCAAACAGCAGATTCTGAACATGTTTTGAAGAGATCAAGACCTTTTGGAATCTCAGATGAAGTACTTATTTCATCTTGCTTTTTCTTTATCGTTGTTCAGTTATTACTGGATGGTCAATCCACAAAAAAAGTTCTTTGCTGGGTGATTAACAGTCTGATATGTCTGAAATGCTTTTCTCAACATTCATCGGACTTGTTACGCGTACTTCTATTCTTTTCATGCAAGATGGGATTTCCAGTTTTTACCTGAATTATAAAGTGGAGCTGGAGTATATTGCCCCTTCTTTTGCATTTCTATATCTTAATGATCTTTTCATGCGTTCCATCGAATGAAAACCTTCTGAAAACTCTCTCACTTGGGTACTATTGCGGCATAAGATCACGCATTTTGAATCTTTCGGAGAAACTATAGTTTTGAGGTTTCTATATACCCTCAACTTTTATGCTGACAAACTAATGATTGTTATTCACCGGAAACCGAATATACGAACGGTGAAAACCCATTTGGAGCTAATTCAGGATTGGAAGTATTACAATAAAGTCTGATGGAGAGAAAGAGGTGCAAAAGGGCTAAGATTGGCAATTCATGTCCGCGTGTCTTGATTGTGTTTGTGGTTGTGTCAATTCATGTTAACATCATAACTTTTATCAAACATGTCAAACCAATGAATGAGACTAAAACATGTAAGCATCTTGTCAATAAACTGGTTGAACGTACTGTGATGTGTCATATTGGGTTGTGTCTGCGTATTTCGTGTTTGGTATTCGCGTGTAAATGATCCTGTGTCAAATATTGGCAGCATTAATAAGGAGCGGGAACTAGGTAGGTGTAAATTACATCTTCTCCCAGCATGCATGGATTGTGGTCATGTATGCTAGTAAAACAGGGGCTTTCATATGGCTTTTGCATCTTTTGAGTGTCATAGCTTTCATTAATTTTCTATCAGACTCACTGGTTTTGTAAACTTTATGACTTTCTATTAGGTGAATAATTTGCCGGTAAACATTATGCCTGTCGCATACAACAGCCAGAGCCACGGTCAGAGTTCTTATTCTTCAGATGACTTGCCCAGAAATGTAGTCATGACCCTAAATCAAGGTTCACCTGTTAGGAGCATGGATTTCCATCCAGTGCAACAAATTCTGCTGCTCGGTTAGCACGTCTTTCTTACTCTGTGAAGAACATGTTCCTGCTTTTCTTCAGTTGATATACTTGTTTCCCCTTGTAGGGCATAAGTTTTCTTTTTGATGCTTGGAGGATTGCTTTTTGTTGTCCTTTTGACATTAGTTTCAGCTAATTGAAACCGTGGGGTCTGATTCTTCAAATTTTCTGTATCAATAATTTTAGTGGGAACAAATATGGGTGATGTCATGGTATGGGAGGTAGGCAGCCGTGCAAGGATTGCTCTAAAACAATTCAAGGTTTGGGATCAAGGAACTTGTTCAGTGACGCTGCAGGTATAGAAGTTCATTTCTAAATAAAATCATGGTATTTTGCTCTTGGCCATGTGATTATGGGTTTGATTCTTTGTAGGCATCTCTGGCCAATGATTATACAGCATCAGTTAACCGTGTAATGTGGAGTCCCGATGGAACCCTTTTCGGTATGTACATACTTGCTAATTGATGAAAAACCTAAGGCGCCGAGAACCAGGCTTCTTTGCAATATTTTTAGGAAGAAGTGTTCATATGCTGCTATCACTGATGATTTGTGGTGTTCTCTTTAGGTGTTGCTTATTCCAAACACATGGTGCACATATACTCATATCATGGTGGTGATGACATAAGGAACCACCTTGAGGTTTGTTGCTAAACATGGAGAAAAAATTAAGCTTCTTTGTTCTGCAGAGAATTACTATCTAAGCGTGAGTTTAACTTGATTTTGACCCTAAACTAATGTCTGATACAGATCGAGGCTCATGTTGGAAGTGTTAATGATCTTGCCTTTTCATATCCAAACAAACAGTTATGTGTTGTTACCTGTGGAGAGGACAGGTCAATTAAGGTATATTCTGATCGTTTTCCTCAGTGCTATAGGGTTGTGCCGTTTGATTCCTTTTACCCAGGCTAGTAGTTATGCAGGTATGGGATGCAGTGACTGGGGCTAAGCAATTCAGTTTCGAGGGTCATGAAGCACCTGTATATTCCATATGTCCACACCACAAAGAAAATATTCAGGTACCTGGTTATGTGGCGTATAAATAAGGACATGCTGAAAGCCTGACGAATCGGCATGTACCCTCGACTATTCACTGGACTTCTGTTTGCTAAAACTCGGTTAGGTGAAAAAATTTGGTTCAATTTGTATGAGAAGTGTGAATCTGTAGTTTTCGTGGACCTTGTTCATTTAAAGGGTTTTGCAAGTCTTCCAACTTTTAACCTGTATTGATTAGAATGTGCTTGTTAAAATGGTGACATGGTCCAAAGATCAAGCTGCAAATTTGATTCTTTCGGGCGATGCTATTAAGCATTAACAACTGGGTAAAGGTCTTCACAATAATGACCTTACTGCTCATGTATGTGTTGAGAAGGAAAATTCTCCTTTCCACTTCCAACATTTGTTCTCCCATAATTGCCTCCTTCATTTCTGATTGGTTAAATTTATAATGGAAGGCTGTTTACTGTGTCTGAGCGGAGCAGCAATTGGCGATATTATCTTTTTCGTTTTAAATCTTTTGAACTTTCATGGTTTTGTGCACTCTATCACAGAGATATTTCATGATTAACCCATCATCCTAGGATGCTATGATCTCATAACTAGAGTTTTAAGTGGATGTGCTTTTACGAATCTTTATTCAGATCCCTGGTGCTTCTGTATGAAGAAGCCATCTATTTGGGCTTGCCATTGAAATTGATTGTACAATTTTTATCTTGTGCAGTTCATCTTCTCAACAGCAACGGATGGAAAAATTAAGGCTTGGCTTTATGACAATGTGGGGTCAAGAGTTGACTACGATGCGCCGGGACACTCTTCTACCATGATGGCATACAGTGCTGATGGAACAAGGTTCAGATCAACAGCATTCAAGATTGAATTCGTACTGTGTCATTTTTTTGACTGAAATAACCTATTTAGCGATTTTATTTTGCTATAGGTTGTTCTCGTGTGGGACCAATAAAGAAGGAGAGTCATACTTGGTTGAATGGAATGAAAGTGAGGGGGCTGTCAAGCGTACGTATCATGGACTTGGAAAGAGATCTGGTGGGGTTGTGCAGTTTGATACCACCAAAAACAGATTTTTGGCTGCTGGTGACGAGTTCATGGTCAAATTTTGGGATATGGACAATAACAATATTTTGACAAGTATCGATGCTGAGGGTGGATTGCCGGTAATTTATTGTTAATTTATTCTGGCTGAATTAACCTAACCTTTCTATTAATTACCTCTCTTTAAATTTGCAGGCTTCACCTTGTATTAGATTTAACAAGGAAGGAATTCTATTAGCCGTCTCAACAAGTGACAATAGCATCAAGATTTTAGCAAATGCTGATGGGATTAGGCTGCTAAGAACTGTGGAAAATCGGCCTTTTGATGCTTCTAGAGTCACTCCTGGATCTCTTGTGAAGGTAATTTCAAGAGTGCACTGATTTCATAGAGATGAACTTGCTAAATTTCTTGAATTTTATGCAGCCACCAGCAATCACAGCATTTGGTTCTGGCAATGTTACTGTTGGGGCAAGCCTGGGTGATAGAGGTGCTCCAGTGGCAGCAATGGTTGGTATGGTAAGTGGTATCATTATTGCCTTAGGTAGTTAAATGTTTTTATGGAGCTTCATTTGTTGCTTACTGTGTTACTTGAGTGGTGCAGTAATTGCATTTTTTATGTGCATATTCATTGGACATCTTTAGATGATATCCTCTCTTTTGAGCTCTACAGAACAGTGAGATCATGGCCGATGTGAAGCCCAAATTTGCCGATGAGTCAGGAGACAAATCACGGATTTGGAAACTGACAGAAATCAATGAACCATCACAATGCCGGTCCATAAAACTACCTGATAACTTAACAGCTATGAGGGTACGAATTCTTGCCACCTCAGGATGTTTTTATGCAGCATTTCTTTTCCGCATTTATCTGTCATGTTTCTACTATATAAGCACATATTTAAATAGGTCGCATTTGATGCACTTGCTTTATTAGTTTCATCTGCCTGTGGTCCAATGAATAATTTTATTATATCTTGATACTTGGACGACTTTGTCGTCTCTTCATTTGGCCTTTTATTGTTAAGTGCTTGTTTCGACTATAGAATTAGGAAAGGATAAGACGGACATTAAATAATTTGTGAATGTGGAGTGTCAATTGTGCTCGAGTTTTGTTGGCTGTGGATGTTATGAATTTTATGATGAGGATGAATAGATTTCTTGATAAGGATGAATAATTAGATGGATGCTACCTGATTGAGAAAGTAGTGGTATATTCAGATGAGGAGACTTTTTAAGCTGCTGACTGGAATCCAATGAGATGGATTGTTCTGTGGACTCTAGTTCAGTTACATGTGCTAAAAGGCACAGAATCTTCACCAGATGAATTTTGCTTTGTACATGGAAGGCAAAGCATATCATTGTGCACCACTTTGATGCTTGTCAGAAATGCTAAGCTTGTGAATTGAACTATTTTCTGCTTGCCAATTTCCAGAACTTTGAGTGGAAATTTACCTGCTGAAACTAAATACACAAACATTAGAGGTGAAAGGATAGGTATTCCTGGAAGGGAGTAGCATGGGTGAATCTACTCTATTTTTGCATGTTTACAGCACATAGTTCTCTTTATGCGGTAGTGATACAGCTAGATGGTTTAAGTGACGGTTCTATGTTTTGCCAGAATTTTTTTTTTGCTCACTGTTTCAGCTGGGTTTTGATGTCATGTGTATCGTATGCACTATTGATATGTAAAAATACAATATGTACATATGCCTATGCACACAGATGCTCTTGGATAAACATGCAGTCGAACCTGTGCATCATCTACATTTACTGCCAAGTTCTTTAGGGTATTTTTTTTTAAATTTTCTTTCAACTTTGGGTATTGCATTTTACTGTCACCACTGAAGCTGATAAAATAAAGCAGGTCTCGAGATTAATATATACAAACTCGGGTCTTGCCATTCTTGCTTTATCATCGAATGCTGTACACAAGCTCTGGAAATGGCAAAAAAGTGATCGGAACTTAGCTGGCAAGGTAAGGAATTTTTTTTCACGAAATAGGCATGCTATTTTATTGTTTAGCGCATTGTTAACTACATTGATTCTTCTTTTCTCAGGCTACAACTAGTGTAGGACCACAGTTATGGCAACCTCCTAGTGGGATTTTGATGACTAATGACATAAGTGATACAAATCCTGAAGATGCAGTTCCATGCTTTGCACTGTCAAAGAACGATTCTTACGTAATGTCAGCATCAGGGGGGAAGATCTCTTTGTTCAATATGATGACTTTTAAGGTGAATATTTTCCCAAAGCATGTTTACATCCTCTTGTCGATTATTTGTAGCACTATCCACAAGGCTCGGGATGATGAACCACCCCTTTGTGGATGAGTGAAATCAAAATGATGCCAAAAAAGTCATTATGTGCTGAATATGCATGCACTTTTTCCTTTTCACATTATTATGGGAGCTAAAATTAATCGAGTCACTCATGTAATAAAAGGTATTGAACTCTATTGTTAGGAGGTCCATGAAAGCAATTACTCTGATTTTCATGTGGATTACGTGGTAGTCACAAGTGCAGCATATGTCCTTTTTTCACATGTAAGTGAGACAGGGCTTTTCTCTGTCTCTAATGGAATCTTTTTGCTCTTACTACTGAAAGAAAAGAAGGCAAGAGCTTTTTTCACCCAT